>CM057453.1:248967500-249702500 GCA_016271365.2 Neoceratodus forsteri
AGATTCCAACTATGTACAAAGTATGAGAATTCCCAGAATGCAGTTATAGAGCTCAGATAGGTTCCCAGAGGGAACAATTAATGTGACCACTGACAAGTACAGCCATTAAGGGAGTAGGCTACAGGATAGACGAGTGAGAGGGAGAGCACAGTGGTGGGTGATAGCTTAAGGGTCAAAGTGGAAAATATAAAACAGAGGGATTATATACTGTGACTGGTTGGGTGGCATTTTTCCAACATCATAAATCCACCAGTACACTCACTGGAAAAGGTGTCAGCCAAGTGGATCTCCTGCCACCCTGATATATATCACTTCTACTGGCATACATTAAAACAAAGCGTTGCTATTTGTTTTTAGTACTTATGGAACGGAGTGGTAGTTAACTGAAACAAAATGAACATTTGTTTAAGCTATGCTGTATGGATAGTCTAGAAAATACATTTAGTGACCAAAGCAAATCATCCCACACTGAAATAACACCTGACAATATATTTTTGCCATCCTGCACTGGCACATCCAGGTATCGTTATAATTGATATCCATTTACCACTTCTGGTGTGGTTAAATAACTTGGCCTTGGAGTTTGTGAGTGAAGAACACCAGACGTGGTAAATTAACCAATATCCCCACACTCTGTTATATAATTAAGCAATAAGGCATAACAGGGCATGTGTTGTTGTTGGATTTACACATGCCTTGTGCTGTGTGTCATCATGAGGCATGGTTGAATCACTTTAACTACACAATAAGTGTATAAATCCCACTACTACACATGCACAGAAGCGTACTGTATTTTTTGTGATCATAAAATGACTGTGCTATTTGAAATTACAACAAGCATTTGTCAATGCCGAATGTTGTCTTGATGGCATTGGCATTGGTAGTGCAGGAGTTAGAGAGATGCATAATAGGAATGGCAGTGAAGTATGGAACTGACACCAACCCCACCCATTCTGCAGAGACTGACGGGCATTGAGGTGTGCCTTTGGGTCTTCGGCCATAACGCTCATGCCATTTCACCTCACCCTATTCTGTAGACTCCAAGTTTCACTTTGTGCCTTGGGGTTGTCGGGCCTTATGTTCACCCCATTCCATAAGGAAATACATTGAGATGAGTGCAGTATAGGAGAATGAGATGAACTTTGGGGCTGAAGAGTCCAATGCACACCTTGATGCCTATAACTGGCTGCAGGGTGGGGGTGGGGTTGAATGGCGTCAGCATTACAGCCAGCAATTCAAAGTCACACTGCTGATGCCTGTCAGTCTCTACAGGGTGGGATGTTATGATTAGAAACCCTAATGCTTTTGTTGGTATTTGCACTCCAGATTTTCAACATGGGCTTTTTGTGACCCCAGTTCATGAAAGCATTTTGGACCTCCACTCATAAACAGTGGCACTGTGATATTGTTAATCTGTCCTGAATGTTTATTTCCCACAGCGAACACGCCATTCTGCGCCAGATATGCTAAAACACATTTCAGACAGAATGTGAAAAATGACAGCTGTACCTTTCATAAGGAGGTGTGAAGAAATGGCAATGTTGAAAATTTGGAGTGAAAATATAAAAAATTCTCCAAGTTATGAGTGTGCATGGAAACTGAGCAACACATGCTCATAACACAGTCATTTTGTGGAATTTTTTCACCAAATTTTCAACATAGGCATTGTGTGACCTCTGCTCATGAACAATGGCACTGTGATTTTGTTACTCTGTCCCCAACATTGATTTCTCACAGCGACTGCACCATTCTGTGTCAGACATGCGAAAACACATTTCGGGCAGGATGTGAAAAATAACAGCTGTACCATTCATAAGGAGGTGTGAAGAAATAGCAATGTTGAAAATCTGGAGTGAAAATATTAAAAAATCTCAAAACTTGTGAGTGTGCATGGACACTGCACAATGCACACTCATAACACAGTCATTTTGTGGAATTCTTTCACCAAATTTGCAACATAGGCTTTTTGGGAACCCTCCTCATGAACAGTGACACTGTCATTTCATTAATCAGTCCTAAACGGTGATTCAGTGCAATGACTGTGAAATCACCTTTCAGGACTGAATAATGAAATGACAGTGACTGAGTTCATGAGGTGGGTCTCAAGAACCCCATGTTGAAAATTTGGAGACAAAAGTTGCAAAAATAGCTGAGATAGCCACCTAAGTTGAACCCCTCCTTTGATGCCATTATACAGCTTACCATGATTTTCTTCAGTTTGCAGTCGACTTTTGAAGAGTTCAGACGTCTCCCACTCCACCAAAGATCATCTGCTGGTCTCTGCAGGTAGGTATGAGGTGAGGATGGTGTGGGGAGGTGGGTTGCTGAGAGGGGTTGGGTTGGAAGGGCGGTGTCGTGGACCATTAGGGACTGTTTTCTGTTTTACGGGGAGAAAAAGGATGTCGTGGGAAGATTTTCTTTACAGGTGCGCTGCACACTGGAGTGGGCTCTCAGTGTGCCACCTTTGTTTTTTGGGGACAAGAGACTGAAGCCAATGGGTTTGGGCCCCCATCTGTAAAGAAAGTGTGTCTATGTTTGGGGGAGGCATGATGCTGAGGGGGGTTTGGCACCCCCCTCGGCAGACAAATAAAACAAGGGGGGACATTATGCAGATGGGGATTGGGCTTCTCCATCGGCAAACAAACAGGGGAGGGGCATGCCGACAGGGGGATTGGGCACCCCCAACATCAGCTTTCTAGGGATTGTGAGAGGTAGACAGCGACAACCACTGCTATGTTTATTGAAATGTTTCAGCAGGCAAGGCACGCCCTGCAATGATGTGGCGCTCCCTCATTGCGGCAGTGAAATTCTTTCAAGTTGGTGGCATGCTTCTCAACTGATGTCGTAGACAGCTTGCTCATTCATTGGTGCCACAGAGACCAACCCGAAAAATCAGTGGTGCCATTGGCCACAACACTGACACACCTCCACAACCTGCTACT
Organism: Neoceratodus forsteri; assembly: GCA_016271365.2. Taxonomy (NCBI): domain Eukaryota; kingdom Metazoa; phylum Chordata; order Ceratodontiformes; family Ceratodontidae; genus Neoceratodus; species Neoceratodus forsteri. The sequence continues at coordinate 248,970,443 of CM057453.1, forward strand.
CCAGCAAGCTGCCACAAAATGTTGCTTACACTGTGCATGCAAGACAACATAATAAAAATGAATTAGGTTCAAAGAAAGTGCACATTTGGTTATTGTGATCTATACCTGTTGTATGTTGGAGTATTTACACATGGTCAGGTGACATGTTTTTGCCCAATGAGGATACAGAAATTTCAAAAAACATTTTTTTATACTTAATTATACAAAGATGTATGATAATCCTGTAACTTCATTAGTAAACTCATGTGACATGACCATGGGTTAACCTTGCCTCACCGATGGTTGAGTAATGGCATTTATAAAAAAAAAACATCATTCAATACATCTCAAGTGTGTTTTGAACAAGGTTACATTGTATGATCGCAATAAGGCACTTGGGGGTGAGAGTTATTGGATAATTTAGCCACTTCTTGTCTGGTTAATTCAGTTGGCTACACCTTGTGACACACCACAGAAGGTGTGGGTAACTCCCCAATAAGTAACAGCCTGTCCTGCCTTATTGCTTAAAGATCCCATGCTGTATGTTCTCAGTAGCTATACAGTCACACAGCTGGCTTGTGTTGTTTTTAATGCTAAGTTAAATGTGGTTTTGTTTAAGGTGTGTTACTTTTTCTTACTAGTAGAGTAGACCACAAGGAGCTGGCTGACTGCAGGAGCCTCTCTCCTCATGTTCCAGGAGTAGTAGATGTAGACTGTGTTCTCTGGCAGGGAGCCTTTGTTGTGCAGTTTTTGGACAAAGAAAAAGTAAACATTAGATGAAGCTTAGAATAGATGAACTTTCTCACAGATTGAAACAAAAAAGCAAATATTAAATGTTCTTTTAGGATACAAGTATAGTTATGGAACTTGCTATTTTCTAGATATGAAATGGGCTAACAAAATGAAGAACAGAGAGGAAAAGATTTCATCTGTGTCCTGATTGATTGGTACTTGTTTCTAGCTAGTGTTATAAGACAGTGCACCACTTGCTGAAAGAAGTCTGTGGCAAGTATGCCAAGCTACTGAATTAACATGTGACATATTTAGTGGTTGCCATGCCAATCATCACAATATATACAAAAAGATAAACTATTATGTTCAAATAAAGGTCAACTCAGCTAGATACATTTATGTTATTTACTGTGCTGACACCCCCACATTCACAATAGCGATACAGAGATTTTTATGATAAATATATCCAGTGAGTTTCCATGACTGGCATTTTTTTGATTGCCACATACAGTTTTTGTACATATCAATAACACTTGGTCAGAAAAATTTCTGTTCATTATTTGTTAACTGATATAATTGACACTGTGGCTGCAGTTCAGGCCTGTGTGCATCTTTGTTTGTGTGCTAATTAACTTCTGAAATACATTGCATCTATCTATTCCAAGTTTCCTTTCTATGTGTGTGTGTGTGTTGTGGGGGCACTGCTGGAATTATGCAGAGTTTTGAATTCTTGTATACAGCTTAAATAATCACATGATGCATTGACTGTGAAGAAACAATGATGACTGACAAGTGAAGACCATCAGTAGAAGGAGTATAATAGCAATAGTGCCTCCAGGGTTTGTGTCTTGCTGGGATAATGTTATGTCTCAGGTACAGGATGTACTTAAATTGCAGCCTTGTGTCCAATCATGTGGGTCGTTATGTTGTCTAATAATGACACACACTCAGTTGGACATGACTGCTTAATGATCCCTGAAACCATTTTTATATATGGAATAACACATGGATGAGTGTTGCTAGTAGTGTGATACTTGTGCACTCAGAGTGTGAAGCATGCACCCTGCAGTGTTGTGTCTAAGTCTGTGTCTGTGTGTCCAACTATCTCAGTACGAGCAACATAGAGACATGTGTCATTGTTTAATCTAACTCTTTACATATGTCACTTGACACTGGCCTGTCTTACACACAGCCAAAGCCTTTAACACCAGGATCGGTATCCTCTAGAGGCACAGGCATTGTTTAAACCTATGAAGCTGTGAACTTGGCAATTGCCAGTTCACTCATCACCTTGATTGACTATGACCTAGCTGTCTATGGCTCTGATACTGACACAGTGCTCAAATGCCTTTCAACAGCCTTAAATAAAGCCTACCGCCTGCACACTAATGCTCCAAAAGTCACCCACACCTGTGAGCTTTACTTGCGATTGGGCTGGCTTCAATTGAAGGACAGAATACTTTACCAAACCTGCCTACTGGCAAAAAAAGGTCTTATTAAACTTTCTTCCTCAAGGAGTTCTGAGACTTGTATCATTATCTATATATGCCTGGTACACCAGGAGCTCGACTACACAAGTATTCCATGTGCCAGGTGCCGCACAAGTGTGGCCCAGTGAAACCTTGCTCACCAGGCACCTCTGTGAAAAATGGTCTACCACCTGACATAGCCAGAGGCACAATCCTTGTTTTCTTTAAGCTCAAACTCCATAAGCATCTCACCGACAACAGTACCTGTAGGTGCCCTCACTAGTCTGTGCCTGCAGCTTTAATCTGCCTCAGCAGTTCCAACTTCTGACTCACCAAGTTAAGTCTTTGCAAAAGCAGTTGTCTCCCACCCATTTTGCCCTAGCATGTGCCTCCCACCCCCTACCCCTTGGCTATTTTCTTTCCTTCTGCCCTTCCTATCCCAGCTCTCAATGCCCCTCCCTACCTCACCCTAACAGTTTGCCTCTGCCTCTCTATCTTCCACAGGATGATGGCATACCATGTACTGTGCCTTAGCACAGTTGCATAACTGTTTGTCATTGCAACCAATGTACTGTTAAAATTTTTGTACTCTGTGGGTGGGATATTCAGAAAGGTTGCACATGGTGCAACACAGTTGCACCATGTGCAACCCACTGATGTGCCCTGGTGTGATATTCAAAAGGGGAAAGTGAGTGGCACAAATCCTTATGCGCCGGGGTGCATCAGTAATGTATGCAGTGCAAGTAGGGGGGGCATGCCCATGCATACCCTGCACATCCTGATATTCATCCTGGGATGTGCAGAGCCCATGCAGGTGCAACCTCCACTTGCACTGCATGCAGTTGTTGCAAAAAATAAAGGAGTAACAGCCAGCCACCCACAGGTGAGATGCCATATTGCAGGGTGCAATACGGCAGCTGTCAGCTGTGGGTGTCCACCTGTGCTTCAGCGGCACTGTTCGTCAGGTAGCACCCCCATGCCCGATCATGGGCAGAAGTATGAATAATGGGATTAAATCCCATCTCTGGTGGTCCAGTGGACTGCTCGCAGCCCAATCGCTGGCAGAGTTATACAAAAAAAGATTACATCCCATCTTTGGTGGTCCAGCGGTACCCCCTCCCCACCCTCCCACTGAGCCCTAACACTCCACTCCCCCCAGTGAGCAGTGGGTGGCAGCTCCTCACCCGCAAGCCACCTGGCCGTCCACCAACTGACTGCACACAGTACAGCTGTATGCCTATTGGTCCACAGCATGGGTTAATGGGAGTGCAGACCATACCGTACTACACAGTCCAGATATGTGAATGAATCCATGCAAAATCCTTGACCGAGATTTGTATGGACAAGAATCCTGCTTCACGAGCTAACAAAATCCTTGACAGCGAGCTTATCGCACAAAAACATTACTTGGAAAGATACATTTTATTTGAAAATTGCAAACAGGTTTACAATTGAGATTATTGATTATATATGGATTTTTGTGAATTTTGGATGCTGGCTAAGTTAATGTTTAACGTTTTTAGTTAGATTTAAAAAAAATATATATAACATTTCCTGATTTTCTTTTGCAAGCATACAAAATCCTTGACCACGACTTGTACGGACAAGGATCCTCCTTCATGAGCTGTTAAAATCCTGGACTGTGAGGTTATCACAGAAAAATGGTAGTTGTAAAGATATGTAAAGATTGACACAGTCCCACACAAAAGATTATTAGTCAAATTAACCAGCCTGGGAGTGGGTCCCAGGGTGGTAGCCTGGGTAAAACATTGGCTGGACAACAGGACACAGAAGGTAATTGTAAATGAAGTCCACTCTGAAGAAAGGGCGGTTACTAGTGGGGTACCGCAGGGTTCAGTATTGGGTCCAGTCCTTTTTAATGTCTTCATCAGTGACATTGCAGAGGGACTGGAAGGAAAAGTATGCCTTTTGCAGATGACACAAAGATCTGCAACAGGGTTGATACACACAAGGAGGCGTGGAAAGGATGAAAAGGGACTTGGCAAGGTTGGAGGAATGGTCAGATGTATGGCAGCTAGGATTCAATGCAAAAAGTGAAAAATAATGCACCTGGGAAACAAGAACCAGGGAAGAATACACAATGGGTGGGAGGTAGTAACAACAACAAAAAGAAAGGGACCTGGGGTAATCATATCAGATGACCTTAAGGTTAGCAAGCAATTGAGAAGGCAGTAGGGAGGGCCAGGGTATACTGGGATGTATAGGGAGAGGCATCAGCAGCAGAAAACAATAAGTTATCCCTCTGTGCAGACAGTTGGTGAGACCCCATCTGGAATACTGTGTCCAGTTCTGGAGACTCCATCCTGCAAGGACATAGACAGGATAGAGGCAGTCCAGAGGAGGGCAACTAAAATGGTGCAGGGTCTGCAAGAGAAGCCGTATGAGGAGAGACTAAAGGAGCTTAATATGTATACCCTTGAGGAAAGAAGGAGAGAGGGACATGATAGAAACTTTCAAGTACCTCAAGGAATCAACAAAGTCCAAGAGGTAGCATCTTTCAGAAAAAAGAGACTTGCAAGAACAAGGGGACACAATTTAAAGATAGAAGGAGGGCGGTTCAGGGGCAATGTGAGGAAGTATTATTTCACAGAGAGGGTAGTGGATGCATGGAACAGCCTTCCTGAGAAGTTATGGGGGTCTAAAACTGTAGGAGAATTCAAGAATGCATGGGACAGACATAGGCAATTCTTGTGGGGGGCAGGAAGATATAGGCTGTTGATTAACTAGGATCTGCGACCTATCCTGTAGGTAGGGAAATGGGCAGACTAGATGGGCCTAGCGGTCCTTATCTGCCATCAGAGTCTATGTTTCTATGTTTCTATGTTTCTATGTATTTTTAAAAATTTAAAACAGGTTTATAATTGAGACTATTGATCATATATGTTTTTTTTTGTGACTTCTAGATTCTGGGTAACTTGATATTTTAAGTTTTTTTTCTTAGTTTTTAAAAATATTAAAGGTTGCCCATTGTTCTTCCACGAACATGAAAAATCCTTGACTGCAACTTGTACGGACAAGGATCCTCCTTCGCAAGCTGTAAAAATCCTTGACCGCGAGATTATCGCAGAAAGTGGTACGTGTAAAGATATTTATTTAAAAAAATTTAAAACAGGTTTAAAATTGTAAGTATTGATCATATTTTTTTTTTATTTTTAGATGCTACTAAACTTAATATTTAATGTTTTTACTAAGATTTTTAAAACTATGTAACATTACCAGATTTTCTTTTGCAAGCATGCAAAATCCTAGACCGCGACTTGTATGGTCAAGAATCCTCTTTTGCAATGTGTCAAAATTCTTGACCGTGAGATTTTTTTTTCCTTTTTCCGATTAAATTTCCTTTTAACATGTATTTTATTGTATGATTTCATGGGACTAGTCTATTGCCAATTGTAGCATGGTAATACAGAATGCTTGGCTCTGGTGTGCGAGTGTGTGCCTGAGGTAGTAATGGATATTTATAAGTCTAATTAATTATTAATAAGCTGAACTATCTCACTGATTGCCTGCCGTGCCATCTGAAATCTGTAAGAAATGACCAGCAAGGCAGCGGCAGTCAGCTCAAGCACTCTATGCAAACAGCAGCAGCCCATGAACAACACTGTTTTTGGTGCTCAAACACTAAAAAAATTAGACTTATAATCACAATTATAACCTCAGAGCCAGTCATTTCCTTCTGAATTATGACTGACTGGATGGGGATGACTCTCAGGTGCACCTCAGGCCATCCTTCTCCCCAGTTGGTTGTTAATCTCTGGGAAATGACCGACTCTTCAGTCATTATTGCTTAACTCGACTACAGAAGGCAGCTATGTTGATATACAATTCAGCAGAAAAAAGAGTGCTGTGCCCAGGTCTGTTGCATCATAAGCAAAAAAAAAGTAAAAAAAATTTCAGAAGGGTGGTAATGTGCACCAAGGTTTCTGGTATGGTCACAGAAATAACACATCTAACAGACAGAATGGTATAGCTGTGGGGGGGGGGTTGCACACATCCTCACTTGTATCTGTGGACAGGTGTGCAGGTGGATCCCTATTTCTCAGAATGGGCAGGATGTTGTGACCATTGCTATGGAAGAGGTTGCCAGCACAGTTCTGTTGCATGACTATTGTGTCCACCTTAGAGATCTTTCCTAGACATCCTGGTGGTATGCACTGAATTGTCTGGCCAACTGTCCATCTTTGTAGTCACTGCATCCTCTCATCACCCTCTTCTCTGCATGTTAACATTATAAGGACAGGGTTGGTTGCACATCCCCACCCCCTCATTAGTCTAGTAGAACCCCACCCTACCAACCTTCACAGATAGTGGAATCTACTGCCTCCACACCCTCAACTGCCTAACCTATATATAGTCACAGATTGCACATCCATCCTCACCACAACATTGTAAGCTACTAAATGCAATTGCTGATCATCTATTTGTACAGGTCACATAGGTGGTGTGTGAGATCACATTGTACAGCTGGCCGTGATGGTGTTAGGCTGGATGCATCAGGTGACTGTGCATGTAGGGGATATGGGGGTGGGGACTGTGAGCCCACTAACTGTTGGGGTTGGCAGGGTGGGAAAGAGCTGTGCCATGAGGGAGTATATGTTTGCTAGGGACCAGACCAGGGGTGGGTCATCTTCATGGGGGATCAGTGATAGGAACGCCATTACACTACCAATGATAGGTGTAGGACACCATGGAGAATGGGGGCTGCAGGGGCAGTGCTTGACCATCAGTGTGCACATTGTGCATTGTGTCTGACTGGGATGGTACCTAAATTTCAAACTTGGTATGTGTGAGTTCATAAACCCATGGAGCTGCCACCACATTGGCAGACACAAGTGCCCCTTACAGATTCCTGTCCCACCAGACTTTGCTACTGCAGGTCACTCAGATCAGCTCAGCGCTGGTCTAAGTGCTACCCCCCTTCCCCTACCCACACCCCCATACTCCCTCATCCATACATGGTGCATCTTCCAGAATTCCATCTATGGAGATGTGCCTGTTTGCAAGATTAGTAAACAGTGTTTTGAAACAGTAATGTGCTGTATATCATATGTTACATTTGTGCCCAATTATTTTTCCAAAAATATTTATAATGGATGGTAGTTTGTACTGAGATTTGCATATCAGATTGTTGTTGACAATGAACATTTTTCTTTCTTTGTTTTTAGGCCTGTTTTGTTTTTTTACTGGAGCAGTGAATAGTTCAAGAAGAGTTAGAACAATGACTATTGTACGTAATGTGCACCAACTTTCAAAGCAGAACAAGTATATCGGTGGCAAGTTGTCATGTCTTAATGAGAAACCTGGTGTTTCTCATGGACTCAACACTACTGAGTGTTCTTTATCTAGTGGCACACTCTCAAAGAAACGTATACATGTGAAGCAATGTGTACATCAGATTAAATTGCCAACAAAGAACAGCAATAAAAAAACAGTTTCTTGCAAATTTGTGATGTTACAGACAAAACTAATGGTGTTAGTGATAGTTCTGCCTCTAGGTTTCAGACAAGGGCAACATTTTTTAAAAGAATTGTACTTGCGCTAAGATTGACCATATCATCTCAGCAGTTGTCAGGCACAAAGGAAAGAAACTTAAAAATGAAGTTTCACTCATGAAACTGCATTTGAGAGTAAGTGACTTTGTCTATATGTCTGTAAACATACGCTCTCAGCTGCGGGCTGTCATGATGTCAGCAATTGATAAATTAACTGCAAAAATAGAAAATGTCAGAGAGACTAATTTTATTTCAACACTTGAGTAAGGACAACCTTTATACTGTGTTTAACAGCAGATGGATACACTCTGGACATTCTGATTTTTTTCTAGGAAGAAACGTACAATGTTCACAGCACCAATGTTGACTTTGACATTGGATGTGTGTGGCAAAGTTCAGAATATCTTAGTTGTCTCAAGTGATGAGAATGTAATGAATGATGAGAATGATATTTCTGACAATGTGTCACAGCGAAAGTCACATGCTAAGAAATGGCCTTGTGATGCAATGTGCAATGTCATGGGAGAATCATTTTCTGTCATTGAAAACTATATGTCAACATTCACAAACACTAAAAGATGTGAACGACATAAGCTGTTTTGAACTACTGACTAGTGCACTGTTAGACCTTTTACTCATCTGCTGGGACATTCACTTGCTTGTTTGCAAACTGGAGCATGTAACAGCATTTTTCATCACTTTTGCATGATTGCTGAACACAACTCTGGAATGTGAAGGTTTGTGCAACAGCTGTATTGCGTAAGATCCACTGTGCAGGACTTCTGCTGTTTTGATTCTTTACTAAATGATGGAGATGTCAATGGTGTCATTGACTCTATAAAGGACTTGCAACAAAAACATAAATTGAGGAAAACGATTGACACTGGTGAAGACACACATGTGTTACAGACTGGGGCAGTTCAAGAGCCACATGTGTTAAGAAAGTTTGGATCTAAGATTGCAAAATTTGAAATCAGCGAAACTCAGAAATTTGACATTGTTTGTGTCTCTTGTGAATGGCTGTTTTACAAAGAACAATGTGTTACTGTAGACCTGCACAATATCACTTAATGGAATGAGATGTGGGTCATGTGGTTGTGTATGTACTTTTAAAGACAGATTTTACTTTGCAGGGTGCAGTTTCACTATGCACATACTGTTATCATAAAATCAAGTCTGACAGTTTGCCAGCTCACTTTGTGCTAAATGGTATGGAAGTAGGTAAGACCCCTGCTGATATAGTTTGCTTGAATTTGTTTGAGAGGATTTTAATCCAAACAATGAAGTCATTCCATACCATTGTGAGACTGAATACAAAAATGAAAGACTTACCAAAAAAAGAGCTCATCAGGTCATTGAAGGACTCTGTTGTGTACCTTCTTCTACCACTGCAAGAGAATGTGAACACTATTTCCATAGAAAATAGTGTTGTCATTTAGGCAAATGGTGATCCAACTAAGAACAAAGCAATATGGCAAGACATCGTGAATGCTGAGGAGGTCAAGTATAATCCTTTCTATGCTGACATTGACATGGAACCATTTGCTGATGCTCATATGCAAGTTGATATCCCTGCATGTTCAAAGCCCATGCTTGAAAAGGTCGACAATGTCACTAATGAAAGTGTGCATGAGCAATACACTAGCCACCCTTTGCATGGGAAGGACCCAGTTATGGACAATATGGATTTATACCAGATAAAACTGGTAGAGGGTAATCCTGTTAGCATCTGGGAGAGTACACTAGAAACATGTTGCTTTCCAGACCTTTTTCCACACATTAGAGGTAGATGGCTGGATAATCATGATGTACAGGTCCCTGGAGATGAGTACAGAAGTTCTAGGCTTTTTCATTCAGATGGAAAATTCTGCAGAAACATAGCATAGCATATCTCTTTCACTTTCTGTGAGAGCGTGAACTTAGTATTCTGTCCACAAGTATTGCACACACATTGCTACTTGGCACAGAATTTACCAACATGACAGCTGTGCAGTTAATTCAGAGACTGGAGAAGAAAGACAAAGTGTTACAAGCTAGTCTTTCATCAATTCTCTCCAGCATGTGAGGTAATAAGAAATATTGGTAGAGACGACACTCTGAGGTGATGTGCATGTCGAGGAAGTTTGGTCCAGCAACATGGTTTGTCATGCTCAGCATTTCAGAATACTACTGGGATGACTTGCTTGACTTTCTGAGATGGGCGAAATCTGATGTTGGTGGCACAGAGACTATGACGCTTGGTGAAATGTGTTCTCTGAATCCAGTCTCAGTGTCATGAGACTTTCAACACCAGTTCCAGGCACTCCTAAGATTCATACTGTCAAAGACCAACCCATCTCTTGGTGTTGTTGAGCACTATTTTTGCAGAATGGAATACCAGGCGCAGGGGGCCTCACTCTTACATATGTTGCTGTGGATAAAAGATGCTCCATGGATTGGTGACAGTGATACAGCTGATATTCTCAACTTCATCATGAAGTATGTGACATGCCAGATTCCTGGCAAGTGTGATAGTCCAACACTGTGGAAATTGGTACAGAAATTCCAGCAACACTTGTATAGCAAGTACTGTCTCAGAAAGGTGAAAAACAGAGGGAACTGATACACAAGGTGCTGGTCTGGATTTTCAAGATGAGTCACAATGAATGCTTGTCTTAACAATGTATTCTCTGCTATGTAGCACCACCTGAAGGCCAAGTCGACAAAATGGGTGTATGAGCTGCTCCGCAGAGAGTCAGAAGTGTACATCAATGACTACAGTCCTTCTCTGCTGTTGATGTGTCAAGCCAATATTGATGTTAAGTATGTTGCTGATAACTCAATGGCTTTGGTGAGATGTGTGACTTTATATATCACTAAAAATGAACAGACTTGTTTACAAGAACTGTGAGAAGATTTGTCCAATTGCAATGGGTCTATATCTTCTAAGCCATTGTCACTAGGATTGTGTACTCTGTCTCATCGTGAGTGTGGGGTGTATGAGGCTAGTGATCACCTTACAGGTGCCTGTCTCTTTGGCAAGTCTGAGTCCATTTGCTATTTGAATGTGAACTTAAAACACAAGCGACATCATGTCCTCAGAAGTCATTGTGAGATTGAAGAGCTTGCTGCAACCAGACCAACATCTACAAATATACTGAAGAAGAACTTGATAGATAACTACTATTCACATCACCACAGTGCTATGGATGCTCTATGTTTGTTTGAGGCTGCTCAATGGTATGACTAGTGTGTTCCTTCTGACCCTGAGAAGAGCATATATAAGGTGTCAGTCGTAGATGGATCTGTGGTGAAGAGACATAAGCCATGTTTAATAGACCACTGCTAACTGAGTTTGACTATGACTGAAAGTAAAGAGCATTACTATTTTGTTCTTCTGTTTCTGTTCAAGCCTTGGAAAGATGAGACAAGTTTGAAATGTACATGTGAGACTTTTGAAGAACAGTTCAATTTGAGCTATGATTCTTTCAAAAGTGAAGTGTCAACTGCATGTATACAGAGACTTGATCTGAGAAAGAGCAACTTGAGAAAGCAAGGCAACAACTGGAAGATGATACATCAGGCAACTCACAGGATATGGTTGATCCTGAAGTAGAAGGTTCACTTGGTGTGCCATTGCCAGCAAATGACCCAACTGTGTTGATATCAGAGGTCAAAAGTGCTATCCAGCAGACCAAGCACTTCACAGATAAATTAGTCAACATTGCTGATGAACTGAGTAATCATCAACAAGTTGTGTAAACTGCTCTGATGCATGCTGTTGAGCATGGAATGAGACACCACAAAATGGAATGCTTCTCTGATAAGTATATACCACTGAGAATGTTTGTCACTGGTGCTGCTTGCGGTGGCAAAAGTTTTCTAATTAAATCAATGAATATAGGTGTTCATAGACTTACTAACATATCAACATCTGTGACATAATCTGCTCCAACACGCCTAGCAGCTTACAACATAGGTGATGTCACTCTTCATGGTTGTTCATGCTGCCAGTTGAGCATGGTAAGACTGGAGAGTATAGAAAGTTGTCTTTTGAAGTTGCAAGTGAGCTGAGGTCCATGTTTGACAAGATGGAGTTACTGATCATTGATGAAATCAGGATGGTTTCTTACATACTCCTAACCTACATCCACCTACATCTACAGGAGATAGTGGGTTGTGATGAAGATGTACCATTTGGTGGTAAAAACAATGTTGTCCTTGGAGATATTTTGCAGCTGGCTCCTGTCAATGGACAACATGTCTTCTCTAGTCTTTCAGTGGAGGAAGCTAGAAAAAACATTGGATATATAGGTGGAGTAAATCTCTAGGAGTTCTCTTATGTTGAGCTGTTGCAGAATATGCGACAGAGAGGTGATATGTCTTATAAAGCATTACTTGATGAAGCTTGAATTGGTAGCTTATCAACTTGTCATCTAGAAATGCTTAGATGTTTTATCACTACAAAAGAGACATCTAAGCAGGAAGCATGCAAGCTATTTGCTCAAGTGCAGGCCAGTGGGCAATGCATTGTCTGTTTGTTGCCAAGACTAACACAATGTGCTGAGTTCAATCAGATTATGCTACAAAGAGAACATCAGCCTATTGTTACACTTACATCTCTTGCGATTGATGGTGTTAGCCTGACATGTACAATGGTAACAAAAATGGTTGAACATTTTAATGAACTCACAAATGATGTGCCACGTACTGCTGGCTTGGAAGCTGTATTACACTATACAATAATGCATGTGTTATGTCATGGAGAAGTCTTGATGTTGATCATGGGTTGGTTAATGGAGCAATGGGCTTCATTGTTGATTTTCAGTACAATGCTCAGAACACATTTGTCGAATTTGTTATGATCAAATTTGACAATGATGACATCGCTTCACCCACTGACAGAACAACTGTCAACTTCCAGATTGTGAAGAATATCTATGTGATGCGTAAACAGTTTCCTCTGTGTCTTGCTTATGCTGTGCCCATTAAATCACAAAGCCTTAGCCTGGACAGTGCCATAGCTGATATAAGAAAGGCAATCTTCATGGATGGCATGGTGCATGTTGCTTTGTCATGCGTTAGATATCTTTCTGCTGTGCATATACTAAACCTTGCAGAGAACATAGTGATGCTGATGTAAAACTTATTGTGGACTATAACTGGTTGTGCATCCTGTACCAACCAAATGCAACTCTGATTCCTGTTCTAAGGTACATACCTATGAGAGATGCACCAGTGGAAATAACACATAAGTTGAAAAGGAAACAGAGTAAAACTTCAGTTTCTTCACCATCTGCTGTATGTGGTAATCAGTCTCTTGCTGATCAAGTCAGGTCACCACCTGCAAAAAAATGCATTGGTCTTCTCAGACTACTGATCTTTGACAATAGCACTGGAGTGAACTGCTTTGCCAATGCTGCAATGCAAGCTCTTCTGCATATGCCAGAGTTTATTTACGTTTTGACTGCTGTGAAATCAACAGCTCTGTCTGATGCACTTAGAGTAATAAGAGGTAGTCAAGAGCAAGTACCTAGCTTACAGAGTTTTACTCCTCTGCGGCTTACTCTGTCCAACTATAGTGGACTAAGTGTGTTTGCTGATAATGCCCAACAGCATGTGACTGGATTCATGATGGGTGTGATGAACAGTTTGGCAGATAATGGAATTCAACTTAGAGAGCACTTCACAGTTCATTATGTGTACAAGTACACTTGCTAGTCATGTGGACACATATAGTGTCAGACAACTAATGACATGCTATGGTTATCTGTCCACATTCCTGAAGAAACATCAGTTAAGTTTCATAGATTGTTTAGGAATGCTGCCACTGGTTGGCAGTGTCACAGATGTGGGTGAAGTACTGTCTGTTCTTTGACAGTGACTTACTTCAGCTCATACATCATTATTGTCCTACAGTGATTCAACTTGCAAGGCATGAAAGTTACACCTATTACTGACTTCATTGCTGGAAGAACTATGTTCTCAGGCACTCAGTTTGACTCACATGCTAATATTTTCCATCATGGACCTTCTATTCAATCAGGACATTACGTCACATGGTGTAGATTTAGAAGTGGATGGGTAGAGTGTAATGATACAGTGTGCACTATGACAGAATGATTACCGAGGAATCTAAAAGAGGCATAAGTAATAGTTCTGTGTAACACAGATAATGCTCAACGTGTTGAAGAGTGATTTTTGGAACACAGACCTACAGAATCCTACCATTGGTATACATCATATGTATTGCAACTCTTTTTTACTCAAAAAAATAATGAGAATGGGGATACTATGTGTTTCATCATTAAACATATTGAGAGCAATGTACTACTTTTGTGATGACTCTTTTTCTGCTATGAGCAGAATATGTATTTTGGTCACTGAGTCTCTTCTTATCTGCAAGTAGAGCTGTAACACTTTTACAGACTCTATTCCACTTGCTATGAAGTATGTCAAACTTGTTCTTGCTGACTGTGGTAGTGTCAGATGACCACAAAAAGACTATGCTAATTTTGTTGTTTGCATAGTCTGTGACTGAGACAGATTTCACACTGATTTGTGTACATAGCAAATTCATTTTGCAAACTACTAACAGTTAAAGTTGGTATGCCTTTCACTGTTATGTTCCACATATGTGACTTTGATGTACTTACTAACTTCACTGCCATGAGTACAGTCGAAGCAGACTTGAGGGTGCTGAGCAGTGCTCATTTGACAGCAAGTAAGTAATATCTTTGCACATGTAGTTAAAAGATACTGATTCATTACATGTATTTGTCTTTAAAGGGCACCTCCCTAATATATGTCAGGCTGAGCTTAAATGATAAATGACCAGTCTCTGAGACTCCACGTGAAATGTGGCAGAAATCTGTCCTTGCACAAAAAAAAGTAATAATACACATACATTTGCATTTTTCCTTATTACTTACAAAAGGACTAACTTCTCAGTTCAGAAACCATGCCATCCCATGCAAGTCTGTTTTGTGATGTCAATAAACCAAGGCAGTGTGAGTGCATCAGATTCAGTATTATGGGGCAATATCTTAACATGTTTTTATACCCTTTGCTGTTTAAATTTTTATTAATCAAAGCAATTGATTGACAAATAGGGACCCTATTAGTTGATCGAGTGCTATGATTTATTAAAATTAAACAGGAAAGGGTATAAAAACATGTTAAAATATCATCCACATAGTAGTAATTGGGACATGATCACACAGCCTTTTTTTATCATGTAAAAAAAACAAACAGAGACACATGGACTGGCATAGGGTCATGTTTTTGTGCAGTGAGACATTGGTCCTTTTGTCTGTGGTAAGGGAAAATACTAATTTATGAGGATTATGACTTTTTTTTGCAAAGTCAAATTACTGGCACTTTTCTCATGGAGACTCAGAGGCAGGACGGTTAATGAGAACACTTGGGCTGACAGCTATTCCTGAAGTAAGAAGCTCCTCCTTAAGAATGGTATGTGTTTTAGAATATTTTTTTTGACTGCTTCTTATTTATCTTCATACAAACAGTGTGACTTCAACTCATTAAGTATGTAGTGCTGTTTATGTATCACTGTGACACCTGCTGATATGGATTCCCATTGTGATACTGTATTTAACAGTTTGGGTCAATTGCACTGTTACATTCAAAGGAGTAATGAACAGGGTAAGACTCTCTTTGTATATCATAGCTGTTATTGAGTGACATGACAAACTGATATCTGTTCATAGCAAATATATTTGCATCTTGGTAGCAGGTTAAACTAGTATGTATTTTCCTTTTACAGTACAGTAGCTTCTTGTTGTTTTTACATTGTTTCTTGTGGATTTTACTTGGTAGAAGGTTATTTCTCTTTTTTTCCTTCTTACTACTTCTTAGGGGTTAGCAGGGTATTGTTTTGGGGCTGTTGGAATTTTGAAAACTGTTTTGTTGGCTATAAGTGGGCTCATTTGTTTGTTGTTTCACTGTGTACCAGACTGCATTTGTGGAGGCCTGTTTCTTCTGATTTAAAACCTATTTGGTGTGATTTAACTGGGGCAGTTTCTTTGAATCAGAGACCTATATCTTCTAATTTTAAGCCCATTTTGATGTGGTGTTGGTGAAGCTGTTTGAATTGGAGACCTGTTTCTTTTGGTAGCAAACTTATTTTGCATTGCTATTGCATTGTGGAAAGGAGGAGTAGAAGTTTGAAGAAGGTTGTGCAATAGCTACTTAAAGTCTCTTTTTGAGTGTGGATAGGAAGGTTAGGAATATAAAAAGTGTTGCTCAGTCTATCTAAATGTGTACAACAAAGGGGGTAAGAGAAATTAAGAAAATAATGTTTTGCACTGATAGAGGGGGGTGAGGGGAGACTTGGGGGAGTGTTTGGTATCCTACATCTGGAAGGGTGGGGGGTCGCTGGTGGGCAATGACAACAATGAGTAGGGTTGTAGGCTGCAACAACTGCGGTGCACCAATCTTTCTAAATATTGCCTGGAGTGTGGGAGGATGTTTAGTGTGCAACCACATAGAGAAACTTAGAAAGGAAACTGAGGGTCTGCAGGACAGGCAATGCAGACTGGGGGTGGCTTTAGCCCAATACTGGAGGGAGGAAGAATGGGAGATGAGGGAGAGTGATTTAAGCCAACAGTGGAGAGGAGAGGGTCAGAAGAAGGGAAGCAGGATCAAGGGGGCCCAGGCCAGGAAGAACGATTGCCAGGGAAACCAGGTCAGGAGACAAAAGACAAATGGAAGGAGGAGATAGGGACTTGTGAGAGGAGGAGAAGAAGTGGCAAAAGTCATGGAGTGGAAAGGAGAGAACAGGTTACTATGAAGAGAGAGGGAGTGGGCATTTGTGAAGGGTCTTCAGAAAATAGTTTTGCACTGCTAGAGAGGAAGAAGGTGGAGGAGGGAATTGATGAAATTAGAGGAGTAATTGATAAATGCCTGGACCAAGCTGGAGTGGGGGAAAAGTTTTGCTGGGAGAATTGCAACAGGGGCAAAAGGAGGAAATAATGTGCAGGAGAAAGAAGAGGAGCCAGAAAGGAGAGAAGGAGATGAATGGAAACAAGCAGGGAGTAAGAGTGGTGGAATCTTAGTGCAGCAGGACTCAATACTAAGAGGAGTCAGGTGGGGTAGCAAGGGGAGAGGCATAGTCGTATTTGGGTGAGGCCATGCCAGGAATGACAGCGGAAAGGGTGGGACAATCTGTTCTGAAATATAAAAATGGGGTAGGGACAAGCCTCACTTAATTATACATCTTGAGAAGAACGACCTGGCTGACAAGGCAGTAGAAATAGTCCAGAGGAGGTTTGAGGAACTAGGACAATTATGTGAGGGGGCAGGAAGATCAGTAACTTTTTTGGAGATACTTCCAGTGCCCAAGCCAAGCACAACAAGAAAGCTGAGAATAGAGGAATTTAATGGGTGGCTAAGAACCTGGTGTTGTGCTAAAGGGCATGGGCTGTTTGGGGGGTGTTGAGGGACCTGGGAGGACAGTAGTCTCTATGCCAAGGACAGACTACACTTGAGTGAGGAGGGAAAGAAAGTGTTGAAACAGAGGATGGAGGAGTACATAGAGGAAGAAGGAATTTAAACTAGGAGCGGGTGGTGGCAATTGGGCAAGAGACATGCAGAGACCACAGGTTGGGAAACCATATGAGCTAACCCCCATAACAATGACAAGGGACAAATGATAAGTACTATTGGTGATGCTAGTAAAGGAGGGCAGGATGGGGGGGGAGGGTGGAAGGTGGTTACCCTTAATGCTAGGAGCCTTGGGAGGAAAACTGCAGAGTTACAGGTGCTCATGATAGAGGGAGAATTGGACATTGCAGCCATCACAGAAACATGGGCCACCCAATACAATGATTGGGACCTGTCTGTACCAGGGTACAGGTTATTTTGTAGGGACAGGGTGATTGGGAAAGAAGGTGGTGCAGCACTATATGTGAAGGAAGGACTGAAGTGTGTAAGGGAGGAAGGAGAGGGTAGTACGGAGTCACTTTGGATTCAAATCCAGGATTCCAAGAATAGGATACTTAGAATAGGAGTGGTGTACAGGCCATCATCTCAGACAGAGGAGTTAGACAGGGAACTAGAGGGACAGATCAGGAGGACTTGTGAGAAGGGTAGTGTGGTGATTGTGGGGGACTTCAACATACCAGGAGTGGATTGGAGTACCTCAACAACCAGGAACAGAAGAGAGCAGGTACTGCTGGATGCCTTCCAGGACAGCTTCCTGCTGCAAATGGTCAGTGAACCAACCAGGTTAGGGAATACCCATGACCTTGTGCTGGCAAATGGGGACTTTGTGAGAGAACTTACAGTCGAGGAATCGCTGTCATGGAGTGACCACCACTCAGTATGGCTCACATTGGATATGGGCAAGGAAGGAGTGGAATCTTTCACAAGAGTGCAGAACTTCAGGATGGCCGACTTTGGGAGGATGGGGGAAGTGGTAAAAGGGTACCTGGCCAGAATTCATACTAGTATGGACACTAACCAGAGGTGGGAGCTCATAAACCTGGGGATAGTGGAGGCAACCAAAACATACTGCAAGGCCCAGGGCAAGAAGGCTAGGGCTAAGAAACCAAGCTGGTTGAGCAAGGAGGTCATGGAAAAGGTAAAGAGGAAAAGAGCTGCCTTTAGGAAGTACAAGAAAACAGGGAGCGGGGAGGACAGGGAGGAGTACTAGACGGAATCGAAGGAGGTAACAAGGGCAGTAAGGGAAGCCAAGGCATCTATGGAACTCAGGCTGGCACAAGGCATTACGAAGGGGAGAAAGACTTCTTTAGGTACATCAGGGAGAAAAGGAGCTGTAAGGACCACATAGCAAGGATTGGGAAGGATGGGGGTTGGGTGGAAGCAGGGTGCAGTAAGGCAGAAGCACTAAATGAGTACTCTGCCCAGTATTTACTAAAGAGAAGGGGGGTGACACCCAAGGGGGAGAAATGGCAGAAACAGGGGGAAGGGGTGATAGATAAGGAAATCATGGAAGGCAGAGTTTGGGAGGGTTTGAAGGCACTGAGGGTGGACAAGGCACCAGGCCCAGATGACATCCACCCCAGGGTACTGAAGGAGCTGGCAGAGGTCCTTGCAGAACCTTTGGCAGACCTATTTAATGCCTCACTACATTTGGGGTGTGTACCTCAGGATTGGAGGTTGACTCATGTGGTGTCCCTCCACAAGAGTGGCCCCAAGGATGAACCGGGAAACTACAGACCAGTGATCCTCACATCCATCATGGGTAAGCTAATGGAGACTATCCTGAAGGACACGCTGGTGGTCATCCTAGAGGCCAAAAGACTACAGGATAGTAGACAGCTTGGCTTCATATGGGGCAGATCCTGCCAAACCAACCTAGTGGAGTTCAATGACAGGGTAACTAGGCAACTGGACAGGGGCCATGCACTGGATGTCCTGTATCTGGACTTCAGTAAGGCATTTGACTCAGTGACGCATGGAAGGCTGTGAAGTAAGTTAGTAGGCACAGGAGCAGGTGCAAAGCTGGTGAGATGGGTAGAGAACTGGCTTCCAGGGAAGGCAACAGAGGGTGGTGGTGGTGGGAGCCTCACACCTAAGGGTATTGACGAGCGTTCCACAGGGGCTCGTGTTGGGACCCAGTGTTGTTTGGGATATCTGCAGACATATCATTGGACATCAAGAGCAAGATCAGTCTGTTTGCTGATGATACCAGTTAGGAGCAGTGGTGGATGACCTAGGGGGGTGGCAGGGGTTGCAGGATTATCTGGCAAAGCTTGAAAACTGGTCAGATAACTGGCAACTGGGGTTTAATGCCAAAAAATGCAAGGTGCTGCATTTTAGAATGAAGAACCCAAGGAGGAGTTACCAGCTGGGGGGAGTGCAGCTAGCTCAGACACAGGAGGAGGAGGAGAAGGATCTCAGGGTGTTTATTACAGGGTCAATGAACAACTTGGCACAATGTAGGAAGACAGCTGCAAAGGCCAACAAAATGCTGGGTTGTAGTGCAAGGGGTATATCCTTGTGGAGGGAGGATGTGATTCTGCCACTGTATAGGTCATTAGTTAGACCACACCTGGAGTACTGCGGGCAGTACTGGCACCCATATCTGAAGAGGGGACATTAAGTTACTGGAGGGGGTGCAGCGCAGGGCAACAAAGATGATCAAGGGGCTGGGGGACTTATCATACGAGAGGAGGCTGAGGGAGTTGAACATGTACCCACTGGAGGAGAGGAGGGAAAGGGGGACATGATTGAAACCTTTAAGTACATGAAAGGAATAAACAAGACAGGTACAGAGGGGCTGTTCAAAGTAAGGGATGGGAGGGACACCAAGGGCCATGATATGAGACTGGAAGGAGGAAGGTTCAGGAGGGAGATGAGGAGACACTTTTTTACAGAGAGGGTGGTGACTGGGTGGAATGCGTTACTTGCAGAAGTGGTATCCAGTAGAACAGTGGACTGCTTCTAAAGGGGATGGGACAGGACAAGGGGGTGGGTCAATGAAGGTGATGGGTGGAAGAGAGCGGCAGCTACAGAATAAGCAGTGCTAGCTGCACATTCAAGCAGACTTGATAGACCTCTAGGCCTTTATCTGCTGGCAAACTTCATATGTTCGTATGTTATACACTACATGATTGACCTTGATGGCTTACTTACAAGACTGACAACAGCACAGTCCAAGCAGACTCGAGGGAGCTGGATGACACTTACTGTATATGTCAGGAAGTAAATTATTTCTTGGCACATGTTGTTATATAATTCTTAATGACTCTATGGCTTTGTCTTTGATAATGCCATGGGTTCATACTAATATGCAATCCTAACACCATTGATGGCTACATTATATATTCCTCAAATGGAAATATCATTGATTCATTGAACATGACAGAACAAACAACCAAAATATGACTCAGTGTTGTAAATTTGTATATTCTTCTGAAACTGAACTGAGTGGTGGCATACTGATGCTGCTTTCATTCTTATTTTGTTTTAAAAAAAATGCTGTTATTGTGCATGTTTTGTATGACTATTGTGTTATGGAATTATGTATGGCATTTAATGTCAATGCCTTACATTAAATGCTGTCCAGCATATTGCTGCTGTAAATATGTATGTATATATATATATATATATATATATATATATATATATACAGTATATATATAGTATATATATTATAGAGGCACAGTAGTGCCACTATAGTTAGGGTTGAGGAGCCATTTACATTTTAAAACCGAAACATTTGTACCTTAATAACTTTGTAACCATTTGACTGATTTCCTGAAATTTGGAATACAAGATCAAGACCCAAACAGCTTGGGAACTGCTAAGTTTCGTACTGGTCGCATATCTGACTGAGGAGTTATTTAGGCGTGAACTGCGCGATAAATTTACACGCACTGGAATTTCACGATTGGTAGCGTACGGGTGCATGGTTTACGCAACCAGTCTGAAATCTTCAGAGAACGTGTGGCCAGGGTCCCTGATGTGCCTTTTTAAGATTTCGTGAACAAATATTAAACGATTCAAAAGTTATTCAAAAAACAAGTTCCTATTATAAGTCAATGGGAAAAGTTAACAAAAAGTTTGACTGTCGCAAATGCAGTTTTTACTTTCGCAAATGGTCCTTTTACTGTCGCAAATCCACCATTTTGTTTTCAGTTGGTGATCAAATATCTGGAATGTGTAGTACGGTATGGGCTGCACGCCCATTGGCTCACACTGTGGACCAACTGGCTTACAGCTCTACCGACAGTGTCAGTCAGCGGGCAGTGGGGTGGCAGGCGGGTGGGGAGCTGCCGCCTGCCACTGACCCGGGGGAGTGGGGCAGTGGAATTCAGTTGGCGGGTGGGGTCTGGGGTGGGGGGTCCACTGGACCACCAGGAATATTGATGGGTTTTATTTATTTACTTAGCCCGTGATCAGGTTTGCAGGTCCACTGGACCACCAGAGATATTGATGCAGTTTATTTATTTACTTAGCCTGCGATCAGGCAGGCAGGAGTTCACTGGACCACCAGGGATTATGGAAGAATCTTTTTCTACTGATGCCAGCAAATGGGCATGGGGGGACGCCACCAGAGAAGTGCAGCCGGAGCTCAGGTGGCCACCCACAGGTGACAGCTGCCATGTTGAACCCTGCAATGTGGCAGCTCACCTGTGGGTGGCCATCCGTTGTTCCTTTTTTTTGGATCAACTTTGTGCTGGTGCAGGTAGAGGGTGCGCATGCATGGCTCCGCACATCCCGGGCTGAATATCGGGCTGTGCAGAGTATGCATGGGCACTCCCCCTCCACCTGTGCCTGCATATATTACTGATGCATTCTGGCACATTGGGATTTGTGCCGCACACTTTTCTCTTTTGAATATCGCACCGGGGTGCATCAGTGGGTTGCGCATGGCGCAACACTGTTGCGCCATGCGCAACCCTTTTGAACATCTGGGCTGTTATAGAAACATAGAATTTGACAGCAGATAAGGACTGCTTGGCCCACACAGTCTGCCCATTTCCCTGCCTACTGGATAAGCTGCAGATCCTAGTTAACCAGCAGCTCACTTCTTCTACCCCACCCCTAGAATTGCCTTATGACTGTCCCATGCATGCTTGAATTCCACCACTGTTTTTGACTCCACAACTTTCCTCCGGAAGGCCATTCCATGCATCCACAACCTCTCTGTGAAAATATACTCCTTAAATTACCTCTGAGCTGCCCCCATCTTCAAATTGTGCCCCTTGTTCTTGCACACTCTGTTTTTGAAAGATGCTACCCTCCTGGACTTTGTTGATTCCCTTGAGGTACTTGAAAGTTTCTATCATGTCCCCTCTCCCTCCTTTCCTCGAGGCTATACATATTAAGCTCCTTAAGTTTTCTTCATGTCTTCTGGCAGACCCTGCACCATTTTAGCTGCTCCTCCGCTGGACAGCTTCCATTCTGTCTATGTCTTTATGAAGACTGGGTCTCCAGAACTGCACACAGTACTCCAGTTGGGGTCTGACCAGCTGTCTGTACAGAGGGATAATAACTTCCTGTTTCCTACTGGTGATGCCTCTCCCTATGCATCCTAGTATCCCCCCAGCCCTCCTTGCTGTCCTCTCACATTGCTTGCCCACCTTTAGGTCATCTGATATGACTACCCCCAGGTCTAAAGAGAGTCATTGCAGTGGGTTGCAGGGTGAGGGGGATGAAGCAAAGTGGCAGTCAGCTGTGAGTTGTGATAATAACATAAAAAAAAAGTTTCACTATTTTCCACATGTGACATTTCATGATGGAATACGTTTGGTTGCTGGCAAACACAAAAAGAAAAGGTTTAAAGATTTTGCATGTCTTTCTCAAAAGGTAAGGAAATTCATTGCAAAAAACTCCATTAATGCAATAGTTAGGGTTCTTCCACAGTGACAAAAGCAAGGAAATTCAGCATTAGTGTTTTCAACCCCAACTTCGCCTCACAGTGTCTTGTGGGGGGGGGGCACCAACATTCTGTGCAACCATGTAAGATGGCTACTGCACATACTCTGTACCTCTATGCAGGCCGAAAGTACAACAATTCCAATAAGTCATCATGGGACTGCATGCTGAATTGGATCTTGTTCTTTTATCTCTCCTTTGCGATACAACAACACTGTATATATGTCTCTGTGCAACCACACTATTGCATATACCTCAGTTCCTATTCCTCTAGCAGCATAGCACAACACTATTTATGTGTAAGTCTGCCCATATTTTGCAGTGAGCTGTCATGGTTGTTAAGATAGCACACTACCTTCTGTCCATCAAGCTATAACCATAACAAAATGTATATCTGCCACTATCCATATGTCACAGTGAGAGCACAGGGTGTTTATATTCTGCAAAGCCTTTTCTCCATCAACATAGTACAACACAAAACATATTGCAAGGTACACCAACTATAGTTCACAATGAGAATAGTGCCATATATGCATAGCATGACTCATGTATTGTGTAGTACTGTGTCAATAGACATATGGTCATGTGCTGTCCAACACACCTTTTTTTAACTGTCACATATGGACAATGTCAGATATGGAAAGTGCAGCACTATCTTGAAATAGAACTGGGATGACAGGGTTACATAGAGGATAATGCCTGATGTATAGGTGATTAAAACAGTGTTAACACCTCTGCTGGTTGCTATGGCATCATTAAACCTCAAAAGTGTAGCTTGAGAGGTTAACCATTGCCCTAGCAAGCATGATAGGTGATACAATGTGGTCATCACTTGTACATCAAGCATTGTCTTTAATAGTGTATGTGACTTGACATGATAGCTTACCCTTCTTCCACCCCCCCAAACACAATAAATTTAGCCTTACCTTATTAATGAATCTGCACTATGGCTATATGACTGTGTAGGATACACGGACTAAATGACAGCGGTTCAAAATAACGCCAGAGTTAAAATCTCTAACAGACATGCTGATAGGTAGACTCAGTAACAGTAAGCGGTGACAGTTGCAATGTTTTTTGAATACTGTACTGAGACTAACAATCACATTTTGGGTGTGCAGAATTCTGAATAAGACTAGTACAACATTTTGTTAATACACTGCCGTGACATATATGAGAGGAGTTTATAAGGTTCTGATGTCATGACAGTGGGATGACATGGTTGTAAGCAGTTTATTTTCAGTGGATAATGAGGCCTACCCATACATTATATAGTTACATATGAACATTGTGTTCTATACATTCTGACATACTATCTCATTGTATGGATGATAGTGTATGGTACTAAACACAGTGCACTACGACTCCCACATTGATATAGCACAACAGAGTGTATATCTAATGTTGCAAACAACATTCATCTATCTAGATAATACAACACTTTGCATACATGAGGATTAAAGTGTGAAGTTATTAATAGTTAAGCAATATCTTTACATGCATCTAGTAGAAGACTGTACATAACCAACTGTGGAACCACCTAATACTTCATGTCCTGTGCCTCTATACCTCCATCCACACAGAAGAACAATGTCTATATGTCCAATCACACTGTCCATTTATTTACACCCTCTGTTCCTTTCCCTCCCTAGATTTTCATATATCTATATATCTGTATAAATTCAGTGCAGTGTGACACCTATGCTGCAATTCATTAAGTAATGCACAGCTGTGCAAAAATAGCTAGAAACAGTTATAACCATTCTATATTAAGCAATTTTCATGAACAATGGTTTACAAAGCATTCCTAACACCTTACTGCATGTTTGCACAGCATCTGGGTGTACCCCCCCCCCAAAGACACTGTGATGGCAGCAGAAGTGATACAATTGTTGAAACATGATGATGGATGCCTCTTATGGTATGTTTACAGAGTTGTATGTTATTTCTATTACCTTATGGTGTGTTTCTGATTGATTGTGCTGCCTTGTACCATCCCGCTCTTGTATGTATGTCTTGTGTGTATGTGTGTGTCTGTGTGTGGGTGTGGGTGTGGGTGTGGGGAGGAGGGAGGCAGAGATAGGGTTGAAAACCCTAACGCTGAATTTCCTTGCTTTTATCACTGTGGAAGAATCCTAACCATTGCATTAGCAGAGTTTTTTGCAATAAATACAGGTATATATATATTATAGTGGCAGGGTAGTGCCACTATAGTAAAGGTTGAGTACCCCATTTAAGGTCAAAGTGTGAAATTTGGCAGCTTAATAACTTTGCCACCATATGATGGATTTGCCTGAAATTTTACATACACAGAGAAGTACTAAATATCTCTTGATCTGCCAAGTTTTGTAATGGTCAGATATACGGTTGTGGAACTACATAGTGCAGTATAATGTGGTATTTATACATTTTTGCTCATACCTACAGGTCGCACAGTCTATGTTACCAGTCCAGTTCCTTCGGGAAGCATATGGCTTGGGTCCCCAATGTGCCTTTCAAAGATTTCGTGAAAAAATATTAAACGGTTCAAAAGTTATTCAAAAAACAAGTTTCCTATTATAGCCAATGGGAAAAGTTAACAAAAAGTTTGACAGTGTCGCAAATGCAGTTTTTAGTGTCGCAAATGACCCCTGTAGTGTCGCAAATCCACCATCTTATTTTCACTTGGTGGTCACAGAAATGCTTGCCATTTAAATTTGGGACCCTCTAAGGACACAGTTCTTGCTGTATTCACCTAGTCGAGCACTGAGAATGTTAGCCATGTCTTTTTCTGGGGTTAAATACCCCAGAAATATGTTTTCAAAATTTTTGTAAACAGTAGTGTCGCAAAGTAGTGTCACACATTCGACACTTTAGTTTTTTTTTTTTGCAAAAGTGTTGCAAATCATGACACTACTTTGCAACACTATGGCCAAAAGATTAGGAAATCCCTTTGCCACCTTGCTGCAAATGAATGGTTTGGTCTTTTGGGCTGAAATTTGGAGGGATGAAAGCCAAGATCCCACAGATGTGATGTTTGGTGGATTGGTGACAAAATATTAGAGGGCTGCAAAGTTACGGTACTCTGAAGCTGACAATTTTTCCCATAGACTAACATTGCCACGTCCGTCGTGCCTTTCGGGGCCTATATTTTGGAAATGCTTCAATATGCAGACTTTTCATTTGAAAAATGCTTAGCCCCCCCACTAGGGGGGCTAAGTACAAAATTAGTCAGGAAAATAATGAATTATATGAAATTTAAATCTTTTTTCTATGTCATACAGTTACTGAGATATAAGCGATTTAGTATTCTGAGTGTTCATTTTCTGATTCAAGGCCCATTATTAAGCATACTTTCTTTGCATTCATTGTGTTTCCCAATGCAGCTTTTGGGGGAAAAAAGGGTGCACGTTTTCATTACTGTTACAGTTGGCGTTTCCACTTGCATTTCTGTAACCGTTTGCGTTACCGTTACCGTCTACACCAGCGTGTGCGTTACCCTATGCATTTTTGTTTGCGCCTGCATTTGCTTTACTGTTAACATTTGTGTTTCCATTACTGTTTTTGTTTGCGTTTCCTTTTCTGTCACTGTGTGCATTTCCATTTGTGTTTCCGTTTCTGTTTGTGTTTCCTTTGGCATCATTGTTGCTGTTCCCTTAAGTGTTTGCATTTCCAATTGAGTTACCGTGACTGTGCATGTTACAATTTGCATTTCCATATGCACCTGCATTTGCATTTCTGTTTTCATTAACGTTTGCACTTGTGTTTCTATTACCGTTTGTGTTACTATTTATGTTTGCGTCACCATGTGTGTTACCATTTGTACTTGCATTTGCTTCACTATTTTTAGTGCACATTCTCAAAAAGAAGGGAAATTCATGGCAAAAAACTTTGTTTAATGCATCAGTTACAGGGTTGTTCCACAGTGACAAAAGTGAAGAGATTCAGTGTTAGGGTTAAAGAAACCCTAATATGATATCCACCCCACCACCAAACACACACACATACATGTAAGTAGGAAGGACAAAGGCAACACCACCAATCACACACAATCAGCAGTAGGTAACAGAAATAACATACAACTATCTAAATCACAAAACCATACACCCTTGTTCCCATCGGGCTGTGGCATGGGGTCGTCACTACTAACTGTCATCCTGGACATTCCATGCACTGCTAAACACATATTGTGCTATGACACTTTTGTGTTTGTGATAGTATTTTGTGAATGTATGCTTCTAATGACTGCACATCTTTGCCATCATCCTGCAAGCAAACTGTTGGGTCCTTTGGGCTGACAATTGCATGGTGGCAAGACATGGTCCCACAGATGTGCCTTTTCCTCCTGTTGTTCTAAAATGCTTAAGGATTACAAAGTTACACTGTTCCAAAATTTAGCAATTTGCCATAGACTCACATTGTGGTGCCCATGATGCCTTTTGTCACCCATATGTTGAAAATAAAGTGAGGTACACCATTTTTGCTACTGCCAGCTTGGTTCACCTTTAAGTGAACTAACCTCAAAGAACAACTTTGTAAATAATGTATCATATCTGAAGTTGAATTTCTCCACTTCCTACAGTGACACAGGTATACAACTCCTACTGGAAGTGTGTGATTGGTTGTGTTGCCTTGGTCCTTCCCCTACTTGCATGTATGTGTGTGTGTGTGGTAGTGGTGGGGGTGGGGGGATGCTTAGTTAGGGTTTTCAGCTCTAACACTGAATTTCCTTGCTTTTTGTCGCTGTAGAACAACCCTAACTGATGCATTTAAACAGAGTTTTTGCCATAAAAAATATATATATATATATATATATATATATATAGATAGATATATGTGTGTGTATATATATATATATATATATATATATATATATATAATATAGGGAGTGGTAGCACTTTATATTTAGGGTAGAGTAGGCACTTCCATGTTAAACTCAAAATTTTGCACATTTATAACTTTGGACACGTTCAATGGATTTGCATGAAATTTGGTATGTGCAGTGGGGCATGATAAATCTATTGATCTGCCAAATTTTGTTTTGGTCGGACTTACATGTTTTGCTCACCAAAACACTGAAAAATGCACTTTTCGCCAGTTATGAGGGCAGTTTTTTGGATTTTGTCCATGGCGCTGCATGGCCATCATGTGGCATGCCACTCTAGAACTTGATTCATCTGAAAGAGCTTGGGACAAGGAACATACCACTTTTCATTTGGTGAACAAATATTAATCCATTCAAAAGTTATTAAAGCTATAAGTTCCCATTATAAGTCAATGGGAAAATTTATATGGTTATTTTGCGAAAGAAGAATGGGGTTTTGGCCATCTGGTCCCTCCTCACAATCAAAGAATTTGCAGGCTCATGATCAAAGAATCTTTGATCATGAGGAATTCTGTGATTTTAGATGGCTGCCATCTTGTTTTCAGTTTGCGGTTGGAAAAAGTCAAATATCTCAGATCGGGGTTACTCCTGAAGTAAAACTTGTATGGGTTTTGCACAGGGATCTTCACTCTATTGAGTCATGGCTGTGGTTTCTTGTAATTTGTTCAAAAAATAGACTTTTCAACTTTTAAAATCTTTGATCGTGGCCCACTAACGATCTTTGATCGTGACCCTGCAAATTCTTTGATCACGAGATTCTTTGACCATGATCTTTGATCGCGAGGGTGTGACTAGATGACCAGATGAAAAAATGTATTTTCTCAGCCCAGGGGTGACTTATTATGTGAAATGAGGATGAGTATCGAGTCATGGCTGTGGTTTCATTTATTTTTGTGTAAAAATTGACTTTTACCATTTTTTATTCTTTGATCATGAGCCTGTAAATTCTTTGTTCACGAGGTTGCAAATTTTTTGATCATGAAATTCTTTGATTGCAATCTTTGATCGCTAGGGAGGGACTAGATGGCCAGATTTGGAGAGACCAGATCACCCAATTTTAACAATTTTTAAAATGAAATATCTCGGAAACGATTTGATCTTTTCATTTGAAATTTGGAGGATGTTCACGGGAAGTCCTGTACATGTAAATTATCATGCTTAGGTGTTGGACTATACATTTTTTGTGGAGATATTGCATGGCACAGTTTACATTTTGCGAACAGTGTTTTCCACCAGGTACTGGCTTGAAATTTGTACAGTGGCTAGCCTTACTGCCATGGATGTACTTTTCAGTTGTTAGGTGTCTAAAATTTAAACAGGTGCAGAATTATGCCACTACGATGAATGAAAATCTCAAATTTCAAATGTTATGTCTCGGAGATGGTTTGCTCTTTTAAATTGAAATTCGGAGGGTGTTGAGGGGATGTCCTGCACATGTGAATTATGGTGTTTAGGTGTTGGAAAAATAATTTGCTGTGGAGGTACTACATGATGCACTTTACATTTTGCATATAGTGTTTTTCATTGTGTTAGTAGGTTTACATTTATAGGGTACCTAGCCTTACTGCCATGGAGGTAATTTTCAGTAGTTAGGTATCTGATATGTAAACAGGTGTTGAATTATGCCACTCTGATGACTGACACTTTGTTTTGTTTCAAGGTGGTGGCCCCACAATCCCACCAATATGTGCTATAACCATTACATACAGTATGATATTCAGTACTTGTACTCTTATCTGAGGCAGAAATTTGCAAGTTGGTTGTCCCCATGCTCCCACCAACTTGCACAACTTTCTGCTTTTCTATTCTTTCTCAAAAAGTAAGGAAATTCTATACAAAAAGTGTTGTTAATGCATCATTTAATGTTAAAAGATAAAAAGTCAGAATGAGACTTTAGGGTTGCCCCCTGTGGACACGCGTCCATCCTCCTGAGATTGACAGATGTCACCCCATCCTTCTTTACTGTGACTTGTGAATATGATTACACATGGAATGGGGTGACATTTAGGCCTCACAACCCCAATGACACACCCCTTCATCTGTCAATCTCAGGAGGATGGGCAGGTCCACGGGGGGAGGGGCAACCCTAAAGGTCTCATTTCCTGACTTTTGTGTTTAACCCTAAATGATAAATTAATGACGCTTTTTTTATACTTGTGTGTATGTGGATATATATATATATATAGATATATGCAAAACTGTTAATGACATCATTTAGGGTTGAACACAAAAGGAAATGAAAATCTTTAGGATTGCCCCTTCCCCATGGACCTGCCCATCATCCAATATTGACAGCTGATGGGGTGTGTCATTAGGGTTGTGAGGCCAAAATATCACCCCATTCCATCTGAAATTACATTCATAAACCACAGTAAAGAATAATGCGGTGACATTTAGGCCTCACAGCCTCAATGACACTCCCGGTAAGCTGTTATTCTTGGGATGATGGGTGGGTCCGGGAGGAGGGGCAACCCTAAAGATTTTTCATTTCCTGACTTTTTGTGTTTTAACCCTAAATAATGAATAACACAGTTTTTTGCATTGAATTTCCTTACTTTTTGAGAAAGAATAAAAAACTATGAACTTGCACAAGTTGGCTGGAGCGAGGGCCCTTTGGGCCCTGTGCTCCCACCAACTTGAGGAATTTGGTGGGAGTGCAGGTTTTTTGGGCCCTGCACCCCCACCAACTTGTCAATGTAACACCATAATTCACATCTACAGGACATACCAAGAGCACCCTCCAAATTTCAATGCAAAAGACCAAACCATGTCCGAGATATAACATGTTAAAGTTTGACATTTTCATTAATCAGCGATGCAGAATTCCACACCTGTTAACATTTTACAGGCACAATGACTGACTACTACATCCATAACACTACAGCTGAGTACCCTATCAATTTCAAGCCACCAGCACAATGCAAATCACTGTCCGCAGTAAGTAAATTGTGTCGAGCAATATCTCTGCAAGCAAATTTTCTATGACACGTAAACACTGTAAATCACATCTACAGGACATGCTGAGAACACCTTCAAAATTTCAAGTAAAAAGACCAAACCATTTCTGTGATATTGAAATTTAAAGATTGATGAACTTGCCCTATCTAAGGCATTATAAAACCTGGCCATCTTGCCCCTATCTTGTGATCAAAGATGGTGATCTAAGAATCTCACAATCAAAGAATTTGAAGGCTTGTGATCAAAGAATTTGCAGGCTCACAATCAAAGAATAAAAAATGCTGTAAATAAAAAATTAGAAGAAATTCCGGGAAACCACTGCCATGGTTTGGCAGAACGAATCCCCCTGAGCAAAACCCACCCTCATTTGTCTTCCCATGGCACCCCTGGGCTGAGAAATGTGATTTTTCAATTTGGACATCGCATCCCTTGCTCGCAATGCACAATCACAATCAAAGAATCTCATGATCAAAGAATTTTCAGACTTGCAATCAAAGAATTTGTAGGCTCACGATCAAAGAATAAAAAATGCTGTAATTCAAAAATTAGAAGGAATTGCAGTAAAACACCTCCATGGTTCGACAGAACATAGCCCCCTGAGCAAAACCCACCCTCATTTGACTTCCTAGGGCACCCCTGGGCTGAAAATATTGATTTTTAAATTTGGCCATCGCGTCCCTCCTCAAGATGCATGATCACAATCAAAGATTTTGCAGACTCACGATCAAAGAAATTGCATGCTCATGACCAAAGCATAAAAAATGGTGAAACGTGAGTTTTTGACTGATTTGAATGAAACTAGTGCCATGCCTCGATAGAATGAAGCCCCCTAAGCAAAACCCACCCTAATTTGTGTCCCTAGCACACCCCTGAGCTGAGATAATTGTGTTTTTAAGTCACAATGCAAGATAGCAAAGAATCTCATGATCAAAGATCGTTATCCAAGATCGTTAGCGAGCCACAATGAAAGATTTTAAAAGTTTATAACTCTATTTTTTGATAGTTTTGGATGAAATCAAAGGCATGGCTCAATAGATCAGAGCCCCCTGAGTAAAACCCATCCAAGTTTTACTTCAGGAGAAACCCCTGAGCCGAGATATTTGTGTTTTTATAATCAGAAATATAAAAACAAGATGGCGGACCCTGCGATCAAAGAATTCTCTGGGACAAAGATTCTTGAACTGCGGGGCTGCAAATTCTTTGACCGCCAGGTTGGATGAGATGGCTAGAACCCCATTATTTGTTTGCAAAACATACATATACATTTTCCCTTTAACTAATAATGGGAACTTAAAAGTGGCATAACCTTTGAAAGCCTTAATATTTTTTCACCAAATGAAAAGCGGCATTTTGGGCCACCAAAGTTCTTTCAAACAAGACATCTTACAAAGTGGCATGCCACACAATGGCCATGCAGGACCACGTATAGAATCCAAAAAGCTGCCTCCAAAAATGGATAATTTTGCATTTTTCAGCATTTTCGTGCGCAAAGTCCATAAGTCTGACCTAAACAAAATTTGGCAGATCAAGAGATCTACCATGCCCCACTGCACATACCAAATTTCAGGAAAATCTGTTCAATGGGTTCAAAGGTAATAACGCACATAATTTTGACTTTAACATAGAAGTGACATCTCAACTCTAAATATAGGTGCGTGACCGCGCCACTATAATATCTATATATTGCAAAAAACTCAATTACTGCATCAGTTAGGGTTCATATTACAGCAACAAAAGTATAGAAATGTGGTATTAGGATTCCCAACCCTAACACCCCACCCCACTCCATCCCCACCTAACCCTAACATCCCACTCTCCACACTCCAACAGAAGCCAGGGTGTACCTTGGTGCCATCAACCCTAATGCTCACCCAGTTCCATGTATAAGGAAGCTGAGATAATACAGCATAGGAGAATGGGGTGAGTGTTAGGGTTGACAACCCCTAGGCACACCCCAACTTCTGTTGGTGTGTGGAGGGTGGGGTTGAGGTGAGATGGTAGGGTTGGGTGGGGTGTTAGGGGTTGGGAACCCTAACACCACATTTCCATACTTTTGTCACTGTAATATGAACCCTAACTGATGCAGTAATGGAATTTTTTGGAATGAATTTCCTTACTTTTTGTGAAAGTATCCCCATAGCTGTAGTTGCTTATGGAAACAAAGGGTCCAGAGGGCACTGCACTCCCATCTATTCTTAATTGTAGAGACATTGTAATTTACCTTCATCTCCCAGTTGGAGCGCTGGGTGCTTCAGGCCCTGCACTCCCATCCTCCATGATTTTCCTTATGTTATTGTGGGATTGCAGGGTCTTTTGGACCTTGCACACCCATTCCTCCAAAGATGTGTGAGCACATTATCACCATAGCTATCTGATTACCCCAGAACATGTACCTGGTAGAGAAAATGCACAAATCCCTATCAAAGCATAATGCTGCACAACTGCAATGACATTCCGCACCACAGGTGTGAAAACACATACTGGCCATGATTTGAAAAGTACAGCTGTGACATAGATATTTGGGGTAATAAGACTATATTGAAAATCTGGGGTCAAAATATTGAACATTTTTGTAGTTATGAGCAGGCATACCGAAATTGCATTGAACAGTCATAACTTTGGCATTTTGTCATATTTCAACCCCAAATTTTCAACATAGTATTCTTATCACACCACCTCATAAACACCATAGGTGGATTTTTTTAAATCCGTGGCAAAACACCATTCCATGCCACAGGTCTGAAAACACATTTTGGGCTGGATGTGAAAAATGACAGCTGTACTGTTCATAAGTTGGTGTGTAAAAATGGCAATGTTGAAAATTTGGAGTGAAAATTAAAAAAATTACCAAAGTGATGTGCATGCATAGAAAAATGTAAATGACAATGTGTAACTCTGCCATTTTTATGTATTTTTTCACCAAATTTTTAACATGGACTTTTTGGGACCACACCTCATGAACACTGACACTGCCATTTTGTTACTATGTCCCGAAAGGTGATTTTGTGCATCAACTGCAAAATCACTTTATGGGACCGATTAACGAAACAACAGTAACAGTGTTCATGAGGTGGGTTCCCAAAAGCCCATGTTGAAAATATGGTGGAAAAATACCACAAAAATGATCGCAACATCACCATAAGTTCAAGATATCATTGAAAGCCTTCATGCGGCACTTACCTTTATTCTTCAGTTCGCGGTTTGGCTTTGGAGAAAGCAGATGTGTTCTGGTCCAAAGAAGATGACAGTCAACTGTCTCCAGTGGTAAGTATAGGGCAAGGGGTGTGTAGGGTGGTGGGTGTTCAGTGGGAGGGTCAGGATTGGGAAGGGGAATGGAAAAGATGACAAGGGACCATTTTCTTTTTTTCAGGTTTTAAAATGAAAAAGATGTCAGATGACTTTTTTTCAGAGGTAAAAATTATTACTTGGGGACACTGGGAGTGGGCTCCCCATTCTCCCACAATGCTGAGGGTGTAGACTCCATAATGCTGACATGGGGACTGGGCACCCCAATGTTGGCAACCATAAGTTAAACAACAAGCTTGGGAGGGGCATCCAACACCCAAAGGCAGGCATCCCTGTGTTGCAATGAACAGCAAATAAGTAAAGTATTTTGGGACACTGAGGGTGGGCTCCCCATTGTCCCACACTGCTGGGGGTATTTCAGAATGCTGACATGAGGATTGGGTACCTTGATGTCGGCAGCTATATTTTAAGCAACAGCCTTTTTGAGGGGGCATCCAACACCGGGGGTTGGCATCACAGTGTTGGAATTTACAGTAAACTATTTTGGGACACTGGAGGTGGACTCCCTAGTGTCCCACATGTTTGGGGGGTCTAAATGCTGACACAGGGATTGGGCACCCCAATGTCGGCAAAAACATTTTTTTTAATTAAAACATGCCTTGGACCCCTTGGATGCACTAAAAGGATAAAAGATCCTGTTGATGGTTACCTAAATGGGGGCTGAGGAATCTGATTGTGCCATTATTTTAGCCAAAATATGGCCAGAAAATGTTTTGAGTTTTTACAAGGGGCAATTTTTTTTCTTAAAGTAGTGCTGCAAATTATGGTAGTTTTCATGAAATGGCACCACAATTTGTGGTGGTTTTCATGCAACAGTGCCATGAGTTGCATGAAAACTGACTCAATTTGTGGTAATTTCACAAAAGTAGTGCGGCAAATTTGTGACACTACCAATGACCGATGTAAAAAACATATTTCCAGCCACTATTTTTAAAAACTAAGTGCAGAATCATGTTCCACAGGCCCCGATTAGATAAACACAACTGTTGATGTTTACCAATGGCCAGTATTTTTTGAATAACAGCATTTTTCCCTATCACTAACTGTAAACAAGATGTTAGCAACACACTACTGATCCATTTGTGACAGAAAAAAGTGCTTTCACGAAAGCAGAAACTACTTTTGCATTGCACATATAATTGTTATCATATGCTATAATGGGAAACTTAAAAGTTTAATAACTTTTGAAAGAATTAATATTTTTTCACCAAACCTTCAAAGGGCACATCTGTGACCCAGACTAATAACTTCAGACCAGACCCCCAAGCTGTTTCGGAGAAACAGTGTGACAAAGGATTTGTACCTAAATGGTAATGTTCACATTTTTTGACACTACCCATCTCTGCAACCACACAAGTGACTGGAACGCATCCTGCCATATCAAGAGCTCTATGGTACCTTACAGTGCATGAAAAATGTCATGTGCATCAGTCATATGGTTGCAAAGTTATTAAAGTGCAAAATTTGGGGTTTAACATAGAAGTGACCATTTAACCCTAACTATACTGGCACGACCATGCCAGTATAATATATCTATATAAAAATGTACTTATCACCCAATTTGAATACAACAATCCAATTCATTAGTACATATTTAATTTATCTTCAGAATTATTTTCATCATATGTTTTATAAAAAATAAATGTAATTCCCAACTTCGTATGTGCATAAACATCATTTGTTATTCCTTGGCTCACATCTGTGTACATAAGGATATAGCAGAGTAAACAATAATAGTTAACGGTTTAGCATACATATACATGGTCTAATATTCCTATATAAATTCATAATATATTCAGGGAAAAAAATGGGTAGGTAAGAAGGGTGCTGCATAAAAAGAAGACACATTAACAAATTAACAAAACCTCATGCACAGTGAAGGAAATCAAGGGGTAGGGGAAGTAAGGCAGACAAGGGTGGGGCTGGTACAGGGATGTTACACTACCGGGAGAGGTAGATTAACAGGCTGGGGACATGTAAGAATGGACAAGGATAGAAGGGAGGACTAAGGATGCAGGGTTCATAAGTAATTAGGGATCGATGTTGGCAAAAATGAAGATTAGGAAGACAATGGAAGGTTGGCAGGAGGCAGACACAAACAAGCTAGGGTTGATGGAAGCAATTGCATACTTCTGTGACAGTTTTTGCATACAAGGTCTTGAACACAGCAGGACTAACCGGTGTCCTTAATTTCAATGATTTCTGAAGCTTATTTCAGAGCGACGGCAGTATAAGCCTATGGCAGCTATCCCAAAGTGCATGCAGGCCCAGGGCACTTTCAGAGAAATCAGAAAGCAGCTTCTTAAAGTGTAGTTTCCTATAACACTTGGAGGCAGACAATCTACGATATACTGCAGAAGTTTGTCAGTGATAGCTCTAAATGTCCAAAAAGCTGCGTTTCCATTACACCTATATTGTAGAGCGGTCCACCCCACAGCAGCATATAAGAAGCAGTGGTGGGTAGAGAAGGGGAGACCAGTAAAGGAACACAGGGCTCTGTGATAGAGTATGTCCAGTTTTCCAAGGTATGAGGCAGCACATTGGCTATAAATGAAGTCAGCATAGTCAATTAAGCAGAGGAACATGGACTGAACTAGCTGAATATTGGCCTCCGTGGTTAGTAGGTGGTTTATTCTAAAGAAGAGACCAAGCCTCTGCCTCAGTTTTTTCAGAAAATCCTCCAAATGTTCCGAAAAGGAGAGTTTGTGGTCTAGCCAGACCCCCAGATATTTGAACTTCATTACAAATTCCAAGTTTTCTCCTAATAAAGTGGAGATGGGGGGGGGAGAGTACCAGCAATAGCAGGGTATGCCATATGATTAACAGGTGAGAATAGCATTGCTTTTGTTTTCTTGGCATTAAGTAGCAGTTTTTTTGCAAAGGAGCTGGCATTGCAGTGGGTTGAAATTGGCTTGCAAGTCTCCACAGGCAGTTTCAGGTGATGTACAGCTTAGGCAAAGCACCGTATCGTTTGCAAACAGGTGGATATTTGCCTCCTTGATGCCGACATCTATACTATTGATGTAAATAGCAGATAGAAGTGGCCCCAGAATGGAGCTCTGTGGGACACCTCTTTTTAACAGTTTTGAGAGTAGAAAGCTCTCCTTCAGCCTTGACCTGCTGTTGCCTGTCTGTAAGGTAATCATGAAACCAGCACAGGGAGGCAGAGTCTAGACCTATCATTTTTAGCGTAGAAAGAAGTAGGTAGTGGTTGACAGTGTTGAAGCCTTGCTTAGGTCTAGAAAAATAGCACAGACAAACTTTTTGTTCTCTAGATCACGCTGCCAGTCATTTGTTACCTTAGCCAGAGCCATAATTGTACTATGTTTTGCTCTGAAACTGGACTGTACAGGGTTTAAAATATTTGTATTTTCTATAAAAGATCTCAGTTGGGCATCCACAATTTTTTCCAAGAGTTTTGACAGAATGGGGAGGAGAGAAATTAGTCTGTAGTTATTTAGATCTCAGGGATCCCCAGATTTAAATAGTGGGATGACATGTGCAGTTTTCCACAGGTGGGGGAAGAGTCCATTGTGAAAGAGACAGATTAAATAGATGTGTGATTGGTACAGCCAGGACATGATAGGCAATCTTTAGGTAGAAGGGGTGAAGGGAGTCCACGCCAGCACTTTTCTTAGTGTCCAAATGTAGAAGATCTTCAACCTCTTTCAAGGAGGCAGGTGAGAAAGAAAGGCTACATTCATGGAACTAGGTTCTGGGGTGCTGTACAGTAATCTGGGAACAGAGACTACATGCAGGCGAATTGTCAAATGCTAGACCTGCAGTGGCAAAATGGTTGTTGAAGGCTTGTAATATCTCCTTTTTGTCATTGATAATGACATTGTCTGAGAAAACTTTTGAGGAGAGCGTATTTCCTGTCGTATACCCAGACAGTTTTTTACTGTGGACCAAACTTTGGTGGGGCATTTTGAGGCAGAGTCTAGCTCTGAACAATAGAAATTGACCCTGGCTTCTCTGATCAGCTTAGTACAGAGGTTTCTGGCTGTCTGGAGAGACATGAGTCTTCGGCTATGTGTTGTTTTCAAGTTTTTTTCTAAAGTTTGTCTCTTTTTAATAATGCAGTCTTAAGGTCTGCAGTAAACCAACAACACGTTCTAGCCTTTATGTGGGTTTTGACCAGTGGAGCATGGGTGTTAAGGGCACTAGTTACAATTTCATGGAAGATGGCATATGCTCAACTCACTGATTTGGCTAGGTAAAAGCTCTGCCAAAGCAGGGAGGCTTTCAGGTTATTGATATATGCAAGTGGATCAAAGTTCTGTTTGGACCTTGAGAGAAGGAATGGAGTTTACTTACTAAAAGGACATCCACAAGGGTGCTATTCATAAGGTTTTTCTTGTTAATGCATGCTGGTTCATCGATAAGTAGTGTAAGCCCATGGGAGTCGCAGAAGGATTTGAGAGGTAGTGAGGCATTAGACAGCCAGTCATTATTAAGATCCCCTAGTATAATTGTTTCAAGGGTGCCAGAGCCCATGATAGATGAGAGGTGAGACAGAAGCTGCGACCCCAAAGATGGGGTCTGTAACATCCTATGACACGGGGGGCCATCGAAGGTGATATTTCAAATTTAATGGACGTATATTCAAAGCCATTTGCAGTCAAGGAGGAGTCAAGGGTAGAAACCATGAATTTGTCCTTAACATAAATGGCGACCCCACCACCCCTAGTTTGTCTATCGGCTCTGAATAACAGATAGTTGGGAATTTTGACCTCCCTGTCTGGAGTGGATGGCTGACACCAAGCTTCCGAGACCACAAGTACATCTGGTTCAGTGTGGATAGCCCAGACCTGAATTGAGGTGAGTTTCTTTAAAAGGCTACATGCATTAACATGCATAAAGCTAATTCTTTTAAGCTTTTTGAGTTCTGAGGGTGATGAAAGGGCTTTTGTTGGACCAGGGTTGAGTTCAACATTGCCTGAACATAATAATAGGAGGAGCACAACATTCCTCAAGGCAACAAGTGATGATTTGGAAGTTCTAGCCCTTCATCGGCTAGCTGAAGCATTGGAGCAGGAGTGCAGAGACCTATTTTTTATACTGTGCTGTCCTAGCGATACATAGCCTAAAACCATTGCTGTATAGCACCAATGGGTGTAATTACTGGAAGGATGAGGTGACATTCCTTGAGTAGGCAATGAGGTACTGATGACACTCCGAGAAGGAAACTCAATTTCTGCATTTGGAAAAATCGGCCTCCCAGGTTTCCGCCGAGGCTCATAGTGGCCAGGGATTTCTCTGGATTTCCAGCTGAGGCATTCCAGAGCTCCTTAAGAAATACAGACTGGTCACTGTTAAGACTCCTAGGGAGCACGGACGATGCAGTTCAGTACTTCCAGCGCATGACCTCTGCGGTGGCCAACATACATGCCCCAATTAGGACCAGACGAGCTAAGGGCCATTGCCACAAATGGATTTCGCGTGAGCTGAAACCACTGATGATAGCCAGTGATAATGCTTGGAAAAAGGCAAGGAGATCTGTTAGGCCTGCTGACTTCACTGCCTATAGATCACTGTGGAACCAGTACCAAAAAAGCTCCAAAACTGCCGAAAAGGACTACATAAATTCCCTTCAGCAGCAAACACTATCTGACTCAAAGTCCTTCTGGACAAGCATCAACTCCCTGCTAAAAGGTACAAAAACACCCCAGCAGGGTAACATAATTTGTAATGACGCTACACTCACGGACAGAGAGGAGGCCGCATCAGCATTCGATTGCTTCTTCACAGACCTGGGGGCGCTCAGATCCAACCCCCACACAGCTTCCTGAGCTCTTTGGCCACTGAATCCCAGGACCCTCTGATCGCCCACTTCCATCTGAGGACAGTGCGAACCAAAGAAGTGCTGCCTCTCCTACAATCCTTAAAACCCAGCAGATCACCAGGACCTGACGGACTGAACCCTAGACTGCTAAGGGCTGCTGCCCCATCCATTGAACTACCTGTAATCCTGTTAATAAACAGATCCCTGCAGGAAGTAACAATCCCACTAAGATGGAAATGAGCCCATGTAGTCCCAATCCACAAGGGTGGAGCAAGGGAACCCATAGGCCACTATAGACCCATCCCCATCCTATGTCACTTGGCCAAGATTCAGGAGCAGCTAGTGTACAGCGAACTCAGAGACTACCTGGAAGCCAACAGGCTACTGGCCCCCTCACAACACAGCTTTAGACCAAAGCATGGGACTGACACTGCCCTCATTAAATTCACCTCTGATGTCCTGGCTGCCTTGGACAAGGGTACCCCCACTGTGGCCACGTTCATTGACCTCTCTAAGGCCTTCGACCTGGTGGATCACCTGCTCCAACTAACCAAACTTAGCCACTGGGGCTGGATCAGCACTCCCTCAACTGGTTCCGTAATTACCTCACTGACCGTTCTCAATGGGTCAAGTGGAAAGGGGTCACCTCCAAACCCCTACCTTTAACTGAGGGGGTCCCACAGGGTTAAATCTTAGGCCCACTTATGTTCTCCCTATTCACAAATGACCTCTATGACCATTGTGGGGGCAGCTCCATAATACAGTATGCTGATGATGCAGTACTGTACAGAATGGGGGACTACCCATCCGACCTACGACCCCTGCTCCAAGCTGACTTCACCAAGGCAGAGACTTGGCTAATTGAGAATCACTTGGTCCTTAACCCCACCAAGATGAAGGAAATGCTGTTTGGGCCAAAATCCTGGGTCCCTCCAGGGCCCATCTTCTGCCATTCACTACCATATCTGGCTCCAAAATAGAGGTAGTACAATCAGTCAAATATCTTGGCCTTACATTAGATCAGGGGCTGACTCTGAAGCCCCATGTGGACATAGCAATAAAAAACATCCACCAAAAACTGGGCCTCCACTATTGCCTAAGCCACAACATGATACCAGAGACTAGACTGGCAATCTCACAAAGCATCCTTCTCTCAACCTTAACCTACGCCACCCCCATCATACTTGGCATCGCTAAAATGGACCACAGCAGACTAATGACCTTATACCACAAAATCGCTTGCTTTGCTTTCAAATCCCACCTGAGGACCCACCATTGTGATGCCCTCACAGCCCTCAACTGGCCATCCCTGTACAACAGGCTCTAGTACCCACTATTAAGCTGGACCTACAAGCTCTTCGATGCCCAACCTCCGGCAGATCTGATCGGACTCTTGCCCCAAAGCGGACCAGATGACCGCTCCGCTTCTCTAACAAAAAATCCTGGAAATTCCCCTGGCCTGCTCTGTCACTGGAAGTAAATGCTTTACACACCTAGCCCCTGCATCATGAAACAATCTCCCCAGCCATCTGCAGAAGGCACCCACCCTAGCCATATTTCAAAAGGGACTGCATGCTCACCTTCTCAAACTTAGTCCCTGCCCCTGCACCAATGGCTAGTCAATCACACCTCGCATCAATTTGTGTTGGCTCTGAACTGCTTCCCTACAAGGGTAATGACTAATGACTGCATAAGCTGGTACTCTATTCTATATGGAACTTCCTGTCTGCAACTAAAGCACTTATCACCCTTACCTCTATCTGCCATCACTGCTGTACTCTGTATTGTAATGTATTTACTGCCCTCTTCTACAGAAACTGTATACTGTCCTTATAACTCCGTATTATATGTACTACACTGTTCTGCTGTACTCATTAATGTAATGTACCTCCTGTATTAGATGTACTGCACTGTACTGCTATATTAGATGTACTACTGTATTAGACATACTGCACTGTACTGCTGTATTCACTAATGTCATGTACCTCCTGACCTCTTCCACAAAAACTGTAAAACTGTATACTGTCCTTGTAATCCTGTGCGATATGTCTGACACTGTACTACCTGACTGTATGTACAAAATTATATGTAACTAACTCCGGGTCGCCCCTGAAAAAGGGACCTTCAGGGCCCAGTGGGTTTACCCTTTTAGCAAAATTTAATAAATAATAAATAAATCAGTGTAGGTGTAGGAATGTAGGGGTACAGCACATATTATATAAAGACTTGATAAGTAGGCAATCTTGGGGTGAGGGGTACGACTCCTCATAAAAGTAAGATCTGCCCGGAGTGTACCTAACAAGGGTAGTGTGCATAAGGCGGTAAGGAGATGGAACCAGATCACAACTGCCATAGTTACAATAAAAGGATCAGAGAGAGGAAGTGTAAGAAGATAGGTTGGCCAAATTAAGTTCCAGGTAATGCTGAACAGCACAGGATCAGCAGAGGAATACAGATGTAAGGACTTTGCATAGCCGAATGAATTAGCCTATGGCACAGATGCCTAGAGACAAACTACAAGAAGTAGAACTTCAGTCCTTAGTAATGCCTTAAAGAAGATAGCAGGAAAACTGTCCGGGGTAGCGGTTCATCACTAATACACGCCACTTAGGTTCGGCGGCCTAGTATATATATGACCTATGGGTGTGTTTACGAAGAAGGACAGGATAGGCAGGGGATGGGCCAATAACAATAGAGGTTTCTGGACAGAAAAAGATTTATGATCCATCCAGTCTGCCTGGTTTCTACCTAGGCCCTCACTGGTCATTGGCTAGGCCTCTAGAGTGTCAGTCTTCTCACAGCTACACCTGCTCTAACCCCCATCTCTATTTGTACCAACCACTCCTCTCATCAGCCTCAAAGGTCCCATGTGTCTATCACACACCCTTTTGAAACTTGCAACTGTGCAGAAACTGACCAGCTCTGCTGGCTGATGATTCCACTTTTCTAACACCCTTAATGTCAAGAAGTATTCCTTCACATCCCTCTAAATTCCCTTCTGACAGTTGATAGTTCTGGCCTCTCTAAATGGATCCCTCACTAAGGATTGTCTAAGAAACTTATAGGAAGCCTGTAAGAACCCTAAAATAATGGAGATGTTTCTTATATAAGAGTTGTGCATTATGTATTTATTTCTTTTATCAGGAAAATGCTACACTGAGCAGTGGTTATTTATAAGGAGTTCCCAGTTTGGTCAGTGAGCAGTACATGGAACCAAGGACATTGCAAGTTACAGAATATTGAGGCAACAAATAACCATAATATACAGAGTCGATATATAGCAGAACTGCATGGCATACAGTAGATACAGAGAATAACTAATGGGATGTTGTACATTACTGATCTTTTTACACACCCAAGGTGAGGAATGTCACATAAACCAGAAGTGTGGAACACGAGCAGCTTATGATGGTAACACACACACTGATAGTGTGTAAAAAAAAAAAGGTAGCATGCAAAACTTTATTTCTTATAATTGTGTGTTGATTAAGTGCTGTGTGGTAAAAAAACAAACAACAAAAAAACAAAACAATGGCTGGTGTCCTTTCTGCTGCATTTCATTTCTGTGAGTGTAAGATGGTGGCGATTTTACTTTCTTTTTGACAGGTTGACACCAGCTTCATAATAACCAAGTTCCATTACATAATAACTATCTGGTTATTATGGCATTTTAAAGTGGTGTTGGTCCAGTTAATAAATGGGCTCACCAGTAATTAATAAGGTCATAATATATAAGGTAGAGCATAAATACAAAGCATAACATCATAGCTAGGTGCCAAGAGCAGAGCTAGGAAAGAAAATGTGCAGTAATAGTAATGCTAGAGGAAGGAAGCCATGACACCCCTATGACATGAAATGCTACCAACAAGTACATTTGTCCACGCAATGACTTTCTAGTAACACTTTAAGTGAATTGAAACTAACCAGTGTACAGTATCTTGTTTGAGGGATGCTTGCAACTTGTTACTTAGAGTAGGGGCAAGCCAGCAGAATGCCATTTTGCCATATTTGAATAATAATTTGGTGTATGCAAATGAACAAGGCTTGTCTAACAAGAGGAAAAACAATTATTAAGTTGAATTTCACAGTTATGAAGAGAAATGGAGTGGAGGTTTCAGGAGGAGCAGGGGGAGGATGGAAGTATAAGGAATCTGGGTGGGGTTCGACAAAAAGATCAGGGATAAGGGTGGGGTTAGTGTTAGTAAATGCCAGGAGCTTGGGAAACAAGTTGCAGAGTTCAGGCCATGCTGTTATTCCGAGGGGTGGATGTGGCGGCAGTCACGGAAACGTAACAACAAAACCATGACTGGGACCTAAATGTACAGGGTACACTATGCTTAGGAAGGATAGAAAGGAGGGCAGAGGTGGAGTGGCTATGTTCATTAGAGATGACATAGAAATTGCTAGGGTAGAAGAGGCAGAGGAAACGTGGAGGCCTTATGGGTCACTCACGATCCCCAGCAGGAGATAAGGTCAAGCTGGGAGTAGCATATAGGCCCCGGGATGAGTGATGTTCTAGAGGATGGTTTGCTGAACAACATCATTGCCCAGTGTGGTCCAAAGGG
The DNA here is from genome assembly GCA_016271365.2 of Neoceratodus forsteri. NCBI lineage: Eukaryota > Metazoa > Chordata > Ceratodontiformes > Ceratodontidae > Neoceratodus > Neoceratodus forsteri. The sequence continues at coordinate 249,014,959 of CM057453.1, forward strand.
AAGGAGTGGTGTTGATGGGGACCTAATATGCCAGGTACAAACTGGGGAACCATGTCCTCTAAGGTGGCCAAGGAGCAGAGGCTGCTGGATGGCTTCCAGGATGTGTTCTTAACACAGCATGTGATGGAGCCCACAAGGAGGGGCATGTCCTGGATGTGGTTCTGGCAGATGGGGATCTAGTAGGGACATGGATGTACAGGACCCCTGACTGGGAGTGACCACAATACTGTCTGGTTTCAAATAAGCATTGGGGGAGTGGGGTGAGATCTAGGACACTGGCAGTGGACTTCAGGGGGCAGACTTTATGGGCATGGAAATATTCTCAAGGATCACTTGAAGGGATTACCTCAACGACAAGTGTGGAAAGGAGATGGGAGGTCATAAAAGCGGACTTCATGAGGCAGTCAGGATCTGCGCTAAGTTGAAACGTAAGGAGCAAGGTCACATAAACCATGCTGGTGGTCCAGTGAGGTCCAGGTAGCAGTCAGAGAAAAGAAGGCGGCTTACAAAAAATATAAAACAACAAGAGGGGATAGGGATAAGGAAATGTACCAGCTTGCATCTAGAAAAGTCACCCATTATGGTGAGGAGCAAAGTCCAGTAAAGAGCAACAGCTGACACAGGGGATACATGGAGGAAAAGGGTTCTTCCGTCACATTGGGGAGCGGAGAAAACTAAAGGCCATCTCAGCAGATTGAGATCAGAAGAAGGGTGGGTGGAAGAGGCGAGGACCAGGCAGAGGTATTTAACGAGTACTTTGCCTCTGTGTTCACTAGGGAGGGGATGGGATATCTACAAAGCAAGGCACAAAGGGGTTAGAAGCGGCGGGAGTGGGATCAGGGAGCAACAGAAATGGAGCAAAAGGGAGGGAAAGGTACCCCAGGGGTGTCACATCTGGATTAGGATAAAAGACCAGTAAGGTGGAGGGGACGGATGATGCCATCCCCACCAAAAGGGTGTGGTTTGCCCTCAAGGCCCTAAAGAAAGACAAATCTCCTGGGCCGGATGGCATTCATCCGAGAGTACTATGGGAATTGGCGGACATACTGGCTGCACCCCTAGCGGAGCTTTTCAACAGGTCACTTGAGACAGGGAGGGTACCTAGGGATTGGCGAGAGGCACATGTGGTACCAATCCATAAAGGGGGGTCGAAGGAAGTACCAGGAAACTATAGACCACTCAGTTTAACCTCGGTGGTGGGAAAATTAATGGAGAGTATACTAAAGGAACGATTGGGGTTTACTTGGGGAGGTGGGAGGTCTGGATAGTCGGCAGCATGGGTTTGTGCCAGGTAGATCATGTCAAACCAACCTGTGGAGTTCTATGAATGGGTAACATCAGAACTGGACAGGGGTAAGCCTGTGGATGTATTATTCTTGGACTTCAGCAAGGCGTTTGACTCTGTTCCCCACAATGGTCTGGTGGAGAAACTGATGGGGTTAGGAGTAGGCCCTTTGATGGTCAGATGGATTGAAAACTGGATAGCTGGACGCACTCAGAGAGTAGTGGTCTGTGGGGAGCTCTCGAACCCTACAGAGGTTGGTAGTGGGGTACCACAGGGCTCGGTCCTGGGTCCAATCCTGTTTAATGCATACATATCGGACATCAGGGATGGTATAGGGTGTGAAATGAGTCTCTTTGCGGATGACTCCAAGATGGGAGCAGTAGTTGAGGGAGAAGAGGGGAGGTTGGCCCTGCAAGGGGACCTGGACACCCTGGAAAGCTGGGCTCACACATGGAAATTAAATTTCAATATCACCAAGTGCAAGGTGTTGCATCTTGGTGGGAAACCTAAACACAGGCACACCCTGGGAGGGAGGTGCTGGAAGCCTCAACAGGGGAAAAAGACCTAGGGTCATGGTGGATACATGTATGAATAACTCTGAGCAGTGCAGGAGGCAGCTAGCAAGGCAAACAGGATGTTGGGATGCATCGCAAGGGGATCACCTCTAGGAGCAAGGAAGTGATTCTGCCGCTGTACAATGGACTGGTTAGACCACACCTTGAGTACTGTGTACAGTACTGGAGACCACACTTGAAGAGGGACATACAGCTCCTGGAGAGGGTTCAGAAGAGGGCAACAAAGATGATCACGAGGCTAGGGATATGACTTACGAGGACAGACTTGAGGAGCTCTGCCTGTTTTCATTGGAGGAAGGAGAGACAGGGGGACATGATTGAGGTCTTCAAGTACCTCAAGGGAATAAATAGGTAAACATGGAGGGATCTTTAGACTAAAGCAGGGAGGCATCACCAGAGGGCATGGTTTGAAGTTGGAAGGTGGAAGGGTGAGGGGAAAAGAGGAGGAGGTTTTCACTGAGAGGGTGGTGGACCCTTGGAATGCTCTGCCTGGTGAGCTGGTTCAGAGATCCACAGTGGAGGCTTTAAGAGAGGGTGGGACAGACACAGAAAGTGGATGTATCAGATGATGGCCTGTCCCGGGGGGGGTGGGGATGGATGATAGGGGTTTCTGGAGCACAAGGGATGGGAGGGTCTCTGCACCCAACTAAGGATCTAGGTTCGAGCAGACTTGATAGACCATAAGGCCTAATCTGCTGGCAAATAGTATGTAAATACAACATGCTGAAACTGGTTTGTATTATAAGGGCCTGTGATTTTCTAATGCTAAAATATAACATGTACATTATGTATTCTAACCTAGTATGAAATGTGGGAACTCCACTGATGTCACATTTCTTCTGAGACAAATTTCCTACCGAATATTTGCTTTATTACTGTAGTATTTTCTATTTTTTCTTTTCAGGATTCCCAAGAGACCATTCCCCTGCAATTGAAACATAGACAATGATAGCAGAAAAAGACCAAACGTCCATCTACAGTAGTCTGCCCAGAGTTGCCTATCTGCCCCTGGATCTAGTGTACATATGGGGCTTTGTCCCTCCCAGTCTACCACCTGCTCCCCTCCCTACTGCTACCAGCCAGAGCAACCACCAAAACCTTTACTCTGTCCCAGCCAAGCTTGAAATCACTTATGGTCCTGACTCCCACCACCTTTGATGGCAGGCTGTCCATGACTCCATCACCCTTTCTGTAAAATAGAACTTCCTCGCATTGCTCTTAAAGCATCCCCCTCCAGTTTCAACTCTTGACTATGTACTCCTGCTAAATAGTTCACTGCAGTTCACCTTGCTTATTCCCTTCAGGAATTTGAAGGTCTGTATCATAACCCCCACCCCGCTTGCCTGGTCTCCAGCGAGTACATGTTCAGTGCAGTCATGCAATCTCTATACGATCTGCCCTGTTGGCCCTGCATCATCTTAATCATCATACCTTGCAATGTCTCCAACCTGTTCCTGTCCTTCCTTAGGTGAGGACTCTAGAACTGAGCACAGTATTCCAGGTGCAGCTTCACCAGTGATCTTTATAGAGGTAGTAGTACCTCCTTTTTCCTGCTGTCAGTACCCCTTCTGATACACACCAGCATTATATTAGACTTACTCTTGGCACTGGTACATTGACTTGATTGTTTGAGGGAGCACTAATGATGACTCCAGGTCCCATTCCTCTGCCATAGTGCTCAGTTTAACCCTTCCCATCAAGTACTTTGTCTTGATATTTGTTTCCCTAAGTGCATAGTCTTGCATCTTTTTTGGCATTGAATTTCAAATGTTAAACTTTAGACCACCTCTCTAGCCTTTGTAGATTTCTCTGTATCTCCCTGATCCCTTCATTGCTGTCTACTATACTACAGAGCTTTGTTTCCTCTGGAAAGAGACACACCTCACCTTAAATACCGTGTCCAGTGTCACTGATGAACATATTAAAGAGGACAGGATCAAGGACAGATCCCTGCAACACCCACTTGTGACCTCCCACTCTTCCAGTTTGACCCCGTTTACCAACACTCTTTACTGTCTCTCCTTCAGCCAGTTTCCTACCTGTCTAACTATGCCCACAGGTGTGCCCAAGATTTCCAGCTTCTTTAACAATCCTCTGTATGGCACCAAGTTGAAAGCCTTGCAGAATTCGAAGGAGAGTAAATTCACTGCATGGCCCTTATCTACTACTTTTGTTACTCAGTCAAAAAAAACTATCAGGTTGGGCTGACAAGAACTCCCTGCCACAAACTTATGCAGCTTACTACTGTAAAACTGCTAAATGACATGTAAGCTTAATTTTATAGATTCATTGCTGCCTACCTTTTAGTGGTACTTTAAATTTATGCCCAACTCTCTCTGATAGCTGATACATTAGTGGCACCACTACATACAAGCATTGCAGTCTCATTATCCATCTTTCCACTTCTCATTGGTACACTGTCATTCAATCACTTGGTAGGGGGTGACGTTCAAACAGTGATGAGCAATCAGCTGTTCCTCCAGTAGACTTCGACTGACATATTGTAATCATCTGCTTTGCAGGAGCTTCTACCACCACAGTTGGTTGTAAGTATCAACGAGACCAGGGTAAACTTTTTACCATGCTTCCAGTGGACAATGGAGAAGGCTGGAGCAAGGCAGGTTGAGGTCACTGGTTTCAGTAATAAACAGCAGGTTTCGTTGGTCATGGGATGCACACCTGCTGGTGAGTACTTACCTGCACAAGTAATATACCAGGGGAAGACAGCCATCAGCCTTCCCCACTCCCCCCCCGACTGGAGCATTACCCAGACAGAAAACCATTGGGCTAATCAGGAGACCATGCTGTCATATACTGAGACTGTACTACAGTCATACATACAGTTTGCATGCCAGAAGAATGATCTACTGAAAGAAAAGTGAACAATTCCAACAATTTAATCCAGTGATGTTCCTTAGATGGTAAAAGCAACTCCAGACTGCTGCCGACAATTAAGCCTCAAATAACAGTTTGTCATTGAGAAAGTTCTCCAGATTTTTCACCTTAGCAGAGGCCTCCACCCTCAAGGATCCATGCCTCAGACCTGAAACCTCTTTTGCCAACTCTGTTCCCTACCTTCAGCCTGAATCACTCAACAGCACCTCAATCTTACCACTGTTAAGTCTTAACTAGCTCAGTCTCATCCAGTCCTTGATCTTGACTAGCAGGTATGAAGCTCCTTCACTGAATCCTAAGTCCCAGGCATAAACAACAGGAACAACTGGGTGTAATTTGCATACCAGTAAAAACCCAGATTATATTGTCATGATACCATACATGATTAGCATATACAGTGCAGGCAACATGGGTGATAAGACTAAACCCTGGGGAACCCATAAGACAGGGGCTCAGGGCATGAGGAAACATTCCAAAACTGTACCTTCTGCATCCTATCCCTGAGAAAGGACTGAAACCAACAGAAGACACTGCTGCTGAGGCCTCCAAACTCCTTCGGTACAATAGCATCTCAAAGTATACAGTATCAAATACTAAGAAGGGATCGAGGAGAAGAAAATTGACTGATCACTTCTGTCTCTTGCCCTGATCAGGTCATTGTGCCCTCCAAATAATGTAGTTTCAGTACTATGCCTGAACCTAAATCCCAACTGGAGGGATCCAAAGATGTCAATGGCCATGAGGTGCCGTTCAAGTGGCAGTGGCAGAATTTTCTCAATAACCTTTCCCAAAAAGGGCAGCTTAAAGAAAGGTCTATAATTTGGCATGATCGCTGTGCCCATAGATGGCCCCTTAAGCAATGGATTCACTAACTCATTTTTCAGCACAATCAAAAAGAACCTCTCCAACAAAGAAATCTGGATGATACTGGCAAACACTGGACCCAGTTGCCCCATGCAGCATACGAGTAGCCCTGATCAGCCTGGATCCAGTTTTCAAAATGTGGGTCACAGCTCCAAAATCACTCCACATACCACTTCCACCATAACTGGTCTTGATTGTCCCCAAGCAGGGTGGGTACTTCTGGAATGGCCAGACTCAACATTACTGGGTCACCACATCCAACTTGGACAAATTCCAGCCCAGCAGAAGACATCTTGTCTGAGAAGAATAGAGTTAACTCCTCTCTAGGGGTGGGCAAACGTGCAGATTTCCACCATCATGGAAGTTCTTCAACATTTTGAAAATTTTGACATTTTCCACTTTTTGCCTGTGGTGTAATTCGAACTTTCACCAAACAACTGCAGATTTCCACCTAGTACTGTGGCATTTAATTATGAACTGTGGACTTTTACATGACATGCAGAAATAAAGTCTCTTGTTTAAGTATTTCGCCATATATCATGTAATTATCCATGGTTTGCATTACTTCTGTGGCTTTTTTCCTGCAGTTTAATACATTAACCCACATGTCTTACATTTATTCCACAGTTTTTCAGTGGACTTTCCACAAAAGATGGCAAAATGATTTAGGAACTTTCATTGTGGTGAAAATCTGACTTTCGCCTAAATTCTGCTAGCAGAATTTTTTTTGCGCACCCCTGCTCCTCACACTTTACAAATGACAATGCTGTACCTAATTCTAGAAAGACTACATTCATATAACAACCTGTTCAAAATCCAGAAGAGCTGAGCGGGTCAATTTCTCCCAACAGCTAACTCCCTAGTGAAAAATTCTGCCTTCTTCTTGGTGACTGCCCTCTGATAATCCTTGTAATGAATACACAGAGGCAGTCTGTCTTCAAAAGCCCTAGATGTCTTCCAACAATGCTCCAACATCCATCAATTGGTCTTCAACTGCTTTAGCTTGTCATCAGTCCAAAGCAATCAATTTTGGGTGGGTCCTTTTTCGTCTAGTTTCTTATCAAGTTTATTTTTGGACTAACAAAGCTAATGATCCAAGCAAGAAAGTTCTAGGAACCAACCACACTGTAAATCTGTGTTTTCATATAATTTTATTCACAAATTGTATCCAGCAAAAATCCCAACAGCAAGCCCAACATTTTGCCCTTCTTGGGCTTTTGCAGTGAAGAGGATGTATGTATAAACTATAATAATAATAATAATACAATCATCAATGAATGTACAGAAACCAAAATAATACATATATTCATATATACTCTTCAGTCTTTCCAAAGAACATACAGAAAGGTAATATATTCTATGGTTCCACTTTGACCTATTACAGGCATATAGTAAATGAATTCTAATGATATCCCTTGTTGCTAAATGGTAGTGGATTTGGGGAAAAAACACGACAATACTGTCTACCAAGCAACTAAAACAAAATTTCAGAAATTCACAAGGTCCATATAGACATCATCATCCATATGAAATAACTTATTACAATCAATTTAACCCAATGGCATAATTAAATCCTCCCAAAATTGTGATTATCCAAATTTCAGTTTGTCCAAAGCACATACCTAAACTGTTCCACTCATGGAATGGTATAATTTCTCCATAGAATATTATTCAGGTCTTAAATAATTCCCTATATAAGAGAATTTCTATATATACATATTTCTCATAAAAGTAACTTGAATATTTAAGACATTCATTAAATATATTGATGAATTACCAGTTTTCTATGTCATATATATGTGTATATATATATATATATATATCCATATATATATATATATATATATATATATATATATATATATAAATTAATTGCAAAAACTTTAGTAATGCATCAATTAGGGTTAAAGCGACAAAGTGTAGAAATGATATGTTAGAGTTGAGCCCTACCCCCACCCTACCACCCCATTGCCCCTATCCTCCACACACCAACAGACATCAGGGTGTGCCATGGGGTCATTGAAGCCCAACTCTCACCCCATTGCATGTGTAAACAGGTTGACTTGCTACAGTAAATGAGAATGGGAGGCACTGGCCACTCGTAGTTAAGCTGTTTAAATACAGCTGGGCTCTTTGAGCTTATTGGCATCTCCCAATAGCCAATCACAGATGTCTGATGCTAAAATGATGTCACTGCATCTGGGTGTTCATCTTAAGGAAGAAGCCATTCGTTGCTAAGCAATGTCACAGCATGCACAGTGAAAAAGTGCCAAACTGAACTAAATCTGGCTGCCAAAGGTGCACACTTTCTTCCTGTATAGCCCAGCCATTGTAGGGGTGCCACTGTATGATATTTTACTCCAAAATAGTGCCTGTGTGGCATGAGAATAACGGAATATGCAATACGGATAATGCATATTCACGAATAGCACTTTATACTGAGATCGGAGCAGCATTCCAAACTGTTTCCCAATGTATCTGGTACTAACACTGATTAATGTGGAAATGAAGTAATGCATGGAGAATAATGCATATGTAGGTGTGTGATATGTAGTTTTTTTATGCACCAAAGGTTTATATATTGTCACGCACTGAGGGTATGTAAAAAGAACTGCAAATAACACACCTTCATATGTGTTATTTTTTATAATAACTGTTGCTAAGTAAACAAAGCTCAGAGTCTTAGCATTATATGCTTCCTGCATTGCTGATTCAACTTCTGTATGGACTCCATGGCATGCAGTTTTTTTAAAGACTAGGTGAAGATTCAATGGCTTCTCAATTGTTAAAAGTAAAAAAAAAAAAAAACTGCGAACAGTTCAATTTTCCGAGTCGGTAAGTACCTTAGCATGGGACACACAACCCTGTAAGAGCAACTATTTATATACTCCCTTAGATCCATATGTGTCTCATGAACCCACCAGGCAGACCCATAGTGTCTGGCCTGGTGGGGGGGAACTCACAGAATCACTCTTCAAATGTTTTGTGAACACTCATATTAAAGGACTAGTGTGGGGATTACTTTATACATAAAGGACACAACTGATGTATTAAATCTCTTAAAAGATGTGGCTCTGCCGAAGGGCTCTCTTTTAGTCACAGTGGATGTGGAGTCCCTCTATAATGTACTAATATACCACATGAGGAGGGACTCCACTCCTTACAGATGACCCTACAGAAAGTGACTCACATTCCTTTGAACTAACATTCTTCAGTTTGAAACTTACTGATCTTCTATCAACTTTTAACAGCTTTTCTTTTCAGGCAGGTATTTTTTTTACTAAGAAAGGAGATGGTGATGGGTGTGACATTGGCACCAATGGCATCCAACTATGTACATTTGTATTTAGAAAGATGTGAAAGATCTTTCATAGAAGAGTGAATAGTAGTTGTCATCCTAGGTACAGTACGCGGTGAACAATATTCCACTAAATCAGTTCTATAGAATTAAGAGGAACTGTTCAGAAGAACATGATTATAGCTAGAGAGCAGTCAAGATGAGGATAGATTTAGAGAGGGACTAGTCAGAGAGTACTTGCAGAAACTATGATGGAAAACTGAGGAGGAACTCCTTAGGTCTAGTTGCAGACAAAAAGCATTTATGGACAACAGAGTCAGTTTTGTCACCACTTATTGACCAATTCCCTCAAGGTGATCGAAAGAGTTAGACATAAATGGTGCATACTGCAAACAGATCTAACATTATGCAAGCACACAAGGGACACTTTTAGAGTAGTTTATAGACATGTGACTTGTAAGCAGTCTGGGAGACTGGATTGTAAGAAGTGTCCAGCCACCAGAAAGAGGGAGGGGGAACATATACTGGCTATCGAACCTGCCTTGGGGCACATATAAATGTGAAAATTGTGTCCAGTGTACCCATATCAGCACATGTAGAACTTTTAAGGTCCCTAATAATCTCAACACATTTCAGATAATACATTTTATATTGTGCTCTACAAAAAGTCATATACTCAGCACAATATAGTTGCCAATCTTTTTTTGTAGGCAAGATGACTAGAAAATTCAAAAAATCTAAAAATTCGTTGTAGGATTGCACAACACCAGAGAAAGAATGTGGCCCAGGGTAAAGCACAGGACCAGCCATGTGAGCCACAGTTTAGTGGTTAATAGCACAGGGACCGTATTCTGGGGGCCCGGGTTAAAATCTCAGTGGGTCACATTATTTCTTTCTCACTTCAATTTATGATTTAAAAATTGCTTAGCAGTGGTTAATACTGCAAAAAGAATAAAACATCTGGTTGTCTTAGAAAATTCAAAGTCAGCGTTGGTAGAACACATGGTGTAATCAATAGGGAAATTGAGGAAAATGCCTTGTCACACCACTTAGAGAAGAGCAGAAGCATCGACCTTAGATGTCATTTGGAATGATAACAATGTATGATCCTTTTTCTGTAATATTTATTCTGAGAATAGTTAATAAACTCTAGAATACAATGATTTTGGTTCCCAGTATACAGTATGGCCAGATAGTATTTCAATTAACTAAGGAGGTAATACTTGGCCGAAACTAAGGTAGGTGTTTTCTTTTATAGTGTTATTTACTCATTTTTATGATTATGCACTATATTTGCACTGGTGTTTTGATAGAATAAGGGGATTTGAGTATTTGGGCCCAATACATTATTCCATGAATTAGGAATGTTTTACTTGAAATGCATAGTGTGTTTCTTTATAAAATGGGTTGAAAATGTCCAGACTTTTAAGAGGAAGCATTTGCCGTGTCCTTATCAAGACATATACTGGCAACTGGTACTACTTATGCCAACCAAAACACAGCACACTGTGAAATCAATGCCTCCCATGGTTCATCCTGCAGCTCTGCACCTAGCATATGGCAGAACTGCACTGGAAACCAGTGACACCAAGACACAAGTCACCAAGTCCAAGGTCCCCTCCCTTCCTTTTCAACAGGAAATTATGACACTATTTCAGCATGAATTCTTTTGTACCTCTTATTGCATTTGGGCCACTGACCATTTGTCTTGTCTGTAATCCACAAATCTCAGTCTTGCTATTCATACTGTGGGCAATACAAATAAACTGCCCATTTCTTTACTATCCTGTCTCCTGTAGCCCCCTTGGGCTCTTTATCTCCAATCCTCCCAATTGTTTTTTTCCATGCACCAGCAAAGCATAAGATCCCTTTTCATGGCATAATGCAATACCACTATGATTTCAAAACCATGAAGGAGAAACCGCTCTACACCAACTGCTAAGGGACACGCTGCTCCTGATACTGCTGGCAACAGGCATACAGTAACACAAGATGCACTTCATGGTTTGACTGCCTGCTTTGAAAAAAGACAAACTGCATTGTAAAGCTAAACAAAACCACATAGTCTTTATTTGTGACTGTGTGTTTGTGTGTGTTGGGAGGGGGGCTGGGATGCAGAAACATCAACAGACATGCTCACTCCCAGTCATACCGGCCACTCTTGCTCCCTACCAAAGACACAGAAAGAAAATAGTAGAAAAAGAGAAACTTAAAACTGCTGGCATATGTGTGATGGAGAAGGGAGGAAGGTGACAGACAGACAACACCTCCCTGAAGTATTAAAATTGGGTTAAACATGTGCTATTGCTCTGAAACAAAAGGAACTATCTTGTTCAAACCTGGAAAAAAGTGACAACAAAAATTTAATAAATGTTATTTTACTTTGTAAAATGTACTAATTTGCTGAGAATCTATATTGAAAGTAGTCTGCACCTTTCATAAGCGGAAAAAGTCACTCCTGGGTGTTTGGTTATCAGTTGATAAGAGCACTTCCCAGGTGCTTAAGGTACTTGGCGCAAGCATCTCATGCCTCTTTATGCACTGGTGGTGTACTCTTATCAGCCCATAAACCACACTTTGTTGTGTCTTATTCCTTACATAATTTTCATTCATGGGCTAGTAAATAAACATTTTGGGCTACTGAACATTTTGGAATTTTCAGAGGAGAATCTTGATGTCAGTATTACCCTAGCTCACCAGTGATGTGTACATACTTGTATTTATATCTTATGATACATTTTTTATTGTAGTTAACTCATCTGTCTGTAATATATGTACTGTCATTTAAATGTGGCATTAAAATATGGTTGACCAAGCTGGCCCCATAGCGTGAGGTTGAGGTGCTGGATGCCACACCGGTGACCCAGGTTCAGGAACAGTCTCAGGCTACTGGGGTCAGAGGGCAAGGAGGAGGAGGATTGAGCATCCCAGGCTCTCCTCCTCCTGAGGGTGGAATTCCTGAGGTGCTTTGAGCACCTGATGCACCTATTCCTGTGGAAGCATGGGCATCAGGGAACAGGCTGCTTTCGGTGTCAGGAGGGAGGACATTGTGGGCATTTGACAATGCCGCCATCTGTCTGGATGTCAGTCCTGTGTGCCAAAGCCCTAAGGGAATGAGAGCCAAAGGAAGAAAAGTGGAAAAACCCTCTCAGTCTAAGATGACAACCAATCCAACCCCGATTACCTACATATTAGCAGACCCCATTGTGCAGGCACTGAAGAGAGGAGTATGGTAGGGGATAACGGAGAAAGCCTCACACTCTAGGGCAGACACTGTGGGAGGGATCTACTGGGATTGATCAGGTCTGAAGGAGTGGACTAAGAGGGTAGTATGGCAGGATAAAAGAAAAAAAAAAAATATATATATATAGACATATATACATATATATATATATATATATATATATATATATATATATATATATATATATATATATATGGTTGACAATAGGGTGTTAGTTAGCCGTAATTAGCACCAGTTAGGGTGCAATATGTCGGGTGACTAGACCCCTGCATTACCTGCACAGTAGGTGTTTATCTTAATAAAGCTCTTTATGTTTAATCTCAGTCAGAGTGAGACTGGTACCTCAACATTACCACTTGGAGCCTATTTTTGTCTTTGGCACATGTTTGTACCCCGATGTCATTGTGCCAACCACCTAACACCATGCCTTAAGGTCCATCTCTCTTGTCTTCAGTGGAGGTCCAGGGGCTTTAATGTCTCACCTGATGATTAATGAAGCCCTGATATCCAGATTGTGGTGCTCCTCCTCAAGCACCAGTCCTGTGTTATCTGTAGATCAGTTTTGCTGTAAGCAGCCTAACCCTTCCTACTCACTTACAGTTTAAAAGGCAGTAACTAGACTCTGGCTTAAGCTGAAGCTGTAATACATTCACTGATAATACCAAATATGGAGACAGAGCAAATACCATCACTGATTCAAATATAATTCAAAATGAGTGCAATAAAATAGTACAGTGGGCAAAAAGTGGAAAATGAGTTTTAGTGTGTCAAATGCACAGTCATGCACCTAGGTAGAAATAACTCAGAAAGGAATTATCACATGGAAGGTACAGAACTTGAGTTTTACAAACAATAAAAATACTTAGGAATATATATCACAAATGACATAAAAAATAAAAGGTTCTGGGTGGTCAGGGTACCAGCAGCAGTGCACTGACAATCAGATTGCCAGTGGAAGGTCACTGGCAGGCAGAGTCACCCTGACCACAGAAGTGCAAAGGAACTAGGATCACCATCCAACACAATGCAGCCAGGTAGTGCCAACACTACACACTTGCAGATCCACCCACCGAAAGCCTACGAGGCCACAGGAGTCACAGCAACAGCGAGGAGCACCACTGTGGACAGTGTGCGGAGACAATGCCCCCATGGACCCGATGCCGTGGGACCAGGGTGCTAAGTACCAGACCTGAATCATCAGTGTATTGTCCCTGCCCAGTGCCACCCCATGCCCTGATTGGCCTAGTCCATGCTCTGCCCTTCCCACTAATGATGTCAATGCTTGCACGTACAGTCCATACTCCCTTCTAGTGGCCATCCCCTGTGCCCATTGGTGCTCCTGCATTGTTTGCTTCTGTGCCTCTGTGCACAGTCAGTAGTGTGTGCCACTGCCTGTGTGCTCCATGCCTGAGTTGTTCTACTGCTCATTCCTGGGGCTGCCCTATTCAGTGCTGGTGCTGGTGTACTCCAGAATGCTGGGGCCCTGTTACACAGGTACTTTGATTTGCGGGGCACCCTTACTGTTTTCATCCTCTCCACAGTGCTCTGTTTATCAGTGCCCTGATGATGGTGCCCTGATCACCTGGAACCAAAATAAAAATCAGGTAAATGCAATTTATGCAAGCAGTAACTACATACTGGCTAAATTTATTAGGATATCAGCAGTACTGCTATCTTCTGAGAAGTTTTTCCAGTACCAAAATGTACTAAGAAACTTTAATCAGAAATATCTGAGAATTAATAATTGGCTCCAGAGATGGAGCCTATTACAGGGATTGGATTTTGTTAGAACCTGGGAAAAATTTTGCAATGATTGGTTCCAATACAGTAAAGATGGGCTCCATCTCAATAGATGAGGAAGTGGCACCTTGGGTAAAATGCTTAAGGAATCTATAAATAAGCATTTAAATGGCTAAATGGGTGGGGGAGACAGGTTGCTTATTTAAGAAGGACATTATCAGATGGATCCTTAAATGAGACCAAGGTATGCACAGATATTGATATAATACACAGAGAAATATCCATGGGTAGTAGTTATGAGAACAAGGCTACTAAAGATATGGATATAAAGATCATATTGTTGAACACCAGGATTATAAAGAATAAAATGGACAAACTAAGGTACATAATGAATGTAGAAAAGGTTGATATTTGTGCAATTACAGAGATGTGGTTAAAGCCAGGGGACTGGATAGAAAAGGTTGCTGGATTTGATTGTTTCCACATGGCAAGAAGTGATAACTTAGGTGGTAGAGTGGGAATATACATTGCCTCCTCACTAAGGGCACATGAAGTTACTATTAAGCAGTGTGAAAATACTTAAAGGTAAGAAATATAGCTGAAATTCCATGAAAATAATAAGGTAATAGGGTTGTGTAATTGATCACCAAGTATGAATGATGAAGAGAATAGGAAGTTCCTGGATAGGATATATGAAAATATGGTGAGTGATAACGTTATCTTAATGGATGATTTCCCAATATTAATTGAGAATGTTAGCATGGTAAAAGTAACTGCGAAAATAAGTTCATAGAGATATGCTTAAGCAACAATATGGAAAATACATGAACAAAGGAAACATGGGATAATAATATTCGACTTGGTACTCTCGAATATAGAGGGTGGTATCAGAAATGTCTCCATATTTCCTCCACTGTGCTCCAGTGATCATAATGTTATTAAGTATTCATTAGTGGTAGAGGATTCAAAAGATAAAGGGACCACATCAGTGAAATTACAACAAAACTGATATAGTAAGCCTTAAAAAGAACTTAGCAGGTGGGCCTGGAAAAGGACTTCTGAAATATAACTCTCTAGGAGACCTGGGAAAAATAAAACAAATAATAGGGTCCTCTACAGAGAAGTATGTGCAATTCATACCTAAATACAACAAAAGTGGGTGTATCCCCAATCTTTCCAAAAAGATACAAAAGATGTTAAAGGTAAAACAAAGGGCATATAAAAATATAAAGGCCAATCCGTCTCAAGGCAGGCAGGTGAAATATAAGGACTTGGTAAAAATGTAAAGAACTATAAAAGGGCAAAAGTAGATGTTGAGCTAAGGTTTGCAAAAATAAGTTGGATAATAAAAATGTTACAATTATGTAGGTAGTTTAAGAAATGGACATAGAAACATAATAAATCTTAAAGAAGGAGATGAAATTATTTCAGATGAGACTGAAATGGCAGCTAGGTTCAACAGGTTTTTCTAAGTGTATACCAAGATCAAGATGTACCAACCAGTAGCAAATGGATGAATAGTAAGGAACATCTAGGCAGAAGTTTCTTATTTCAGAAAAACAAATATATAGAGTTAAGGAAATTGGAGATTCACAAGTCTAGTGGACCAGATGGGATTTACCCATATATTCTGAACAGAGCAGCAGAGAAGCTGGCTGGGCCTTTGGTTCTGTTGTTTAACAGGTCTCTGGAAATGGATGAGGTGGTTTGAGATTGGAGAGTGGCTAATGTGATCCCTATTTACAAAAAGGGCGCTAAGACGATAGTTGAGGATTATAGACCCATAAGCATACATCAATTGTGGGAAAAGTAATGGAGGGTTTTATAAAGAACTTCTTGGAGGAGAATCTTATACAAACTGGACATGTGGACATAACCCAACATGGATGTAGTAAGGAGAGATCGTGTGTGGGTAATTTACTTGACTTTTTCGAGCCAGTCAGTCAAACTCTTGACCAGGGGCTTCCAGTGGATGTAGTCTATCTGGATTACTCCAAAGCATTTAACACAGCCTCCCACCAGAAACTAATAGACATTCTAGAAAGTCTGACAACTAACATACTAAAATGTCAGCAGAATAGGCCTAATGGTCTTTCATGTCTGCTCGTTTGGTCAGCCCCCACCCTGGGTGCTGACCTTGCTGCCCCCCTTGCCTTCTCTGGCTTCTCCCTTCCCAGTTCCGGATATTCTTGCTGCATTGGATTTTGCTTTCAGAACCCTTCCCCTGTACCTGTCCCACTCCCTCTTGAACCCCTCCACTGTCTCTGCCTCCACCAGCCCCCTAGGCAGTGCATTCCATGGCTCCACCACCCTCTCAGTGAAGTAGCACCTCCTCCTCCTTTCTCCCGAATCTTCCCCCTCCAGCTTCCACCCATGCCCTCTAGTGGCCCCTCCTCCTTCCTTCAAAGCCCTGACTGGTCCTCCCTATTTACCTCTTCATGTACCTGAAGACCTCTATCATGTCCCCCTGGTCCTTCTCTCTTCCAATGTGTACATATTTAGCTCTTGAGCCTCTCCTCATAGGTCCTGTCCCCAAGCCACAAATCATTTTGGTTGCCCCCTCTGGACCCTCTCCAGGAGGTTAATGTCCCTCTTTAAGTGTGGCCTCCAAAACTGCACTGAGTACTCAAGGTGCGGCCTCACCAAGCAGTTATACAGAGGAGCATCACTTCCCTCCTTCTGGAGGTGATCCCCTAGCAATGCATCCCAGCATCCTGTTGGCCTTGGCTGCTACCCTCCTACAAGTCTCCGAGTTGTTCATCTTGACATCCACCACCACCCCAGGTCCCTCTCAGCCATCGAGACTTGTGCATTTCCCTCCCAGGGTGTACACTTGGCCAGGGTTTCTGGCCCCAGGTGAGTACCTTGCATTTCCTGCATTGAACCTCAGCTTCCACTTTCTAGACCATCTTTTCAGAGCCTCCAGGTCCCCTGTGGGCCACCCTCCCCTCCTCCCCATCCACCACACCCCAGTTTCAAGTCATCCATAAAGAGACTCATCTCAGTCCTGATTCCTGTCCTTATGTCAGAGACGTAGGCATTGAACAGAAGGGGCCCAGGACGATCCTGTGGGACCCAACTAATGACCCTCCTTGGGGATGAGACTCTCCCGCCAACTACGACCCTCTGGGTCTGGTCCTGGAGCCAGTGCCTATCCATCTGATCATCTGGTTCCCCACCCCCATTTCTCCCAGCTTATCCAACAGGCCCACGTGAGGAACAGAGTCAAATGCCTTGCTGAAGTCTAGAAAGAGGACGTCCACTGGTCTACCCAGGTCCAAGGCACTAGTCACCCAGTCATAGAACTCCACCAGGTTTGTCTGACACGATTTCCCCAGGATGAATCCATGCTGTCTATCGTCCAGGCACCCTGACTTATCCAGGTCCCCCCCTAGCCTCTCCTTGACAATGCCCTCCATCACCTTGCCCACCACCAATGTCAGGCTGACAGGCCTGTAGTTCCTGCCACCTCCCTTGATCCCCCCTTGTGGATAGGCACTATATGTGCCACCTTCCAGTCTTAGGGCACCACCCTGTCCTCAGAGAGATGGTGAAAAGCTCCACCAGGGGTTTCGCAGGACATCCATAGTTCCTTCAGCACTCTGGGATGTAATTTATCTGGCCCTGGTGCTTTCTCCGTCTTAAGGAGCTGAGGGCTTCCCTCACTCTGTCTGCTGTGATTTCCACTTCTGGTACTTCTTCTCCTGGCTTAGCCCCCCCCCACCTGCCAGTGATGCCTCCCCTCTCCCCAGACCCGCCCGATCAGTAGGGTCCCCCTCCTCAGTATCTCTGTCTCCTCCCATGTGATGCAGTACCCCCAATTTCCTTGGTGAAAACTGAGGTGGAAGTACTCATTTAGTACCTCAGCCTGCTCCCCAGGTCTCGTGCCCATCTCTCCCTGATTTAATCCCCTAATCTGCTCCTTCACCCTTCGTTTTCTCCAATGTATCCAAAGAACCCCTTGTTCCCTCTCCTAATTTCCCTGGCCAGGTTCTGCTCCTTCCTTGCCTTAGCCGCCCTCACCACCCTAGTGGCCCTTCTAGCCATCAGCTCGTACTCCCCTCGATCCCTTTCACTCCTTGAGCACTTGAATTGCTTACAGGCTGCCTTCTTTCCTCGCACCACCTCCTGGACCTCCCTGGTCCACCAGCAGGGTTTTTGGGCCCTACCGCATTTTCGTCTTACTCTTGCACAGGTGCTGGTAGTATCCTGCACCCCACTCCTGATGATTTCCCACCTACTATCAGCATCCATGTCTGACCCAATCCCATCCAAATGCTCCTTAAGGATCCTTCCCATTTCCTTAAAATCCGCCCCCCTGAAGTCGGTTACTTCTGTCTTTGTGCAGCCTCCTACCCCTCCTAGGTCCAGGCAGAACCAGACCGTGGCATGGTCACTCCCCACCAATGGGTCTCTTACCTCCAGGCCCCCAATCTGGCCACTGTCTGCCAGGACCACATCCAGTACCCGTGCCTCCCTGGTCGGTTCCCTCACCTGCTGAGTTAGGAATGCATCTTGAAAGACATCCAACAACCTCTGTTCCCTGGTCACAGAGGATGTCATAGTCTCCCAGTCTGTTCCTGGCATGTTTAAGTCCCCCAACACCACCACCGTTCCTCTGCCCAGTCTGCAGTGTCTCCCAACATCTGCCACCAGACTGTCCTCCAGCTCCTCCGCCAGGGCAGGGGGTCTATACACCACTCCTATTTTTACTCTCTTGCCACCTCTTGTTATCAAGGTGACCCAAATTGCCTCCACGGTTCCCTCCACCTCCTCTACTCCCCCTATGCCAATGCAGTTTTTGACTATCATTGCTATCCCTCCTCCCCTTCCCTTTCCCCTGTCCTTCCTGAACATAGTGTAACCCTCCAGGTTCAGGTCCCAGTCATGTCCTGCAGTGGCCCAAGTCTCAGTGACCACTGCCACATCCACTGCTCCCTCAGTTAGCATTTCCTGGAGCTCAGGCATTTTATTGCCCAAGCTCCTGGCATTTAGCGGGACTACCTTCCACCCTTTCCCTATAGTTCCATTTCCCCTGCTCGTGTTCCCATGGGGATTCTGTTTTCCCCGGTCTGCACTTTGCCAGTTGGCCTTTTCCTGCAATCCTCCTGCTCCCCAGAGGGGTGGAGACAGATTCCCTCCTTTATTGGCACCCCCTTGACAGCCTTTTCTCCCATTCCTCCCCCCTTCACAAGTTTAAACCCCACTTTTCACCAATGAACCCCTCTATTTTCAACTTAAGGATTCCCCTCCCCTCCAAATTGAGATGGAGTCTATCTCTAGCATACAGTTCCTTATCCTCCCAGGTCTCCCCCAATCCCCCATCAACCCATACCCTCTGGCCTCACCAAACCCATGTTTGATAAGATGGATATATTCCTGGTTAATTGATAGGATGCAGCAAGTACAAATCAGGTGTTATCCATCAAACTGGGGAATGTGACTAGTGGAGTTCCACAGGGCTCAATTTTGGGCACATTGTTGTTTGGGATATTTGTTTCAGGCATGCAGCTATCCAATGGTGCATGGCTAGAAACTCACAGATGATGCTAAAGTAGGAGCCATAGTAAATAATGTTGAGGCAATATACACTTTCAAACAACAGATTAGGAGCTAGAAATATGGACGAGAAAACAGAAAATGAATTTTAATATAGGAAATGTAAGGTCATGCACTTTGGTTCAAATAATAGTCAAGTTGAAAACATGATAAATAATGAGATTGTGCTAAGTACACATAATGAAAGGGATCTGGGTGTCGTGATTACTAGTAATTTAAGTTTTGACACACACTAAAGAAACCACAAAAATCATTTAGGTAATGGGAATATCCCTAGAAATATTCAAAGTAGAAGTGGTGAGGTTATTGTACCACTTTATAGATCGCTCGTTAGACCAATTGTGGAATATGTAGCACCATTCTCTAGTCCAGAAATGGTGGGTGGAAAAAAAATGGTAGAGAAAGTCCAGAGGTGAATGACAAAAAAGGTCAGAGTAATAAAACAGAAAAGTTATCAAGAGAGACTGCAATGCCTTGGCCTATTTTCTATGAATTACAGAATTATGGAGGAGATCTTTGTTTTGTGTATAAGTCACTGCAGGATGATGCATTATTTGAGGCAGTGGGATTGGTCAAGAAACCACCTAATGAGAGGTTATCAAGAAGGCACTGGTATCAGTTAAAGGGTGAGTCATACAGGACCACCAGGAGAGGGTTATGGTTTAACCAGAGGGTGGTGGATAGTTGGAATAGGCTTCCAAAAGAAGTGGTAGTGGCACCAAGTATGACTGCCTTTAAGAAAGTATTGGATAAGTTTATGGGAGACCAAACCAGTGCATATGACCACTGATATGTGACAGGTCTAATATGACTCAAGTGGCCAACAGACCTGTTTCAAATCTATGCACCTATGAACATATAGTCTAGAGGTTAGAGTAATGAGCTGTGAATGAGTTTGGTACATCCAGAAGACCAGACCTAGGTTTGATTCTCACAACCTCCACTTGCATACCGTGTGACTCTGAGCAAGTCACTTAGCTGTCCAGTGCTCCCAGATTGCACCTGAAAACAGTCACTTGTGCCTAGTGGGCCTTACCTGGTTATCAAAGACTAAAATAAAAATAAATATTAAACATAATTAAGAGACACTTCATGCATCATGCAAAAAAAGTTTTAGTACAACCCTTATCGCTCATACTGTATGTGTGCCCAATTGTCAATTAGATATAACAATTCTGGAGTGGTTTAAGCATTGGTGATGGTATTAAAATGGAAAGAAACCAACACAAAGTGACTAAAATGATAAAGGGCTTGGAAAACAAAACTTTAGAAGAAAGTTGGTTTTAAATACAATGGAGAGAAAAAGAATATGAGGGGACTTGTTTTTTTCTGTACAGTGTTTCTGATGACACAGAACTAATGGGAATTCTCAACATGGAATGGAACAGACCGTGCCACTATAGTTAGGGTTGAGGAGCCATTTCTATGTTAAACCCCAAAATTTTGCACCTTAATAACATTGCAACTGTTTGACAGATTTACCTGAAATTTGGCATACATGATCAAGAACCATAAGCCTTAGGATCTGCCAAGTTCGTACTGGTCAGATATACGGTTGTGGAGTTATTAAGCATGATCTGTGTGGCAGCGATGCGCTTTTCTGGAATTCCTACGGTCCGGCGCCTATAGGTGCATTAGTTTGTGCGACCAGCCCAAAATCTTCAGGGAATGTGTGGCCAGGGTCCCAATGTGCCTTTCAAAGATTTTGTGAAAAAATATTAAGCGGTTCAAAAGTTATTCAAAACAATTTACCATTATAAGTCAATGGGAAAAGTTAACAAAAGATCGACAGTGTCGCAAATGCACTTTTAGTGTAGCAAATGGCTCTGTTAGTGTCACAAATCTGCCATCTTGTTTTCACTTAGTGATCAGAAAAATGCTTGGCATTTAAAATTGAGACCCTCTAGCAACCTAATTCTTTTTGTATTCACCTGGTCAGGCCCTGAGGATGCTAGCCATGTCTTTATTTGAGGTAAAACACCCAGAAATATATTTTCAAATTTCTGGAAAAGTAGTCAGCAAAGTAGTGTCGCACTCACGAAAGTGTCGCAAATTTTTCTGAAAGCTTTCGCAAATTGCGACACTGCTTTGCAACACTATGCTCAAAATAACAGTAATTCTTTGGCACTCCGCTGCAAAAGAACGGTTGGGAGTTTTGGGCTGAAATTTGGAGGGAACGCAGATGACATCTCACAGATGTGCCTTACAGTGCTGTTTTGGAAGAATATTACACGGCGGCAAAATTACGGCACTCCAAAGTTGACATTTTTTCCCATAGGATAACATTACGGAGCCCGACGCTTTACAGAAATCCTTTGGATCCCTGCTGCAAAATAACGGTTTGGTCTTTTTTCCTGAAATTTGGAGGGAAGACAGCCAACAGCCCACAGATGTGCCTTTCAGTGGTTTGGTGAAAAAATGTTACAGGGAGACAAAGTTATGGCACTCCAAACTTCTCTTTTTCCCCAATAGGATAACATTACGGCATTCGCCGCGCCTTTCAGGGCCCGTATCTCGGAAACGGTGCGAGATACAGACTTTTCATCAGAAAAACACTTAGCCCCCTGCCAGGACAGTTGTAAATCATACGACTTTTAAATTTTTTTTCTATGTCGTACGGTTCCTGAGATATAACGTATTTAGTATTCCAAGTTCTCATTTTCGGCGCCGATACTCATTATTATGCATACATTATTTGTACTCTCTGTCTTTCTCAATGCAGGTTTTGGGGAAAACCAGCCTGTGCGCTTACATTACTGTTACTGTTGCCCTTTCCGCTTGCGAATCGTGCCGTTCACTTACCATTGGCGTCTGCCACCACATGTGCGTTATCGCTTGCGTTTTTCATTTGCGCTTGCGTTCTGTTATTTTTGCCATTTCTGTCTACAGTACTGTTTATCTTACTGTTTAACTTTACATCACCATGCCCATTGACATTTCTGTTTGCAGGCACCATGTTACTATGTGACAACACATCACGTGGCAGACCATTCCCGTCTACGCCACCATGTGCGTTACCCTTTCTGTTCTCATTCGCGCTTGTGTTACCATGTGCACCACTGTTAGCATTTCTGTTTGCGTTGCTGTCCCTGTTAGTATGCCACAAGACATCATGTGGCCCCCGCGCTCCCGCCACCGCATTACATTCACTATTTCTCATTATCATTCTCAAAAAGAAGGGAAATTAGAGGCAAAAAACTCCATTTAATGCATTAGTTAGGGTTGTTCCACAGCGACAAAAGTGAGGAAATTCGCTGTTAGGGTTGAAAACCCCTTGCACCTCCTAACCGGCATTGGGGTGTGCATTAGGATCAGTGAGTCCTAACTCTCACCCCATTCTCCTATACTTCTGCTGCTTTACACATGTCATGGGGTGAGAGTTAGGGCTGATGATCCCCAATGCACACCCCAACTCTACCATCTTGTCATCCTTTGCGTTTCATTTCGCTTGCTGTATCTGTTACTTTTTTGCCAATTGTGTGTGCCCTACTGTTCCTCTTTCTGTTTCACTTTGCGTCACCATGCCCATTGACATTTCCATTTACAGGCACCATGTTACTATGTGACAAGACATCACATGGCACACCATTCCGCTCGCCACCGTGTGTGTTACCCTTTCTGTTCTCATTCACGCTTGTGTTTACCATGTGTGCCACTGTTAGCATTTCTGTTTGCTTTGCTGCTCCTGTTACTATGCGCAAGACATCATGTGGGCGGGGCTGGAGGCTCTTTGGGCTGGCTCCCATCACCGTGTCACTTCACTATTTCTCATTATCATGCTCAAAAGAAGGAAATTAGAGGCAAAAACTCCGTTTAATGCATTAGTTAGGGTTGTTCCACAAGTGGTGTGGTCTGGTGTGTGGGGCATCGGTGGGTAGGCCATGCAACTACTAAGTGTGATGCGTTGTGTGCAGCTGCAATCAGGGATGTGTCGTTTGGTGTACATGGCCTCAGTTTTGCTGTTGATCTCCACTGAGCATGCAGTACCTGGTCAGGTGGGTGGGGATGTCTAGTAGTACATTTAGACAATTGTTTGTTATTTCTGTCACCTGCTGCTGGATGTCTGTCATTGGTTGTGTTGACTTGGTCCTCCCCATACTTGAATGTGTGTGTGTGTGTCTGTGTGTGTGTGGTGCTGAGGGGTGGATCGGAGTTAGGGTTTTCAACCTAACAGCGAATTTCCTCACTTTATCGCTGTGGAACAACCCTAACTAATGCATTAAATGGAGTTTTTTGCTCTAATATATATATATATATATATATATATATAGATAATAAAAAGTCTGAAAAATTGAGCTTTCTGTTTTGCTTTAAACACTGTAAAACACTTATGTACATCTCTTATTAACATAAGCCATGGCAATTCCTTATTGCAAAACTACTCAGTATATCGCTGAGGCAGTCTGTGTACTGAGTTAGAGAAATTCAGTGTGAAAATCTGCATGATGTGTATATGTATTCTTGTTGGGGGGGTGATGAAGAATGGCAAAATAAAAAAAAAGCAGATCTAAAGTCAGACAATGCATAAGAGTAATAAATCTAACTGAATAGTAACCCTCATCCTGACCAATAAAGTAACAGAATCTCCTAGACAAAACAGCCACCAACAGTGATATATTTTTGTGTTTCTTATCTAAAAAATACAGGTTCAAATACCGAAGGAAGAGCAACCATTGCCAGACTCAGCAAGATGACTAACCCAGACATGTACAAGTCACAGAAGAACATCTAGACGTACTTGAAGAAAACAGAAATGAAAACAGCACAAGAAAAGCAGCACAATGGTCTGTGAAACTCTTTAGAGAATGGTTAACTGAAAACAAAAAAGTGCAGAGTTTGAATACTTGCCAGTGCCTGACTTATGTAATATATTAAGACAATTTTATGCATCAGTTCGCAATAAAGAGAACAAGCATTATAGTCTTGTAGTTATGTCAGCATAAGAGCAGGGTTAAATTGTCATCTTAATGATCCACCTTTCAGCCATAAAATAAATATAATGCATGGCAGTGATTTCCAAACAGTCAATAATGTTTTTCTTGGACTAATAAAAACACTTTGCAGAAAAGGTGAGGACAAAACATCCCATTATCCCCGAATAACAGACACTGATCTATCAAAGCTCCGATCCTCACCACTGATGGACACAAAAACAGCAGCCGGCCTAGTCCACAATGTATGGTTCAACATACAGCTACACTTTGCCAGATGTGGTCGAGAAGGGTTAAGGGACCTGACACCAGCTTCATTTGTAGTAAACAAAGATGAAAATGGACTAGAGTATGTAACACTATCTTTTAATGAAGATACAAAAAACCACCGCCAAATGCATGAGTCCAATAAAGAAAGGCTAAGAGGTCATATGTACCAGATCCCAGGTGACCTCACATGTCCCGTCCAATCTTTTGAAAAATATCTCTAAATTACCCAGGGATGCACATGCATTTTACTTGCATCAAAACATCTATCCAGCAGTTGCTGGATGCACAGAACACTTGGTACAGCCAGACACCCATGGGTGCATCTTACTTAGGCGGAATGATGTCGAGTCTCAGTAAATTGTCTGGGCTAAGCCAGAGATTCATGAATCATTCAATTCACACAACAGCGGTGCATCTACTACACACTGCAGGGCTTGATACTAAATCAATAATGTCAGTAACAGGGCATAGATGCAAGTCATCCATAAAGAGTTACTGGACTGCAAGTAGTGAAGAACGTAAATCCTGGTCATTAATATTGTCTGGAAAACCACAAAAAAATCAAACTAAGTGCAACAGTACCTAACCAACAGTCCCCCACTAAGTTAGTCTGTAATAGCAATGTATTAACAAGTGAGATAAACAAATATCTCCCATCTTCTAGCCAGTACCTTCCCAACTGCACAATCAAAGGTGGTGTGCACATATATGTGCAAAACCAGTAAACACCACTGTCATGCACAATTCAAACCATTAAACTTGTAGAATCGAGCAAATATCACCATGTCAAAAAGAATGTAAAAATGTTAATCGTTACTGCATTGCTTGAAAAAAAATGAACCAATGAGTAGTAAAACTAAATAGTTAAAGCATTGTATTCTTTCTGTTGTATGAAATCTGTGCAGAGCAATAAAAAATCAAACAGTGACATAAGAGTGTTAGAATGTTCGCAGTCAATGAAAAGGCTCCATATCTCAGACTGTTTTTATGATCATAGTAAATAAGTAAACCTGCCTAGTATCTATGTTAAAAAAAAGAGGCAAACATGAAAGACTAGAAATACTATAACAGTGTCATATAAGTTTAAATAAAATATTTGTTGTTTATTCAGAATACCACTGTGTTTTATCATGTCAAACAACAATGCACATACCTATACTAACACATATTTGTGTTCCATATAAAGAATTGTATAAGTAAGAACAATCAGAAAGCAATGATGTTAACATAAAAACAACACAAGATTTTCTCTTGAACATAACAATGAAAGTTAGCAGTTCTGTGAGTGTGCGTGTTTTCTGTATCTGTATGTGTGTGTCTGTGTCTGTCTGAGTGTGTGTCTCAGCATCTGTGTGTGTGTGTTGTGTGTGTGTCTGTCTGTCTCAGGGAGTTGCGTGTGCTGGGCATGGGGGGTGGACTGTATTAGCCAATAAATAAAAACCATGATTGAGATAAACAGTGTATCAATCACCCCCAGATTCTAATGTGGCATGAGGTGGAGCTGAGTAGCACACTGTCCTTAAGATTCTGATAAACCAACTGGAAATCAAACTCCTGGGAGTGTCTATTTTAAAAACAAAGTAACAGATGTGAAGTAAACAAACAGTATTTTATCAATGTAAATCAAATAAAGAATTAGATCACAAATGAAGTAATGCATCCACCAATAGAATAAACATGCTGCTTCACAATCAAAGTGCATAATGCAACCATTTCAACAGCAGACTACGAGGGACTATTCATAAGGAGGCCCCATGCAGCATGTGCATCAGCCTGAGAATGACAGTGTACTAGGATGGAATGTAAGTCAACTGCAAACCTAACAGGCAAATCAAATATCAGAGTTCCTGAGGACTTTCAAATATCGAACTTCAGTAGAACATATGCAGTTCAGCACTGTTCATAACCTCAGCTGACATAAAATACAACAGTAAGAGACATGGAAAATGAATCCCAAGGCTAAAAACAACTGCATTACCTAGGTAAATACCTAACACCTGGCAAGACATGTAAAAACTAAGTCCCATAAAAATCCCGAACATCATCCCAGATAGAAGGTTTCTGAGGTTCATGCAAAATCTGTGTATCTGAGACCAGATGTAAAACTATGTAAGTATTTGGTAAACAAACAGTCACAGATGTCGAGTGTTAAATCTGTCATACTGTGAGTAGCCAACCTCACATGATCGTCCAGCCAAGTAACAAGCACTATTCCCACAGGCGAAAACAGTACTGACATATATCTTCGCTGTCGTACAAGGCTGCAAAGGAATAACCAGAAGGACAAACATGAACAATCCAACACACCCGTTACAGACACACACACACACACACACACACACACACAACACACACACACACACACAACACACACACACACACACACACACACACAAATATACACACACACACACACACACACACACAGTGGCCCAGACTGAAAAAACCACATAGATGCACACATGTATGCCCCAGATTGGCACAAGAGAATGATGCACTGAGTCCTAAAACCTTCCTAGATCTGTAATGCAACCCCTAAGCCCAAGGTATGTAAAATCTCTTCAGAGCATTATGTGTCCCCCAACCCTAAATCTCTCCCAGATGCTTTGCATCCTGTTCTGCTTCCTAAAGTCTCACTTTAGGCAGCCTGCATCGATCATAAACTCTTCACAGAGGCATCATGTATGCCCCCTCACCTCAACACCTGGCAAGATACCTTGAAACCTCCCTAAACGTCAAGCACCCCCTCCCACACACACAAAAAAACACTAGCCAAAAAACAGCATGGATGCAACCACTGTGAATCCCACCAACTAAATAACCCCAAAGTGTCATCCCACACAACACCTTACTTAATACAACTCTTCCCAGACTCACCACACCACCCACCCACCACCTCTGAGCAGGTACTTATGAACCCACCCAGAGGGGCTGTGCATAGTTCTCTGTGGAGATGTCTAAACGTCTCTCAACAGTTACTGTTGATCTGGTGTCATGTATCCCCCCCCCACAAATACCCAAACCGTACATACAGTTATTGCGTAGCTCCACTGACCCCTCAATAAATCTAAAACCTTTACCAGAGTAGCTGTTTACCCCCGTCAAACTCCAACCATCCACTTTAAAACAAAGTGTTTTGGCACACCTATCTATCCACCTAAAAGGCATCCTAATTAATTGCACCCTCCCAGGCAGGCCGAAATCCTCCAAAAGCAAATGCAACAACCCTCATCTGACTACCCACACACAGCCATTTGCCTAACACTCCCCCCAGTTGACCCATGCACCATTTACCTCCCCTGACAGTAAAATCAGACCAATGCACACCCCCTAGTTCAGTTAACAAAAACCCTCCCCAGAACCATAAACTATCCAGCAACCCCATGCATGTACCTACGATAAATGTTTTCATCTCCTTCAACACCTCGCTTACTTTATGGCCTACTGATTGCTGTAAGATCATGCCCTCTTACTCTCGAGTGATACCTTGCCAGTGCATTCCATGCAACAAAAAAAATTTCTTACACCCACCACTGAGAAACACAGATCGTCACAAGAACAAATGGCTAATCACATAAAAAAATGCATTGATGTATCGTACAGTGTAAAAAATGTGCTACAAATTCGATTACCAGACATCAGCCTGAGACTCATCACTGAATACAGTGATGAGGTACCAAAATAAAAAAATTCTTGGACCAAATTAAGGCTAAATAGTGTCCAGAAATAATACACAACCTGCACTAATCCCAAGTGAGCAGTAGATGTGAAAAGAAATATTAGAGGTAGGCACGCCAGTCAAACTCACATCAGTTTGGGCACTGTATGCCTGCTCACTTTAAGAGCTCCACTGGGAAGAAAAAAAGATTTCAACCATTGAAATGAATTACAAGCGTGAAAATTATCAAAGTGTGCTGAACACCAAACAAAGTTACCATAACACAAAACATAACTGCCACCATATAACAATAAGAGTCCATTTTACATTTTACCAGCTTACATAAGCGAATCGTGGGTTACAGTCCACGGGTTGGTAATTGTCATAAAAAACAGCTATTTTTTTAATAAAATAAATACTCAATTTAAAAAAATAGCGAATCTTTCTACCGACTGCCCACACTTACTAGCACTTGTTCTAACAAACACCACCAACAATGTATTGACTGCCATCACACGTTCTGAGTTATCAATTACTCTAATTATCTGCGGAAGGACTATTTTACATTGAACCGACATAGATTTCTAAATTAAAAGTAAATAAATAAATGTCAATTAATTAAATACCACATGAACTTGTAATAATAGCAATAAGGTATGACCAGAGGTTAGATTAACAGTCAGTTAATCACCCCTTTATGTGAATATGGCACTCAGCTGGCCGCCTCGCCATATCACACCACAAGGGGTGATTAACAGACTGTTAATCTAACCTCTGGTCACTACTATTATTAAATATAAGGAGGCATTAAAATTATGTAAAACACCATTAATAAAGAAAAGCAAAATACTGAATTCAGACTAGCATACATGAAGGATGGAAGGAAATCATTGTATTCCTATGTAAATAATAAAAAGGACTCTAACAGAGTTGGTCCAATTAAAGTCTCCAATAACATTATTAGTAGCCCAGTTGATATGGTAAATGAGTTTAATCAATTCTTGGGTTCGGTGTACTCTAATAAGGATAAAAATCCCTTACTGGATATTGGTGTTAATCCTATTGAAGTAATAAAAATAACTAGGAATGAAATACACTGTAAATTAAACCAGATAAAAATAAATACCTCACCTGGACCAGACTTACTACACCCCCATGTCTTAAAGGCTATTGGATGGTGGCTGGTTGAGCCACTATATGTCCCTTACAATAAATCTGTATCTACAGAGGAGGTTCCAGATGATTGGAAACAAGCTTTAGTTGTCCCTATTTATAAAAAGGGAGACCATGGCAGTAAGGCAAACTACCGACTGATCAGCTTGACCTGCATTCTGGGTAAAATCATGGAGTCTATTGTAAAGGACATACTTACATCAGATTTAAAAACAAAAGTATTTGTTGATGACACACAACATGGTTTTAAGCCTCAAAGAACTTGCCTTACTGCAAATCTCTGCTGCTATGAAATAGTCAGTAAATTGCTAGAGGACAAAAAGGCAGTGGATATTATGTTCTTAGACCTCTGTAAAGCTTTTGATGAGGTGCCACATGTAACCCTTATTAAAAAAATGAGAAATTTATGGATAAATGGATTTATAACTAAATGGGTTCAAAAATGGCTGATGAACAAGCTATTAGAATTAGAGGATTTACTTCCGTTGGGGTAGGGTCACTAGTAGGGGTCTCTCAGGGCTCAGTTCTGGGCCTGTTATTATTTATAATTTTTGTTTCTGATCTTGATAAGGATATCAAGGGACACTCAGTTAAGTTTGCTGACGATACAAAATTGTTTGAACATTAGCACAATGGATGGATATTCTGACCTCTGTTGTGACCTTCTGTTAATGGAATCTTGGGCAACTACTAATGGCATGATGTTTAACTTAGATAAGAGTGTAGTTGTGCATTTGGGTAATAATAACCATGCTACAACTATATGTTAAACAGCAAACAATTACAGTCTATGGAATATGAAAAGATCTGGGGGTTTTGATATCAAAGGATTTGAAATTCAGCAGTCATTGCACGGAATTAACAAAAAAGGCCAATAAATTTATTGGCTTTATTAGATGCTCAATTACTTCCAGAAATAGGGATTGCATAACTCCCTTGTATAGGGCATACGTGAGACCCATCTTGGATTATTGCTCCCCACTGTGGAGCCCCTTTTTACGTGGGGATGTCAGGAGAGTGGAAGGAGTCCACAGGAGAGTTACTAAGATGGTTCAGGGGCTTCATAGGGCAAATTATGATTTTAGATTATGTTCTTTAAATCTTTACTCCTTGGAGCTCAGGAGAAAAAGAGGTGATCTTCTGCTAATGTTTAAAATCACAAGTGATCCAATACTATTTGCTGATCTGGGCTTCATCCGACATCAAAGAGTCTTTTCTCTAAGAAGTCACAGTTATCAATTAGGACTTACTTACCTGAAAACTCAGTTAAGAAGGAATTTTTTCACACAACATGTTATCTCGGTAAGGAATTCATTACCAAGAGAAATTGTGGAAGTTGATTCTTATAATTCCTTCAAACTTAAACTTGATAGATTTCTATTGAATGCAGGTAATGAGGATTGATGCCTGCTATGGCAGGAGATGTACATTCATGGGCGTTTGGCCTTCTGTACATCTATACCTCCTAGTATGACTCCTAGTAAGAGGTCTTTATCTGATGACAAATTCAGTTTTGCTGCATTTCCATGCCAAGGTTTTGGCTGCTAAGCTGGATTTCATTCTCCTGCTCCTGAGCCACCCTTCCCAGTTGGGGGTTTGTCATTTATCAGCTAAAACCATATTCGGACATTAATGAACCTGATTCACAGGGCCAAATCATACCCCACTCCAGCCACAGCAGTAACCATTGATTTTGAGAAGGCCACTCTCTATGTGGAATGAGGGTACCTCCACTGAGTTATAAGGCACATCAGTCTTGGACCCTGTTTTCATACCTAAGTTCAAACCTTATATTCTCTTCCAAAGGCTGAAGACCTTATGAACTCCACTGTTTCTCCCCTTTTCTCTCTATGCAAAGGCACAAGGCAAAGGTGCCCTCTTTCCCTTCTGCAGTTTGTCCTTGCTGAAGAGCTCTTGGCTGCTGTATTTCAGTAAGCCCACTTATTGGCATATGCAAAATGGCTTACTGAAATTGACTCCCTGTTAGGGAACTTTCTTTGGGAAAGCAAGCAACCCTGGTGGATGAGGCCTGCCATGGTTCACCATATATTTAAGCTTTCAGGGTCACGCAGACTCTTAAATGGCTCAACACATTCTGAGACCAGACTCATCAATGGATATGAATGGAAACATCGATCAATGTCAATCAAGCACAATCATCTTTTCTGTAAATCCCCTACCTCAGACATTAAAAGTTCACCCTACTGTATCACTGTGTGTGACCTACCAGTGTCAACTGCATAATTAACTGGGTTCTAACCCAATCTCTGCAACACTCACTTCTTTGGAACACTCCTGGGAACTGAGTAGAAAATATCATCCTCAACTAGCCTTACTGAAAAGCAGTAGGTAGGTATTCAAAAATGTTTCACCCCCAATGGCTCCTCCATAGAAACCTTCCAGTTCCTACAGCAGAAATTTAGCCTATCTAGATCAGATGTCTGGAGGTATCTGCAGTTATGCAGTGTCATACAAACCGACATCTGGAACCTGAACAGTATCACCCAGTCCATGCCACTACTTCTTTGATGGCTGCAAATGACTAAAGGGGCAAGAGGAGCCATACGGTATGAGGCAAAATAAGAGACTGCATCCCTATTCAATTACTACAAGCCAGGAAAAAGTGGGCTGCTGCCCTACATAGACAAATCTCTGAAGTTAACTGGGAAACATGTCTGACCCTAGCTCATAGAGCTTTTAAAGATGCACAAAGTAATTTATTTTTTTAATTTTTCCTCCAGTTTCCCTCCCTCCATGCTGGAGGTTCTGGTTCCCAGCCCTGCTCACCACCACCCCATGCCCAGCTTACACCCCTCAGTGGGGCCACTGGGTAGGCACACCTTCCTCAAGGAACACGGTCTCTTTTGCCCTGGCTTGTATCCTGGGCTAGGGCCTTGGGAGTGGGACACCCCCCTGGCAGGCATTGGTTGCAGTGGGAGTGGTGGTGGAGACTGGGGCTGTCATGAATGGGTCCAGAACTTTTTAGTATGCTGGTAATCCCTGGGGGTGGGGACATGCAATGACACCAGTGTCTGCCCTGCCCCCTCAGCATGAGGCACAGGCAGTAGCAGTATCCCTAGCCTCCGCCAGAGATCCACATAGTGCTGGATACTCTTCCCCCACCCCCTGGAGAAGGAGATAAGTTCCTGGGATGCTCAATCCTTCTCCCCCCCCGGCCAGCCTTCTGACCCCCAAGTCCGTCACTGAACTTGGGATGTCGGCATCACAAGCAGATGCCTTGCCACTGTGCTGCTGGCCGGCATGTACAAAGTCATTTAATCCAGGAGAACATTTTGAATTGATGGTACAGAACACTTGCTTTGTTCATGCATTAAAACTTTTCCCCAGTGATTAGTGCTGGAGATGTGCTTTGGCAAAGGGGGGGGTCTCTCACACATCCTATGGTCATGTCCCTTAATTGGACCCTTCTGGAAACAATTGCATCTACTGGTAGGGGAGATCCTACACTGTATACTACTCTTATCTTCAGAGCTGATACTCCAAGGCCTTGACCAACGGGAGTCACATATCCCATGGAAGAACAGCTTTGGCTTACCTAGCTGTGGCTGGAGGCTAAATGTTTCCATACCGCATAAGTCCTCTCTTTTGCAGAATTCCTCTTGAGTCTATCCCAGACAGCTGAGTTTTAAAGACTATCACATCTGGCAGCTGATTCTCTCTCCTGTCATCATAAATTCTGGAATTTTTTTCTTGTCTATGAAGCACACCACAAAAACTCACATAGGCATTGTAGTACTGAAGCATATATAGCCCACAATATTTTTCTGTTTCAACATACATATAATCTGTGTACTTACATATTGTTTCATTTATATTATTCTCTTATTTTGTTATCTGATGGGGTAGGTCTTCCTGTTGGCAGGCCATCGCAGCCACAGGTCATGTTCTTTACACAGTGATTTTCACAAACTGTATCTATGTATAATACTTTAGCTACACCCTGATTCTAAAAGCTTTTTATCTGAATTGTACTGCACAGTTTCTGTTATGTGTGTTTCCACTTTGTTGTCAAAAGCTCAACAAAATGTATAATTAAAACAAAGGTGAGTCAGGGACTTGTGGTATCAGTGGCCTGTATCATTGATGCTCGTGGACATAAAATAGACCACCTAAAAGTGGACTTACATTGGTGTGCATGTGCTGTGACTTGTGGCATTTCAGCAGCTTTATTATGATGCATGCATCAATACATAATATATGTGTGATTATCTTACTGTAAAGCTAGCAGTATTGTTCAAGGAATAGCATAAACCAATCTATGTTTACAGTACTAGGTAAGAATTCTGATGTAGTCGTTGGTTAAAAAAATAACAAAAGCAATAGTCCTGAAACTGCCAACAAAGGCAGTTCAGTTGTAATAATGGAAACCAGTTTGTATGAGCAAGAGGTCAATGTCCAAGTTTTAATAATAGCCACTATAGTGAACTGTGGAGTGATTTTACCTAGTCTTTGAAAAAAAGACACATTATCATGTGTAAAGAAATGGTTTAGAATGGGATCATTTCAAAAATAGCATTTGAATTTTTGGGTCTAGAAAACACAGGTTGGCAACATTTTATGCACTCCTGAAAATCTATAGATCTTAACAAACTAGCATTGGGTTTGTATTGGTACTTATAGAAATAGTTTAGTCCAGTGCTTCTCTTCATATGTCAGGGAATTGACTGAAAAGTTACAGGTACTGGGGGGTGGACATATTAAGAAGGAATGGCTCCTAGTTACTGTATATGTGGAGTCCTTATATACAAACATCTCACTTAAGGAGGGCACTGAGCCTTACACAGGGCTTTAAATAAACCCAGTAACTGAGCACTGAATAAAGTTTATTAAGCAGCCCAGGAATGGCATGCTTGGAAAATTTCGAGGGGGCACACAGCAAATCTTGAAATGTCAAAGAATCCTATCTTTTATTTTAAAAAGTACAGTTTTCTTAGCCTAGTACACTGGATGAACTCTGGATGGAATCTGTTTCTAGTTAGCAGAGTAATAATCTCAGGTACTCAGATTATACTCATGTAAAAAATGTTTTGGGGTGCACACATCTTGGGGGGGCACATCCCCCCGAACCCAACCTTGTTCATTTATAAGAATACTGTGAACATTGTGGTCTGAATCCACCCCTTGAAAATGCACTATATCAATCTGTAATAAAAAAAGTGAACTTTCACAAAATGTACAGTTGGCCACGTGGTCCATGACTGTGATGTGACTGAAGTATCACAGCTCTGACTAGTGCAGACATTTAGAAGATATGAGGGTGCAGTTTTCCTTTAATTTGTTTTTCAGGGACAGCAAAATGCACTGTAAATGAGCATTTAACAAGTAAGCCTTTTCAGTCTGATTAATGGTTGACTGATGAAGAAAAATGGGGCATACGTTAACTTCCACCTGGTTATGTTAACATATTTATTTTGTATTAACATTCTCTCCCCTCTGCCATGCAAAGCAGAACTGTCTTGTGAATCACAATTCAAACATTCATTTCGTTCTGACAAAGGTTAAGAAATGAACAGAAACACAACAGACAGATGGGAGATTTAGTTCTTTTGGCATGAAAAAAAACACTTCAATCCAGTTATTTTTTTAAACCTTTGGCATAGGGACTAGTTTGCGACAATGATTATGTGTCATTAGGAAAATGCAAGAAACATTGACTCCAGTTATGATAGTAACAATAAGGTACTCCCGGGATTAAGTTAATGTTCACATTAATCACCCACCGGGGGCAATATGGCACCTGGCGGTGCCTCATGTCACATTACACCCCCAGGTGGTGATTAACTAGAACATTAACATAACCCCTGGTTGTACCTTATTGCTTAATTATCATGGTCATATGTTACATAGAAACATAGAAGTTAACGGCAGAGAAGGACTGCAAGGCCCATCCAGTCTGCCCTGTTATGTCTTCTCTTTTGTAATTAATTGACCAACACTTATAAAATGGCTTTCCACTCTCTCTCTTTTTCCTTCTTTTCTAGCACTCCCTCTGCATTCCTTAATGCCCTTCTTGCCCTTAATCCTTGCAAGAGAGGTAGTCCTGATGGTATCAATGCAAAGTTTCTGCCTCTCTCAGTTTCTTCAATCACACTGCCTATTTCCTACTCCTCAACCACTCTTTTTCCCTATGCCACTGTCCCTGAAACCTGGAAGAAGACTACAGTCATCCCTCTCCATAAAGGTGGTGATCCTTCTTCTGGTAACCTCTGTCCTATCTCTCTCCTTCCCACCCTGGCTAAATTACAGGAACACCATGTTCTTTCTCAGCACCGTTCCTTCTTTGACTCCTCCTCTTTCTTTACCCCTCTCCAGTGTGGTTTTAGGAAATCCCACTCCACTCACTGACTCTTATCTTCTGAGGAATGGATCAGGGACTGATAAGAGAAGGTAAGAGCCAAAAGGGTGGCCTTCAGAAAATATAAGGAGACATAAAGGGAGGAAGAAAGGAAGGAGTATCATAAATGTCTAAGAGAGGCAGGAAAAGCTGTAAAAAGTGCAAAGGCACAAAATGAGGAAATATTACCTCAGTCAGTTAGGAAAGGAGATAAGACATTCTACAGGTACATTAGTTAGGAAGACAATGCAGGGAGGGGCATTGTTAACTCCAGAGGGATAAGGAGACACCGTTGAGGAGATCAAGACAAGGTGTCAGTTCTAAACAAATATTTCTGCTCAGTCTTCACAGTGGAAGAGGAGGAAAGAGACCACTGTTAGACAAAATAGGCATAGGTAGGGATGCGGACACCAGTCCTTTTATGGAGGAGAGGGTACTAAAAGAGCTTACAAAGCTGAAAGTGAATAAGCTATGGGTCTGGATGACATATATCCCAGGATCCTGAAAGAACTAAGAATGAAGCTGGCAGCCCCACTGGCAGTCCTGTTCACTGAGTCCCTAAATACTGGCGTAGTCTCCAAGGACTGAAGAAGGGCACATATGGTCCCTCTTCATAAGAGCTGCAGCAAAAAGCAGGTGGGGAACTACAGGCCAGTAAGTCTCACAACAGTGGTGGGTAAGATCATGGAGACACTCCTTAAGGAATGAATTGTGGAACACCTGGAATCCATAGGGGCACAGGATCCGAGGCAACATGGATTCACAGCAGGAAGGGCATGTCAAACAAATCTAATTGATTTCTTTGACTGGGTGACAAAGGTTGTTGATCAAGGAGGAGCAGTGGATGCCGCCTACTTAGATTTCAGCAAAGCCTTTAATACCATTCCACATAGAAGGTTGGTCAACAAGTTGGGTAGTCTGGGGTTGTGCCACAAAGTGGTGAACTGAGTTAGTAATTGGTTAAGGCACAGAAAGCAGAGGGTAGTAATAAATGGAACCCAGTCTGAGGAAATGGGGGTGACCAGTGGAGTAGCCCAGGGTTCAGTTTTGGGGCCAGTCTTCTTCAATGTCTTCATCAGCAACATTGCAGAAGGGCTTGAGGGGAAGGTTTACTTGTTTGCAGATTACACCAAAATCTGCAACAGGGCTGATACACCAGAGGGAGTGGTAAGACTGAGAAAAGACCTAGAGAAGTTGGAAAGATGACCTGAGGTGTGGCAACTAAAGTTTAATGCAAAAAAAAAAGTAAGATCATGCACATGGGGTAGAAACCTGGGAGAGAGCTACAAGACGGGGGGTTGGGGAGCTGCTGTCAGTCACCAAGGAGGAAAGAGATCTGGAGGTCATTATCACAAATGACTAGAAGGCCACCAAGTAGGCAGCAAAGGTGGTGGGGAAGGCCAGGGAGATGCTGAGTTGTATAGTAAGGCATATCACAAGCCGTAGGAGGAAGATACTGGTTCTGCTGTACAAAACGCTGGTGAGGCTTCATCTGGAATACTGCATGCTGTTCTGGAGGCCACAACTTTGAAAAGACATATAGTAGACAGGATGGAGATGATATGAGGAGGGTGACTAAGATGGAGAAGGGATTACAGCATAAGACTTATGAGGATAGGTTAAAGGACCTCAATATGTACACACTGGAGCAGAGGAGGGAATGGGGGGACATGTTGAATAATTCAAGTAGCTCAAGGGAATAAATAAAGTGAAAGAGGAAAACATCTTCCAGTATAAAAACAGTACTAGAACAAGGGGTCATGACAAGAGACTAGATGGAGGCTGCACAAGAGAAAATGGGAGGAAGTTCTTTTTCACTGAAAAGGTGTTGGATGCATGGAATGGCCAGCCCCAGTGGGTGATGGGAGCAAGCACTGTGGCACTATTCAAACATGCATGGGCTAGGAATAAGGGGGTCATTGAGGTGAGAAGGAATGGCTTAAGCAGGTAACCAACTATTGGCACCAGCCACCATTACAAGTAAGGAAAATGGGCAGACTGGATAGGCCTGTCAGTCCTTTTCTGCTGACAGCTTTATGTTTCTATCTTTCTATCACCTCCACCTTGTTTGTTTATCTTCCCAAACTTTTGACACTGTGGTACGCCCTTTCTTCTGGGCAAGCTTAAAGCAGCAGGCCTCTCTGACTTCTCAGTCAGTTGGTTTCACTTTTTACCTTGAAGGAAGGTCTCAAGTTGTCTGGATCAGAAGCTCTATTTCCTCTCCTCTCCTCTCCCCTCCCCAGCTACTCAGGCTTCCCTCAAGGGTCTGTGATGGGCACTATTCTTTTTTCCATTTTCTTTGAACAACCTTCCATTTGTGTGTTCCTCTGCATCCATTCATATGTATGCTGATGGTACAATTCTTTTTTCATCTGACTCCTCTTCCCATGACTATACATCTCAGCAGTAGCTGGATTTTGTCAGTATTTGGTGCTGGTTCTGATCTATCAGTGGTTCATCAATGTCAAAAAAAAAAGAAATACATTTCTATAACGTTTAGAACCTGACAGGTTTTTCAGACTCACCTCCCTCACATTATTCTATATCCAAGATGATTCTAAGATTGAGGTTGTATCCTCCTTTAAGTGTCTTGGGGTCTAGCTGGATTGACATCTTTTTTTTATAATAACAGCTTTATTAGATATATTAAAAAAATCTTAATACAAAAACTTCGAGTACAAAGTATAGCAAACAATAAACAGTGTACAATAAAGATGAAGTACTCGTGGCAACACCAACTACAAATCACTGTACAACAATCTAGAAAATATGTTTCAACATTCAAAGATAAATCTTAAATCTAAAATCCTACCGGTGATATAGCATATACTGAAGTTCATATTGAAATTATTTAAGACAGTCAAGAAGGCTAATAGCCCATGAAGGCTGTCCCCACAATTCAGTGGTGGTAATAGGTGTAACCAACTGCTAAATATTTGTCCAACCTAATTTTGAAGATAGAAAGGTATCTGCCTGCACAATATCTGCTGACAATCTATTCAAGATTCAATTACCCTACATATAAAACCATATTTTCTTATGTTTGTTTTACACTTTTCTCCCACTAACTGTTGGTCATGCTTCCTCAAGTTGTAAACCTCATCTCTAAGTCTTAGTCCCAGTTCCTCTCTTAATGTCTCTTGTTTCAATAATTTGTAAAATGACAGCAAATCTCCCCTCTTTCTTCTACATGCTAAAGACCACAAACCCATAGCTTTTAGTCTGGCTTCATAAGGTTGGTTCCAATAACCTGATATCATTCTTGTTAAAGTTCTTTGCGGACATTCCAACAGGGCTTTATCCTTTCTTTAAAAAAGGTCTCCAAACAGTAGAACAATAGTCTAAAGTTGGCCTAACATAAGACTTAAACAATGGGATAAGTACCCCTGCATTTCTAGTATGGAAACTTCTAATACAGTTCACCAAATGCATAGATTTATTTGCTATTACTTTACAATGGGTTCCACTTTTCATATCCTGTTGTATATGTATACCCAAATCCTTCTCACTACTTAAAGCCCTTAGTTTAGAACCCTGGATATAATAATCCTGTTGTATGTGATCTTTATCTATGTGCAATATCACACATTTGTTGGTATTAAAACTCATTTTATTCTTTTTTGCCCATTCCTCAATATATAACAGATCCTGTCCAAACATTAATCTCTCTTCAAAAGTATCAACCAAAGCCTTCAATTCAACATTGCCTGCAAACTTGCTTAGCTTGTTATCATTCTCTATCTTCAGGTCACTTATGAAAATACCAAATAACAGGGGTGCCAGCACTGATCCCTGAGGCACTCCACTCTCAACCTTACTGCACATGACAGATGACCCTGAACCCTCACTTTCTATGTCCTCTCCATCAACCAATGTTTGATCCATTTTACCAACCCTTCATCTAGACCTATATCTACAAGTTTCAATATTATTAGGCCATGAGGGACCTTATCAAAGGCCCTACTGAATTCCAGCTTTACCATATCCACATTCCTACCTACATCAACCTGATTTGTTACTCAATCATAAAAACAGATCATGTTTGTCTCACACAACCTGTTTTTGACAAAGCCATGCTGACTTTTATCCAATAATCCTTTCTGTCCCAGATGGTTTTTAATCTCATCACTTAAAATCCCCTCATTTAGTTTACTAACTACCGAGGTCAAGCTCACCAGTCGATATTTGATGGTACACTCCTATCCCCCATTTTGAAAATTGGCACTACGTGGGCCAGTCTCCAGTCATTTGGTACATAGCTCTCAATTAGATTTCTGACCTAATAGGCTAATAACTGGCACAAATTCTTGTTCCAGTTCTTTAATAAGTCTGGGATGAATTCCCTCTGGCCCCACTGCCTTAACCACCTTCAGAGATCCTATTTTCTTTACTACTTTTTCAACAGCTATTATTCCCTCAACTTTAAAACCTTTTTCATCTAAACTGATACCACACATGTGTTGATCACCCTTACTAGAAGCAGCACTAAAGCAGCTACTAAATTCTTCAGCTAGTATAATGGGATCATAACATACCTCCCCCTTAATTGATAAGGGTCCTACTGATCTAGTCTGTCCCTTTTTATTGTTCATATACCCACAAACACTTTTAACATCATTCTTTGACATAGCCAATATAAATTCAGCCTGTTTTTTTGCTTTTCTTATTCCCCTTTTCACCTGTCTTAGTATCTGCTTATACTTATTCATACTAATCACTGTTCTGGATTGCTTCATTTTCTTAAATAATACTTTCTTTTTATTACATAGTCTGATGATCTTGCTATTTATCCAGAGTGGTTTCTTCCCTCTATTATTATGTACTGTCCTCTTGGGATATAACTATCAACCATATTATTTAGAATGCTGACCAATAAATCTCAAGCTTCTTTGGTTGTTAAACTTTTTATCATATGAACCCAATCATGTCATGCCAATCCCCCCTTAATTGCCCCCAAATCCCCTCTATTATGAAGAACCTGGGTTGTAATACCCTTGACTACCTTTTTAGTCTTATCAATATAAAAGGTAATGGAGTCGTGATCAATTGTTCCTATTGGTGGTTCATTAATTACATGCTTGATTGCATCTGGGATATTTGTCAATACTATATCCAATAAATTTTTGCCCCTTGTTGCTTCCTTGACATGTGGAACAATGCCTGCTGATGCCAGTTTGCCTAAGAACCTAGCTGCCATTGTATTTTTTATAGTTTTGCTATTCCAATTTAACTATGGCATGTTAAGATCTCCCATTAGCACTTTGTCACATTCTTCTGCTAAACTAGTCACACTGCCTATGAAACACTTTGTTTCATCCATACTTGTATCAGGTGGTCTATACAAGGTAAACATCTACAATTGTTTTCTTTAAATCCTTAAAGATCTACTCTAATAACCTCAGTGTTACCATAATCATCAATATCATTATTATCTTTAAATTCTAAGCCCTTCCTTAATTAAAAAGAGTTACTCCTCCTCCCCTTTTATTCACACTATTTTTGTTTGTATGTCTATATCCAGGGATGTGCTGATTCCATTCATTATCTAGATTCCACCAGGTTTCAACCACCCCAATAATTCCTATATCTTCTCTTGCACTTAAATCTTCTAATTCTGTTTACAGTCAACACAAAATACAGCCTATAGATTCTGTACAATCTGTTTGAGAGAGGATCCAGGGTGGGATAAGTAATCCGACCTACTGGGCAGATACCAGATACTTAAAGCCATCCACAAACAAAACTAAATATATACCTCTCATCAATAAAAAAATAAAACTCAGACATATCAGGGAACTTTTGGATTAAGGTACAGGTCAGACTGCACCAGAAATAATACACATTTTGACAAATTAACTGAAAAACCACTAGTCAGTTCAAACATCTAAAGGAACATCTCTCATGACAGCAAACAGAATCACCCAGCTGCACCCAGTGCATAAAAGAAGGAATTTGCGAAGTAAACCATAATCTGGTAATAATCTTCTTAGCACAAACTATAAGGATTAACAACAGTTTCAATTGGTGTTTGCCAATCTGAGTATTCAAAGAAGGAATATGCAGAAGCACCAATTTTGAAGACAATGGTGAAGGAATATCAACAAATGTTTAAATAACTGTTGTAATTTCTGCCCAGTAAGGCCTCAGGAGAGGACGTGACCAGTACCGTAGGAAGGGTGGGGAGACGGGGCACCCGCCCCGGGCACATACCTCCGAAGGGCACACCACATTAATAAAAAAAAAAAAGTTTAGACAAATCTGTGCTGAGACTGCTGGCTGTGAATATAAAAGAAACACATTTTCCATCAGGATGGAATTACTAATTTCTGCCAGCAGAGGTGCATACTGCAGAGAGAGTCACATGGTCTGCTCTGTCTCTGAAAGAAAACATCACATGGGACTCCAAACAGACAGTATATAAGGTAGAGATGCGGGAGACCGGAGTGGGTTTAGAGAAGAGACAGACAGTTCAAGATGTTGAGAGAGGAGGACTTAGAAAAAAATTAACACAGACTAAGCGAGTGAGCGAGTGGCTATAATTTAATAAAAGTCAAGAGAGAGCAGACAGGCGCTGAGTGCAGGCAGACTATTAGAGCCAAGTGGGGCGCTGGGTGCAGAGTGCATGGAGACAGTACTGTAACTTTTATTAGGCAAAACAAAGGCAAGCAAAATAAAAATGCACCCATAGATTCAACTTATGTCAAGTTCCTTCAATCCTAATTCCTCACATCCTCAGTCACTTTGCAGCTGCTTGCCTGCTTCGGCTTGCTCCTTATATTCGATGGGGGGGTGTAGTAGTAGCGTAGGTTCCTTCCGACTCCCGAACTGAAGTCCACAACAGAGGCTTACTGGGTCAGGCAGGGGTGTCCCTCAACTTAAAGCTGTTGTTTGTGGTCTCGTCTTGTGGTCTGATGTGAACTAAAGCCAGCGAGTCGATCGGTGTGCAAGTGAGCGTTGAGCGAGTGTGCGTTTTTTTTGTGACCATGGGTCCTGAATGGACCTAGGAATCCCTTGGTGCTGCTGCCGGCTGCTCAGCAGCTTACTTAGCCTATGTGCAGAAGCAGTCTGCACTGCTAATGAGAGTCAGAAGTCAGTAAGAGAGAGTGGGAGCTGAGGGGGTGGCAGCTTATGGCAACGGCCGGCTAAGCTGACTGAATGTGAGTCAAGAAGACTCAGTCATCAGACCATTCAGACTCACGGTCACGGAGGTCAGAGCCTAGGATGGAGGTGGAGGGTGGCGAGCACACAGAGTCTGTGTGAGCACCTGGCAGAGGCCCTTTCAACCTGCAGCTCCATTGTTCATCTACTCCAGTAATCACATCATCATGGAGATGATCTTTAGTTTCTCTTCTTGGTAGCTAAGCTTGCTTGTGCATAAATTTGTATTTCACTGGCAGCTGCTGCGGAAAAATGCAATGATGACTGGTATTATCTATGTAGCATTAAGCATTTTTTCCACAGTTGTAGGGAAAAAACTAAGGAAAATACCAGGCAACTATGAACATAACATGAACAGGGTACTTAAGGAGCTAAAGGAGGAACTAGCAGAGCCATTAGCAGAATTGTTTAGTGAGTCTCTGAGCACAGGAGAGGTCCCAGAAGACTGGAGAAGGGCTCATGTGATCCCGCTCCACAAGAGTGGTAGCAGGGAGGAGGCGGGGAACTACAGACCAGTCAGTCTTACCTCAGTAGTGGGCAAGATTATGGAGGCACTCCTTAAGGAAAGGATAGTGCAACACCTGGAATCCATAGGGGCACAGGATCCAAGACAGCATGGGTTTACAAAGGAAGGTCCTGTCAAACTAATCTCATAGATTTCTTTGACTGGGTAACTAGAGTGGTGGACCAAGGGGGAGCAGTTGATGTCGCCTACCTTGACTTCAGCAAAGCTTTTGACACTGTTCCACATAGAAGATTGATAAATAAGCTAGGTAGGCTTGGGGTGGGTCAGAAGTTGGTCAACTGGGTGGCAAACTGGTTGACTGGCAGAAAACAGAGTGGTGGTAAATGGTATACAGTCAGAAGAGATGCAAGTCACAAGTGGGGTACCTCAGGGATCAGTCCTGGGGCCAGTCCTATTCAACATCTTCATTAGTGACCTCGCAGATGGACTAGAGGGTAAGGCTTGTCTGTTTGCAGATGACACCAAGATCTGCAACAGAGTAGATGATCCAGATGGGGTGGGCAGAATGAGAAGAGATCTGGATAAACTAGCAAAATGGTCAGAAGAGTGGCAACTGGGATTTAATGCAAAGAAGTGCAAAATCATGCACATGGGAAGAGAAACCCTGAAGCCACTTATAGGCTGGGAGGGGAGTTGCTAGCAGTCACAAAGGAAGAAAGAGACTTGGGCATCATCATCACTGATGACCTAAAATCATCCAAGCAGACCTCTAAAGCAGTAGGTAAGGCTAGGGGGGTGTTAGGGTGTATTAGTAGGGGTATCACAAGTCAGTAAGAGGGAGGTAATAATCCCTCTGTACAAGACATTGGTTAGGCCCCATCTGGAGTACTTCGTGCAGTATTGGAGGCCACACCTTCACAAGGACATTAACCAAATTGAGGCAGTCCAGAGAAGGGCAACCAAAA
Organism: Neoceratodus forsteri; assembly: GCA_016271365.2. Classification (NCBI taxonomy): domain Eukaryota; kingdom Metazoa; phylum Chordata; order Ceratodontiformes; family Ceratodontidae; genus Neoceratodus; species Neoceratodus forsteri. Next base: position 249,059,395 of record CM057453.1, read on the forward strand.
TGGTGCAGGGACTGCATCAGAAGACATATGAGGACAGATTAACGGAGCTCAATATGTATACCCTTGAGCAAAGGAGGGAGAGAGGTGATATGATCGAGACATTTAAACACCTTAAGGGCATAAACAAGGTGAAAGAGTCTAACATGTTTAAATATAAGAAAATTGCAGGACAAGAGGACACAGCATGAGATTAGAGGAGGCCGATTAAGGGGAATGTGAGGAAATTCTTTTCACAGAAAGGGTGGTAGATGCATGGAATAGCTTACCACAAGAAGTGGTGGCTATGAATACAGTGCAGGGCTTCAAACAGGCATGGGATAGGCATAAGGGAGCAATACAAATGACTATGAATAGATAGGTCACTGACAGAGCAAAGGCCGATGGCACATTTATAAGGTAGAAAAAGAAATGGGCAGACTGGATGGGCCTTGCGGTCCTTATCTGCCGTCAACTTCTATGTTTCTATGTTTCTATAAAATAATGATGAAATAGCAACATTTTTTTTTTTCACAGCTGCTCAGATTTTTCCCTGGACCTGGGAATTGTGCACAGGGACATTCAAAGTCAGTCCCAGGCTTTTTCCTGCTATTGCAGCCTATGCATCATAGACCACCAGTAGATTGGTAACCCAGTATCCCCCAGCCCCCTTTACTGCCTTCTCACATTTCTGGCCCACCTTTAGGTCATCTGATACGACTACTCCCAGGTCCCCTTCCATTTTTTTTGTTGTCAGTATCTCATCCCCCATTGTGTGCTCTTCCCTTGGGTTTTTGTTTCTTATGTGCATTACTTTGCACTTCTTTGAGTTGAATCTAAGCTGCCATACATTTGACCATTCCTCCAACCTTGCCAAGTCCCTTTTCACCCTTTCCACCCCACCTTGCATTTCAACCCTGTTGCAGATCTTAGTGTCATCTGCAAAGAGACAAACTTTCCCCTTCTATGCCTTCTGTAATGTCACTTATAAAGACATTAAAAAGGACTGGCCCCAGTACTGAACCCTGTGGTACCCCACTAGTTACCCTCCCCCACTAGTTACCCTCCTTTCTTCACTGTGGACTCCATTTACTATTACCCGCTGTGTCCTGTTGTCCAGCCAGTGTTTTACCCAGGCTGCCACCCTGGGACCCACTCCCAGGCTGGCTTATTTGTTTATTTTTCTTTTGTGCGGGACTGTGAAATGCCTTGCTAAAGTCTAGGTAGGCCATGTCCACAGCCCCTCCTGGTCTACTACTTTGATCACCCAGTCAAAGAAATCAATTAGATTTGTCAGTCATGACCTTCCTGCTGTGAATCCATGCTTAAATCAAATTATCTATAAAGATTGTAGGATATGGAAATAATCTACTAACATATTGCTTGTTTGTAACCACTCAGATGGTAATAGTAAGTTGTTATTGAATGAGATGTACTAAAGTGTTATGCTTGTTACAGTGGAAGTTTTTACATGCCTTAGCTTAATGTGATGTCTGACTATGATTATTACTTTGTCAATTTTTATTTAATATAGATGTTTAATAGTGTCTATCTATTTTTTTTTCTGTAAATGATAACTGGTACAATTGCAATGGGACCTCATTGGAAAAGAGATCTGCTCAATTTAGTTTTATCCCTGTTCATGTGTCATGAATAAAAGATATTACTGCTACTACTGCTATTACTTCTGTGTTGTCTTGTACAGTACCTTCTAAATGCTAGATGTTTTGCTCTTACTTTCTCTGCTATTTCTTTAGAGAACCATATTAGTCTCTTTTTTCTCATGCCCTTGTTAACCTACCTGACATATACAGTATGTTTGTTGCCTTCTCAATGCTCTCCATTATTCTTGTCCACTATTCCTCAAGTCCACCAGTTTCCCTACCACTGCTAGAGTGTGCCAGATGCATTCTCCCATTTTCTTAAAATCAGCCATCCTGAAGAACAGGACCCTCATTTTAATGTGGTTTGATTCAGGCCCAGTTCTTATACTGAACCACACCGTATGATAATCATTGGTCCCCAGGTGGCTACCCAACATGATATCAGCAAGACTTTCACCATTTGTCAGTACTAGGTCCAGTATTTCTCCCCCATCAGTGGTTCATTAACTAGTTTAACCTATTTAATTATTCTCTAGCAACAGATAGCTACCCAGAGGGTTGGAAGGCAGCAGAGATTATTCAGTTTACAAGGGGTTCGAGAGGAGATTAATAATTTTATACCTATTTCTCTGCTTTCACATGTTTCTAAAATAATGGAAAAGTTAGTAGCTACACAATTGAAAATGATTTAGAAGGGGCAATTTGTTAAATAAGTATCTGTCTGGTTTTTGATCAAAGCACAGTACCCAGTCTGCCCTGGTAAAGTGGCAGGGGATATCCAGCTGGGCCTGGACTGGAGGAACTCTGTTGGAGTTATCTTTATTGATTTGTCAAAAACTTTTGACACCGTAAACCATGATGTCCTCCTGTCCAGGCTCAGGTACCTGGGCATAATAGGATCAGAACAGAAAAGGTTTAGTTGTTATCTTACAAATAGGGAACACATGGTAGAAATTGGTGAATATTAATCTACAGTACTCCCGAATAAGGTAGGGCTACCCCAAGGTGCTATATTGGGTCCCCTACTTTTTAACATTTATATAAATGGTTTAAAATTTAGTGACCATGAAGTTAGATACCACATATATGCTGATGACATGTTGATATATGTGGAGGGGAGTTCCCTGGAAGGTATTAATACCAAGTTACAATTTGCCTTTTTTGAATTGCAAACATTTTTTGATGCCCTGAATCTGATTATAAATGTAAAGAAAACACAGGTGATCCATGTTAGGGGTTCAGCTACTTCATATCCACCCTTAGATATTAGAACTAAAATGGGAGAAAGTTCAAAAAGTAACAAGTTATAAATATTTGGAGATGTGGTTAGATTGTAAGTTGAAATGGATAAGTATTTAGAGTGTTTGTTGTGTAGTCTCAGTAGGAAACTAGGAATGCTCTACAAACTAAAGTATTATATGACTAAAGAAACATGATGCAGGACTGTGGAAACCATGATCTTGCTGGTACTTGGTTATGGGGATCTGATGTATGGGGTGCCTCAGGGGTGGAGCTGGCTAAGCTGGATATGATATACAATAGGCTTGCCCGCTTCATCCTCGATGCCCCCAGAAATACCCATCATTGTGATCTGTACAGGGCATTAGATTGGTGATGTTTGGAAGAAAGGAGAAACCTCCATTTTGCAATTTTCATGAGTAAAATAGGTGGGATGAAATTGCCCAATTATATTTTGGACATGTTTGTTGTTAGAGAACACAGAGAGGGATTGCGATCCTCAAGGGATATACAATATGTTATCTCAAAATGTAATTTAGGGGTGGGTAGAACTTCTGTTTTATGCAGAGGCTCTAAAACTTGGAATGCTCTGCCACTGGAAATGAGAGAAGGTAATGTGCTTATTATTTATTTTTTTATTTTATTTATTGTAATATTCAGAAAGACCTTTGAGTCAGGGACTCATTTACAAAGGTTCCATGTCATACATACAGGCACATGGAGTGAACTTGATGATACAGGTTACAGAAAACATTACAACATATTAAACAGTTACTGGTAGTTAGACAGTTTGGCTAACAGTGGTTTCGCTTTGCATTCCTACAGCACAGCCAGAAGACACAGAGGGCTCTGTAGAGGCTGATAGCCATATATTAATTCAAGGATGTTAAAAAAATGGTTTGAGAAATCTATATAAAGTCTAAAACAGTGCTGCCAATGAAGTAGTTTGAGGTGCATTTTATTTATAATAAGCTCTATTATTGACTCATGGTTAAAGTACGTTATTTAAAAATAATATGAAATAAATCCTGTTATAGCTTTTTAAATTTTTTATATAGGGAATTGTATTAGATGGAACAAAGTTTATTCCCTGCATTTTTGCATTTTCATATTGACATAATTGTTTGGATATGGTTATTAAATGAATCATGTGATTGTCTATGTTTTGTCCATATGGACTTACTATATTGTTTGGTTGAAATTGTGACTGTGTTTGTAAGTTGTGCTGTATGTCCTAAAGTTTGTAATTTACTGCTTGGCTTGGACCTCATTGGAAATGAGTTTTTAACTCAATGGAGTTTATCCTATATTCTTGTTCATTTTATTATGAATGTGAATACAAATTTTTACATACACATACAGTTCCCTGAGGAATGTCCTCAACATGGAGTCCAGGATGTCCCCACTGCTAACTGTTGCCACTGCTAGGATACTCCAAGCCACATCCAGTAGACTGTAGTGTCCCACCAGCAATACCTCTCCCTTGCTTGCCATCCTTTGGATTGCTTCCAACATATCCCTGTCCACCACTACCTCTTGTGCTGGAGGTCTGTCGATCACTCCTGCCTGACTAGCAGCCCTCTTCTGTGTCTCCAGGATGACCCATATTACCTCTGTTCCTCCCTGTTCCCCCTTTATTTCCATAGCTTTTATGTTTTTCCTCACATAAAGTCCTCCCCTTACCTTCCTGTCCCTTCTGCATAGAGCATAACCTGCTATTGCTACATCCCAGTCCTTGTTTTCATTGCACCAGAACTCGATAATTGTGACTATATCCAGGTCCACATCTGCCAGGGTGGCCTCTAGATATGTAATCTAATTGCCCAGACATTGAGCATTTGCACAAATGGCTCTTCAGTTTCACTACCACACCATCTTATTTTATCCATTTGCCCTCCCTTATTTCCTCCACTATTTTCTTACTATCTCCTTTTTCTTCTACACCCTGAATTCTTATGTTAATTCATCCCTTTTGGAATTTCTCCCCTACTGGATTCCTACTACTGACCTAGAAGGCCTGTGGGCAAGACAGTTTATGTCTCTGCCTCATTCTGCCTCCCTCCTTGGCTAGTTCAAATGCTCACCAATGCAGCATTTAAACCATTCAGTGAGGATCACAGTTCCCTCCTGGATGGATGCAGGTCCATCACCCTGTACAGGCCTTTATCCCAGCTGGTTGGGCCCCTAATTGTAATTTATCTGAGTCCCTCCTGTCTTCACCAATCCTTGAACCATGCACTTAATTTCCTGGTGCAGAGAATCCTGTCCACCACACCATCATAGACAGGTAGCACCTACAAGAAGGTCACAGAGCATGCTACTTGCCTGAGACCCCTTCCCAATTCCCTCATCTCCTCTTGAACTATTGCTGGCTCATCCCTAGCCAGGTCATTAATCCCCAGATGGATAATGACATCAAGCTCTCTCTCTCTCCCTTCCTGTAGAGTAGTGTGTTTAATGTTAAACCCCTAACTTTTCACCTTAAAAGCTCCATCTCTGTTAAACAATTGCACAGAATTTTGCATCTATGGTCTTGGGGAATGGTCTTTTAATTTGGCATGTATCTTGATGGCCAGCGTCCAGATTCAGTGATCAAGATAGTGCAAAAAGTTTAAAATCAAAATGTTTTGCCTTTCATTTGCTCTCACCTACAGCCCAGATGGTATCAAATTTTGTTCTACAATGTTCAGGTAAAATGGTCTTGCCCAAGGAAGGTGTTTTTTTTGGGTGGGGGTGGGTTGGTGAAACAATATTGATCTGTTCCTGAGTTTTAAGAATTATAATTTTTAGTTCTGGGCATACTCAGAATGTTTTTTATTATTTGTCTAATACAAAAGAATTGTGACTTATTTTTTCTTTCTCACAAATTAAGATTCCTCTTTTGTGAGCCAAAATTCTTCTTTTATGAAAAAAATAATCTTTCTTACTTTGCTTTTTGAAATAGGACCACAAAATATGGTTTTGGAACATCCCTAAAATCCTAGGAGGAAGGCTTAATTAGTGGGTCATGATTCTTCTTAATCGCCAAACTTCTTTTGATCTGAACTTCTTATTTTGTGAGTCTCACAAAAGAAGAGGTGGACTTAATTTTTATAGAGTTCTTTTGTGAGCTATATGCCTTACATGAATCTCATGAAAAATTAATGCTGGATCATGAAAGAGGACTCTAAGCTCATGAAAAATACTTTTTCAAACTTCTTTGTGATGTCATATGAAAGAATCATTGTTCTTTCATGAGATCTTCTGAATCAACTGTTCATGACCTGAACTTTTTTGAATTGTGAAGCTGCTTCTGGAGTCATGCTGCAGGCTTCCATTGGAGCCATGAAGCAGCAGGTTTAGCAAGTGCTTACATCAAGACAAATGAAAGAAGTCTATAATTCTTTCATATTGTTCTTTTGTGAGAACATCACTTTCTTAAATATTGAAGCTGCAATCATGCTGCCAGCTACAATTGGAGCAGTGAGCTGTTGACCCCTTAATCTCTCTCTCCCCTCTCATTCTACAGGTCTATCTATCTATCTATCTATCTATCTATCTATCTATCTATCTATCTATCTTATATATTTCTTAAGTAGATCAGGGTACCCACCTCAGGCACTGCTTCATTTTCCCCTATCCCCTCCAGGTCATCTGCCTCCCTTCTCTTATTTTATTATATTATACAGGTGTTGTTGCACCTGTACATTAGGGTTGTGTAAGCACTTCTATGCTAAACCCAAATTTTTTACATGTTAATGACTTTGTCCCTATTCAACTGATTTACATGAAATTTGTAAAGCACAGTCTCTGAGCCTGTAACTCTTGCTCCTGTAATTTTTAATGTAGATTGGTGCAAGGGATGAAAAGCTACATAGGTGCAAAAATGCAAAAGTCTTAGGTTATCTTCTAATGCTTCGGATGAAGATATGAAAAGGCTCTCGGTAGCTAAAGATAAATATTTAGACTTGTTAAGGAAAAAGCAGAATTAGCTATTATTTGTACTAAAGCAAACTATACCGATCAGGGAGAAAAGGCGGGTCACCTGCTAGCTTTAAGGTTAAAGCAGCAAGAATCAGCTAGATTTATTCTCCCAATTAGGGCCCATGCAGATGGATCCTTGAAGGTATCCCCTTCTGAGGTTGTGCAGGAGTTTACCTCCTATTATGAGGATCTATACAGGGATATGGATAACCCTCCTTCCTTAGAAGAGCTCGAGGCCTACATGAGGGATTCCTCTTTACATTTTCTGTTGGAATCGCAGGGGAATTTTCTATCCTCACCAATATCCCTAGAGGAAATTTCAGAGGTCATGGGGCTTTACCCTCGGACAAGGTCCCAGGCCCAGATGGGTTTTCCGCTTCATTTTATAAAACTTTTCGATCACAATTATTGCCAGTCCTTCACCAGTTGTATTGCCACATTCTTTCTGGAGCAAAAATAGATATGCATTTGCCTGAGGCCCTGATTGTACTTCTCCCTAAGCCTGGTAAGGACCAGGAATTAGTGCAAAGTTACAGACCAATATCCTTATTGAATCAAGATGTAAAAATTCTCTCTAAGATACTGGCTGATAGAATAACACGAGTTCTCCCTGATCTGATTAGTATGTCCCAGGTAGGATTTATGTAGGGACGTTCATCAGCTGACCACCTACGTACCCTGTCACACGTAGTCTCGGTGTCCAGGAATGCTGCCTTTCCTACGGGATTGGTCTCCTTGGACGCTAAGAAGGCGTTTGATCGTGTTAATTGGAATTTCCTGTTTCAGTCTCTTAAAGTATATGGCTTTCCAGCTAAATTCATACAATGGATTCGGCCTTATATCAAACCCCATCAGCTAGCTTTCAGGCAATGGATCATGCTCTAATCCTTTCCTTTGTTATCCGGTACTCAGCAGGGCTGCCCTCTCTCCCCTTTTATTTAACTTATACTTAGAGACCCTTATTTGAATTTTTCTCAATAATCCGGAGATAAGCAGTATCCCAATTGGCAATCAGGTGGTGAAGATCACGGCTTATGCTGATGATCTTCTTCTTCATTTATCCCATCCTAAAACCTCAATTCCCGCCATGTTGAAGGAAATCAACAAGTTCAGCGCTCTTTCGAATTACAAGTTGAATGTAGCCAAATCTTCCATTTTCCCTCTTAATCATAAGGTTTTTAAAAATGATGTGTCCTCTCTTGGTTGGTCTCCACACATTCTTAAATATCTTGGCATTAATTTGATGCGTAATCCTTCCTCCTGGTTTAAGGAAAACCTGGAGCCTCTATCCCAAGTGATAGTTCAGGACCTTAATAGATAGTCCAGACTCCTCTCTCCCTTTGGGTCGATAAATGTCATTAAAATGAAAACTGTTCCTCGTTTATTTTATCCTCTCTTCTAACACCTTTACACCGTTATCATGGTTTCATAAAATGCACGAATTTTCACAAATTGTATCTGGTCCAACAAACAAGCCAGGTTAGCACATTATAAATTAGCTGCTCAAAAATAGATGGAGGGCTCATGGATTCCCATTGAGCAATTTATTATTGAGCTAGTCATATTGCAAAATATTTATGTGAGTTAATCCGGCTTGAATATTCAAGACCGGTCTGGCTCAAAATTGAGCTAGACTTTACTCAATCCATAAACATGGACCCTCAGACTTTGTTCTATCTAAAATTAGCTATTAGTTGCCCTTTATCCAAATGTCCCTCAGAGTTCACATGCAGCTTTGTTCATTTCTGCAGTATTCCCAGAAATGGAATTGTCTCAGTCTATTTGGAATTTCCGTCTTTCTCTATAAATAAAAAGCAGATATCTCATAAATGGTCACCCCAGATAGGAGATGGGATAATCTCTACTTTTGGATGACACAGGGAATGGCTCTCAGTCTCCAGTTTTCATCCACAAGTTTGATATTCCTTAACTTTTTACTTCAGGGTGGCCCAGTTAAAACATTTACTTTCTACAGTATTTGTAATGTCCTCCCCTCCCCTGCTTTAGGTTTGTGCCAGAACTCTCCTCTTTATTGGAGCACCAGGTACTATCTCCAAAATATATTGTGTCCTATATCAATGGAGATACTGCGTGACCAGAAGGCCCTACTAAGCTCTGGGTTTCTTTTTTTCCTCAACATACTCCTAATTGGTCAGCTTTATGGAAGTTTTGTCATAAATATGTTTCTCAGGATAGACTCCGCCTTATGCAATTTCATAGTTTGCATAACATGTATTATACCCCTGTGAAGCTAAAGAAATGGGATCTTATAAGATCGGGGGCCTGTACCAGAGAATGTCAAGAAGAAGGCACGCTGCTTCACATCTTTTGGTCATGTCCTAAGATAAAGTCATTATGGATGACCATACAGAATAACCTAGACCCCATACTGGGTTTGCAGGAATATTTCACTCCTGATATATGTTTGTTGGGGGATTTATCCTCTGTTAAGGTTAGAATCAGAAGGTTTCATATTTCCATGATTGCACTATCAGTTAAGAAAATTATGCTTCAGCACTGAAAGGATACATTAGGCCAAACATACCAGGAATGGGTTAATGAACTTTGGCTAACTTACATACTGAGAAAGCTATAGCGAGCCTCCACAATAAGTTGCAGTGGTACAAGAACAATTGGGATCCCTTCATGTGCTAATTATGGTTAGAGCTGCTAAATGAGTCTGTATATCCAGTGTCTTTTATTGTGTGATACCATACTCTATTTCTTATTTGTGCAAGTACCTTGCTGCTGTACGGGTGGGGAGGGGATGGGGACAGCTCATGTATTAGTCTATGTATAAGATTGTGTCGTAATTTTCTGTCCCCTGTATTAGCAGAAGAAAATTACTAATAAAATATGAATTATAAAAAAAAATGCAAAAGTCTCAGTTTTTGAAAATGTTAAGACTATTTTGCCACCTATAACTAAAAAGTAAGAGGCTTGGAAACCTGAAACTTTCAGGTTTGATAAAGGTTGGTCCAAGGTGTGTGCTTTTATGGTTTATTAGGTCCGCAGTTAAGTAGTTTTAAAATATTTAATAAAATGCTCCATTGCTGAGCATAAGCAGTTCAAAAATGAACATTCTATTCATAATTGAATTTTTGTGAAAGCAGCAGCCTGCACTATATGACACAGCTGTCTTTAATAAATGATAGTTCTGTCATATAGTACTTGCACTGCACAACACAGCTTTCATTTATTAAATACAGCTGCATCATATAGTGCAGGCTGCTGCTGTTGCCAATCATAGGTCAGGGACGGGGCTACTGTCATTCTAGCCCTGCCCTCCTGACTTTGCCTCAATTAAACTTTTATCTGCACACCTGGGGCCTCAACCCTGGTGGCAGTGTATGTACTTATTTATTTATGTAATTCATTTATTTTTTATTATATCTTGTTCTTTTCCAACACCAGAATGCCCACCTCTGGTGTCAGATGCTTCACCCAGTACAGACTCTTCATTTCATAACACTGCCAACATTGGGGGCCCAATCCCCATGTCATCATTTACACCCACCCAGCAGGTGGACACCTGGGAGCACCCCAGTGTCCCAAATACTCTTATTTATTTATTTATATTTATATTTATTTATAATTCCTGTAAAGAAAAAATGTCCCAAGATGTTTGTTTTTAACCTGAAAAAAAAAACAGTACCTCATTCTCTCAGTCTCCCTACCCAACCCCATCCCCACTCTGCAGCCTGCAGTCCCCTTTACCCTATACTTACCTTCTGAGGTTGGTGATGTCATGTTCTGTGGACTGTCTTGTATAGTATTTGTACTATATGACACAGCCTTCTTTAATAAATGATGGTTGTGTCATATAGTATTTTGACTATATGACACAGCTGTCATTTATTAAAGACAGCTGTGTCATATAGAATAGGTCTCTGCTGTCCTGACAAGTAGATCAGGAATAGTGCTACTGTCCTTGTAGCCCCACCATCCTGACTTTGCCTCAATGAATTTGCTATCTACCGTGGGGACCCTCAAAGTATGAGTGGGAGCAGCTTCTGCAGCATACATGAGCATGGAGCAGAGACCCTTATCATACATTTTGGTGATGGTTCAAGGTGCAATCCAGACAGCTATGGACTATAAAGGGGAATTACAGGGACTGAATGGAGAGGAGTACTGTATGATATATAACCAAAGAGGGAATAAAATTAAAGGTCAGTCCCACACCACGCAGTCAGGCTGGAGCAGACATGTAATGGGGCAAAATATTTGATCGAGTAGGAACAAAAACTCAAAAGAAGATAAACAGTTGTTCTTGAGTACAACAATACCCTTGTTTTACTTCCCACAGGGTGTGGTTCATGCTGTCAGAGATCGTGGCTGGGGATGAAAATGAACACAGGAGAGGCTGCTGGCTGTTTGGCAACTTTGCTGCCCGGGGGTGAAAAAGAGAACAATGTCTCCACAGGTATTATAAAATAAAATTATTTTAATCAGTGCACAACATATGCACAGCTCAGCAGTACAGGCTTGCAACCTCAACTAGTTTCGCACCAATCGTGCGTCGTCAGGAGGATGGTCTACTTACAATCCACACCCTTAAAAAAGCTAACAATTAAAGTGACAACACCTCATGACCATCAATATGTATACAAAGACATTAAAAAATATATTATTAATATATATCCATCACCATAAAAATGGCAGATCAGTAATATACCTAAATAAACATATAATGCAAAACCATATTTGAATTAGTCATTTTAAGTCAGAATAACTCAGAATCATATCTAATAAGCATTTCACCTAAAGCAATGTATTTAGTAATGCCCTATGGTGGATGTTTGTCTGACTAAATCAAACCTGGTCCTTTAACCATTAACCTTACCATTAGCCATTATGACCAGGTGAATTCATAGACTTACTAACCAAAGTCCAAATATGTTGCATATTTTGGTAGCTTTAAAAATCTCAGGCAAGTGTATGTATGGGCATACACACTGTATCAGCGCCATCTAGGGAAAAATAAAAATAATTGTAATACCAATGTACATTATCACAAAAAATGTGAAAATTGATATATAATATATCCAATATCATTTTAAGACAGTAATACATCCAAAATAGAATTAGTTTAGTATAGATTGCTACTTCTCAACTGAACTAAAAATATTTTTTCTTCTCATATTGATTAAAGGAACAACATCAAATTTTTCATTTAGACACGGTAACTTTAGGCCTCCAAGGGTGTATATCCAGTATGCCTCTCTATTCAATAGCAAATCATTGATATTTCCACCTCTAGGCCCTAATTTAACCCATTCAATTCCACAGAACTTAAAGTCATGTTTCATACTGACCACCCTGTGTTTACAAACATGTGCAGCTAGTGCACTTCGTCATCATTTTTACAATACTGCTTATGTGTTCACCATTCTCACCTTAAGTTGGTGTGTAGTCTTACCAACATAAAAGCATCACATGTACAGGTTGCCAAATATACCAAATTTGGCAACCTGCACATGAAAATTTGATGTTGTTCCTTTAATCAGTATGGAGAAAAATGATTTTTAGTTCAGCTGAGAAGTAGCAATCTGTACTAAACTAATTCTATTTTGATGCATTACTGTCTTAAAATGATATTGGATATATTATATATCAATTTTCACATTTTTTTTGTGATATGTACATTGGTATTACAATTATTCTGACTTAAAATGACTAATTCAAATATGGCTTTGCATTATATGTTTATTTAGGTATATTACTGATCTGCCATGTTTATGGTGATGGATATATATTAATATATTTTTTAATATCTTTGTATACATATTCACGGTCATGAGGTGTTGTCACTTTAATTGTTAGCCTTTTTATGGGTGTGGATTGTCTGGCCATCCTCCTGATGACGCACGATTGGTGCGAAACTAGTTGAGGTTGCAAGCCTGTCCTGCTGAGCAACTGTGCATATGCTGTGCACTGATTAAAATAATTTTTATTTTTATAATACCTGCGGTGCCATTGTTCTCTTTTTTTCATACCTACATCTACAAGTTGGCACGCATGAGTGCAGCTGAGGATTTATTGTACTGCACTGGGGGGGGGACAGCACATTTACAAAGTATTATTCTGCGTCTTCCCCTGGTGCGGGTCGCACAGTCAAGCATCATGGAGAAGGGCGGGGGACCGAACACAGGACAAGCCACTGAGTGTTTGGACTAGTAATGCATGGTGCGTAAGTGTAACAGTAGTTTAAGGCACTGTGCTTTTCTCTGTGTTGCCTCTCATTGAGTCTCACATGCTCCTTCTGTGGGCACTACTCCCCTTCTTGCTCTCTCTTCTTTCTTTCTCTCCATCTGGAACCATTTCATGCAGTATTACTTACTTAATATCTTGTACTTATCTGACACCAGGATGCCCACCCCTGCTGTTAGATGCTTCTCTCCTGTACAGCCCCTTTATTGCTGAACACTGGTGACATCGGGGGGGGGCAATTCCTGTGTTAACATTTACACCCCTCCAGAAGCGTGGGACACTGGGGAGCCCACCCCAGTGTCCTGCAACACTCTTGCTGCTTAGTTATTTTCCTAAAAAGAAAAAAAAATGTCCTGTGACATCCTTTTTTCAAACTTCGAAAAAATAAAATTGTCCCTCATGGTCTTTGCTGTCTCCCTACCCCCAACCTTACCCTCCCACTCAGCAGCCACTATCCTACCACCTCCTTACCCTATACTTATCTACAGAGGTTGGTGCTGTCATTTTCTGTGGACCAAGACACGTCTGCACTCTTCAAAGCCAAACTGCAAACTGAATAATCAAGGTAATTGCCATATAATGTATTATTTTTCTCCTTCCCTTGCTCCAGGTTGGCCACTCCTTCAGGCCACCTAGGTCCCTGCTGGTGCCCCTGCCCCAATGCCAGTCACAACCACTTCATATTTTCAGCCCCCTGGGTAACCTGGACATAACCTTTCACTGGGTAGGTTCCGTCCTCTGAGGGAGATAGGCGCTGGTAGGAGCCGGCCAGCACACACTACATGGCCTGGTACTGCTGAGGTGGATCTGGGTTGCACTGGGGCTTGGTGGCAATAGGAGCCAGCGACCGTCATCCAGTCAGCCATGGAGCACTTTTCTGCTTTGCTCCCCAGGGGTGTGGTGTGCCACAACATCAAGGCATAAGCCGATGTTCCCCATGCCCCCCTCTTAGTCAGTGGGACCCCAGCATGTTGCCATAGCCCCAGTCTCCACCAGGCATTGGCAAACGCCGAGTCCCCGATCCACCTTCCCCCCAAGAGAAGGCAAGCAGTCTCCAGATGCTCTTGCCTTCTCTCCTCTGCCAACCCGCCAGTGCCCTGAGTCCATTCCCAAACCTGGGTCACTGGCATCACAAGCAGAAATCCAACCACTGCTCCAGCCAGCTACTGTATAATGTATTTTGATGATGTTTTCTAGTTAAGTTGATATCTTTGTCATTTTTGTATCATCTATTAATAAATTCTTTATTTTTTATTTTTGACCCCAAACTTTCAACATATTCTTTTATGACCCCTCATAACCCGTAAGTGAACATTTTAAATCTGTGCTGAAAGCCATTCCATGCCACAGATGTGAAAACACATTTCATAAGGATGTGAAAAATTACAGCTGTACTGGCCATGAGGTGATGTGAAAACATGGGTATGTTGAAAATCTGGAGTCAAAATATTGTAAATTATCAACGTTATGCACCTGTGTAGAAACTGCACAATGCACGCTTGTATCATAATGTGGCCATTTTTTTGTATTTTTTTCACCAAATTTCTAACATGAGTTTTTGGGACCCCACCTCATGAACACTGTCACTGTTGTTTTGTTACTCGGTCCTGAAAGGTGATTTCGTGGTTGCTGAGTGGAATCACCTTTCGGGACCGATTAACAAAATGACAGTGCCAGTGTTCATGAGGTGTGGTCCCAAAAGTCCATGTTGAAACTTTGCTAAAAAAATTCCTAAAAATGGCCACATTATGTTACAAGCGTGCATTATGCAGTTTCTACACAGGTGCATAACGTTGATAATTTACAACATTTTGACTCCAGATTTTCAACATACCCATGTTTTCACATCACCTCATGGCCAGTACAGCTGTAATTTTTCACATCCTTTATGAAATGTGTTTTCACACCTGTGGCATGGAATGGCGTTTCAGCACAGATTTGAAAATGTTCACTTACGGGGTTATGAGGTGGGGTCATAAGAAGAATATGTTCAAAGTTTGGGGTCAAAATATTAAAAATAAAGAATTTATTAGTAACATTGATTGCAGAGATGTCCGTTGCACCTCTGGGGAATATGCTGCCTTACCATTCAGTGAGCTGAGTTCTGGTGTGAATTTAGTGAGCTGTTTACTGGGACGAGGTGATGGGGAACTTCCTCCTTAGGGATGGAGTAGTGTTTTGGTGCAGATGCCATAACCTGTGGTGGGTCAGGAAACCTCACCCAAAAGGTATTGAGATGTGTACTGGGGTCTGCTGGACCCATGCACTCCATCATGACTGTTTCCAATATTGTATTTAGCTCATTTTGAGCAGGTCCCAATGGGACCTGTTCAAATGAGGATACATTTCAACTATCACAAAAATAAGGGAAGTTCTTTGCAAAAAACTATGTTAATGCAGCCATTAGGGTAATAAAATGCAAAGCATACAAAACATGAAATGAAAAAATATTAGGATTTGGTCTCCAGAGTATTGGTGAATCAGTGATGGGGTCTTACTTGGGGTTGTCAACCCTAATACCCACTCCTACCCTGGATCATATGAGGTCAAATGTGATGTTTGACTCAGGGCCCATAGGGCCCTGTGTGAAAAAGCTCTGACAAATTATGTTGGCTATACTGTATCACTATGAGGCACTAGGTTGGAGCTGTATCTTGTGCTTGACAGGAGGTTATGGGCTGGGGGTGGGGCATTAGGTTTGACAACCCCAAGCAAGACACCACCACTGATTCACCAATACTCCAGAGATCCAAATCCCTAATGTTTTTCATTTCCCATCTTTGTATGCTTTATGTTTTTACAACCCTAATGTCTGCATTAATGTATTTTTTTTGAAAAGTATATTATATTCAAAAAATATATAAGTGGACAGGATTGTCTACCCTGGTACTGCTTTTCTTTACCCCTCTCCCACCATGTCTCCTACCCCCTTCTCATAAATACACATGGTAACACCAGGGAGACCACCTCAGGTGCCAGTGAAGATCATCCCAACACTGGGGTGCCCAAACCCTAATGTTAGCTTGTGTCCGCCTAAAATAAAGAAAGCTGTCCTTCATTCTCGTTTTTTTTTCAATTTAACTGAAAAATGAAAATAATCCATTGGCGATCTGACCTCCAGATCCCAACCCACCCCACCTTTGACTCCCCATTCACCCTCCCACTCCCTCACACCTCCCACATACTTTCAGTCACCTGAACATGTCCCTAGATGTAGATCCACTCATCAATTGCAGACACATCTTGCTGATGGAAATGACGATTGCAATATGAGAAAATAAGGTAAGTCCAGTTTAATGTATTTCAATGGGGTTTGAACTTTTATTCATAATCTTTTTTTTTAAATATTTTACACCAAATTTTAAACATGTCCTTATTGGGACCCACCTCATGAACGAGGGCAGTGAAATTATTCAAATACATCCTGAAAGGTAATTGTTCAGCCACTGTGCAAAATCACTTTTCAATGGGATTTGAAAATCATCTCCACTCGTGTGAATGAGGTGGGGTCATAAGATGGCTATGCTGACAATTTGGGGTAAAAATATTAAAAAACAACAAAGTTATGAGTGTAGGTTGAAATTTTTCAATGCCCCTCAGAACTTTGCTAGTTTTCAATATATTGACCCCAGATTTTCAACACAGGTATTTTTTTACACTGCCTCATATAGTGACAGCTGCCATTTTTCAATCCTGGCCAAAATGGTGTTTTTGCAGTTGTGGCATGAAATGATGTTTCTACTGGGATTTGAAAATATTCACCTACCATGTTCGTGAGATGCATTCATAAAAAGGCTATGCTGAAAATTTGGGGTCAGAATATTTAAAAACAACAAAGCTATGAATGTACATTAACATTTTTGTATACACTTTCATAACTTTGGTAATCTTTGACATCCATCACTGCACAGAAGTGCAGGGCCGGCAGGGTCCTGCACCTCTGTAGGCAGATGGAATCTTCCCATGGAGCAGGGCAGAGGAACCTGCATGTCTGCATCTGTTCACACAGTCCCAAAGGAATCTGTGTGAATGAGGACATGATTCACTATCTCAAAAAGAAATTGAATTATTTGCAAAACAGTTATACTGTACCAGTTAGGGTTCAATTTAACACAACGAAGTAGGAATGTGGCATTAGGGTTTTCAACCCTAACTCCCCAACCCCACCCCAAGCAGTAAAAGGAAAAACATTAGGGTGTTGGGTTCCTGAGTCTTGGCTAATCAGTAGTGTGGTCTTCCTTGGGGCTGTCAACCTTAATGCTCACCCCTCCCAACCAGCCTGTAGCGTCCTGTGCAAAGGACAAGGTACAGCTCTAAGACAGTGCCTCATAGTGATACACTCTTCGAAGGTAGAGAAATATGTCTTGCCACATGTTGTCAACAAAATCTGTTGTAGCATTTTGCATGCAGGTAAGCACATGGGTCTTATTGCCTGGTTGATTGCTGCATGGGGGACTGGATACTGCGAGATGTGCTATGTGCATGGTCCTCATGTATCATTTTCAGGGAAACGGGCACATGTGTACAGGGGACTATTTCTTTGTCCCTTTTTGTCCTATCATATCTTTGTGTTATGCCTGCTTTGTGGATTTGTAGTGCACTGTTTACTTAGTATTACACTACCAGATTAAGATCTAGGTAGCACTATGAGTCTTCTGCAATGGTGATGTATCCAGTCCTATGTCCATGGCACTTACAGTCCCAGTAGTTTGTCCTACACACCGAAAATTCTGCATGCCAGACCTCTGCATGGGCAGTTTACAGCAGCCCTCCACATGGCGTAGTATACAGCCAGTGGTCCCACATACTGTGATGATGTATTGCACCTTGTGAATGTGCACATGTGTGGCATGTTCATGTAGTTATATGGCCACACCCCTCTCCCAATGTGTAGTGCTGATATGATGGAAGAATGCATGAGACACATCTGTGTGTTTCTGTGCTGAGTAATGCATGCAGCATGGCTGTGGCCTCTGCATTTGTTGAAATACTCTTACATGTGCAACAGATTTATGCCATGTAGGGACTGCCTGACGTTTGTGCTTAGCCCCTATTGTGCAAAAAAGCAGTGTATATAAAGTGCAGAGACATTCAGGATTGTGTTGGATGCCACCAAGCTCACCTATGTTTTGGAGTACTCTACTCCTTCTACTGGGGATGTTGTACCTATAACTGTGAAGACAACGTGAAATTATTAAGACTCAATTGGCCAATGTTGCCACATGATACATTCATTGTCCACTCTTGTTGTGATGTACCTGTGACAGAAAAAGGAAAAGAAAGAGAAATTCAGGAATGACACTTACCCTAACATTAGTGCTGGCCATGCCATATAATTACACAACTGTTCTAAAGAGGTGGCCAAGGAAGAGGAGGCTTAATTGCAGTCACTTTATTAATTCAGAGGCAGAAATTCAGCTAGAATGGATAATTGCCATCTAATTAGTGGTGGTCATGTCCTCCTGAAATGACACAACAGTGCGCATCAAGCAATGACATCTCGTATCAGCAAATTTGGAATTGGCAGCAGGTGGCTCACCTATTTAGGGAGGCTTCTGTGTCAAAATCCAGGTAAGACAATATATCTGTGAAGTGAAACTTTGAAGGACACAAGCTGCATGGTCCAGTTCCCCATGAATCTAATGTCCAATGTTATATATAGAGAAAATACTTGATGTGCAACCATGCATAACTAGCAAGAGCTGCCACAGAGGGGTTCTGAGTATATCAGACCTTGCAAGTAAAACTTGAGAGGTTTGATGTACTCAGAACCCCAAGGTGGCAGAATACACTGCTTGTTTCCCATCCAGCTTTTCATATAGTGCATAGTTTTTTGGAATAAGAGGCAGTGAAAGAATGTTAAGGCAATTACATTGTTTAACAGTTTAAAGTGAACTAATGTCTCTAACAGCTGCAACAGCTAAAGTGGAATCAGTAACAGCTTTATTGCAGTAATGTAAGTAATCCCCCCCAAAAAAAGAAACTTGAAATGTAATTTGCAAATTTCAAATATGCTTACTGTTTGCTTGATTCTGTGATTCTGTTGCTTGTTTGTGACCCCACCCTCCAACACTGACTATTTAATAAAAAAAAAAGCATTTATAATTGCCAAATGTTGTCTTGCTGGCATTGGCATTGGTAGTGCAGGAGTTAGAGAGATGCATGCTAGGAATGGCAGTGAAGTACAGAACTCATGCCAACCTCACCCCACCCTGCAGAGACTGACAGTCATTGTGGTGTGCCTTTGGGTCATCGGTCATAACGGTCATGCCATTTTATCTCACCCTACCCTGCAGACTCTGAAAAGTGTTGTGTTGTGCCTTGGGATCATTAGGCCTTATGCTCACCCCATTCCATAAGGAAATACATTGAGATGGGTGCAGTATAAGAGAATGGGGTGGATTTTGGGGCTCCAGAGTCCAAGGCACACCTTGATGCTTGTCACTGGCTGTAGGGTGGGGATGGGAGTTTAATGGCATGAGCATTACAGCCGACAATCCAAAGTCATACACCTGAGGCATGTCAGTCTCTACAGGGTGGGACATCACGGTTAGAAACTCTAACACCCCAGGCATTTGTTGGTATTTGCACTCCAAATTTTCAACATGGGCTTTTTGTGACCCCACTTCATGAAAGCATTTGGGACCTCCGCTCATGAACAGTGGCACTGTGATTTTGTGAATCTGTCCTGAATGTTGATTTTCACAGCGACCGTGCCATTCTGCACCAGATGTGCAAAACAGATTTCAGGCAGGATGTGAAAATGACAGCTATACCATTCACAAGAATGTGTGAAGAAATGGCAATATTGAAAATCGGAGTGAAAATATTAAAATTCTCCAAGTTATGAGCGTGATTGTAATCAGTAACGACGCCATAACACAGTCATTTATTGAATTTTTAATCAAATTTGCAACATAGGCATTTTGGGGCTTTTGCTCATGAACAATGTCACTGTGATTTTCTTAATCTGTCCCAAACATTGATTTCCCACAGCAACCACACATTGATGCACCAGATGTATGAAAGCACATTTTGGGCAGAATGTGAAAATGACAGCTGTACTGTTCATAAGGAGGTGTGAAAAAATGGTAATGTTGAAAATATGGAGTGAAAATATTAACAATTCTTGATGTTAAGAGCGTGTGTGGAAGCTGCGTAATGCATGCTTATAACACAGTAATTTTTTGATTTTTTTTTCATCAAATTTGCAACATAGGCTTTTTGGGAGCCTACCTCTTGAACAGTGGCACTGTCGTTTTGTTAATCAGTCCTGAAAGGTGATTCCACACAGTAACCATGAAATCACCTTTTGAGACTGAATAACAAAATGACAGTGGCTGATTTCATGAGGTTGGTCCCCAAGAACCCCATGTTGAAATTTTGGAGCCAAAAGTCAAAAAAATGGCTGAGATACCTACCTAAGTTGAAACCCCCCATTTGTGCCATTATACAGCTTACCAGCATTTCTTCAGTTAGCGGTCGACTTTGAAGAGTGCAGATGTGTTCCTGCTCCACCGAAGATTGCCATGCCAACCTCCAGAGGTAAGTATGGGGTGAGGGGTGTGTGGAGGAGGTGAGGTGTGCAGAAGGTGGGTGAGGGTTGGGGAGGGGTCACCACAGACAGCAAGGGATCATTTTCCATTTTACAAGTCAAAATAAAAAAACACTTTGAGGGAAGGTTTACTTTTTCAGGTAGTACATTGGGCATGCTGGAGTGGGCTTCCCATGTGCCACCTGTTTTTTTTGGGGGGGACTGGAGCTGATGGGGATTGGGTGCCCATTGGCAAAGAAAGCATGTCTGCATTTGGGGGGGCATGATGCTGAGGAGGATTGGGAACCCCCTTGGCAGACAAATTAAACTAGGGGGACATTATGCCAATGGGGATTGGGCACCCCCATCAGCAAACAAATTGAACTGGGGAGGGGGCATGCTGACAGGGGGATTGGCTGCCCTCCAAGTCAGCTTCCTAGGAATTGTGAGTGGTGGACGGTGAGAGCCGCCACCATGTTTATTGAAATGTTTCAGCAGACAAGGCACGCCCTGCAATGATGGGGTGCTCCCTCGCTGTGGCAGCAAATTT
This sequence comes from Neoceratodus forsteri, assembly GCA_016271365.2. NCBI lineage: Eukaryota > Metazoa > Chordata > Ceratodontiformes > Ceratodontidae > Neoceratodus > Neoceratodus forsteri. The sequence goes on from CM057453.1 coordinate 249,080,474, forward strand.
CTTCTGTTGGTAGCAGTTTAAATTGCTGTCATGGACAGTATGCTCATTCTTTGGTGCCACAGAGACAAGCACCAAAATGCAGTGGCTGCATTGGCCACAACATTGTTGTACCTCCACAACCTGCTACTCCAGCAAGTTGCCACAACATGTTGCTTGCGCTGCACACACAAAAATGCTTTTGCCATTGTTTAATTCACTAACTTTAATTTAGTTGTTTAACCAGGTATAGCACACTAAGCTGAAAGCTTTTTTACAGGAGCGACCTGGGAGCACAAGGAGGTTAAGTGACTTGCTCAGGGTCACACAGTATGCAAGTGGAAGCAGTGGGATTCAAACCCAGGTCTAGTCTGCTGGATGTCGCCAGATTTGCAGCGCAGAGCCTTAGACCACTGCACTATACTGACCCCCCCTGGTGTGAATGCAGTAGTGTGTGAGGAAAGGAAACAGGTGACCCAAGGATTTACAATCAGCATTAACAGTGTTGTACCACAGAAGGCTAGAATTACATTCCATGTCCTTTGAACTGTGGTGTAACGACATTTCAGCAAGGATGGAGATCCATGCAGAACAAGGGCCAACTATACATAATTATACATTTTCACACAGTAGCATCAGTCAGGTCTATCATCTGGATACTTTGATGGATGTGTTATATTCATCATCATCATAATTTCGGTGGGACTGGAGCAGCATTCCTCATATCAAAGATAATGGTACTGCATTTGTGGCAGTCTGCATATTGTTGGGCTGCATATTATTGTATTTAAATATGTTGTTTGTGTTTGATTTTGTGTATGGATGCCATGGTTCAAAACACAATTAAATTTCTGAAGTGAGATATCCATTATTATACAGTGAAAAGATTGAGAGAGTCTAATGCTGTTAATTTGTGATATGTCCCTTCCCAATACCTATGCCAGTACCAGACCCCTTAGCAGCAAGATAGCATAATATTTATTAAGCAACTGAGAATGAAAAAGAAATGCAAATGAGGACTGGAGATTAAAATGTTACTTGTGATGCACAGCACTGGAAGGATCAAGGCAATTTGTAAAGGACCTCTAGCAGTTAAATCAATACAGACACCATTGAACCAGTGCTTGTATACAGACTGAGAGTGCCTGACTTAATTTGTGGTATAACCCTGTCCTATGCCTGGCCCATGAGCAACATGTTAGCAAAATATTTATTGAGACACTGAAAATGCAAAAAAAAAAATTTCATCATGACTGGTAATCCACAGCACAGGAATTATTATAAGACCATCTTGAGAAAATGAGAATGAGAAGGAAAAGAGAAATGCTTCCTCCCAAGACATGGGTAGTAATAGTAGTAATAGTAGTAGTAAAATGTTTATTGATAAATTACTTTATGAACTGGATACATTCAATTGAGCATTTGTTCATTTACAATGAGGTCCATGTGTTTCAACTTGTTACAATAAATACAAAATACAAGAATGAAAAATTATAAAATTCTACTCAAAGTACACATCCTGAGTACAATACACCACTAACTCTTGAGTTCTAGCTCTTTTTTAAGTACAACGTTCTACATCTGTCTATGCTGAGCATTTATTCAATTAAAATGCAACAATGCCTAGAATTTCCATTGAATTCCACTACCCAGGATTTTACAACCCCGCACTTTGAGATTTTCCTCAGTTCTTAAGTTTTTGGCAAGCTATTCCACAACTGTGAACCTCTGACAAATATTGATTATTTCCAATGTCTTTGTTGTACTTTGGTACAACAAGCTCTGAAGTACCTGATGACCTCATGGAATCTACCTTTACTTTAGGCACCATTTTCTCCATAGTATAATTTGGTAATTTACCCTTTAACCCTTTGTATACAGAGGCCAAAAAATGTTCACTACGGCTATCATATTAGTACTTCCTTCTCAGTTGTCTCTACATTAGACTTTTATGTGTTAAACAAGGATCTCCTAATGTAAAACAAGCTAACCTACTGAGGCAGATGTCCAGCTTATACAGGTCTTTTTTTAGACCTGTGAAGTATTAAATATCTCCATAGTTAAACAAAGGGAGAACCATATAGTCCACAACCTATTTCTTTACCTCTGTACTCATACAATCTTTAATTCTATAAAGGGCATCTAACCTTTTCCCTATGCTCCCAACCAGGTTATTCATATGGGTAGTCCAACTCAAAGAGGTGTCCAGCCATAGGCCCAGGTATTTATACACATGGACCTGCTAGATCGGGAGGCCCACACACGCAATCAGGTCCAGGTCTTCAACTCCTTCTCCTAATCCCATTCTAGTAAATAACATGGACTTTTTTTTGTGTGTATTTAACACCAGATCACTGCAATCCAGGAAGGTCTGCAGACCATAAAATGCTGTCTGCAAGCCTTCTTGGACTGCAGCCTTATCTCTTATTAGCAATATATATCACCATATTATCCACATATAGATGGTAATTGACTTATAAATTGCAAAATTGAACCCCATTAACACAAATGTTAAATAATAAAGGCCCCAAAATTGAGCCCTGGGTGATTTCAAATCCAGCAGGGCACAAACCCGAGACCCATGACCCCAAGAACACCAACTGAAATCTATACTTTAAGTAAGAAGACAGCCACTTTTGTTCCAAGCCCCGGAGACTAATGGATGCTGCTCTGGACAGGAGGATGTTGTGGTTCATAGAATCAAAAGCTTTAGACAAGTCAACAGATACTGTTCCCATGAACATCCTCCTGTTCAGGGCATCCTCAATATCTCCCACCACTTTCACCAAGGCCATGGTTGTTCCATGGCAGCTATGAACGCCTGATTGCATTCTGTCCAAGAGATGGTATGAATCAAGATGCTCCTTTATTTATACTGCAATCAATTTCTCACAGATGTTTGAGAGCTGAGGGCAGCAGCAAAATAGGGAGGTAATTGTCCAATTCCGCTTTATCACCCCTTTAAAAATAGAGATAACTTTGCTTGTTTCCAAGCAGTGGAAAACACCTAGACTCAAAGACAGGTTGTAAATGTATGACAATGGATATGCTATAATGGAAGAGGTGTATTTAAGCAATCTAGTCAGTAAGTTATCCAAACCCACAGACTTTGATGCATCCAATTCAACAGTTGTCTGAATGCAGACTGAGTTTATCTTTTAAATAAAATTTGGTTGTCTGAATGTGTATCTCCCTGGTTTGGATTCAGCAAATCTACTGTGGGTTTACCCCTACCTGGATAGATGAAAATATTATTAAATTCTTCTGCCTCCTGGATTGAAGCAGGAATCATCTCACCTTCTATTTTAAATACATTTGATTAATCTTTACCTTGCCCTTTAATAAAATATTTACTTTCTTCAAAAATTTCCTGGGATGAAAAGAATAATTACGTTCCAAAAGTTGTGTGTAATGTTTCTGTTTAGATATCCTAACTTGTTTGTCTTACTCATTACGAAACTCTCTATACTGGGCCCAGTCTAACATATTCCCACTCTTTTTAGCTATCCACCACTTTTTATCCAGGTGCTGCTTTAATCTTTTTAAATCTAATGAGTACCATAGAGCATTCTCGTTTTTTAGTACTTTGGATTTAAGGGGGTATGTCTATTGCACACAGTCATGAATTCATTTAGGAAATACTCCCACATATCATCAATTATTGGTATTAATTGTAAGCAATTCCAATTTATGTTACTAACATCGGACATAAAACTAATTTAATTGAAGTGTTTATAACTATGCCAGTATAAAACTTACTATGATCTTTCACTATAACTTTTTCCCTAATACAAAACATCAATTGATGATCTGAGAAAGTCTCGGGCATAACCCTGCTTTGTAAAATGTTATCAATCTTATTTGTAAAGATTAAATCTAATATTGATGATGATGCTAGGTTCTTAATATTAATTCTAGTTGTATCATTAATCAATTGGGTGAGCCCCATATTTTTCTGGAGCTCAACCAATGGATGGGCCTCAACAATATTTTTCCAATCCAAATTAAAATCCCCAGCCACTATCAATTCATGACTATTGGCATACTCACACAGCTTATCCTGAAGCAGATTAAATACCCCAGGATCTACCTTGGGGGATGATAAACTCATGCAATCAACACTTTTTTGTTGTGTGGAGATCATAGTACCAGAAGCAAAACCTCTACTCCTTCCAGATCTTGTTCAAGTTTTTTATTGAGTCAAAGATAAATTGAATAGACCAGAAATCAAAATCCCCCCCAACCCCCATTCCTATCTTGTCTCCACAAGTTGTGTTCTGGGACAGTTGGCAAATTATCCTCAATTTTGCCATTCAGCCATGTCTCGGTTATTATGGCAACATTGGGGTTATTTTCACCCATCCAGGCAGTTATTAAATCCATTTTAGGCAGAATACGCTGGGCATTAAATTGGACCAGGTGAATCCTCCCTCTTGCCTTTTTGTAGCTGGTTCTGGGTTGGGGTGAATATCACCACTCAACAATAGACAGATAATTAGTAGTTATTGCAAAATTGACTCAGGTCTATGTTTATATTTAAAATAATGCAGCACTTTTAGAAGCCAGGCTATAATTTCAGGATTGATTTGTGGGCCCATTCTGGTATAGATTATAAAACCATGTGTTCTGATCAAGAACTGACTGAACACATTTATTAACAGACCTGACTTAGATAAATTATTGGCCCCAAGGCATCCTGTGTTCTGACCAAGTGCAATGTTTTATCAATGCATGATTTGCTAAAGCAGACTGCAATTCATGATTAACATACCCATCTCTCTCTAATGTTGAAACCTTACCCAGCAAAACAATAAGACCTAGGCACAGTGTAGTATCAAACATGTTTCAGCTTTTAGAAAACATCAAACTTTAAATTACAGCAAGCTAAGTAGTAAATACCTAAACTCTTACTACCACTATCTCTGCTCGTCCATCAAGCAATTTAGTTCCAGGAGCTAGGGTTAACAGCATAAGTTGTTCTATCAGTTTTCTAGTACCAAGTGGCACTTGTGCCATTCACATTGCTCGCACCACAGCACTCACGCCATGTGGTGCAGTGCTTAAATATGCTGCAAGCACCCTGCCAGCTCACTAATTGGCTCTGCCTGCAGCCACCGCCAAACCCCCTTCAGCACAGAGCTGCACCTACTTAATGCAATAACTATTACAGTCATTTTGTGTAGAATAGTAGTAGATAGTTCCACAAACGTTAATGGCAGTTTTGTTCAGCCACTGCTATCAACAACTGAGTTTAAGCAGCACACTTGATTCAGACAGTTCTTGCAGCAGCTCTCCTTCACAAATTTCATCTCTCTCTCCTGATGCAGGAGTTGATGTTGTTGGCTCGCTATTTCAGCAGGTGCAACATGGTGCTTATATATGCTACAAGCACCGTGCCAGCTCACTGACTGGCTCTGCCTGTGGTCCACTGCTGAACCCCCTTCAGCAAAGAGCTGCACCTACTTAAGGCAATAACTATCACAGTCACTTTGTGGAGAACTGTAGCAGACAGTTCTCCAAACGTTAACTGCAGTTTCATTCAGCTATTGATATAAACAACACAGTTCAAGCAGCACACTTGATACAGACAGTCCTTGCAGCAGCTCTCCTCCACCAATTTCAGCTCTCACCTGAGGCAGGGGCAGATGTTGTTGGCTCACATGAGGCAGCAACCCTCACAGTCTCCCAGACAGGAGATACCCCAGCTGGAAGTTCCTGCTCCATAAGATTTTCATTCACCTTGAATGCTGTTAATCCACCTCTGCCACCAATGCTATGGTCATCATCATCATCACCATCACTGCCAGATTCATGTGGCATGAACAGAGATATAATGGTGCACCATTGAATGTTCTCTGCATTCATTTTAATAAATATTAGCACACCAACATTTTTTTTGGGGGGGGGAACAAATTGGTGTGCATGTCCATCCTGATGATCCCTTTTGAACTACAGATGGACTTAACACTGACACTGGAAGGTGGGCAGCTCAAGTATTTCATGGCTGCTGATCTCAGTGCAGACCAGTCAGTAACCTTGCCACTCTGGTAAAACAGAGGCTCGTTATTTATGGTGTGATGACAATTGCCTGACAGATAGCATATATCATTCTTTCAGCTGCATGTAATTATTCACCCTAATCTGCCTGTTCCTCCTTATCCTCCAATTTTCCAGCCTAACTGTTACAAAAATCTCACAGTGGATTGGTTGGGATTGTGACTTAACCTTGTATACAGCTGCCTCTGGTTTTGCCTGTACAGTGGCAGCAACACTTAGTCTATGTTGTGCTTTTGGAATTGTTTTTCAGCATGTATGCCTCATGAATCCATCTTATCAAAAGCCCAGTCATGTTCTGCACCTGATTCTGGCACGTTCAAGAATAGAGGCAAGGCCACATTTAAACTGTTCATCCAACATGGTGGTGATCCCGAACTTGGCAAAGTACAGGATGCCTAAAATATTTATATTAAAGTCCAACACTTAGAACATAGTTACATTAGGGCATAACTGCCAAAATTGCCTCCTGCCTCCAGCTGCTGCTGAACATTGAGAAAATCCTGCCTTAGCACCCGTAGACATGGAATTGCCTGACTTATACGGGCAGTAACTCCACTCCCTGCCTGTGCTGCATCTTCAAATGGCCTAAGAATCATTATAATTTTTTATTTTATATTATTTTAGTCTTTGGTAACCAGGTAAGACCCACCAGGCATAAGTGCCTGTTTTTAGGGGTGACCTGGAAGCACTGAGGAGGTTAAGTGGCTTGCTTAGAGTCACACAGCATGCAAGTGGAGGTTATGGGAATCAAACTCTGGTCTGCTGGATCTACCAAACTCATTCATAGCTCATTAATCTAACCTCTAAGCTATATCCATTAGTCACCACTGGTCTTTTGTCAGTGACATGAATGTTCCCAAATAGTCACAGCTTGTGTGGCTAATCAAGACTTCCTATAAAGCTTTATGCAGTTTGTATAAGCGCTCTATATTATACAATGTCAAGTTCCATTTGCAATGAATTCCAACTTCATAAAGAGGTGAGGCAATCTGCTCTGTATCTACAACTATCACAGCTTGTGATGGGCCTCAGCAAAACAGTCAAAGTGGGACAGATTAAGTGGGACACAGTCAGCATTGCCTTGATTTCAGGATGTGTGACAAATTCCTGCACAAATTCAGACAGTGTGCCAGGCATGGCACCTTGAAAACCCCATCATTGCTGATACATTTCACATACTGGGGCCATAATGACACAATAAACTCCACCTTGAACGAATGGGAGTGAGCCACTCATCAATTTCTATAAGAAGTACTGACAAGATTTTCTGAGCAGTGTGTTCTCTGAAACTTTCATTGCCATCATGGCATGCTGGTGAATAGCAGAAGTGTTGCTACCACTGCAGTTCTGCTTTGTGGACTTCTGTCCTGAATACAAGTTAAATACCACCACAGGCACCATGTATATAAAGTATGTGGATGCAGAATGCTGCAGGGAATGAATTATTTCACATGAGATTGTCCCATACAGTTCTAAAATGGCATACAATAAGAAATATGTCCATGTTGGAATCTGCCATTTGGGACATGTATGGGTCATCAATCACTGAAAACGATCATTCCCATCAAAGGAGTATAGCTGAAGATCAATTTGCAGCATTTCAGTATTTGCTGCTTCTAGCATGTGTGCTATGGCATGACTGGTCAGATATTTTGCATGTTGCTTAAACATGCTTGGTATGTTGGCTACATCTTTTTGGGGTCAGGCTACCAAACAGCTGTAGTTGTTGGGGCAGCAGTGGCAGTGGAGTAACATTTGACTCCTGGGGTTGCACATTTGGTGCTCAGTGAAAAACAATAATCTTTTTTGGGTCATCTTCCGTTGTGAAATTGCTTTCCTGTACCAGGGGTGGTACTACTCAACTTTGTTAATATTAGTATGCCCACTACTAGAAAGCCCCAAGGCTCCTCCTCCTCTGTACAGTGTATTCCTCCTCAGCCAAGTCAGCCTCATAATCTGCACCTCCCTCCTTCCTCCTGGGGCATTTTCAGACGTATTCCTATCTTGGATGATGATGAAGATTCCCCTGCACCGACACCAGCTAACTTATTTCTTTATACTTACATATTATTGTTTCTGAAAAAACAGTGTAAATACAAATATCCTCATGTCAGACAATTCATGATATAGAGAACACCAAATGCATCAAATGTTAGTCAGTTCAAGTTAGTCTAGACAAGTCTCCTTTCAGATATGAAGACATTACAAATATATATTTTCTGTCAGAGTATAAACATGTGGATAGTTACACTGTACAAGATATAGTGGACTACCAAACAGAGTAAAGGGATCCTTACATACTTCACTCAGCTATTGAAATTGGTGTAACCACACTACCATACATACATCATTTCAATGTGCCTGTGCAACTGGTTTCGTGCTTGTGTAATGTAGATAAACCTTGTTCCTCTCTATTCATGGGATATATCACCTGTAGTGGTACAAAGGCAAGGAACTAGGGAGGTTGCACCCCTTGAGGTGCTGCAGGAGTGACTGTCTTGGCTAAAGGTATCTTTGGAAGAAGTCCACAGGATAGAGAGGCATGCTGCTGGAGAAGGAGGGGTGGATGGAGGTGCAAGAAAAAAATGCTTGTGTGTGGAGTGAGGAAAGCAGACCTTAAATAGGCCAACAGGGGCCAGTTGCACTGCCCCCTTAAACTACAGGCTATAGCTTTCCAGTTCAATGTGCCTGTGCAACTGGTTTCGTGCTTGTGTAATGTTGATAAACTTTGGCTGTTCGCCTCTCTATCCATGGAATATACTACCCTGTAGGGGTACAAAGGCAAGCAACTCTAGGGGATTGTTCCACCCCTTGAGGTGTTACAGAAGTGATTTCCTTGGCTAAATGTACCTTAGGAAGAAGTCCAAAAAGTGTCAAGCAAAGCATATGAGGCAGTGAAAATGTATCAAGGTCGAGGACCTGTATGTAGCTTGGTTGGTAGTATGTGTTCAGTTGGTAGTATGGGTCAGTTGGTAGTATTGTTTGAGTAGAATAGGCAGGAAACAACAGGTGAACAGTGAACCACTCGATGGTCTGACAGTAAGGCGTGGAGGCCTGGCTTCCTAATGAGAGAGAGAGAGAAAGAACATCCAAAGGGGGAGATGAGACACTTAAGGACAGCCACCCACTCAATCCAACAGTGGAAACCTATCTAGGATACTCCTAGGGATTATTTCCCAAGGCTAACTAAATATTATGACTTGTGGCAAGGAGGAGAGGAGAGGAAAAAAATCCCTTTGAACAGGAAATCTCTGGGAATCCAAGGCCTAGGTCACCTTCCCTCCAGGCTTGGGATGTTTTTAATTAGTGATGGCTCTGTTTCTGCAATTTGCAAACCCAGTCAAAGTGGGGTGGAAAATATTCTGATTTGAAGGAAGGCTCTCACACTATCCCTCTAATGGGATCACTGTTATGGGTTGCAAGCAAACTTTGCAACACAGATCCTCCAAGGTGGGATGAGGAAAGAGATGACTGCTGAGATGATCAGCTGCCTTACCAATCTAAAATGAAACCAAGTGTACCAGAGGCAGTCAAGGGGAGAATACAGTAGAAGGTTCCTTAAGCAGCTGGTACTGCAGCTAAAGGATAGAAATATATCCACTGATCACAGCTTAGTCAAAATTTAACATCAAGAGGCACCACTGGCCAGCCTGGCAGTGCTGAGGTTGAGGCACTGGATGCCACACTCATGCCATGCCTGCGACCCGTGTTTAGGGTGTGCATGGGCCACTGGGTGTTGGCAAGGAGGAGAAAGGATTGAGTGCCTGATGGTTGACCTCCTTCTCTGGAGATGGGGAACTGCAAGCCTCACTGCAACATCGCCACCTGGAGGAACTCGGGTGATGGGTGCAGTAATGAGGTAGCAGCATTGCAAGGGGGGGACTGTTGGCAAAGGTACTGAGCAGAACATGCCTCCACATGTTTCGGGCTCAATAGCCCTCCTAGCACACCAATGCCCAGGGGGTGGAGAGAAAGCACAGGAAAAACTTCCCATGTTAGCAACGGTAGATGGACTCTGGGCAACAGTGATTGGAGGAATCTGGGGTCCAAGCACAAGATGTCTCTCTATAACAGATCAGGAGGCACAGGGTCCTCCGGTCCAACCAGGGAGGGGTAATCTGGGAATCAAGGGTTCATGGATTGGGACACCCATGTGTGTGAAAGCCCTTAGAGGACCTCTGGCCTGAGTTGCCATAGGAGTCCTGAAGAGAGGGACTAATGGGGGAACTATCAGGAGTATAAACAGAGTAAAAAAAGTGGTGCCACTGTGCATCCACCTTCAGACCTAATGGTTAAAGCTCCACCAGGAGTGAGGACATTCCCACTATGGGCCAGGAAGGAAGGACCCCACACAAGGCATCACACACTCAGCATGAAGACTAGGGTGCAGATTGAGACTGTTGGCTGCAAGTGAGCTCGAGCAAAATTGATGGGCATGGTTGGCTAATCTCATGTAGCAATAGAACAGGCTACACAAGGCTCTGGAGAGAATATCGAGTACTAAGCAGCAAAAGAAACAAAGTAGGTACAGTACAGGCAGCAATAAGTAGCATAGCAAGCATGTGAAACAATGGAAGCGCTGAGTGTTGGAGACCATACATAGGTCAGACATGTTTTAAGCAAGGTTCAGCACAAGGGATCCTGAGCCTTTAGCAGTGTGAGGCTAGCCAACCAGCCCATGAATGAGTGCCAAATAAAGGTGACAAAGACTCAGAGGAGTTTAGCAGCAGAGGCAGTAGCCAAACATAAGGTAATTAGGCCATACGGGGCCATGACTCTTAAACAAAACACCCAGTCCCTCACCATGGGAAAAACAAGGAAGTAAAGGGGAAGGACTGTGACCCACATGCAGATTTTAAAACTAGTTTATAGCAACAGCAGTAGCCGGGCTGACCTCCAGAGTATAATAAAGCAGTGTTCAAAAGTAATTGAGCAGCATCCAGTGGCAATTAACTATAGTTTGCAGGGGCAGCAATCTGAATGAACATAAAACTGTAGGGAGAGGCAATGCACTGAAAACAGCAACAATATTTGCTTGGTATTAGTTCAGGAAGCAGGACTGAGTTCCATGTACTAGGTTGCTGAGGTTAAAGTGAAGCAGTAAAGGAGCAGCAAAGCTATGAACCTGGGCCCAGATATTCAAACTGCGCCAGGCTGTGGCGCAGGCCTGGGCACAGTGCAACTTGGCTGCATGGGGTGTTGACTGGGTGATATTCAACGGAGCTGTGCCATGGCTCAGCATCCTTGAAAATCACACCCTGGCCACCCACAGTGCGCATAGCATAGTGGCACTGTGCCAGTGCCAGTGGCCAGAATGGAGCATGTGGATGCACTAGCGCAGGTTCTATTGTGCAAGGCGCAGCAACCATGATATTCAAAAGCTGACATGCAAATGGGGCCATAATGTATGCAAGGCACATGTGGGACCATTTGCATGTCATTATGGCCCCATTTGCATGTAGATGCGCCAATCCCCGATGACTTGCGCCCGGCACCCTGCCAGGCAGCAGCCGTCGGGGACTGATGCCCCTTGCAGCACGATCACAGCCATTTGTAAGGTAAAAAAGATCCCAATATCCCTGATGGTCCAGTGGACTGCTGCCCTCCCGATTGTGGGCTTAAGTGCATTAAAAAGATAAATTCTGAATCCCTGGTGGTCCAGTGGACTGTTGCCTGCCCAATCGCGGACTTAAATGTGTTAAAAAGATAAATTCTGAATTCCTGGTGGTCCAGTGGACCGCTGCCCACCCGACCGCGGGCTTAAGTGTGTTAAAAAAGATAAATATGAATCCCTGGTGGTCCATTGGACCGAAGTCTGCCCGATTGTAGGCCTAAGTGTGATTGGGTGGCAGCGGTCCACTGGACTCCACCAGAGAATCTGAAGGGTTTTCTTTATTTTACTAATGCCCATGATCGGGCATGGGGAGTGCCACCAGGAGGTGCAGCTGGAGCTCACAGGTGGCAGCTGCCTTGTTGCGCCCTGCAATGTGGTGGCTCACCTGTGGGTGGCCATCCATTGTTCCTTATTTTTTGGATCAACTTTGTGCTGGCGCAGGTAGGGGTTGTGCATGCATGGCTCCACACATCCCGGGCTGAATATCGGGCTGTGCAGAGTATGCATGGGCACACCCCCCACCTGCGCCTGCATACATTACTGAGGCACTCTGGTGCATTGGGATTTGTGCAGCGCACTTTCCCCTTTTGAATATCGCACCAGGGTGCATCTGTGGGTTGTGCATGGCTCAACACTGTTGCACCATGTGCAACCCTTTTGAATATCTGGGCCCAGGTGTAATCAATGAAGAGTAGATAGCATAGGAGAGCAGAAGCAGGGAAGTAGCTTCTAAGCTGAAACACTCAGATAATAATTGAAGTTGCACTTGAGGCTTTGCTGAAATCTGGTTAGTAAATGGGAGCCAAAATATCACAAGCTCAGAAGTAACATAATACAAAGGCGATATGTTGCTAGGAAGCGAAAAGCCCCCAAAAGATAAAAGCAAATGAAAATACAAACACAGGACAGGAACAAGCAACACAAAGTAGTACAGCAGCCAGAGGCAAGCAATACTAACCAAAGCAGAAGAACACAAAACAGATGTCCAGCAGAAACAGAGCAGAATAGTTTGCCAAAACACAGCAAGACCGAGGGCTGCAAGCCCAACGACTAAGGAAAGACAGACTGACAGAGCCTCCAGCTGCAAGGAAAAATGCTTGCGTGTGGATTGAGCAAATCAGCTCAGAAACAGACCAAAAGGTGTGTGGCCAGTTGCACCACCCTTGAACTACAGGCTATAGCCTTCCAAAAACATAATGGCAGTACTTCAACCCATCTGTTCTGCACCAGATTTACATAGTGGGTTAATATTTTTCATTTAAAACATTTAAACTGTTATCCGTCTCTCATTGATGGCCATCAGAACCAAACCCCTAATTGAAAAAGAAAACAACAGATTTAAAAACAATGTACCCCAACAACATTTAAAGAGAAGCAGTCTTTCTACCATGCATCAAGTGAACAATTTAAAATGTAACTATAAAGTACCCACATATCAGATCTGTACATGGGAAACTAGTCTACAATAAATGTGAAAAGTCCTTGAAATATATCTCCCTGGTGCCAATATGAAATCAAGAAATATGTTCAGTTCAATACTGTAGTCTCAGTGACAGTTCAGAGGCTACTTACAACCTTGTTGTGGGCAACATCTGTATGTGTCTCTCTCACTATATAAATTCATTTATACTACTGTATGTATTGTCAGAGATAAACCTGACAAAAGTCTACAAGTTACTAGAAAGTGATGAAGTACCCAGAACTTTAGAAAATGAACAGTACAATTATCGGTAGAAAAATAAGTGTTTATCCAAACCCCAGTTGCTTCTCAGTAACTTCAGCTTTCCTCCTCAGATTCTTCATCCACAGGAACTGAGGAATGTTCAATTATTTTGCACTTGGTTCCACCCTCTTCCCTGTCTCTGCCACATTGTTATACTGGTATGTGTGCACACTGTAGAACATCCATAGTCTATGGGGCAATAAATGCTGTGCAGGTGGCAAAAGAAAGGTCAAGCAAAAAGTATAGAGTAGCACCATCATGGGAGAAATGTTTTTTCTGGCAGCCTTCAACAAGGGTCCCTCACTGTGGCATTGTTATTCCCAGAAATATAGTCCAAGGTTGATCTTGCTGGGCCTCTACAGAACATGGGGAGATGCTGGCCTGGTGGTGCTGGAGGTTGAGGCACTTGTTTCTATACCTGGTGCCATGCCAGCAACCTGGGTTCAGGAACAACCCGGGTCACACAGGGTGGACAGGGGTGAGAGGATTGATACATCCAGAGGACAGCAGTTCTCTTGGGGAAGGGGAGGGTTTGTCATCCCACTCATTGACTGCAGTCTGGTGACAGCTGGGGGCAGAACTGGTCAGAAGGCATGTATCAAAGTGCTTGCATTGGTAGAGGAGGCAGGGCAGGGAGAAAATGGTGGGAAAAGAGCCTTCCAGGCTCGTGAAGGCATGCCACATCCCAAGGGACACCCCCAGTTTCTGGATTGGGTCTCTTGGGATGGGTAAGCTGGCATCCTCCTCCCTGGCCCCACCATGGGGGGTAAGCCACGAGGGAATTCCTGGGAGTTGGCAGGAGTGGGAGCGTGTGGGGACTGGAGAGAGAGAGAGATCCTCCACAAATAGGGCCACAACCACCTGCCATTGCTCCAGGTGGAAAAACAAATAATAGAAAAAGGAAAAAAAAAAAGAACATGGTGAGATATAGCAGTTCTATTAAAAGGTAAGGGCAGTCTCACCAGCAGGTATGCAGAAAGCCCCTGGAAACCAGCCCGTGAGAAACTGTAAAAGTCTGTACCTTCCAGACGTCCTGGTAACCCCATGATGGACATTGGGAGCCCAGATGGCATTTTCTAAAGACTCCAGTCTGAAGTGGGCATTTTCCTGTATTAATTTACTGGATGTTGCCAGAGCTTGAGTCAGTCTGGAATCAGCATTCTCTGCTGTGGATTTTGCCACCTAAATTTTTACATTTTAGTCTCTGAGGTATTGCAAGATGGCCACAACTTATATATATATATATATACACACACACACACACACACACACACACACACATATGTATATAGACTGCGTAGCTACCATTAATAACTGACACAGAGGCTCCAATCCTATTGCTGAAGACTGTGAAGTCTGTGCTGTGGACTAGTTCCCTAGCAGTTCTTGTTGGTGTTGGCATCCTCCACCCTTCTCCATATGGTACACCATAACAATTTTGGTCTCATTCAAAACCCACATTTCTCCCTCTTGCAAAATAGTGTACAACGATAGTCAGTAGTTAAGATACAGTCACTTTTTTTGATGAATAAATGTTGAAAGATACAGAGCTGAACTGAAGTGCATCTGTCCAGCAGCAGTACTCAACATTACCCACCTACTTCTTCTAACTTCTGGTGCTGAGTCCAGCATAAAGAGTGCTATGACTTTAAGTGAGTAAGTAAGTGTGTGTGTGTGTGTGTGTGTGTGTGCATGTGTTGCATACTGATACCCGCGTGATTGCCCTTTTATCCCCTGCTGACACAAGCTTGACAGGGCTAACATATTGCTACTGTCTCATCATCTGGATCAAGTAAATAGAATTCCCGGACTAGGAATTTAGAGGCCTTTGTTTTGGGGCAGGCAAGAGGATGGGGAGTGCATGTTTGTAGCATCTGGGGTTTTCTGTGGCACCTTGTAAACTTCAGCTTGCCTTTTTAGTAGCACTAGGTGTACTGGGCTCAACACCAGGAGGACAAGCAGGTGTAGGATTAGTTGAATTTACAATTTGTCATACACAGCACAGGTTCGAATTTGGCCCACCCCAGATAAACTCCACTGCTTCTCTTTCTATGCCATGGTTCTTACAGGGATGCAGTTTATCACTCATCTTTTTCTCCTTCCTCACACACATTTTTAATTTCTGACAACTCATCTTCCTCTGTGAACTCATGCTCCACACCAGACAGAGGAGGCCCAAAAGGTTCCATTTTATGACCAATGCTTGTTCTAAAATGTCTTAATTCCTTGCCAAGTCAAATTAAACAGTGTGACATCAAATTATATGCTGATGTCACAGTTTTGGTTAGTAAAGCTAAGAGCCATAATGAATTGGAGGTTATGGTACAAAAGGACTAAAATACATTACAGTATTAGTGGTAGCCTATGATCATGGTGACTGCAATTGAGCACTTTCAAAAGGCAACTCAATCACGGAGCCTGTGCACAGGGCTACCCACAGAGCTACTAGGCAGGTAGGGAGACCGGATGGGAGGGTCAGTGAATATTGTGACAGGATGTTATTTGTACCAGAGCACATGGGGGAGGGACCACACTGTGCGATGGGTGGAAGAGGAGGAAGGTTTATGTGGTGTAGCTAGCAATGGGTTGCTGAGCTAGCTGCTGGCATAATATACGTGGCAGGCTAGGTTGGGAAGGTGCCAGGTTCAGTTCTGGGAGCATTCTTTTTTTGTGCTGATCCGGGATTTTAATTTTATTTTTGTTTTGCACCCTGACATGCACCCCTCCCTGGAGTTGAGAATCCTTAAGTAGGGGTGCAGGGGTTGAAGCCCCCATGAAGGGTGCAGGAGGCGCAGTGCCCCACATAAACTAAAAAAATCAAAGTCTACAGCACCGTTCTGCTGTGCCCTGCTAGTGTTTATCACCTAAATTGATTTTCAGCGATGAGCACTTGCCCTAAAGGTAATCGCCTTTCCGAGATCACCATTATCACATGGAACCATATTAGTTTAGGAATTCAAAAAATGGTTTTGAGTGAACAAGTCAAGTGATGTACAACAGAATCAAAAACTAAAAAAAAACTCAATTTTAGATAAGACCACTTAACAAAGATGTTTAGTAGCTACTGAAAAGTACAAATACAGCAATGTACAGCGTGGAACAGCCTTCCTGAGGAGATTGTGGGATCTAAAACTGTGGAAGAATTCAAGAATACATGGGACAGACATAAGGCAATTCTTGTGTGGGGTAAGAAGAAATAGGCCGTTTTTTAACTAGGATCTTCAGCTTATCCTGTAGGTAGGGAAATCGGCAGACTTGGTGTGCCAAGCAGTCCTTATCTGCCGTCAAAGTCTATGTTTCTATGTAACTATAGACAGTTCACTTACATTTGGCACCCATATATTGAGATTATTAAAATAGTCAATTCTAGACTAGGGATTCTGAGATGGAAAGCATTTGCAATCCAGTTAGAGACATAGAAAACCATCACACAACATCTTTTATTACTGGTACTTTGAATGTGGAAGTATTGTCTACCAGCATGCCAATGTTTCTCTGCTCAATAAACTCAACACCACCTAGAATAGAAATCTAGAAATGTCCCTTTGACAGCCACCACTGCTTCATGTATCAAAAACTGGAGTGGGATTCTTTGAGCCTAAAAGAAAAATGATGGGGGCAGAGATGGCTTTCAAAAGAGTTAATGGTCTAATAAAAGATCTATCAGAAGGGATTTTGTTATTTATAATCATAGACATCATTTGAGAGACATCAAACATAAGAGGATGTTTGTACCTACAGAAGAACCTCTGATACATATGGGAAAATAGCATTTAGTTATTACATTCCCCTAGGCTAAGGAGCTTTCTCCAGAGATGCATAAGATTGGAAAGCTTGATGTACTTAGAAGGGCTCTAAACACAAAAATATTTGAGAAATATACATGGGAGCAGGCCAAATTTTGCTAATATTTAGAGCTGAATTATTACAATAGCATAGTTTCCTGTTTATTAGTACACTGTCTGGGCGGTAATTACAAATGGTTAATGATATTCAGATTTATACATATTTATGTATTTCTAATAACCTTTTGTCTAGTCGATGTTTTGCTCTTTTGGGATTATTGTTTTAATATTTGTATGTGTGTTGTATCTTTGGAATCTCCCAACAGCACAAATTTGTAAAATAGGACTTTTGTGTTCTAGACATTTTGAATCCTGTTAAAAGAAAAGATAAAGCTTTCTCCTACTTTCCTTGCACATAGACCCGCTCATCAGCATGGCTTGGCTCCTACGCAGTTGGGTACGCACCAGTTGTGCCATCAGCCACAGTAACACCAATACCCTCCTCCTCCTCCTTCTCAGCCTCTCTTGTAATGTTGCCACCTCATGTACTGCTCCTCCTGCCATTTCTTCCATCAACAGCAGCCATCATGTATACCATAGCCATAGCAGAAAAAAAACTTTGCAACACTGCCACTGCTACCTACTGCTGTTCTACTACCTGCCACCCCTAAACATGCAGCTGCAGACAACTTTTTTTTTACCTGCAGCAGGTGCAGCTCCACCCTTTCACCCCACCACAGTTCTGGCCAATTAAATTTACAGCATTGTGATTCAAATTATCACAATTGGGTTACTTGCATTGTAGATCAGATATATAACAGCGAGTGAAGAAAAAATACATCAAACATAATTAAAGAGGGGGGACACTAGAGAGCCAAGCAGTAGACAGGTCATGTTTTGCATCAGCTCCAGCAAAATTGTGACTTTCTGCCTCTAAAACTTTAAAAACTGAAACATCTAACTGGAGATCACAGCAGATTTTTATCCAGCAGATCCTACACAACAGATAGCTGCCAAACACAAAGATAGGGCATACAAAGGGAGCAGCAGGAGGACAGAGTTCAAAATCTACATCATCTGCACAACCACCTACACAGCAACCAGGCCTGAGCCAGACCAGTACAGTTACGGAACCCCATCTTTGGTAAAGGGTTCTGAAAGCAGTAGGAGACATCGATAAAAGAGGTGGAAAACATATTAGACCATCTGGGTGTCCCGGATACTAAAACTGAGATCGCAGTTACAGCAACCAAGGAGGCTGACAACCACTCTATGAGAACCCAGGCAGCGGTGGCACAGTTCACAATGGAAAACAACCAACTCTGGACCCATCTGGAGACACTGGAGAACTCAGCCCGTGTTGCAAATATTCGGCTGGTTGGTTTACCTGAAGGCATGGAGGGAAAGAATTTACTAACGTTCCTGAGGCACTGGCTCACTGAATCGTTCCCTGAAGAAGTGAATGTGGATTTTACAGACTTAAAAAAGGATTATTGGGTGAATTTTAGAACACACCAACTAAACCCGGAGACTCTTTGCACTATCCTGATAGCAACAGCGGGTATGGAAGTGAGGAACCAACTGCTGAATTGGGCCAGACTCAACCACCCACTTCAGTATGAGGGTGCTGACATCTGACTGTTCCTGGACTGGACTTATGTGACCAGGAAATGTAGAAAGTTATTTGATTCCATAAGGCAACAATTGAGAGCTGTGGGGCTGGTCCACTTACTTCTTGCACCAGCGAGACTCCGGATTATGTACAGGGGGAAATCGTTTCAATTTACAGATCCCAAGAAAGCCAAAAAAGAGAGAGTAGATAAGATAGCTGCTGCATTCCGAGTAATGGCACCAGATCTGAGAGATGAGGAACTAGATTCAGAGACTGAATCATGAGATTAATTTTGCTGCAGTAGTTCCTAAGGCAAGCTACTACCCCAGACTAGAGACTGATTATCTGATTTTTATAATTAGCTTATGAACCTGCAATGTTATAATCCTGAAGTCTTTGATCTGGGAATGGTCCCATAAGAAATGTGGTACTGGGGGGGCATGGCATGAGCTCCAACACAATAGCAGCTTAACCGTTCAGCTCCTGTAAGTTGGGAAAAATCTGGAGCGAATAGCTGGAGCATCCTATTGTATTCCTGTCAACTCAGATTCCATTTTAATTCTTGACTGGTGCTGCTAATTTGAAGTGTGTCAGTCCCGAGAAAAGCGGATCTAAATTTAAAATGGCTGAGAAATATTCAGGCCACAGGTACTGACGCAGCCTTTGATGGTCCCAAACTGATGGACATGTTCAACACCCTAGTCCAAAGAATGTCAGAGGTGACAGTGGCTTCCAGTGCGACTACCCTGGCCATCCACCAACTGGACACTCAATTCTTTCATGCGGAACAGCAAGCAGCAGCAAACAAGGCCACAGTATTAGATCTTCACTCATTACTGAGAGAACAGAATCGTATCATTCAGTTGCTAATCTCAAAAGTTGACGATCTAGAAAATAGGAGCTGACGAAATAACCTTTGTGTTCTTGGGGTCCCCGAAGGTGCCGAAAAAGGACACTCGGTGGATTTTTTGTATGATGCCATTACGAGGATTTTACAGCAGAAATTACCTTCAAGGTTCACCATTGAATGAGCCCATCAAACACTAGGCCCTGCTCCTAAAGCTAGAGAATGCCTGAGGTCTATGTTCTCTCGTGTTTTAAATTATGTGGATAAGGACAGGGTTTTAGACAGAGCAAGGGATCTCAGACAGCTCTTCTGGAATGGTCATTACATCCTAATATTTCAGGATTATTCCCAGGATCTTGTAAACCGAAGGAAAGAATACTCAGCTCTGTGCAACAAGCTAAATGACCTGGGAGTCTCATTCTCTCGTAGAGACCCAGCCATGATGAGGCTGGTGATCAATGGCTCCCCGCTATTCTTTTCAATGCCAGAGGCACTGAGAGATTATATGGCCAGGACATGGCCAGAGTGTAGGGCTACCTCTCCTTCAGCATTGAGACCTCCACCCCAGAGTAAATTACCCAAGCAACAGCATAGAGGCAGATCCCCTTTACCAATCATGGGAGATATGGAAATCTCTGACCAGAACCAGCCATTTACCACTCGCCTCCCTCCCAGCAGCAGCAATAGACAACAAAAGGATCGTCACCCTAAACATGGGCACCCGATGGACTGAGTGATGGCAGACCCTCCACAACCCACTCCCTCAGCAGAACATGAAGTGATTACAAGCCCGTATTTCACCAAGATTCGCTTTGAGCAATTGGAAAACTCAGTAACAGGAGACCTCTCCAATGAACTGTTATCCAGTACCACTGCACTAGAACATAGGAATCTACCCACTTGTTTGTCCAGGAAGCAACCAAGCAATGGAGGGCCACTTGCTAGCCATACTGGGGTGTCTATGGTGTCTCTGGAACAACACAATGATCCCCCAGCTGGATCTAGCCTTTCGGAACCAGGCAATACGTGATTAGATCATACGAACACTGTTGAGGCTGAACTAAAATGTTTGATATCTGTCAGATAAGTTGCTCCTTAGTGTTTTTCCCTCCAAGTGGGGTCACTTACAAAACGATCAGGGGAAATTAAGGTTTTGATATCAGGGCTCAGGATATGTAGAATTTATATGCTATGGGCTAGGTGTGGGGGGGTTGGGGAATAGATGCCAAACTTCAGAGATATGGACTGGTGTTCCTTAAACAATCACTAGTATTATGTATTAGATGCTGTGACAGAGTGAGAACTAAGCTGCTCCTTACTCATTTGCAGATATGGTCATAGGATCTCTTTAAGTATAACCATATCCTGATGATATAATATGACTAGCAGCTCACTGACAAGAAGGAGGCCTTGCCTAATTATCCAAAGTCCTTTTCAAGCAAAATGTGAATTTATGTATGGCCGGATACTTGATGGGAGGAATCCCCTGGGAGGGGACTACCTCTTTCCCTATCGAGCACTGCTTATGGTTAGAACTGGTGTAATGCCCATTTTTCTTTATCCCGAAACATTTATTTGTTTTTCTAAGGTGTAGTACTTTTGTGCTGATATATTTATCAACTTTTAGGGCTACCGTTCCTTGTGCCACCCAGGCTGTGAATTCTATGGGAGGAGGAGGCTTATTCCCCAGTCCTGCCAGTTACTCCCTTGCCAACCCCCACAGGAAATAGCTATTGCTAAAAAGGTGATGTGTCCCCCCAGCCATGGATAACCATTTTCTCCCTTGCACAGCTAAGTGTGGTTATTTTACTTTGGTTACTTTGGTTTATAGGACAAAAGGAGGCCATTTGCCCATCATGATTGTCCTCTATATTCATGGAATATTAACCCAAGTCCTGATCTTCCATCCACTTGTCAAGTTTGTTCTTAAATATTGTAATGTTTGGTGAATCAACAATGTCCTGAGGTAATGTATTCCGTATTCTAGGTGTTCTAATGGTAAAGTAGTTTAGTGTCTTATTACTATTATCTTTCATTACTTCCAACTGTCTATTATGAAGTCTAGCCACTGTTTTTCTTGTGGAGTACACAATACCACATGTTAACATTTGGGCCAGGGATTCAAGGATTTTAAACAGCTGCAGTAGGTCATCCCTAATTCTTTTTCTCTTAAGTGTATATAATCCTGTTTTTTGTAATCTAGTACTATAATCTAGATTGGTGAGATGAGGGATAAGTTTGGTAGCTCTACGTTGAACTTGCTCAATTCTATTAACATCGGTTTTTAAATAAGGGCTCCAGGGGGGTAACATGATGCATCAAGAGGGATAGACGCAGTTCTCTGGGTGTCCGCTCGCCGAGAACAATTTTACAATTTTAAACCCCTCTCGACTACACTTGCGTTTAAAACCCTTGCTACTTGGACTGAGACAGTATACAGTGGATTAAATTCTGGTCTGCATTTTACCCCGGAACGATGGAAAACCCCAAAACGGAATCAGATGCAAAGCGGCCCCGCCGGAGCTCCTCACCGATTACGCCACAACGAGAGATTTCACCAGATAAGATCTACGAGGATCTCTCTACTGTAAAAGAGGCTCTGTTTAAACTGGTGGAAGAGGTGGCAGAGTTCAAACCAGCCCTGACACAACTTGCGAGGAGAGTAACAGATGCGGAAGCCAGGGTTTCATCATTAGAAAGGAAACAAGAGAAGCTAGGCCTTGCATCCATTGAAAGTAAGAGGGCCATAACAAAATTAGAGGACCGACTGGACGACCTTGAAGGAAGGAGTAGACGGAACAATTTGGTGCTGTTGGGTCTCCCTGAGGGCGAGGAAGGCACTAACACTGTCCTTTTTCTGCAGAAACTTTTAAGGAAGACAGTAGGACCCTCACCCAACGGTCCTGAATACGTGATTGAAAGAGGCCATCGTGCCTTAAGAGCCAAGCCCCTTATCGCAACCACCCAGGCCAGTGATCTTTAAACTATTAAACTACATGGATCGGGTTTATTTTGAGAGAATCGGAAATTGACCACGTTCCAATGGGAAGATAAGAACTCCGGCTTGTCCCGATTTGGCGTGGAAGTGCGCCAGGCCGGGCCAACTTCAGACCTATCACCTCAAGTTATGGGCAGCTGGAATTCGCCACCGTGATGCTGTATCCTGCCAAGCTAGAGGTCTTTTGAAAGATGGGACTCAGCGGTTTGAATCTGTGGATGAGGCACTGCAAGCCCTCGCGACCTCCCTACCAGACCTGTTCAAGAAAGGATGAGAATTCAGAACTTTCTAGATTACCCTGCTAAGGTCAATTACAGGACATGCAGTGGACAATAACAAGCGAGGGACCACTATTTAGAATGAGAAACCAGTATATGCATAATATCTGAGAACTGTCTCATTTTTCCTTATGCAGTTAAGCTTTTTTTTTCCTTTTCCTTTGCATTTAACAATTTACTGATTTAAGGGAAATGATCATTGGCAAAGGGGGAGCTCATTTACTGTTTTCAAAGTCGATTTAAACTAGGAGGTAACAGCATTAGAGCTATTATAAAATGCACTTAAGGTGCTTAAGGCCCAGACATTGTCTTAGTTGAGATTTGCTTAAACAAGTGACCATTAAAAGTAACAGAGACTATGGATCCGAGTATGGCCATAAGGGAAACTTATTCCTGTCTTGATTGGTAGGCTGTTACAGTGAGCAGTCATGTGTGAGCCACTAAAACTTTATTATTTCCTTTTTATATAAGCAATTAATCTACTATCAGGTTACCCTCTGGCAACCAGGTACTCTGTGATTAAGCTGGCCCTTAATGCTAGTTTAACTCTTGATCATACTTTTCTACCTTTTTATGGGGCCATGGTGGGGCCCTTGGGGTAGCAGATAATCACGATGGTTAGTTGTTTCTGTCAATTGAGTAATCATACCTAGGTATACATGCTCTCCTCTAACTAATAACTGTTTCTGTTTGTTATGATATTAGAACTGTTAAAGGGGTTCTTATAAAAGAGGATAAGGGAATATGACATATATCCTCTGATATACTACCCTAATGTTTTCGGGGGATACCCAACCTCTATGGCGTGCCATGGACCATAGATTTAGGAGTTGGCATCGGGCCAGGGGGCCCGCCCTTGTGGCGGTCCAGGCTGAAAGTTTTTCTTTGTTACATGGAGGGGGGGGGAACTGTAAGGTTCATTTTGTTACTCAGAGTGGGGAAGGAAGGCAGCTATCTACACTTTTTAATGATTAAACAGGGATATCCACCTGGCTAGTCAATTGAATATAATCTCTTGGAATATTAAAGGGGGAAGGGACAACCGGAAAAGGAACATTCTGCTTCATCATTTAACTCAACTCAACCCGTCCATAGTATTCCTTCAAGAAACCTACATCCTCCCAGACCGGCTCTATTGTTTTAAAAAGAAGTGGGTTAGTCAGGTTTTTGGCACCGGCT
The DNA here is from genome assembly GCA_016271365.2 of Neoceratodus forsteri. Lineage (NCBI taxonomy): Eukaryota > Metazoa > Chordata > Ceratodontiformes > Ceratodontidae > Neoceratodus > Neoceratodus forsteri. Next base: position 249,104,543 of record CM057453.1, read on the forward strand.
TCTCCTCTAGCAACCGAGGACTAGCCATTCTGGTAGCAAAGGGGTCCCCTTTGTAACCTCCAGTGTATATCTGATCCGGAAGGAAGATTTATTGTCATTTCAGGTAAATTGGGTGGGGGCAAATTTAACTTTAGGGGTCAATATATGGCCCTAACATTGATTCTCCATCCTTTTTGTACATTTGGCCACAATCTTAACCCTTTAAAGATACCCTATTATCCTAGGCGATTGGAACTTGGTCCAATCCAATAGTCTGGATCGTTCCTGGCATAGGACCTTGCATTTTTCTCCAGCTCAAAGGGCTTTAATAGAGCTCAAAATGTCCTTTGGACTAATTGACCCTTGGAGGATGCTCAACCCAACTACAAAAGAGTTTACCTTCTTTTCCTCTGTGCACAAATCTTATTCCAGAATTGATTACTTTTTGGTTAACCAGCACTACTTGAGGATGATAGAAAAGGTCTCATTTTTACCTCGAGTTTTTTCAGACCATTCCCCTGTTAAACTCAGTTGCTCCCCTCCATTTACACCGCCCAGATCTTATTCGTGGTCACTAAACAACAGCCTATTAAAGGACCCCCCCACATTAACACATTTTCAAAAGTTTATGACTAATACCATAATGGAAAATTGGGGATCCCTCAAGCAGTAGACTTAGTGTGGGCTGCCTTAAAGCTACATGGAGGGGAACTCTTAGAATAGCAATAGTACGTAGGCCAAAACAGACATTTATTAAATAAATGTCTCCAGAAGATCTCTAGCCTAGAAGCTGTTAATGAAGTTGTTAGAACTGAAGACCAAGAACAGGAACTGACCAGTTTACGGAGATGGTACGTAAACACCTTAAGTGAGAAAGTAGACAGCTCTACCTCCAAAATACAAGCAGCGTATATTGGCCGGGGTAGCAAGGTCGGTAATCTTTTGGCTTGGCAGTTAAAACAAAGAGCAGAGGCCAAGTGGGTGGCAACTTTGAAACACCCCGTTACGAATAAATTGAGCACTGACCCCGAGAGCATCCTAGATATCTTTTTCAATTATTATAAATCCCTATACTCTAGTAATCCTCTCTCTTTACAGAGTGAGTCTAAAATGAGGGAATTCTTAGACAAAATTTCCTTTCCACAAATGCCTGAGGAAGCGAAACAGTTGTTAATAGCCCCCTTTTCGGAAGAAGAAATTGCAAATGCCATTGATACATTAAAATTAGATAAAGCCCCTGGCCCGGACGGTTTTACCCCCCTTTTTTTTAAGACCTTCAAGAGTAAGTTGATTCCATTGTTGTATCAACTTTAGCCTACTAACAGAACACTGGAGTTAATGGTAGTTCCTTTTTGAAGCCAGGATAATTCTGATACCCAAACCAGATAAACCTTTAGACTTATCAAGTAACTATAGACCTATTTCTTTATTGAACATAGACATAAAGATTTACTAAAAATTTTGGCCACTAGATTAAAATCAACATGGACTGGACTGTTAAGTCCGGAGCAATCGGTTTGTTGCAGGCCGTTCCTCGAGCAGACCATTTTAGGAAGCTGTTTTATTTAATTTCTGCATCTGAATGCCCAGATAAAGAGGCTTCTTTAGTATCGTTAGATCTGGAAAAGGCTTCGACAGGGTGGAGTGGGTTTTATGTTTAAAACATTGGCCAAGTTTGGTATCCCAGAAAAATTTATTCGCTATATTGATTCTGTATGAATGTCCATCTCTGCGAGGTCAATGCAATAACTTATCTCGGCGACCTTCCCCTTCTGCGAGGCACTTCGCCAGGGTTGCCTCTCTCAACGTATTTATTTAATTTATATTTAGAGCCCTTGATAAGAACCATTCAATTGGACCCCTCAATACAAGGAATTAGTATAGGTAATTTGGAATTTAAGGTATCAGCATTTGCAGACGATCTGTTATTACATATTAAAAATAGTACTACAGCTTCCCCACCTGCTCTCATTAATTTCATGTTTTAGTGAATTTTACGGTTACAAACTTAATAGGAACAAAACATTGGTCTATTAGTTATTCTCCCACCTCCATAAAAAGTTGGTGCTCTCAGTTAGGGCTACAGTGGCAATCAAGTTCCTTATCCTATCTAGAATTCAATCTCAAAAGACCTTGGGAAATTGGCCAACCTAAATTTTCAACCCATATTCAAGTCGGTTAAGGAAGACCTAGAGATGGGCGAAGCTTTTTGACTTTTTCAGGCAGAGTTAATACATTAAAGATGATGATTCTACCCAGGCTCTTCTACCCTCTCTACAATTTGAACATCTACCTCCCTAGGTCGTTCTTTAGCCCACTCTATAAGTATTGTTGAATTTCTATGGAAGGGTAAACCCCTCATTAAAGGCTTATATGCTAGGGTGATTCTTCATGGAGAGAGTGGGCAGCCTTCAACTACAGATTTCTACACTTACTACCTAGCCATCCATGCAGCTAGATCAGCTCCGTGGTTACGAGAAAGAGGCGTTTCTTCATTTGGACTGCTTGGACCAGGCGGTCTCCAAACTGGTAAACTTAGATTTGGAATCCCTTTTATATATATCATGGTCTAAGGTTCCTAACCAAGTTAGGAATACCCCCTTGGGTTGGGATATAAGGGCATTACATCAACTATACTCAAGATTACATATTCCTTATACTTGTGACCTACTTCAACCTGTTCTAAGAAACCCTAATTTTCTTGTGGGTAATAAACCAATTACAAGGTTTATGCAAGTTGCTTGTATTAAACCTCGCGTCTTGGATTTCTTTTCTGGAAATTCACCTTCTCCTTTGCATGTTTTGGTTGACAGGTTTGGAGTTAGGCCCAAAGACTTTTTCCAGCTTCTCCAGATCCAAAGAAGTATTTCCTTTCATACATCTAAAAACAAGGTATCTGAGGAAGCTGGGAAATTAATCGGGGAATTGTATGAGATTGTGTCATCCGGGAAGTCAGTCTCTAAAATATACAAATATATTATATCAAGTTTAGGCCAAAAAGTATCACCAATCTCTTTCTATTGGGAAACCAACTTGGCCATGGGGTGGTCGACAGGACCTGGGAAGGAATATGGATGAATGTCTATTTATATATTAAGCAAGACAGACTGAGAGATATTCAGTTTAATTTGCTGCATAATCTGTATTATTCACCGCCAAGCTGTACAGGCTGAAAAGACAGTCGTCTCCGGCCTGCATTGATTGTGGTGCTCAGTTAGCTACTACCTTCCACAAGATTTGGGCCTGCCCTAAAATAGAAGCAAAATTTTGGCAAACTGTTAAAGGCTGGATACAACCATATTGTGATCTATCCCTTTTTAAAGCTGAGATATGCTTTTGGTAGGTACGCTCAGGGTATATCTAGAGTCCAGAAATACCAAATAGCTTTGGTTGCCTCGGTTACAAAGTTATTGATTCTTCGTCATTGGCAAGGCAACTGGACTCCTTCCCTTAAAGAATGGTGGGACGAATTCCTGAACGCACTAAACGCTGAGAGGGCAGTCTCAAATCTTCACAATGCTTCAGCCAGATTCTCTAAATGTTGGGGCAATTTTTTCCAATCCTTGAACGGAAGATATGGCTACTAACTCTACAGACCACCCTCTCTTTCAATCTACCAAATGTATCCTTGTTACCTGAAATATTCACAGTATTTGTTGTCTCCTTTATTTTATAAACTTATAGTCATATTTGGTCCTCCTTCTCCTGACCATGTTTATCCACTAGCCAATGCTTTATTTTTAGCTGCGGTGCATCCTTGCCTAATTTCTGTCATTGGGACAAGATAGCTGCCTGGGGGGAGGGGGGAAGCGGGGGAGTTGGGAAGGTCGGGCTGGGTTAGGGAGGGAGTTGCATTTTTTTTCCTTTGTTGGGGATATTGTTTGTATTTGGATAATGTTATGTATGTATGTTGTTTATAAAATGTTTCATTTATAAAATAAAATGATTTGCAAAAAAAAATAAGGGTTCCAGAAAGGTGATCCATAGTCTAAATGGGGCCTAACATGGGATCTGTAATGAAGACATAAGGCATTGCTCTGATCTAGATACAAAAGTTTTATTAATTCTGCAGAGTAGTGCATTAGTTTGGTTTGCAATTTTAGTACAGTGAGAAGTTGAGGATAGTTTGTCGTTGACTAATATTCCCAGGTCTTTTTCTGAATTAGATTTTTTAATAACAGAGTTATTTAAGTAATATATTTGTTGGGGTTATTTTTCCCCAGGTGTAGCATTGCACATTTATATATGTTAAAGTGCATTCTGTTGATAAATGCCCAGTGCTCAATTAAGGCTAGGTCAGTTTGTAGATTTTGTCCATTGTTCTGGTTATTTACCTTTCCCCCAAGTTAAGTGTCATCAGCAAATTTGACCATGATGTTATTGGACAGAATGCACATGTCACTTATAAACAGGTTAAACAAGGTAGGGCCAAGCACCAATCTCTGGGGAACCCCACTGGTCACCTCTCCTATATCAGACAATGAGCCATTTACCCTAACTCTCTGAGTTCTATTATTTAGCTATTTATCCAAAGAATTAATGAAGGTGAGAAACCCATATTACTAAGTTTGTTGATCAAGATGGCATGTGAAGCTTTATCGAATGCCTTACTGTAATTTAGTAAAATGACATTCATGGGTATGTTACAGTCCAGATTATAACTGATGTGATTGTAAAGGAAAGTAAGTTTGTGGTACAGGACAGACCTGGTTTGAACCCATGTTGGTATTCATCCCTAATGTTTAAAGTTGACATTTCACTTTCTAGTTGTTGTTTAATAATTTTTTTCCATTAGCTTGCATGGTATAGAAGTTAGGCTAATAGGCCGGTAGTTATCGACTTTTGAATGAGAGCCTTGTTTGAAAATAGGTGTAACTATGGCAGTATGCCAATTAGCAGGAACAGAGGATTCTTGAAGAGATTTATTAAAGATGATTGTTAAGGGTAGAATAATGGAATCCTTTGTCTCCTGTAGAAATTTAGAGGTTATGTTGTCTGGGTCTGGACTAGTATGTTGTTTTAAGGAATTCAAAGCTGTCCGTGTATCCTGAATAGTAATTCTATGAATTTCAGTATTTAATGTTGCAACAGCAGGTGAAAAAGCTAGCTCTTGGATGAAGACTGATGTAAAATAATTATTTAGTTCTGCTGCTGTTTCTATATCAGATGTTATGGTTTTATTGTTTGAGACTAAGGGCCCAGTTAAATTACTGTTACCTTTTTTTCCATTTAAGTAACAGTATAGAGCCTTGTGGCCATCTTTTGTGTGTGTGATTTTAAATTCTAAGTTACGTTTAGCCAAAATGATTTGTTTTTTTAAGTTGTTAACTGTCTCCCTATATATTGCCAGCAGAGTTTTTATTAGATGTCGGACATTTTTTCTTTTAATTTGGAAAAAAAGTTTGTGTTTATGTGCAATTACTTTTTAATGTTACTATTAAATCCTGGCAGAATTTTTCCTTTATTGTTGTACTTGTTTTTTACAGGGACATATTGTTTTTCAAGTTGGGAAATTTTTGTCTTTAAAATGTCCCAAGCTTCTTCAGTTTTCAAAGGGAAAAGAATCTGTTCCCAGTTTAATGAGTTTAAAGAATGGTTTATACTGTTAAAGTCAGCCTTGTGGTATTGCTTTATTTTGAGTTTATTGGTTTTAGGTTGAAGAGGAAGTTGCATGGAGAAGGATATAGTCATGTGATCACTGTTTCCCAAAGGAGTTAGAATCCAAGAATCGGATATAACAGTCTCCAAATCTGCTATTACAAGATCTAGTATGTTTTTCCCTGTTGGCTCTCGAAGAATTTGCTTGAGGCTGAGATTTATAATGACAGCAAGAAATTGTTCATCATGTTGGTTGGTACCAGATAGGGTATCCCAGTTTATGGTGGGGAGATTAAAGTCTCCTAGTATTAGGACTGGATCTTTATTTGCTAACTGCATGATCTCTTCTGCTAACTGCCTAGTTAGGTTTATGTCAGAAGACGGTGGACGATAACAAGTCCCAATAAGTAGCTGGCAAGTGCCTGTGGGTCTAATATAGACCCATACACTTTTGGTTTGTACATTTGTCTCTAACTCGTAAGATGGAATATCTTTCCTTACATATAGGGTGACGCCTCCACCTTTCCTTGATTCCTATCTGTTTTTGTAATAGTGTTTGTAGCCAGGAATTTCTACTATCCATTTTTTTTCTGAACTACCCCAGCTTTCAGTAATGGCTATTAATGCTAGATCCAGGGACTGAGTCGGTATTTCAAGCTCAGCATACTTAGAAATATTCATTGATCGCGGATTTAATATAAGAATATTTACTTCAGTACTAGTATTTACTTCAGCAAAGGCCCAAACCGAGGAAAAGATAGCCAACTCAGTTAAGAAGGGGGATAAAACCTTTTATAGGTACATCAGGAAGCAAATGAAGACCAAGGGAGGGATAGTGAGGCTTAATAAAGGGAGGGAGGGAGGGAGGGTGGGCAGAGGAGATCGTGAAAAGGCAGAGATACTAAACAAATATTTTTGCTCAGTATTTACAAATGAAGAGGGGGAGGTACATAAAACAAACAGTAGTAACACTTTGAATACAGAAGTTGATACCAGCCCATTTACAGAAGAAAGGGTTCTGAAAGAACTCTTAAAACTGAAGGTGGACAATGCAATGGGGCCTGATGGGATTCATCCCAGAATTCTAAAAGAGCTAAGGGTAGAACTAGTGACACCACTGACTACCCTTTTTAACAAATCATGGGAGGATGGGGTGGTACCCGAGGACTGGAGGAGGGCAGATGTGATTCCCCTTCACAAAAGTGGGAGCAAGGCAGAAGCAGGAAACTACAGACCTGTTAGTTTAACCTCAGTGATAGGGAAAATGATGGAATCACTTCTGAAGGAAAGAATTGTCGAGTATCTAGAGGCCAGAGGGCACAGGACCCTAGGCAGCATGGATTCACAGCGGGAAGGTCATGCCAGACAAATCTGATGATTTCTCTGACTGGGTGACCAAAGTAGTAGATCAGGGAGGGGCTGTGGACATGGCCTACCTAGACTTTAGCAAGGCATTTGACACAGTCCCACACAAAAGATTAATATACAAGTTAGCCAGCCTGGGAGTGGGTCCCAAGATGACAGCCTGGGTAAAGAATTGGCTGGAGAATAGGACACAGAGAGTAATAGTAAATGGAGCCCTCAGAGAAAGGAGGTTACTAGTGGGGTACACGCAGGGGAATTCAGTATTAGGACCAGTCCTCTTCAATGTCTTCCTAAGCGACATTGCAGAAGGACTGGAAGGGAAAGTATGTCTCTTTGCAGATGACACTAAGATTTGCAACAGAGTTGATGCACAGGGTGGGGTGGAAAGGATGAGAAGGGACTTTGCAAGGTTAGAGGAATGGTCAAATGTATGGAGCTTAGATTCAATGCTAAGAAGTGCAAGGTAATGCACCTGGGAAACAAAACCCAGGGAAGAGTACACAGTGAGGGTGAGATACTAAAACAACAAAAATGGAAAGGGACCTGGGGGTAGTCATATCAGATGACCTAAAGGTGAGCAAGCAATGTGAGAGGGCAGCAAGGAGGGCTGGGGATACTGGGATGCATAGGGAGAGGCATCACCAGTAGAAAACAGGAAGTTATTATCCCTCTGTACAGACAGCTGGTGAGACCCCATCTGGAGTACTGTGTGCAGTTCTGGAGACCCAATCTCCGCAAAGACATAGACAGGATGGAAGCTGTCCAGAGGAGGGCACTCAAATGGTGCAGTGTCTGCACGGAAGGCATATGAAGAGAGACTTAAGGAGCTTAATATATAGCCTCGAGGAAAGGAGGGAGTGGGGACATGATAGGAACTTTCAAGTACCTCAAGGAAATCAACAAAGTCCAAGAGGGTAGCATCTTTCAAAAAAAGAGGTTTGCAAGAACAAGAGAGCACAATTTGAAGATAGAGGGAGGGCAGCTCAGAGGTAATTTAAGGAAGTATTTTTTCACAGAGAGGGTTGTGGATGCATGGAATGGCCTTCCAGAGGAGGTTGTGGAGTCAAAATCAGTGGTGGAATTCAAGCATGCATGGGACAGTCATAAGGCAATTCTGGGCGGTGGGGGTAAGAAGAAGTAGGCTGCTAGTTAACTAGGATCTGCAGCTTATCCAGTAGGTAGGGAAATGGGCAGACTGGGTGGGCCAAGCGGTCCTTATCTGCCGTCAAATTCAATGTTTCTATGTTACTATATTGTGGGCAGGAGTTATTAATAAGAGAGGTAGGTATCAACCCAGTCTCCCCCTTTTTAGTTAGTTTAAATATTTGTTTATGTAGGATGTTATCTTTCATCCCATAATGGTGCTGCCCTTTCTACTAAAGTGCCATGCATCCTGGCAGTAAGTGACAGTCTAGCCTCAAATTCCTCCCAGTGTGTTAGGCACTTTATCCCTTGCTGCTAGCACCATTTACGAAGCCACTAGTTCAGGGCTTTTATTTTAGAGGTGATATATCGGGTGGCTCTTGGGATAGGTAGTATTTCGGAAATGCATACAGTACAGCCACGTTTAGTTAAAACATTGCATAATGCCAAATAATCCTGCTTAATTTGCAAAAGTTGAGATCCCACAACATCGTTGATTCCTACATCTATGATCACTAGGGGATTATCACCAGCCATAGATGGGATAGGTTTAAGCATTTATGTAATGTCTGCAATTTCTGCCCCTCTATAGCTAGAACAGGTTCGATGTTCCTCATCAGGATTGAATACTGCGTAGTCTACGTATTTTACAATTGAGTCACCATGGACAAATACCTGTTGTTTGGTATGTGGTGCTACTGGACTTGTCAGGGGATGTAATACTGGAATGGTCGCCATGGGGGTTATAGCCAAAGAGGGGTTGGATATTGATTTGTTAACTGTTTCTTCATGAACCTGAAGGTTTGGTCTCTTACTGAGCTGTAATGTGGATATTAAATCCTTGGATATAGAATTACTATGTGCTCCTAAAAGAGCATCTGGGTCATCAATCTTAGATGCTATAGTACTGGAATCTCCCAGAACAGCATCTGTGCACCTACCTGCCTTTGGAAGAAAAAGTTCAAATTAGTTTTGTGAGGGGATTACTTGGGTACTATCAGTTGAGGTAGTTACTTCTTCTAGTATGTTTTTTATAAGGAATGGTTGTCCACTTATCATTATTAGTAATGTAAGTTGAGGGAGTTGAAGTGATAACTGGTTGTTCTGCTAGAGTGGGAACAAGAAGGTTATTAGGTGATGGTTCATGAGAAGGGGAGTTTTTCCAAGTGCTTGGTGGAAGAAACATTAGCCTCAACTAGAAGCAACATAAGGTCGATATAATCCTCCAAGGCTCTGATTTCAGAGCTGAGGGTCTCTTTAGGCTATAGACATTTTAATTCATTCCATAAATTTTTAAGCAGTATGCATCTATCACAAACAAAGTTTGCTACTTGTTTACCAGTAGTATACATCAAGCATGATGTACAAAGTTTATTTGCTTTCTTCATTGTAAATACTAGGAAAGAAACTGGGTAGAGGAACTAGATGGTATAGATTACCTTGATGCTATTAACAGGGGTCTGGTGCCCTGAGCCTGGCATTCCCAGTGGGCATAGTAGACACATGCAAGATGTGTGTGTCTCTGCGTGCGTCTCTGCGCGCATCCCCTAGCACACTCACTCCACTCGCTAGTGCGGTTGTTGTATATGCTGAAGCTGAAAGTGCGTGGTCGTGCTTGTATATAGTTTGGTTTTAGTGTTTCAGTTTGATGTCTGTAGCAATTCAATGTTTGGTTAGCAGAGGGCACCAATATACCACATTATGATACAGCAAGAATGTATGCCGAGTACTCATCAATTTAGGCAGAAATGTGTTTTTAGGACCTCTTTCTTTGTACAACAGTGGCAATCCCCTGGCATAAGTGGTGGTTCTTTGTTCTCCTCAAGCGCACAAACAGATCAATGTGCAGTAGACCTTATGTATACAGATTATGGCTGAGATATCTGCTTTTACTTGGAACATTAGGGGACTTAACACCCTCATAAAGAGAAAAAATACACTGTCTATGCGCACAAGGTGCTGGATGAAGGCAAATTGGTAGGGTCCATCTTCATTGACCTCACCAAAGCCTTCAACACTGTCAACCACTCTCTACTAGTACTCCAGCTCCTAAGATTGGGTGTGGTACCAAACACCTTGAATTGGTTCAATGACTACCTAACACACAGGAGCCAGTGAGTCAAAATCGGGCAGACGTTATCCAGCTGCAGAAATGTACTCCTTGGAGACCCTCAAGGATCAATTCAATGCCCCTGCTTTTCAGCCTCTTTGTAAATGACCTACCCACAGCCTGTGACACCAAACTTATTCTGTATGCAGACAATGCCATGCTGCTGAGCAGCAGTACCTCTCAGGTTGACCTACAAACAGAACTGCAGAACTCTTTTAATAAACTCAAGGACTGGTTCAGTAGGCAAAAGCTGCTACTAAATTACAAGAAAACCAAGGCTATGCTACAATCCAGCCCCCACAACAAACACAAGCATGCTCCTTGCATAATCACCATCAAGGCTGGTGCACTTGTTCAAGTACCTTGGAGTCACCATTGATGACTATCTCACTTATACACACCACATAGACTCCCTTGTCAAAGTGGTAAACACAAAGATTGGAGTCCTCTATAGGCATAAGAAATCCCTCACCCCGGAAGCACTCCGAATCTCAGTCTCCAGCTCCATACTCTCCACGATAGACTATGGGCTGGTGGTCTATGGAGCTGCTACTGATGTAGTACTTAAAAGGGTCAAAATTGCACTCAATAAGGCATGCTGCCTCACCCTGTGTGCAGATCACTACACTCATACTTGCACCTTATATGAGCGTACAAAATAGCTTAACCTAAAAGACGGGATCAAATACCAAACTTGCCTCCTGGGAAAGAAGGCACTCATTGGAAAAACCCCACCCTGTATAGGAAACCTGCTCGAGGCTTCTCTCTCAACACACATCACCAGATGGAGGAAGAATGGAGCACTGTCCATACCATTCCGTCGAACCTCACTAGGGCAGCGTGCTTTCTTCTATCGGGCCCCCCTCTGGATAAATGAACTCCCGATGTAATTACTAACAAGCAGCCTGTCTCAATTCAAAGTAGGTCTTAAACAGCACCTAATGTTTAATTCAAAATGAACCTGCTACTCAGGCCACACTTGATAGACAGACCTACCCCAAGGTAACAACCAACAGGCGACCTAGAAGACCCTGCCTCCATTCCAGCCTAGCCAAGGGCTTAAGTAAGCTATCAGTTTTCTTTAAACGGACTTGGTACTGCCCTACCAACCCACCCACACACACACCATACATGACAAAGCCCTCTGGAGCTGCCCATCACAACCCCCCGTTTCACTATCCCTCAACCTCTCTCTCTGCAGTTGGTTTCAAACTTAATCCCCCTTGTTTCACTGTCACCCAGTCTCTCGCCATCTGGGATAAGCATTAAACTCTATGCAGTTACTCTGCCATTGTCTATCAACGGTTTGGAGGTTTCCAGGGGTTTGTTACCTAGGGCAACCGATTAGAAATAGCTTAGTATTCAATTACAACTGCTCAGTTTCTTTTCTCCTATTTGTCTAATTGTCATGTAATCGCTCTTTTTTTTTGTGTTATGTATTTTTCCCTCCGTCCTTGCCTCCTGATTCGCCACTCCTTCTGGCTGCTCATGCTACCCGTGACCCCCTCATCCTGTCCCTCCTCCCCTCACCTCATATCGCAGCCAAACCAAGGGTGGTCCGGCATATCCCTTTGCCGGGTGGGTCCCCCTCCTCCGAGGGGGAAGACACCGGGAGGGGAGGGCCCCAGCGTACTAGGCATCAGTCCTTGGGCACTGCTGAGGTGGGTTCAGAGGCCACAGGACATCTCGGGCCAACGGGAGCGGGCAGCCATCATCCGGCGAACCCAGAGGCTGGTATTTCCGCTTTTCTCCAAGGTGTGGTGTGCCACAAACATCAAGGCATAGCCAATGTTCACCACGCCCCCCCCCCAATGTTCAGGCTTGCTGCTGATCTGCCCGGCCTCTGCCAGGGGGTACCAGACAGCGACCCTGCATCCCCTTCCACCCCTGGAGCAGGTGAGCAGTCATGGGATGCTCGAACCTACTCCACCCTGGCCGGCTCTTGTAATCGCTCTTTAATGCCTAATGATCAGGACTCTGTAACCACTGAATATGTGTATTGTCTTATTGTCCACCCTGACGTGGAACCTTTGTAAAAGATCTCACGCTCACAGGTCTTTCTGAAATACTAATTAAACAATTAAATTAAACAATGAATGAAACAATCTAACACTAGCCCCAATTATTGATAAAAGCATTTTAGGAAAAGACTCACACCTGAGTGGCACCATAGCGATCCATAAACTCATGTAGAATGCACTCTGGTGGACATCTGGCACCTTGCTCACCCTCAGGGTGAGACTACACTTTTCAGTCAGGGGTGCATGGCACTTTAGTAGACTTGATATTTGGTTAGTCTCCCAAGCATCTCTCAGATCCCCATCAGTGCCAATATTCTTCCCATTATTCTTTCTGATCATGCCCGGTGCAGTTTCAGTTTTATGGGGTCCAAAGATTAAGCCCTCTGCTGCATGGCAGTTAGATCCACTATTGCTAAGAAATCCTGAGTTTCTTCTGTGGGTCACCCAGGAAATTAGACAATATTTTATAGAAAACCCTCTGTCAGACACTACGGCAGGTGACACCTGGGTGGCCTATAAAGCTACTATATGGGGGGCAATTATGAGGCTAGCATCCTGCAGGAGGAAACAGAGGGATCTCAAATTAACCAACCTGGAATAGCAATTGACCAAGGCTGAAACTCAATTAAAAAAGGCCAAAGATCCTAAGATGAGATCTTGAGTGGGGAAAGACATACTCAGGCTTAGATTAGAGGTAAATGAACTTCTTTTCAGGAAGGTAGAACTGGCTCTGTTATGAATCAGACATACATACTGAGAAAATGGGGACAAGAATGGGAAAGTGTTGGCCTACCAAATCCAAAAGCAGCAAGCCAATCGACATATAGAGGGTTTATTGGACCACCAAACCCACACTTTCTGTACTTCCTCCCCAGATGTTAATAATATCATGACAGAGTTCTACAAACAGCTCTACACCACCTTGCACCCTTCCTTATACAGCGAGACACAGGTATTCCTGGACAGCTTACAACTTCCCACATTATCTCATGCATGACGAGTGTCCTTGGAGGCTCCACTCACAGAAAGTGAAATCCGGCAGGCACTGTTGTCCCTCCAAAAAGGTAAAGCCCCAGGGGGAGATGGCTTTCCAACTGAATATTTTCAGGCCCTAGCCCTATTGATCACTCCAATCCTGTGTCAAGTCTATCAGGAAGTGTTCACTCTGGGACACTTTCCACCTACTATGTGAGAAGCAGTCACAACTATTCTTCCAAAAAAGGGAAAGATCCCACTAAGGCTGGCAATTACGGGCCCATATCCCTGATATCCGTAGATAGTAAAATATATGCCAAGGCCATAGCTACTCATCTTAAAGCCTATCTCCCAGAGTTAATTCACCCCTCTCAGGCTGGATTTATACAGGGCAGATTTAGTGCAGACCACATTTGTTCATTGATTAATCTAATACATGCAGCTAAAACTCTTCCCACACAGGCAGCGGGGATAGCCGTCAATTTTGAAAAGGCATTTGATTCGGTCAAGTGGGACTATCTCCTTTTGGTGTTAAAAAGATTTGGGTTTGGGTCCACCTTCTGTGCTTGGATCAAAGCCATTTATACTTAACCCATGGCCAAAGTCCTTACAAACTCTATTATGTCCAAACCCTTTCATTTAGGATGAGGCACTAGGTAAGGTTGCCATTTATCCCCCTTGTTATTTGTGCTGGCAGTGGAACCCTTAGCTGCAGCCATCAGGCAGCATAAAGTGATAAAGGGCATCCCTATTAAAGATCAATGTTATACCACTCTACTATATGCTGACGATCTGCTCATCCCCTTGGCAGATCTGCATACATCAATTTCCCTCCTCACAAATCTTCTTCAAATTTTTACCAAGATATCCATCCTGAAGGTCAGTACTACCAAGACAGAAATCCTTCCCCTTAATACACAATGTAATCTCCATGTTTTTGCCCAATACAGATCTTTAATGGGCAACAGAAGGTCTGACATATTTAGGGGTAAAAATGTCCCCACAATTGGAGAATGTTTGGAGAAAAAATTTAGGACCCCTTCTAGCTGAGTGTAAGGAGGAACTAAATAGGTGGGCTTGGCTGAATGTCTCAATGGCAGGAAGATCTCAGCCATCAAGATGACCATTGCCCAAAGGTGACCTACTTTCTGTCCCATATCCTCTAGCTCCCTCCCTCTGGTACACTAGATTGGATAAGATGATAGGCACCTTTATATGGGAAGGAAAAACACCATGGTATAGATGGACTAAATTATGGGCCCATTGGTAAAAGGGAGGCTGGGGGCTTCCCTGGCTAGAATGATATAACATGGCCTTTCACATAGCTCAAACACTGCATTGGTTTAGAGCGAATTCACCTGAATCCCCACAATAGATCCGAATAGAAAAATACCATGTTGGCTTTTCCACCCTGGTATCCCTCTTGTAGGGAGCATCTTCCACCCTACACCCCATTATAGATCCTACTATTAAATATTGGAAGCAGCTGCATTGCCAAATTAAATCCTCACCAACTCCCTTTAAGTACACTCCATTATGGAATAATACCCAGATAGCTTTTGCGCATGGACATTGGTCCTCTTGGGCTCAATGGGAGCTACAATATCTTTCAGATATATGTGACCCTTCCAGAATGTACATAGAATCCTTTCAGAAACTCCAGAAAAGATGGGACATCTCTCAGAGAGACTTCTGGACATATTTGCTGTTAAGGGATGCCATAGGGCCTCTCCTGACTCGACAACATAAGGGGCCTAAGGACAGCATGTCCCTTTCTAAGTGTCTGGCCTTGGCTAAGGGCCAAGCAGGGTATGTCTACTCACTTATTATAGAAGCCCTTCCTGATGAGACAGATAAGGCTAAGGGGCTTTGGGAAACAGCTCTGGTTATAGCCATTTCAGATACACAATGTGCCAGATGTTGGTGCCTAGCACACATACAATATATAGATGTCTGCAGTAGGATGATACAAAACAAAATACTTCACTGGTGGTACAGGACCCCAGCTATGCTGCATAAAATTAAACTGCTTAAGGAGGACTGCTGCTGGTGGTGCCATCAGCAAAGGGATGACCTCTTCCATATCGTGTGGTCCTGCCCCTTACTTCATAACTTATGGTTTCAAGTTGGCAACTGAGAAATAAGATTTTAAAGAAACACACTGCAGTGACCCCCTCTCTCATGATCCTAAGGATCCAATCTCAGACCTGTTCTCTGTCCAAAAGGAATTTAAATTGTAGATGCTATTGGTTATGCAAGTAAACTGGCTGCTGCTTAGTTATTAGGGATAGCTCTTGTCCCTCACTGGAGGACATTCTTGCCTCCCTGACTCCCATATATGAGATGGAGAGGAGGTCCTATATTTTGGGTACTATGTATGCAGACTTTCATACAGTCTGGGCATCTTTCTTTAGCATTTCTGGCACCCAGAGCAGGTATAGGCTAAACATAAATGAGTTGATAATGCAGATTCCCCTTAACAGCCTTATAGGATGCAAACCTGTTGTATACTTGGTTATTAATACTTTCATTGTAGAAAAGTGGTATTAGTTTAATTATGCTACAGTTATGTTTGTTAGCAGTAAACAGTTTATATTAGAAAACAGTTTGAGATAACATGAAGCAGTTGGAGGCTTTTCCTTTTCTTGTTTTCTCTGGATTTTAGGTGAGGAGAACATGACGCCACATGGAGTTAAGAAATCTGGGTCATTAGATGCTTTGTCTAATGTGTGATCAGACTTTATTGTCTTCATTGTGGTTTGGATTTTCCTCTACAAGTTCAGGTATGTATTCAGTGAAAATGTGTACTGTCTGGTATGTTGAAATAGTACTGTTCATCCAGTTATTATGTAGCTTATTTTTGTACACTACAAGCAATGGCCCACTGGTGTACCTTAAAGTCTGTATTCAATGTTTCTAATGGTTCACATGTCTGTACAATGTAAAATGTCATAAACAATGTTGAACATAAAATGACCATCCATAGACAGAAGCAGGTAAAAATCAATGCCAGACATTTTGCATGTCTATGTTGTTATGTACCATAATATGTCAGCAGGACATGATTCTCAAGAGACCTATATGTACAATATATGTCCTGTTGCTAATGTTTGTTTATTTGTTATCTTGGAAACTACAATAACATCTTTCAACAACAAAAAAAAAGAAATGTGGTACTACACAGTGCTATTTAAAAGTTAAAAGTTCATTATGTTCTTACACAAGGCTACAGCAGCTAAAACGATTACAGCTGGTTTTAAGAAATTAAGAAATAAGATACTCTACTGTGTTATTTAAAAATGTTATGTTCCATACAAGGTTGCAGTAGTTAAAACGATTACAATATGGGTGTTTTATCCATTGGTGGGATATTCAGACTGCATTAAAGATGAGCAATAGAGAAGCAGGCGCGAAAGCAGTGCGCCACTGCTGCGCGTGCATGATATTCAAACCAAGTGCAGACCAAAGTGCGCCTGCCTAACACAGATGAATATTGCACCACATGCACCATGGCACAACCAGGGATGTGCAGTGGAACAGGGCTGATGTGCACTAGCACATCCAGTGATGCAGGGACAAGGACAGGAGGCCATGGGTGGAGGAGCATGCAGCAGGCCAGACAGACCAACCCCTCCAGGCCCCCATGAACTGCACAACCAGAGGTGAGCTGGACAGACCACCAGCCCATGAAGCCCAGCACTGATTCAACAGCAGAGGCATGGTGCCCCAGCACACTCCCTGACAAACAGTGACCACAACACAAAGAGAGCTGGAGCCTCCAGTGCCCGCACCCCACCAATGCTGATCACCCCTGTACAGCGATCCCAAGACACCCGGTCTAGAAGCATCACCAAACAGTGCATGGCACCGAAGGCATGTCACCACTACCACCGTGACAATGCAACCCTGTGCCCCATGGCACCATGCAGGACAGCCCCACTGTGATCCCCTCACAACAGGCAGCACCAGCCACTGATACAACAGCAGCATACACAATGCCCCCTTGCATGGCCCCCACCATGGCACAGCAGAGAAGTTGACCCTGCATCAGTACCCGAGGGACCCCGCATGTGACAAGGCCTGCGCTGGGTGCCACCACCAGCAGGAGAGCACCCCGCACACCCACACATGCACATACCCTGTCCCAGCACTGGCCCCACCAGACAGCACAGCCACCCACTGTGGTGCATGGAGGCATAAGCCACACAGGATGCAACACAGGGCATGGACAAATCCCCCACCCTGTCCCAAGGGTACCCCATCACAAAGCCACACAAAGTGAGGAACAGATGCCGCTGTTGCATGTCAAATGATGCCATGTACCCACAGCCTGTACACCACCATGGTACTGGTGAGATAGCCATGTGGTGCATACCTGTGGTGAACCTTTCCTCTGCCAGCATGCATCTGGAACACATGTGACAGACAGCAGACCACAGACACTGCCACAGACACCAGTGACAGCATGGAGGGGGGACAACAACAGCACTGCCCACAGTGTCACCTGAGGCAGACGTGCAATAGACCTGGAGACAGGATGCCAGCTGCCATGGTGCTGTGCCCAGAGGGTGGCTGGAATGGACAGCCACCAATGTCATGCCAGCAGACATGCATGCATTGGGGGGGTCAGCACGACCATGTGTACCACTGACATGAAAGGGGCTCAGCCACACGGGCCAGGCACAGACTGACAGGAGCAGCTGGGACACAGCGCATGCACCTGGGACCATTGTACACAGGCATCCAGTGCACAGGGCACAAAACACATAAAACAGACAGGGACCATGGCCCCCACCCACACCAGTGGAGGGGCCCTGCCAGACACACACACGACCAGGTCTGCACCACCCCCTGATGCCATGCACACCACTGCAGTAAGGTACCAGATGCCCACTGCAAATCAGAGACCACCACAGTTGTTGTATGAAACATATATATAATTAAAATAGTAACAATATAAACAACTATTTACATAACTATTTTCAAAGTGGTGGGTATAAGGCTTCAACTCGGATGGGGATGGGCATGGGGCAAGGGGAAACATCAAGGAGTGGGACAAAGGGGTGTGAGGGACAGTCCAGGGGGGAAGGAACAGCACGGGAACCGCAGGCCCTACTGGTGACCCCTCTCTTTCCTGTGGTCTCTGTGGCACCACCTTTGCCAATGCCAGTTGTTGTGCTCCATTCCTGAAGCAGCTCCAGAGTTGCCGGGTCACCTGAAAGATTTCTTGTATGTGATGCTCAGGGTCATCCAGCGTTGTCCTCCTAGGACAAGGGAGCAGAAGTCAGTACGTGTGACTGGCCAGACCCTGCAGCCCACCCAATGTGCATGACATACAGCTGTGGGCCTTGCCCCTATGATGTCATGTGACCACCCACAGTGGGCACACCCACAAGACCCTCCTACCCAGGCACCCATAACCATGCAAACTGCTGCACACCCCCACCACCCATGCACTACACAGCACCAACGTGGCCGTACAGTGTCATGGCTATGCAGTGTGATGGCAGTGGCACAGCCAGGCACCCAGTGCACACAGCCCACCTCCGACACCCACCTACACATGCAGTGCCACAGGACAGTGAGGAGTGCACCATGTGCTGTGCACAGCAGTCGGGCCATGTGTGGGGGCCATGCCCGCTATCACCCTGCAACCCACCAAGCACAGTTGTAAGGGAAACATGGCACTCACCTGCATCCTGGTTAGCAGGGTGCTGCTGACCAATGCACCACCACTGTGCCCTGGCTGCAAGATCACACCACCGCTCCGGCTTGCCATCCCTGCTCACGGGCCAACCGAGCCCTATGATGATCCTCTGGGCCTAGAGTGCAAACATGTAGAGGGTAACATCAGTACAGGTTAGTAACATAGCCCTCCCTTGCTGTGTGTGTGCCCGCACAGCCCAGCCATGACATGGTGGCACAGGGTGTACACGAGGCACCCTCAACACCGGCAACACAGGTAGGACCCCTGCGGCATGGCCTGACAGCCACCGTGATACCTGGACAGACAGATACTACCAGTGATGTGTTGGAGCACCTACCTGTCCATGGCACGGTGCCCCGCTGGGCATGTGCCTGCAGTTGCCCTAGTCAGTCGGTGTCCCGCTGCTGGGGTCACTATATCGGTGGTGACACTACTGTGCTGCCCTGCTGCACCCTCTGGCCTTCTCCAGGCCCTCTGCCACCTTCTACCACACTGCAGTCCATGGCCTCAAGAGGGGTACCTGCCCAAAGAGGGCACCAGCATGGGGCTTTACCAAGGTCACCAGGTTTTCCAGCTCAACTGCCATCCAGACAGGCTCTCTGGTGCATGGCATTGTGCAGTGAAAATCGGCAACCAAATGGTGCCCTGTAGCAGATGTGCCCCATGTGCAGAGGCAGCACAGTACTGCAATGCCAGTCGCTATCGCGCTGTCACCAGACTGTGCAATAGGGGTGCAGCCATGCACACACATGGCACCTAGGGGGCAAAGGTCAACCACAGGGTCAAGGGTCTGTCCGCGCATGGAGCACCACAGCACTATTAGGAAGCCCTGCATGTAGCATGGTAGGGTGCATGTGTGTGATGCCTTGCAGCGGCCTACCACTGTGGCACCATGGTGCCCATGGAGCACCATGGCACAAGTGCCCCCTGAGCATACAGTGCACTTGCGCCACAGGCAGAGTGGTGACCAGTACTTTTCAGCCTTTGAGGCTTTTTGTGGCATCTGCTTGATTAAATATGCCAGTTTTTCATGCCATGTTTTGAGTACTGAGTCTTGTTTCAGTGGGGCAGCACTGGTGTGCATCCAGGGTGGTGGAGCTGTTGTGGCTGCTGCAGCCACGCCGGTGTCCTCTGGTGATCAGCAGCTGGAGGGACAGCACCAGCAGTTGACCAGTGTCAGTGGGGGGACAGGGACAGGGGTGGTGGCAGTGCACTGTGTGTGTGGGTGTACCCCAGAATGGCAGTGCTGTGCAGCACCAATCATCAAGAGGTGCTGGGCAGCAGGGCCAGGAACACCACAGGGGACAGCATGCTGGACATGTAGATGACCCCTTGGACAACCACAGCCATCTTCTCCAGACCTCAGTAGATGAGCAGATGCGGCTCGTGACAGCGGTGGATGCACTCAGTGTGGTTCTGCGCCAGGCAGAGGAGTGGCACAGTAGGGACCACGTCTTGCTCCTGGTAGAGTTGGCCCAGCAGCAGGTGGATGTGACTGCTGCCACTGACAGGCAGACCACTGCAATGGCAACTGTCATGGCTACACTGGCCACCCAGTTGGGTGCCCAGCTGCTGCAGACCCTGCATGGTGCTATGTCCACCCCCCCATTCCCGGTGTCATGCAACCCCTGCTTTGTCGATGCCGGGTTCGGCTGTGGGCATACCAAGCACACCTGGTGCAGGCATGTTTGGTGGCATGCAGTCTCCTGCATGGACATGGTCACGATCATGCAGCGTTACCCCTGTGGGCCCGTTGGTGCCACCCCATGAGGCCACTGGTATGGCTGGCAGGTCTTGGCGCGGCCGCCTATGCATCTGTGGTGGCCATGGTACTGTGCCGCATGACTGACCTGTCTCCCACCATGGCCACTGTCTGCTACTGCCCTGTGTGCACTGTGGTGTTCTTTGTACAACCCATGGGTGAGGTTCCCAGCCCTGCATACATATGGTGCCTGTGTACACCCTCCCAGCTGCTGGCCACTGTGGCATGTGCATGATGATGCCTGTGTAGTGCTTGTCACCACTGTATAATGGTGCTCAGCATCTGAGGCATGCACAGTGCCAACCACTGGGCATGGTTGAGTGTGGTCCTGTGAGGGTGTGGGGTGCCTGTTGGGTGGTGTGCCCGTTGCCCTTTGGGCATGTGTTGTGTGTGTGTGTGCACATGACGTGTTCAGCCCTGTCCATCCCTGCTGCCGTGTGTGGTGCCCCACCCATTCCCATTCCTTTACACCGCCCACCCTGGTGTACACCCTGCCTGTCTGTGGGCTGTGCCCTTGCCCTGGTGGTTGCACATGGCCCAGTTGCCAACCTGTGTTGTCCAAAGTGCTCCTCTGTGATTTTCTCCTGGTGCTGCTGTGCCATCCGGGCCAGCTGGGGGTCCTGTCACCCAGGGGGTGGCTGCCCTACACCGCTGGACCGGCGTCCTCATGGTCCCCACTGCTGTCCCCCTCCTCAACCTCAATGGCTATCCCACAGTCAGTGGCCATGTTGTGCAGGATTCAGCAGGCCAGGAATAGCCCACAGGCCTTTGAAGGGCTGTACTGTAAGGCACCGCCTGATGTGTGCAGGCAACGGAACCATGCCTTAAGCAGCCCGAACACCCGCTCGATGACATTCCATGCTGTGGCGTGTGCCTCATTGTACTGCTGCTGCACTGGGGTCATGGGACACTAGTATGGTGTGAGCAGCCTGGGCTGTAGCAGGTAACTACTTTCACCTGTGTGTAGAGGAGAGTCATTAACATGCTGGTCTGCATCACTATGCCATGGGCCATCATGGCCAATACCCATGGCCCCCTGATAATGCCCCCCCACATCTGCACACATCGTCCAGCATGCTATGTATACTCACCTACCAGACAGCCAGTGGGGATGTCCCTACTCTCAAACATGTGGCACAGTGCAGACTGGTGCCAGATGAAGGCATTGTGTGCACCCCCAGGGTGCATGGCACAGACAATAATTATGTGCTCCCTGGCATCACACACCACCTGGCAGTTGACACTCGGGTAGCACTTGCAGTTGATGTATGCCACCCCTCCGGGCCAGGTGGCATGCAGATGCCTACATTAGTGCAGTCTATGGACCCGAGCACACCAGGCAACTGTGCTACCCTGTGGAACTTCTGTATGTGTGCTGTGTGCTCTGCCTGTGTGCTGCGGAAATGGATGTACTCCACAGCATGTGGCAGCAGTGCACTGAGGAATTGTGTGAGTAGGCATGACGCGACTGACTGGGTTATGCCTGTCGTGTCCCCTGTTGGTTTCTGGAAGGTGCCATTGGTGAGCAGGCACATGACAGCTGTGACCTTCTTCTCCACTAACAGCACATAGCTTCGTTGTGTGGGTGCCTGCCTCTCATCACTGCACAGCTCACAATGCTGCCTCAGAATCGCCCGGTTCAGGCGGTACCAGCCCACAATCTCAGTGTCACTGTACTGTCCAAAGGTGGTGCAGGCTCGGTATTGCCTGTTCTAGGCATACCAACAACAGGCCCTTTCACAGCTGCACCACCCTACTGCCTGCCTTCTCCACACCCCTCATTACTGCCTCCATCTGGAAGGTGGCACTGGCCATGTCCGTGGCTGGTGTTCCCCCGGTGACTGTCCTCCTGATCCCCCCGCTGTGTGTTGCTGGTGCTGCCTCTGCACTGGGTTCACCTCCAGCAGTTCACCTCTGGCTGCCCCGCCTTTTACCACTGCCCTCCATCCACTGTGGCACTCTCAGGCCCTCTTGCACACACTGGTACAGGCACACCCACTCCTTCTCTCACTCAGCCACACCTTCAGTGGGCCCTGTCCAACATCTAGCCACACCTGCCCCCTGCTTCCTCTCTTGCCTCCCTGCCACTCTATCTCTGTGCTCCAACCTATGGCTCCCCTGTGGTGCATTCTTCCTTCCCTCTCTTGCTCCCTTTGATTTTGGCTCATTTCTGCTGTTATGCAACTTCCGCTTGCTCCGCTACTGTGCAAGTCGTATGCTGATGAATATCGCACTGCGCATGTTATTCCTAGTTCCGCCCACTGCAGTTGTGCATGCCTTCATTACTGTTGCACTATGGCACATTGCTTGTTGCGCTGCACTGCCACTCCCACTGAATACCGCACCATGGTGCATTTTCGCACATGCGCTGGTGCATCCCTGTTGCACATGGTGCATCTGCTCTGAATATCCCACCCATTATGTTTAAACATTTGTTAGGTAGCATCTTTTTCTGCCTTAATGGAGTATCTGAGAAGTGCCGTGTCTAGAATGGTGGGAAACACTCTTCTCTTTCGATATGTTAGAAGAGACACAGTTTACAGTCTCAGAATGTGATTCTACTGTGTAAAAGTTTAATGTAAATGCTAGAACAATGAATCGATCCAGTTTACTAAATATGTTTAAAAGGCAGATGTTGCAAGGAATCTGGCAATGATTGCAAAATTGTTTTCCTAAACACAGGAACTTTTGTTTAAAGTGGAATCAGTGACTTAGTAGTGTCATGTATGATGTATCCAGGTTACTTTAAATGTAGATATAATTCCACTAGTCATGGCTTGGTAATCATATATATAGTAATATGCTGAGGAGGATTCGCTTCTTAATGTTGACTTACCTCATATGATATACCTAATGTAATAGATCATTAAATCTGGGTGCTAACATAATAGCTAATGTATCTGAGATCTATTTCTGTATACACCACTGACTTGTTCAGAGTTTTACTCAGAAAAGTAATAAAAATAAAGTTAAAAAAAAAAGAGAAATTAAAGCCAAAGAGAAAACCTGTACAGAACTACAGAAAAAAAATGTTAAACTGATGCAGAAATTGAAGATTGACGACGGTCAGAGCAGCAGACCATACCTCCCTTGAGAGATTAGAAGTGCTGGCTGAAACAAAAGAAAAGGAAAAACACATTCAACTATTAACAAATCTATAAATATTTTTATAACTCAAGGATACCAGTCACAGGTGAGCTCCCAGCAGTTGTGTGACACAGCACTGTCACTTTAAGAGTGCAAATGTTGAAAAAAATGAAATACAGTGTGAGGAAAAACTTATTTCACAAACTCAGGTCACTATAATTAACAACAACTATGTTAACTTAGCAAGCATGACAAAGCTCGATCACATTAGCAGTAAAACCTTGCTAAGAAAAATAATGATGAATAATACAGATTGAACAAAAATGAAACTGCTGATAGGCTCCCCTTCCCATGAGACTACTCGCTCATTGCAATCACAAGAGGCACCTCCCCCAACTAGAGGTGGGCAAAAGTCATGAATTCCACTATAGCTAAACTTTCTTGAAAATTAAGAATTTTTGCAGAATTTTCCAAACTTTCGTCATTGGCAAGATTGGAATATTCAAAATGTTTCTGGCAGATTCTTAACCTGTTCTGCAGAATTCTTTGACTGAACTGCAGAATGATACACATGAATTGCAGAATAACAGTTCTGAGAGTTTTTTTCTCTGCAGTTTAATGAATTATTCTGCAATACATGCAATTATTCTGCAGTCCAGTGTTCAGTTCTACAGGACTTTTTTTCGCTGTTTAATGCAATAATCCACAATTTATACATATATTCCTCTGTTCTAAGTCAGAATTTCCACGAACATTGCTAATTTGATTTCCACACTTTTGCAGAACTGAAAGTCTGACTTTCGTGGACATTCTGCTGGGGCAAGGTTTTTTTTTGCACACCTCTACCCCCAACAGAGATCAGCAGTGCTGAGTCTGACTGGAAAGTAATGCAGACAAAAACACCTTTATTAAAATAATATAATAATGTAAAATGCCACAAACACACACCCTCCAGATAAACAATGCACAACAGGGCACTTTTTTATCAACTTAAGGCAAATAAAGCACTTTAGAAAGATGTATCTACTGTAAATGACTACTTAGATACTTAGAGGGACAGTCTGCAATCCCTGTCTAACACTGTGCTGAAAACAATCTCCATATGGTCTACATTCATTTCCACTATCTTGTGACCTGCAGTCTTTGCAGTGACATGGAAGATTTTTTACTTCTAGCCTCAATGGCTATTTGGCTATTGAGAACTTTTCCTGGGACAGCTTTCAATGTTTGCACAGGTCTACCTAACATCAGACCAAAAGGTAACAACTTTGGCTAAAGTGTACCTTGGCATAAAGTCGTTTGTCCATATGGCTTCCCTACAAGAACTCATTTGGACCATGGCAGACATTTTGAAACTGACCAGGTAAAATAACTATAATAGCAAGGACACACACACCACACCTTACAAGCAACAGGGGAATGGAACCACAGAGTTTTGATCAAACCCTAATGGATATGATTGGGACTCTATCTCTAAACATAAAATCCAACTAGAGAGATTATGTCAGTGTTATGACCGATGCCTATAAATGCAAACATTATGACTGTACATGGTATACATTATACTTCCTAATGGTTGGACATCATTCCAGATTTCCTGTGGATCTGGCCTTTTGTCTAAATCCTGAAGAGAGTCCAGTGGAATATGAGGAATACGCAAGTGACCTTTATGATTGCTTTTCATACGTTTACAAGCAAGCTAAGTGGGCATCACATAGTGCAAGGAAGCAACAATATAATCAAAAGGCTAGAGATATTCCCTGTCAGCCAGGGGAACGTATATTTATAAACATCATGCACACTGAGGGAAAGTAAAAACTGGCAAATACAGTAGACTGGAGTCAGTGTCATTCGTGGTCACTAAAAACAACCAGTTCTCCAAGTGTATCTGCTGCAGTCTGATGACGGGATGGCTAGCCCTGATCAAATGGAACCACAATAGGCCATTGAGAATTACACTGTTCCAACAGACCCCGATGTTAAAAGCAGACCTATATCGGCAAGGCATGCTCAAGACATATTGGAAGAATCATGTAGCACTTTGGGGTTGGGTTATCTTTAAATTCATTTCACTTTAGCTAATGCCCTGACTTAGGATTGGCATCAGCAATTCCCTGTTGTAGCAGAGCCACTATTTTAAAGTCCAGTACAGTTGCATGGGTAGCCTGCAGCTGCAGGGGCTACAACCAGTTCCTTGAAGGCGGTACACAAAATGACAACATAAACTCCAAATAGATGGTCTGCCAGCAGCAGGCCTAATTTTTTGTTAGAAGATATCCATGGGGACTGGAATGAGAAGATCACTTGTTGAGTCTGTGCAACGCAGCCTGTCTGCAGTTCTGAAGATCATTTTCACAAATGGAGTGCGATGAGCTTGCTCGAT
The DNA here is from genome assembly GCA_016271365.2 of Neoceratodus forsteri. NCBI lineage: Eukaryota > Metazoa > Chordata > Ceratodontiformes > Ceratodontidae > Neoceratodus > Neoceratodus forsteri. Next base: position 249,130,673 of record CM057453.1, read on the forward strand.
TCTTTGCCAATAAGGTGGCCGACATCAGGTCAGAGATCCTCTTGACTCATTCTGTGGGGGATGCTGATGATCGGTGCTTGACTGCTTCACCTCGTGCTTCCTGGTGTACCTTTGACCTGCCAGAGTTCGTGGATGTCATGAGGATTGTCCAGAGTATGCACCCTAAATACTGTAGTTTGGATCTGGGCCCAGTTTCCCTGATCATGGGTTGTTGTGATACTGTCAGTCCAGTCCTGGTTCAGATAGTCCAGTGCTCCCTTGATTCAGGTGAGTTTCCCAGCTTCCTGAAGGAGGCGGTAGTAACACCCATCCTGAAGAAGACTTCTTTGGACCCACACTCTCTGGCCAACTACAGACCTATCTCAAACCTCCCCTTTATATGGAAGGATATTGAGAAAGTAGTGGCGATGCAACTGGAGGACCACTTGACCATCCATAATATCTACGAACCTCTCCAGTCTGTTTTTTGAAAGAAGCATAGTACTGAGACTGCTCTGGTTCGGGTGCTCAATGATCTCCTGATTGTGAGAGATCAGAGAAGCCGTTCTATCTTGGTGTTCCTTGACCTCTCTTCAGCCTTTGACACTGTAGACTATGGGGTGTTGGTTGGCACCTGAGATCCATTTGTGGCCTGTAATGTATGGTGCTTACATGGTTTACATCTTTCCTCACTGGCAGAATTCAGAGAGTGGTGTCTGGGATTTTTTCCTCGGAACTACTCCCTCTGTCATGTGGAGTCCCTCAGGGCTCAGTGCTGTCCCCCATGTTGTTTGCCGTGTATATGCTGCCCCTCAGCCCTCAGAGACATTGTAAGATGGTATGGGCTAAGGTTTCACTGTTATGCTGATGACACCCAGCTCTACCTGTCTTTCATACCTGATCAGGATAGTGTTCTCTTGATACTTAACAACTGCTTCACTGAAATCCAGTAGTGGATTTATTCAAGCTGGATAAAGTTGAACGCGGGAAAGACTGAGGAGATGGTCATGGACCCAGGCCACTGGATAGAGGAGATAAGGGCGGGTCAGCCCTCGGGACTTTTTCTGTGGGGCTCAACGATCCTTTCCTCTGGACAGGTGCAAGACCTGGGGGTGAAGCTTGATGACAGGCTGACTCTACGATCTCAAGTGTTGACAGTCATCAAATCCTCCTTATATCATCTTAGGAACATTGCCAGGATCAAGCACCTTGTTCCATCCAGGGACCTGCCTACACTGGTCCACACCTTTGTGACCTCGCTCCTTGATTACTGTAACTCCCTATACCTAGGGCTTCCAGGGGCTGATATCCGCCACCTTCAGATAGTGCAGAATGCTGCATCACATTTGTTGACAGGGACGTCTCATGCCTCTCATATTACACCTGCACTGCGTGAGCTGCACTGGCTGCCAGTTCGGTGGCGAATCACCTTTAAAGTCAGCTTGCTGACTTACAAAGCCCTATACGGATTGGAAGAATCATGTACACGGATTTGGCCATCACTGCTTGAAAGAGCTTCTCTTTCCTTACTGCTCTGAATGACAGCTCCATTCAGCTAATGAGTGGTTGCTGGAGATTCTGAGGGTGTCTTTAAAATCTTCTGGGGCCCATGCATTTAGCCATGCTGCCCCTGCCCTCCGGAATTCTTTACCCTGTCAGCTTCGGGTCACAACTGTGGGGGGTAATAGGCGTTAAAGATCTTTCTGTGGTGTCAGGCTTTTCCTGGTGTAGTATAGTGGGACCTGTCAGTTTGTAGTTACTTATTATTATCCTGTGTTGATTTTATTACTGTGGTCTAATTTTATTGTGAAGCACCTCGATTTTTTGAAAGGTGCTATATGAAATGCAATTTATTATTATTATTATTATTATGATTACCATGTAGTTAAATGTCCCATCTCAAAGGTCATCAAGCATCTAGCTGCAGTCACCTGTTCATCTACCCCCTACAACTTTAAGAAACTGCCCCTTGCTTCCAGTTAAAGTCTCTTCCAGCTCTGCTTGTGGGTGAATTTACAACCCTGCCCAGAACCTCTGCAAGAACTGAGCTGAGTGCAAGTCCAAATCCAAGTCATTATATTTGAATGTGAAGAAAGGATATAATATTAAGAGATAAACATTTGTTTAAACAAATTCTAAATGTGGATGCCAAACAAATCCCATAGGAGTACAAGGTACAGCAGCAATGGTTAAATATAGCAAAAACTCCATAATCTCAGTATGAAGCTTAGTTTTCAGCATAATGCGGAGTTCGGCATCAATAAACCTAATCAGACAGGCAGGATGATGACAAGTTGGGAAGTCAATAAGATAGCAGCTACTCATTCATTCAATAGGCTAGTAAACAGACACACCTTGAAATAATATTGGGATCTAGAGGGCAGCAAGTAGGAATCAAACAACATGACGGAACTGTATGATAGTACATATGATACAGCTTTAGAATGAGTTTTCATTATATCTGTGGCTCACTACTGCCTAAATAAGGCTTCATTCAGCATATCTACTTGTGTTATAATTCCGTTCATGATGTAGTTGGCCTCTTTTCTGTTCAGAGCAATAGGATCAGAACTCCCTTCCCCCATGCCATCCCCTACTCGCACTCCTACCCCCTCTCCAACAGCACCTAAGAGATCACTTTTCTCCAGTCTGCTCCTGACCCACATCTTTACTTTAGTACATTGATGTGTGATATGGCTGCCACAACACATTCAGTCACTTCACTGCCAGTCTAGCATTGCTTGTAAAGCACTTTGGGATACATTGTGTGTGAAAAGCGCTATATAAATGCTGATGCTGACTCTTCTTCTTTTTCTTCCTCTCACCTAGATCACACATGCACTGATGTTACAAACCTGGGCTTGTTTTTACTACAATATCATGGTTATTGTCTACTTTCTCAGTTTACCACAGCTACCCTTCTAGGCTGCACCTGGAAATGAGATTTAGCACAATATACCTTTCCCAATTAACAATTTCTAAATAAATAAGTAAATAAATATGCATTTGTATTTAGGCAATTAAACCCAAATGGATTCTCTTTATCAAAGAGTATGGACTACTTGTATATACTGTAAAGGTTAATGAAAAAGTATCTGATGCCTTTAATCAAATGGACCTTTTCTAGACAATACTGAATTAATTTAAGACTTATTTGCTATAGATTCTGACAAACTTCATAAGAGGACATTTACATGTTGATACCACTGAATATATTATTCTGAAGAGAATGTGATTTAGACTGCTATCTTTTGTTATGCAATGTGGATTACAAAGAACATCAACAAGCCTCTTGTAATGCAAAACATACTGTACACCATGATTTCAGCAATTGATTGGTCACAGCAGGATCTGAGGCACTGATTTGTCATATGGTACTGATCTAAAGCTATTCTACTGGCAAATAAGTACTATCAGCTTCTCTGTCCTGATACCCAAGTCAAATATTTACTAATGAAAATTAAAATAGTGGTTAATCTTTTTGTTCTGTAATTAGTTACCAGTCCTGCACTCCACAGCTGTAAACTCCTTTGATATTCAGCCATAAGGATTCACTTAAAATACACCAAATATAATGTACAAAGGATATGTTTTGGGGTAACAAGGCTGGAGGTCAATTGGATCTCAGTAGCCATTCTGTTTGCCTCAGATGTGTAAGAGATCAATGAGATAGACATGGTATCTGAATAAAGGCACGTCAAGCTAAATTACATTGTTAGTGCATCAATGAACATCCTGCAATGCACACATACCTGGCACCCCTGGGGGCTGGCTCGAGTGAATTCTTCAATTTCAGAACAGCTTAAAATAACACAGTGAGTGGGATAGACTCTTTCAGTATAAAAGTGTTCAGTGATGACTATAATGTTTGAAAAGTGATGGTCCTAGGGACCTCTAAAACACCCTCTACTTTTAGAAACCAGTAGCAGAGCAAAACAGCGCAATGCAGATCTCTCACATAGATCTCTCAAAGCACTTTGATTTGAACCAGGAGGCCCTACTCTTTTTTCAAGTGTAAGAAGCCATGTATTGCTTTTAAGACATTCCATTACATTTAAGAGTTTTCATTACCTATAAGGTCTTTTCATTTTTTTATGGGTTGAAGTATTTATTTTTTATGTGTTTGTGGTTAACTGAGCTGGCAATGTTATCTTTAAATTTTACTGTACTGACTTTTATGGCCAAGTAATTATAGAACTGGTCATTTGAATATTTGCTGTGTTATTGGTTCTGACCTTTATTCTTTCTGTTTTTTTCTGTTTTTCTTTCTGTTTTTTTTTTCATTTTTCTCCGTACTTTTTCCTTACTTATACCACTTTGTCTTCCCCATCTTAAGTAGAAGCATAAACTAGTGACTAAAACATAGTCTTAATAACTAGAAGACCCATGTTAAAATCCCACCAAAGTCACTTGATGTACATGTTGTGGGACTCCACACAAGGCTCTTTTTCTTTAAATGAGTGTACTTCATTTTCAGCAAACTCAGGGACACATACATACATACATACAAAAATACATACATACACAAAAACAATATGTAATACCAACTACCCCCTCAGGCCCCAGATACAGCATTATGATACAGTGCAACATCTGTAAAACAGTACAACAGCATAGTGCATTACATTCAACATCATAATCTCTGTAGGGCATATAGCTTTACACTTGCATAATTCCCAACAAAGCAAGGAAGGTTTCCCACCACTTCCCAAAAGATGGATATGTATTCCTTAGTGAGACTAGCATTTTTCCATTCTTCATGTTTGCATGATTTCACAGAACCATTCTGCAATGGTTGGTATACCCTTATCAAATTAGTGCCTTAGTATAACTCTCTTAATTCTCATAGCTATCGGGGATAAGTAATGTCTCCTATTAAATATAAGAGTTTCCACCCCTATCTCCAGTAGGCACATCTACCTGGTAAAGTGTGTTTCCAGACCCAATAGAGGATCCAGTCTGGACTGGACCCCCCTTTGCCATAGGGCTGTGCGGACACACAATTTCAAAGAATATGCTTCAAAGATACCAATTCCAGTCCATAACATTATAGTTTTCCAGTCCCTATCAGCAGTAAAATGGGTAAAGGCATGACTCTGATAAAAATGAGATATTGCACCTCAGCTGGGTTATCCTGGTTTAATAAAATAAAAGTGTGTCATTTACCTTGATACAATTTTAGTAGGTGTACAGTTCCTTACATAACTCCCCATTGCTTGCAAATTGCTTGCTGCAGACTGCTATGCAGTGCAAGCTGAACCTAGACTACTAATACATCCCTTAGGAACTACAATATGATAAGTGCCTCCAATCTACTTCTTGGATAGCAACATCACAAATACGTAAACAAGTACATACTCACTGTAAATATTACACAGTTAAAAAGTGTGAGCATGATTACATGTCAATAAACTGAAAAGTGTTGCTTACAACACACCCTAATGCATTAATATTTCTATGTTTTCATACTTAGATTATTGCATGTCACTTAATCCATAAAATATGCATTACTTTAAAAATAATATGTGTTTGCAAATGATTTCACTATGTACTGAACTAATCAATGCTGACATTTTTTTTACAGCTTTACAGTTTGTTTACACAGGATAATCTGAGATGTAACATCTTATTTTCAATTATATTCTACTGTACATCCATTTGCATGTACCATTCTGTGACTGATGGTTATAAGAGTGTATTCTCCAGTTCTTTGGATGAGAGAACTGCAAAGGAAAGCTGAGTAGTTCTACCTCATGAAGGACATGAGAGGAAACTCTTACAATCATCAATGGCACAGGAACGGTACATTTTAAATATATTAATCATGATGAAGACTTCTGTATTTAAAGCAATGAACATATTTAAATGCTTTACTTTGCAGAAAATCAGAGACACCCATGTGTAAAAAATGGACTATGCCAACTGAACTTAGAACTTTAGTTTTGAACTGTTTGCAAGAGACACCCTCTTATAGTTATGAGTACACATAATGTTTAGAAATAAATAGTCCTGATTGGCTAAGAATGATGTCATGATTTATAATTAGTTTTATAGATGGGAGTTCTGGAGTACATGAATATCATGTGATGTGTTCAAGATTACGTAGTGAGACAGTAGCAGAGTCAGGTCCTGAACAAGTGATCTCCCTGTTTCAGATAAAAGGATCATATTCTTTTACTGCCAAATTCTTTTTATAGTGTATACCATTAAAAGGGGATTCTGAAAATAGCTGAGTATTTTGGTTCAAGATAAAATATGATCTGGTCACCACAGTACAGAAAGGTCATCAAAAAGATTGAGGGTATCCAGCACTGAGCCACCAAACTGATAGCAGTTTAGGGGGCAAGGACTATGAAGAATGGTTAGATATACTCCAATCTGTAAGCTAGGTATGAAAAAGTTAAGGTGGGATGCACTGCCACACTTACACTCCTGCCATACAAACAGAATGCACTGGAGTTTGACTGGTTGCCAATAAAAATGTTTCATTTTATTGTTTCATGTAATGTGCAGACTGCTCATGCAGAGAACTCTTGCAAAGTGAAAAAAAAAGGTTCACTCAGCTAACACTTTTTATCAACAGTGGGCTACTTGCACTAGTTCCATGTGATAATGGCTATCGCAGAAAGGCGATCTCCTTTAGGGTGAGTGTAGAGCACTGAAAATCAGTTTCGACGATGTACTCTCCTCGGCACCAGGGACTTTTTTTTTATAGTGACATCCTGTCACTATATTTGCAGACCCACCCCCATCCAGTCGCCCTTCCTGCTTGGTAGCCCTGTTGACAGGTGTTGTGATTAAGTCACCCTTTTTGAAAGGGCCCAATCACAGTCACCATTGTCACAGGCTACCCTTGCACCTGGTATAGCACAGGCAACTTGTAAATAATGTGAAGAAAGAACAAAACAGTTTTGGCAACTGCTTGGATGCTAGTGCATTTTTCCATATGGCAAGTGAGGTAAATTCTGCCTTACATAAATATACAGTATATATAAATTTTCTTATTAATTAGGTTTATGTATTTATTTATTGAAAAAATAATAAGGAAAAAACATGATAAAATGGCAACATCTTATTTCCAAAAGTGCCTGCTGCAGAGCAATAAAGCAGCAGCAGATTCATATATTTTACCAAACCAAAAAATGTTTTACATGTATCAGTTTGTTGCAGCAATATTTGAGCTGTTAAATTATAACAATTACACATTTCTTTAAAATACAAAAGTGAATATACAGTAAAGCAGCACTGTGTTGTGTTGCAAAATTACGCAGCCAACAATACATTACCAATGCATTTTGATATATCATGGATACTTCATTTCCCATCATTGTAAAGCAGTCAACTGTAATATTTATAGTAGTCATTAAAGAGGGAAAATAGAATAAAAGCTCTATTTATTAGTTTTTATTTATCAGATAGGCGCAGTAGGCATTCAAATGTCCATTTTCAGGCAGAACCCAGGAGGTTACAAAAAATAACAGTACAATAAATAACAATGACATCTAATACAAATACAAATACATGCATGATGGTAATGACAGTGAGATACATGTACTTGTACAGACAAATAATCAGAAATGTAAAACGAAGGCATAGCAAATTATAGTACATGGTAGCAGACATACACAGAATACATTACAGTACTAGCATAGGACTTATGCAGCACCAGGGTACCAGCTGGTCAAAATCAGTTAAGTACAAAAGCAGGTAACCTCACAATCTAGGAACTCCTGGTAAAGTTATGGAAGCAGAGATCTTGGGGAAGAGTTTATCCATAGCCTAGAGGCAGAATTGTAGAATGCTAAGTTCCCTAATTTTGTATGCAGTTTTGTGATGATCAATGGAGTATGCACAATAGATCTTAAGAGGTAGCAGGCATGAACAAGCTGAAGGAATGATTGCAAGAGATTAGGGTAATTGATTATGCATAACAAAAATGATACTCCCCCCCCCATGGTGTATATAGTTAAGGATGCATACATGTGATATCACCTCTTTACTCAGGAGACTCCTGTTTTTATGACTGAGCTCCCTCCCTCCCTCCCTCCTGGGAAACAAAATCTCCTGCTTAAGTAAAATTCTGTCCAAAATATCCATCTTTTTGGGGCAGATAAACACACATAAAAATTAAATCAGTGATGCACAATGTATCTGATAACTTTATATAACTAGTTTTTTTTTCCTTTTAGTGCTTATTCTTGACAAAATGAAATGCATTACATTTTTGTAATGACTTTTTTCTTATGTTTTTGACGCCATTTAAGGATAAACACATGACGTTATGGCATCTCCCTACTAGCAGGCCAATCTCCCTCCTAATTTGACCCAAATCTCCCTTTTAGGCAAGGTGGCAGGCCAATCTCCCTCCTAATTTGAACCAAATCTCCCTCTTAAGCAAGTTGGACATATCACATGTATGAGGATGAGGATGAGGGAAGTCAATTCAGATTGGAATACAGTGCGTAGTGATGGACGTGATGATTGGAAGCAAGGCAAAATGACACATATTTGTTTTATGTCATGTCCCATTTATATAAAGTGGACATGGCAGATGCTGAGAAAACTGGTACCCCTTAGAGGAGCATAGACAGAGGTAGCTTTCCTGGACCAGCAAGGTGGTGAGGTGGGCTCCTGCTCGTCTACCCCCTCTCCCGAACAATTGCTGCAGTGACTAGCTGCTGCATGCCAGAGTTCCAGCCATAATCCTGGAAACCTGAGCTGCCAATAAGCTTCTATGGTGAATGGAGCATCCCTAAAGCATGAAACGCAAATCTCCAAGCCTGTATCCAACAAAGACTCTGTGCTTTTTTGCACTCCCTCCAGATTTTCCCATACTAGCAAGGGGTCATGAGGTTGGGTCCTACTCTACTATTCTTCTCCCACCAACAATCACCACATTGACAAGCCAAGGTATGCCGGGGTCCCAGGCCTAAGCCAACAAACCTGAGCTATGAATCAGCTCCTGGGGTGGGTGCAGCTTCCTCCTCCCTTAATTGCAGGCAGTAGACACAAGTGGGCCTCTGCATAATGGGCTGACATGATAAAGGCTACAGAATAAAGGAGTCTACCATGGGCATCATCCATGGCAATGCCCATGGCCCAGAGACTCTGCTGGAAAATGGCCATAGTTATGCCAGTGCACACAGGTGGTTCCAAAAAACCTGTGGAGCACTATCATCCCATATCTTTCCTCTGCTCCCTTGCCAAAATACAAGAACATCTTGCCTATAATCAGGTCCTCAATTTCCTTGAGCAGAGGTGCCTGTTGTCTGACTGGAAACATGGCTTCAGGAGGCATCATGGAATAGACAATGCCCTTGTTAAACTGACCTCAGACATTTTGGACAGTCATGGATAAAGGGCTTCTAACCACTGCAGTCTTCATAGACCTCACAAAAGCTTTTGACTTGATTATGCATCGTCTACTACTAATAAAACTAAAGCTGTTTAATCTTGATGCACTCTCCCTCCAGTGGTTATCCCGTTACCTTGCAGGTAATTGGTTAAAAAAAAAAAAAGCCTCTCTCAGATGGTGTCTCCTAAGGCTCCATATTGAGCCTCCCTGCTTTTCTCTTTCTTAATAATATGCTGAGGAACCATTGTGGGCAAACTAATTGCTGGTATCCTGAGATGATGGTGACTGAAAATGAGTGACTGCTAAAACAGTGACTCATTTTCAGTGATATCATCAAGGGCTACCATGCAAGGGTAATGACCCAACAATGAAAGCGACTGTAGAAAGAGAGACTGAAAGGGGGGGATAGTGAAGAGAAAGGGAGGGATAGAGGAAGGGTCCATAGGTGACTGCTGCCCCCACTCCAGCTGAGCCAGCTCTGAGGGTGGCTAGCTCTGACTGAGCAGGTATGGAGTTCGGGGCTGGGGACCAGGAGGGTTACAATTTTGCCACTGCCTGCGGGTGCAGCACTTAATTTTTCCTGCAAATATAGTCTGTGCCCCTTTCCTGACATGCACCCCCTGGAGTTAGTAATCTTTATTCATGGGCTGGTGGGGGGCAAAGACCCCCACAAGGGGAGGTGGAGGTGGCACAACCCCCTCCCACAAAAACACTTTTTCTTTTGCTGGATGTTGGGTCACCCGTAAGTGTGTATCAATGATTTGCTTTCGGTGATATACACTCACTAATAATAGTGATCACTATTTTGCGATCGCTATTATGAGATGGAACCCTAATTGCTGTATGCTGATGATGCAGTCCTCTATAGAATCTCTAGTGATTCCAGCTGTCTAAATGCTCAGATAGTTGGAGATGGCCTAGAACTAGAAAACTGGTTGGTGGCAAATTAGTTTGTCCTTAATGCAAAAAAGACCAAGGCAATCTTGTTTTGCCCTAGAAACCTGGGTATGACCAGACAACACACACTTCATCTCTTGACCTACTCTAGAGTGCTTACAGGAGTAATGGAGTCGACCAGATAACTGGGGGTTTACCTAAACCAGAAACTTTCTTAGAGAACCCATATCGACCATGCTCACTCAGACCCTTCATTAAAAAATTGGTTTACTCTACTGTCTTGGTAATTTTCCATCTTGGGACTCATGGCTTATCCTTGCTACAGGTACTGTCCTTCCCTTTCTGGAATACAGCATCCCAACAGTGCAATCCTTGAGGTGCTCTGAGCTCAATAAGATCAGAGTACTCAACAATAAAATTGGCGATTAGCAGCCTGAGTCCCACCCAGTGGGCACCAGTGAAATATGCAGGGCTCATTTAATTGGCCTTCATTGGAGGACCAGTTAGAGTACCCTCTCCTCTGCCTGGCCTTTAAGCTTGTAAAGGGTTTCTCCTCTCCCCCTAACCTAAATTACATTCTAAAAATTAAATCTTCAAGGAGGGTCCTGCGATCTTTCAGTAATACCCTATTGGAGGTAGCTAGAGTTAGATCCTGTGTAAGAAAGAGATCTTTTGCCACCTCAGTTCCTTACATTTGGAACACTCTTCCTTTTGCTTGTCAAGACTACTCTTCATTTGGTTGGATTTAAGAAGGGGATTAAAGTTATCCTACTGGAGCATGGCTTCTATGCCCAGAAGCAGTAACAATTCCTTTGATTATAACTGATGCTGTTTTCCTGCTCTGGTTCATAGTGGTACCCTAATGACCAATGTTTCCCTACTTGGTGTAATCAAAGATTGTTATTAATACTATGTGACATATTGGTACTCTATGTTTGGCCAAATGTATTTAGCTGATTATGCATTTTGACTGTGTCATGTCTGACAGTGATTTGTAAATGTATTTTGGCAATGTTCTACTTGTTTATTATATGTATTTATTTCTGAGTCACCCTTGAAAAAGAGGCAGCTATATCTCAGTGGGCCTACCTGGTCAACAAAATGAATGAATGAATGAATGAATAAACAAAATAATAAATAAATAAAGTACCATGGGCTATGGCTAAGCCGACTCTGGGGTAAGGTTGTGACTGGATTTATACAAGATTTTTAATCTAGAACTGACAGTTCTGTAAATACCCAAGACCCCTGGAATTCTGCGATTCTGTAGCTGCAGAATTTTCCACAAAATTTGCATCAAGCCATAGAATCTATATAGTGCCACAGAATTCACTGTTTTTTTTTGTGAATTTTCATTCAAATATGCAGTTTTTCCATACTGCCTGACTCCCCATTTTGTTTATCCTGAAGTCCTTCATCAATGCCCAGTATGAGATGTCATTAATGAATTCAAATCAATTTTAGCAACTAGACGGACTACATTCTGCCACTTAAATTAATAAATTATGCCACAGAAATCAGAAAATGCTGCCACAGAAGTATAGGAACCATGCTAAAATTCAGGACAAAGTGCCGCAAGTACTACGGACTCTACAAATACCTGAAACATGCGGCAAAAATCAGGGAAAAGGCAAGTGTAATGCCTAGTTAGTTGAATGATGAGACAGTTGCAAGGAAGGTTCCATCACTACATGAGACAGATAAACAGGACATATGATTCTTTAGTCTACAAAATGAATTAAAAAGCATAGCCCAGGTTTTAGAAGCATTCAGGTGAAGTTTGTTTACATTAAGCCCACTTTGAACAGCCTAGCAGTCCAAGGACTGGTGCATTTTGATGTTCTCAATATTATATGAACAAAAAAAGAGATCAAGATAATCTGTATATAGGATGGGTGTAATATAGGAAAGATCATGGTGGACTGTGTTAATATGAAGGCAGAAGAAAAAAGGCCCAAGGCTCAACCCCTGAGGACCCACAAAAGAGGTGGAGGCAGGCTCAGAGATGGAGGACCCAAACTTGACTCTCTGGTATCTATTTGACAAGTCATTTTTAAAGCTGGGAAGCCCCAAGGCAGAAATAGTGAGGATGGCAAGCTTAGCACCAAGTAAAGAATGATCACTCTGGTCAAAGGCCTTGGTGAGGTCTATGCAAACTGCCTCAATAAGATTACCCCTTCCAACTGCAGCAGCAATATTTTTACTAAGTGTTAGAAGGGCAGTAGTGGTGCTGTGACCCTTAGGAAAATCTTGCTTGACTGGAGATACTGCTGGAGGCTGTAGGAGTAAAGGTAATTGCTTGGCTGAGTGGTGACAATTTTTTCAAGAATCTTATTTAGCACATGTAAAAGGTGATAGTTCTGTAATTGCTGATAAACTCCAAATCAGCTATAATTAGATTCCTGCTCCAGTGCCAAAGGAAACTGATTCCGAATGGCTGGTCCTCTATAATAGATGGCATGCTTGCCAATTCCCATTCACATACTGAAGCAAGTGCAATTAAGTGATGTCTGGAGGCAGAGCTAAGTTAAAGTGCATTGATTATATCGAAAAACATTAATGTGTATCAACACATGGGAATTATATCAACACAACTTGCAAATGCTGATCTAAATCCAAACTTTCTTTAAAAAAATATCCTAATGGTTTGTAATCAAGCCCTTTCTATCCATAATTTCTTTGAAAAGTATTAATGTTGAAACTTAACTGGGCTAGGAACTTTTTTTTAAATGAAAGCCTGGAGCAGGGTTGACATGGATAAGCCCTATCAATAAATTGTTTTATATATTGAAACATGTCAATATACATCAATAAATATTTAACAGTGTGTGAAGCATCAGAGCTGGGCAGCCTCCACTCCACTGTTCTGAAGGATGTAGGGGGCACTTGGGAAGCCACTGACAAATTTGTTCAACTGCTGTCTGATAACAGGGGGGGTCTCGGAGGACTGAAGAATGGTGAATGTGGTCCCTCTACACAAAGGGGGGAGGGGCAAGGGGGATCCAGAATACTACAGCTGGTTAGTCTGCCACTTAACATGGGGCAGCTGCATGAATCTATCAGGACGCTAATAGTTGAATTCCTTGAGGAAAATGACCTACAGGTTAAAAGGCAGCATGGCTTCTTAAAAGGGAGGTGATGCCAGACAGACCTCATTGACTTGTTCGACTCAGTGTGACAGGCAATGGATAAATGTCAGGCTGGGTTCATCTTTTATTTGGACATTTGGTGCTACACAGGGGGCTTGTAAAGAACCTAAGGGACTTAAGAATAGGGGACTGATGAATCAACTAAATAAGCAGCTGGTTGGGGGAAAGGACCAGAGGGTGTTGGTTAACATAACTTGTCCAGGAATCAGAAGTGTGATGAACAGTGTACTCCAACATTTAGTCTTTGACCAGTACTCTTCAACATGTTCATTTGCTACATAGAAGAAGGCATACAGGAGAAGATCAGCTAGTTCCCAGATGACACAAAGATTCAGTATGCGGCAGGGTGAATATGCAGGAGGTAATCAGTAAAATGAGACAGGATCTGGAGAGGCTGTAAAAATAATGCAAGGTCTGGCAAATGCAAATTCAGTGTGAAAAAATTCAAGGTTATGCACATTAGAAAAAAGAATCTTGAAACACAATATAATACAGAAGGCACCAGAGTTTACAAAACAACTGAGGGAAAGGGACCTTCAGATAATCATCAGTGGCAATCAAGGCATTAATCCAATACAATAATGCATATTCTAAGGCCGAAAGAATACTAAGCTGCATTGACAGAGGCTTCACCAGTAGGAGGTAGAAGGTGCTCCTTAGTGGTGTGCAGAATTTTCAAATTCTGTCAAATTTCGTCAGAAGCGGAACAACAGGATAATGTGGAATGGGTTTTCTGCTACATTTCAGAGGAATTCAATTTCATGAATCTCTGCATTTTCTGTGGAAATGGTTGTGGCATGATGTTCCATGTAAAAATGCTGTTCTGCACAATCATATTCTGTGGATCACAGCAGGCAAAATTTTGCAGAAGGACCAGTGAAATTCTGGCAGAAATTCTACCAGTGGAATGATCATTCTGCTCTAATTCAACACAGCACTAGTGTTTCTACAACTCTGCAGATCCCTACTAAGGCCATTCCTGGAGTTCTGTGTGCAGTTTTGGAGCCTCCATTTCAAGAAAAACAGAGATTGAATGGAAGTAGTGGAGGAGGGGATGTCCCATGAAAACAGTAAATGCATTTCAGCGAATGAATAACAGTGCATGGAAAAGAGCGAATGTCATATTAACGATGTGGTTTTTGTAGGGAATGGTTATTTCAGCAATGTGGGTTATAATGCAGTTCAGCCATGTAAGCTGTGTGCTGTGTGCTGCAAACCGGTGCTGGATGCATAGCGTAGAGGTTTGAGTCAGTGTGTGTGTGTGTGTGTGTGTGGTTGCTATGTCCATCAGACCTGGGTTCGATACTTGTGCTTCTTGACATTTATTTTTTCTTTAAAGGTTGGCCTAACTTCGCTCTCCACCCTCCCAGAGTTCTGTCTCCCAGAGTTGTTCTATGACATTTTTCCACCTCCTGACTATGTTCCTGTCCCTGAGTTGCATCCCCCTTGGAGTGATATTATGTAATGTGCCCCTTCCTGAGTTTGTCCTCCTCCCAGAGTCGTATCCCCCCAGAGTGACAATATATAATCTGCACCCTGCCAAATTCATCCCCCTTCCTGAGTTGCATCCCCCCCTACAGTGACATTACGTAATCTGCCCACATCCTGACTTTGTCTGTGTCTCTGAGTTGCGTCCCCCTCCCCCCAGGAGTGACAATATGTAATCTGCACCCGTTATGACTTTCTCCTCCTCCCTGACTTGCATCCCCCTGTCGAGTAACAATTTATAATCTGCCAACATCCTGACTTCCACCCCACCCCTGACGTGCCGTTTGCCTTTTTGCAGTTTTTGGTGCTCACTATTAGTGATTCTCACTGTTTTTGTTGGCACTCATGTTGATGCACAGTTATTATCTTTGCAGTATTTTTTTTGCAGTTTGACATAGTACCATAGGAGGGTTACAAAAATTATAAATGGCATGTAGGGACAGTCCTTCAAGTAAAGATAAAGCAAGCTGAACATGTACTTGCTTGGGGATAGAAGGGAAGGGTGAGATGTGATAGAAACATTTAAGTATATCAAGGGAATCAACAGTGTGGACTATCAGCAACAGTTCAAGTGCAGCAAAGGACCTGCACCGGGTATCATAGAAACAAACTGGCTGGTTGTAGTTTCAGGAGATATGTGAGGAAGAACTTCTTCAAAGAAAGAGTGATGGACAATGGAATACCTTGTTAAGGGGAATGGTCAAGTAAGAGATCGTGAAGGGATACAAGGTGAGGAGGTACAGGCATAAGGTACTCATAGCAGTTAAAGGGCAAGGAAGGAGGGAGGGGGGAAGCCAACAAAACAGACTAAGCTGCTTATAAGGAGTTCAGATAAAGACTGCCTAGTGATTGGATGGAGTGGTAGTAGGCAAGACCAGAACAGATCAGATGAAACTATGATCCTTTTCTACTTGTAATCATCTTTTTATTATAGGTGCACAGTAGCACCCCTACAGTTATGGTTCACTAGGTTATTTAACATTAAACCCCTAATTTTGCACTATAAGAACTTTCTTGTCATTTGACAAACTAGCCCAAAATTTGGCATGTGCGGTTAGGCTATCAGAGTGTCAAGATGTGAAAAGTTTTGTGATAGCATCTTGCACAGTTTTTGAGATACGGAATGCCACAAACGGGGGAGGGGGGGACACATTTGGTTTCCCTATACTTAATATTGGGTATTTTTTTGCAGTCACCTACAGCCTAGACTATATGGAATTGTTTTCATAAAACTTTCAGGTTGAAGGGGCCCATGCCAATGGTGTGCCTTTGTAAGGCTTTGTGGGAAAAAAATCATAACATTTTAAAGTTATAATGATTTTTGAGTTAATGTTTCAGTGCAATTGTAAAAAAAAAACTATCAGGAAGGTAAAAATCTATCGATATAAATAAAAAAACATATCGCTAGTGGTTATTTGCATGATTTACTTGTGGGGGGACATATCTGAATGGCCACCATTTTCTTTTGCTGTTTAAACTTACAAACATTTAATTACAAATATCATACCTGACAGATGATTTTTCACTCACTTGGTGAATTGACCTTTCAGGCAGGATTTTAACATTTTCACCACTCTTGTTTATGAGGTGGGGTCATTAGAAGGCTATGTTGAAAAGTTAGGGTTAAAATATGTAAAAATGGCAAAGTAATCACATATGTTGAAATGTTACTATACTTGCTCGTAACTTTGGTAATTCTAAATATTTTGACCCCACATTTTCAACATATCCATTTTTTTATACCACCTCATAAAGATGACAGCTTCTGTCATTTTTCAAATCCTGGCCAAAATATGTTTTCGCACCTGAGGTGCAGAATGATGTTTTATTTTCATTTCATTTTTATTGCCTGCACTGGAAAGGTATGTGAGCATTGCTTCCCGTTTACACCAGCATCCAGTTACCTACAGCAATCATGAGACATGCCATAGGCTAAAACATTTAACTAACAGCAAGGGTTAATACGATGGTACATAAAATCAGGATAATGTAGACTAAAAGGCAAACCATGAACTAGCCTTGGTGAATTAACAAATACAAGGTGATATTAAGCATTCAGTGAGGGTTTAATAATAATATAACATAACAGTGGGAAACAAAAAAATTAAGTGCAATCTAAAAACTAGTCTAGGTGGATTAACAATGCTACAAGTGCTAGAAAGAGAGGGTTAGTACCAGAGGTGGATTACCAGAAGACGATGGGAAAAGAGTGCAGAAGGAGAGCCAGATTAGGGCTGCAAGCATGTGCAGGAGAGGGCAAAATGTCTTTTGACACTGTGTTTGAAGGCATTTGTGAAGGGACAGAGTTTTAGTTCCAGAGGGAGAGAGTTGAAGAGCCTAGGTCCCACATAGGAGAGTGTTTTCTGGCTTTGAGTGGTCTGACAGAAAGGATCAGGGAAAGAGAGAGTGGAGGACAGTCTAGTGGTCCTGGTGGTGGTGGCTGTCTAGAAGAGAGAGGTGAGGCAATCAGGGAGCAGTCCCCAGGAGAGTTTGAAGAAGAAGCTGGCCATCTTGCAATTGAGGCAGGCCTCAAGGGAGGGTCAACTGGTGAGCTTATAACAGTCAAAGTGATGTGTCAGTTTAGAGACCAGAGGCAAAGCAGATAGCATTGTGGTAGGAGCTTCAAAGTCTGGAGAAATTTTTGATGGAGAGGCGGGGGAGGGAGACAAGTGAACCATAGTTAAAGACAGAAAGGAGGAAGCTGGAGACTAAGAGCTATTTGGATTCTCTGTTAAGGTAATGCTTTTTTTCTGTGGCAGTTACCAAGTTGTTGGTGGGCTTTTTTTGATTGTGAGGTTAGTGTGAGCATCGAAATTGAGGTGGCTATCCAGGAGTAAGCCAAGGTACTTGAATTCACTGACTCTTTCAATGGAGTTACCAAGGTTGTCGTAGAGGAAGAGGTCAAAGCCAAGGGGTTTGCAGTGGCTGAAGAAATCCATGAACTTAGTTTTTTTGGAGTTGAGTACAAAATCTGTGGACGTGAACCAGGTGTGAAATCTGCTGAAATCGAATTGGAGTCTGTTAATGAGAGCTTTAGGGTTCTTGTCCTGACAGAAAAGGGCTGCATCATCAGCATAGAGAATGAGTTCAGAGGAGGTGCAGATGTCAGGCAGGGAGTTAACGACCAGAGAGAAGAGAAGATAGCCCAGGATGAAACCTTGCGTGATGCTGTATTTGATGGGACAGGATTCAGAGAGGACACCACCAATAATGGTGCAATGGGATCTACCCGTTAGTTAATCCTTGAACCAGAGGCAGACCTCAGGTGAGAAATGGAGGCCAGCCAGGGTACAGAGGAGGACTTCATGATCAATGAAATCAAAGGCTTTGGTGAGGTCTACAAATGCAGCACCGGTGTAGAGGCCTTCGTTGTTAGCTTTGTCTATGGAGTGGGTGAACTTGATGAGGGAAGTTTCAGTATTGTGTCGAGCACTGAACTCATGCTGAGCCTCTGTAAGCAGGTTGTATTTGGAGTGGAATTATGTGGTTTGCCTGTGGACCACTTTCTCTAAAATTTTGGAGAGAGGGGCAAGGAAGGAGATGGGATGGTAGTTGAATACTAGATCCTTGGAACCAGATTTATGAAGAGGTTTAATAATGGTGTACTTCCATGTTTTGGGAAGGACCCTGTGCAGACAGAGTGATTGAGGATGTTAGTGAGAGGGATGGCCATGGAGTTACAGACAAGATGGAGAACTATGAAGTCAATGTTGTCAGTATCTTTGGATGGTCTTGGGTCGTTTGTTCTGATTAACTTGACCACTTCACCAGAGGTTAGGTATCTGAAATGGAACTTATGGTGGGAGACTGGGAGGGGTGCGGGGGTAAACAGAGTAGGAGTGGAGCTGGGCTTATACTGGTCGAGGTCACCAAAGTATTTATTGAAAATGGAGGCTATTTCACTTGACTCGGTGGTGGTTGTCCCTTCGGAGGTGAGACACATATGTTCTGAAATTCCCCTACCAATAAGGTTGTTAAGAATGTTCCAGGTCCTACTAGGTTTCCCCTGGGCAGCTCGTTATTTTTCAAAGATGAAGGGGGATTTAGCAGATCTTGTGGAAGATTTGCACTTGTTCCTGAGGGTTTTGAAGTCTTGGAGGAGTTGGGAGGTTTGTATTTTCTGTACAACTTTCAGGCTCAGTCCCCATCCCTCATTAGTTTGCGAAGCTCAGGGATGATCCATTCTTGGCTAGACCCCTTAAGCTGGATTTTTTTAAGCTGGATGAAATGGTAACAGAGAGAAAGGAACTTATTGCTAAAGGCTTCAAGTGTTTTGCAGATGTCAGAAATGCTTTCAGTGAAAGACTAGTCTTGGGCTAGGGCAGCTTTGGAAAACTCAGAGGCATCCAGCTTCTTCAATTGCCTGTTTTGGATGAATTTGTTGGGGGGGGGTTTGTGGACCATTAGCAGAAAACAGCACAGTGGTCACTGACTGTGTTGGGAAGAACTCCGGAGGCAGCGACATGAGAGGGGTGTGAGGCCAGGACCCAATCAATGAGGGACTGAGATCTTTCGATACCGTAGAATGAGTTTTTGGCAGGGGGTTGAAAATTTTCACTACCGCATTCATGAGGTGGGATAATAAGAAGGCTATGCTGCCAATTAGGTGTACAAATTTGATAAAATGCCCAGGTTATGAGTGAACATTGAAGTATTTTAACATTCACTCATAATTTCACTAAATTTCACTATTTTGAGTCCAAATTTTTCCGAATATCCATTTTTCCACACCACTTCATAAACTTGACGTGCCATATTTAAAATCCTGGATGAGATGTGTTTTCGCACTTCTGGTTCAAAATGACATTTTGGCCAGTATTCTATAAATGGTATATGTCATGTTTATAAGGCAAATTATAAAATGAGTATATTGAAAATCTGGGGTCAAAATTGAAACAAACTATATATAATTGTTAACAAACTTTGTACATAGTGCAACTCTTGACCCCAATGGGAATGCTTTGTGATCTCATGCTGGTGAGATGAGTTCAGGGATGAGCTCAGTGACCCAGCTGGATTGGGTGAGGGAAGGGGGATGGTGCTGTCATGCAACCCCCCCACCAGGGAATGAAAGGTGCAGGGTTGTCCTCACAGGTCTGGGTACCAAATAGTGAAGGTAACTGTCCTCTTGGCATGGAGCCCTGCACCTCTCCCCCCATGGGTGGCAGAAGGCCCTGTGCATTGGCTGACAGATGCACTGTTTGCCCTGTGCATCTATAGCTGTGGCCACATAGAAGTGCAGGGACTGCAGGGTCCTGCACTTCCACAGCCCTCCAGACAGCCCCTTCAGTTCTTCTTCTTAAAGCCACAAAAGTAGGAAATGTGGTGTTAGGGTTTCTGACCCTAATGCCCCACCCCACCCCCAAGCAGCAAAAGGGAAACATATTAGGGTTTTAGGTCTCCAGAGTTTCAACGAATCAGTGGTGGGTAATCCTTGGGTGTTGTCAACAATAATGCTCACCCATCCCCCCAGCCAATAGCCTCCAATCTGAAACACAAGCTACAGCTTCAAGCCACTGCCTTATAATGATACACTCTTCAAAGCATGTCTCGCCACAGGTTGACAACACAATTAGTGAATAAAGGAGTTCATGATGTTGTTTGCTCATGGACTGGGATGGGCATTAGGGTTAACACACCCTAAGGAATATTCCACTACTGATTCGCCAACATTCCAGAGACCCAAAATCTGATTTTTTTTTTCCTTTTGCTGCTTGGGGGTTGGGGGTGGGTCATTAGGGTTGCAAACCTTAATGTCACATTTGTCTACTTTTGTGGCATTAAGCTTCCCTAACTGGTACATTGAAGATGTTTATTTGCAAAGAATATGTATGAAAGCACAGTGACATACATTGACAGACAAAATTGGTATCAATATTACTTATTTATGTTGACCTGACTCCAAACTTTAATTCCAAAGCAACTAAGTTCTTGAAAGTCCTGAGCTTTTTTTAATTCATTTTTATTGGTTTTCAGCATACAACAAATGACATGACACAGTAAACACAATGACATAAGTGCCCACTCAGGCAGTAGTACATGCATAAACAATGTTGTGTCATGTCCCCACCTCTTACCACCCCCCCTTACAATTACCTTCCCCCCAAACCCCTCATGCTATTTACTTCTCCTCCCTTCCCTCCCATCCCTTTCAGCTGGATATATATTCACATTCTTATACTTTTAGAATGACTTCTTGGCTGGGAGGGATTAGCCCAAAGTTAGAGGAATAACCCTAAGCCTCAGACTTTCTCAGTCCAGTGAAACTCCAACTTGTATCATGTACATAGCGTGCATCCCAGCCCATATATTTTTGTATCTGTAGGGAGAGTGGCCCGGGAAGTTCTAAATTGTTCCACCCTTAGATTAAACAAGAGGTCTTGGAGCCATTCTGTATAAGAAAGCTTCTGGGTGACAATCTAATGCCTTAAGACAAGTTTCTTAAGTGTTATGGAAATTATTACTATGTGATATCTATGTACTCTGACCTGTACCTCAGAACAATTCCCAATAAGACAAACTTCTGGTGTAAACAACCCTTCTAGACCTAGCAAAGGGTCAGCTGTCCTTCAAATTTCCATCCAGAGGTCCTGAACATAGTGACAGTCCCAGAACAAATGGTGGAGGGAGCCATCTTCCATCTTGCACCTAGTACAGGTTGGAGTTGAGGATTTATCTATCTTAAAAAGTTTGAGGGGCATCCAATATAAATTATTTAAAAATTGAAATTGTGTTAATCTTAGCTTATCTTTTGATAGGTAAATATATGTATCTTCCCAGATTTTATTCCAGTTAATACTAGGGTCTGGAAATTGACCAATCCAGTATGTTGGGCCTCTTTCCTGAAAAATAGGCACTTGTCCCAAAAGGGAGCTGTACACCTTTGCTATTGCATGTGGGAGATTACTGCATCTGCTAAGGTGGCAAAGAATTCACCAAATTTGTCCTCTGTCACCAAATGTCTACTGAGTTGATTCAAGAGGTGAGATAACTGGTATATGCAGAACACTTGTCCCTTAATCAGTGAAAATTTGTTAAGAATGTCCAGTACTGGGAGACATCTCCCTTCTGGATCCAGAAAATCTTTTAACTTTGAGTGTTGAAGCTGAGGGATGCAGAATTTAGAAATCATCTTATTACCTATCCTAACATTTGGGTTCCTCACTAATGGCTGGTTCCAGTCCTGAGAGTGTTTATATTTTAAAAAGTTGCATAGTTGAGAGTGGGCTTTTATCGAGATCCCAATAGAAGAGTGGGAGATGTTAACTGGTAAGTTTTTAGTTGTATTATATAACAACATAGGTATTGAAAGGTTTGCCTCCTCTAATATTGCTTTCTCAAGTGTTAGCCATGGTGGGACATATGATAGGTTAGCCAAAGTTACATCGTTAGTCATCCACTTCATATATTTGGAAATCTGACTGGCCCAGTAGTAACACCCTACATGAGGTAATCTCAACCCCCCTCCAGACCTGGATGCAGCCAACTTCTGGTAAGCTCTTCTTGGGGGCTTGGCTTCCCATATAAAGGAAGACATAATCGCATGAACTTTCCTGAACCATTTAATAGGCAGCCAGATGTTAAGCATGTGTAATGGGTAGAATATCCTTGGTAGGACGTTCATCTTAACTATATTAATGCACCCCCAAATAGAGACAGAAAGGGATGACCATCTAGTAAAATCCTGTTGTATAACTGCTAGAGTGTCATCAAGGTTTAATTTCTTAGTAAGGGAGTCTGGTGAGGTAAATGCCCAAATATTTTAAACGCTTCGGGGACCATTGAAGACCTAAGCGTGGAATATCACTTTTTAACAATCTATAATTTAAAGGAAAAACCGTGCTTTTTTTCCAGATTGATTTTATAATTAGAATAAGTAGCAAATTCTGAGATTATTTGCAGGGAGGCCTCGAATGCCTGAACAGGATTAATGGAGTGAAGCAGAATGTCATCTGCAAATGCTGATAATTTGAACACAGACCCATGCAGAGGTATACCTGTGATCAAAGGAGATTCCCTGAGTATAACAATTAAAGGCTCCAAACAGATATTGAATAGAAGTGGCAATAATGGGCACCCTTGGTGAGTACCTGAATGAAGGAGGAACCTCTCCGAGAAAACCCCATTACAATAAATGTGCGCTTGTGGATTTTTATAGAAGGAAGTGATCCACCCGATATATTCCTTCGGGAATCCAAATTTGCTCATTATGGAAAACAAGAAACTCCAATCCACCCCTTCGAAAGCTTTTTCCGTGTCCAGGGACAACAGACCAGCCGACACATCAGAGTCCCTGAACGTGGAAAAAATGTGTGATAATTTCCTCAAGTGATCTGGAGAGTTTCTCCCTTTCATAAATCCTACCTGGTCTAAGTGAATAATGGTGGCTATAACTTCCGCCATTCTATTTGCTAACTATTTAGCTATAATTTTCATATCATAATTCAATAAAGAAACAGGCCTGTAGTTAGTCACCAATTCCGGGTCCCACTCTGGCTTATGCAAAACAATAATTAGAGCCTCCAATAAGCTGTCATCCGTTACCTCCCCTTCCAGAAACTTTTTATACAACCGGCTTAACCAGGGAATCAATTGTTTACAAAAAGATTTGTAAAAATTGGGTGAAAACCCGTAAGGGCCGGGGACCTTATCCAAGGGAGGGAGTCAATTACTTTCTTTATTTCTGTATCAGTTGTGGGCACCAGAAGTGTCACCTTTTGTGTTGTTGTTATCTGTGGGAGTGAAAATGACTCTAAATATCTATCTAGCTCTTGCTTTTCAGGAGGGTTAGGCCTAAGTCCATATAAGTCTTTATAAAAAGTTGTAAATTCCTGTACTATTCTTTTAGGATGCACTTGTATAGTATCCGAGCTAGCCCTAACACCCCTAATTACTCTGGCAGCTTATTGAGCTTTTAATCGAAGGGCCAGCAGTTTCCCTGCTTTTTCACCATGATCCACATAGTTAATCCTGGTGCGCATAATTGCATACTCTGCTTTGCTTAGCAACAGGGAGCTATACTGGTCTCTCGATTCCATTAGTTTAAGTCTCTCTATCTCTGGAGTGGAAGGAGATAGTGTTTTCTCTAAATCACGAATTTTGCTGTTTAATGAGAGGGCTTCTTATTGTTTCCTTTTTTTTATACGAGGCTATTCTGATAAGTTCTCCCCTTATTACACACTTCAGGGTGCACCATTCTGCATCTATTCTCCCTGTCGAGCCAAGGTTAATCTCTGTGTACTGATCAATTGTTTTGAAATATCCTTAATAACTCCCTCATCTCTTAATAATTGATTATTAATCTTCCATATGGTTTCTTTTGGAACATTAGGTAGCAGGTTTAATGAACAACCCACCACCGCGTGATCTGATATCACACCGGGTTCAATCGCACTCCCTATTATTCCTGATAAGAAAGTGTGGCTAATTAAAAAATAGTCTATCCTGGTGGACGTGCCATGAACAGCAGACTTAAATGTGTACTCCCTCAAGGAAGGGTGCAGGACCCTCCATGGGTCCAACAGACCTAATTGATCCGTTAAATCACGGAGGGCTCTCTCATGAAAGTCGAGATTTCCTAGCCCCTGTTCTATCCAGGTCAGGGTAAACAGGAGATTCCAATCTCCTCCCAATATTAGTGGAAATGAAACATAGGGAAATAATTCTCTAAGTAATTTATGAAAAAAGGCTGGTGAGTCAAAATTGGGTCCATAGACACAGCAGAGCACAACCTCCGTATGATCAAGTAAACCTTTCAAAATTAAATATCTACCCTCAGGATCACGGAAACAAAACTCACAATTAAAGGGAGTAGTCCAGGAAAACAATACAGCTACCCCTCTGCTTTGGGTACTGTCCCCGGCAGCGAATACCTGACCTACCAGTTGCCTCCTCAGGAGTGAGCCCTCCGAGATCAGTAAGTGGGTTTCTTGTAAGAATGTGATGGCTCCTTTTAAGCATTCAATATGTTTTAAAACCTGATATCGTTTCACCTTCTTTCTTGCCCCTCTAATGTTCCATGTAAGTAACCTTAAACCTCCTGCCATTTTTTTCCCAAACTCAAATTACAGTAGCCTATTTCTAACCTTCCCAATATCCAGCCGAGTTTCCCCTCATCCCCCCTTCCCCAAATCCTGAATCCCTATACACCTTACCCCTCTTAATCTTAAGATTCATATGCAAACCCACAAATTCTTAACCAAAACACAATCCTACTGGCCAAAAGGGCCAAAAATACCCTCCACCCTCTCAGCTTAATAACATCCAGGTACGTGATCTACAGAAACCACAAATATCCTCTCCCACCTCCTGCCCACTCTTAACCCCACATATTACTTCTTGCTTTGAGTCCTAAATCCATGGCTTAGCATTAATTACACCCTATTTATGTATAAAAGAAACATAGAAGAAATATTCACTGGTTGGAAACTTACATTCTTGTTAAACACAATCATTTAAACTTATCTAATAAAACTAAAAATGAAACTTTGAAGTGAGTCTTTTATATACATACAGTCCTTACTTAACTAGGGAAATGAGCCCATAATTTATCTCAGGGCGACACCTTGTGGCCACTTCCTCGTATTACATTTAGGCAAACAATATTCATTTGAACTCTGTGGCCACTTCGCTAAACTCAGTTAAATGAATAAATTCTTCATTATGATGCCCTCATCCAATAGAATAAAAAGAAGAAAGAAGGAAAAAAAAAAAGAAAAAAACACAAACCCCCTGTTACTTTCCGTATGGCAGTGACTGCAGTTGTAGGGTTCATTCTGCAGGTGAAATGTAGCTTGCTAGCACAGTAATTATTTGAGCTGGGTCCTCGATATGCTTTGCCTTCAGAGCTCTTTCGAGACATAAGCGTGACTGATAAATGGGGGGGCAGAAGACAAGTAAACCCAAAAAGGAGGGAAGAACTCCCACCTTCTAACGAAGTTGCCACTGCTTAGGTTAAGTCTGCCCATTGGGAATCTACTACCCGAACAGTCCCTGTCAATGTAAAATGCTAACTCTTCGATAAACTGGAAAGCCTTCACCAAGTACTGCAAAAGACTAGACCCACTCAAAAGGGACAGAATCTTTCGATTCACTTCTGGGTCTGATTCTTAGCTATTTCAGAACATCTATTTTATTATAACCAGCCTTATCCTTTCACCCCCTTTACCAGCAAAAATAAAGAGCACCACGCTAGTAAGCATAGCAGGACCTCATTCTGCCCAGATCCTGTTCCTCTTACTATGTTCTCATTCAACTTTAAAAACAACCTATATTTTAGAACAATAAGATTTATATAGGGTACCATAAAC
Source organism: Neoceratodus forsteri (assembly GCA_016271365.2). NCBI lineage: Eukaryota > Metazoa > Chordata > Ceratodontiformes > Ceratodontidae > Neoceratodus > Neoceratodus forsteri. The sequence continues at coordinate 249,156,850 of CM057453.1, forward strand.
TAATCTGTCTTAACCAGCATGGAAACATTTGTAGACTCGCCCGACTTATAATTCAGCATGTGTCCTCGGGAACAATATATGGCAGTTCTTACACACAGATCTATGTTACTCTCATTTCATTTGGTGCAGTCTATCAGCCGAATAATAAGTAAAGCTCTCTTTTTGAGGTATCTCTCCAAGACCCCATCCTTAAGCTTCAGGCACAGGGTCAACAATGTTGCTTGCAGGGCAGTTATGCCACTCTATCAAATTCCCCACAAAACAGCTACCACTGCCCTTTTAGTTTCTTTGGGAATAACAGCTACGACAATACCAGGCTATCTTACACTGATGTCTGTAACAAAGGGGAATGTTCATTATAACCTTCTCCTTGGAGTTCCATTAAATATCGAGGATGACAACCTGGGCTTCATCCGCTAACTGTTAGAGTAAACTGAACACCAAATAAGCTGAATAGCTTTAGTCCCGTGTACTTTGCAACAAACGGATATCTCAACACAAATAGGCCGACAGCCTCCATGTATACCAGTACAGTGATCACTAAATAGATCGGGGAATGCTCCCATCAGAGCTGTATCTGCAGCATTCAGATCTTCAAAGGTAGACCAATTACCACCTATCAGAACCTGGAATTTTGCAGGATAAAACATTTTAAACTTGATCCCCGCTGGTATAAATTTGCTAACCAAAGGATGAAAAAGAGCTCTGCGCTGCCGGATGGACACCGGGAGATCTTGTGTGATCCTTAGCTGACTTCACCCCATTTTATTTGCTCCAAACTTCAGACTTTCATCAGAAAATGCTGCCACTCCAGGTAGTTTAAAAATCGAACTATTGGAGGTCGAGGGGGAGCATCTGCAGCGGGCATCAGACGCAGAGATCGGTGGACTTGCTCTATGCAGTAAGAAGCGTCAAACGGGGAAGGACCAACCAGCTTCTCTACCAGCTTCTGAACAAAAAGAATTGTGTTGGCCCCCTCTTCTTTCTCTGGTAATCCTATAAGCACCATATTGTTGTGCCTACTGTGCCCCTCCAAATCCTCGACCTTCAGTTCCAGGCTAGCCATCTTCTGCCTTGTAGACACCAGCTCTGGCTCTATTCTCCCCAGATGCTTTTCTGCTGACACTATCCTTGCCTCGTTGTCTCTGACCCTTTGTGAAATGCTCTTCAGAGCCATGGCCATTGATTTAAGTTCGGCCGTTAACGATCATAGCTCCTCATGGAACAGTTTGAACTCCTGCAGGAACCTATCCACTGTTAGGACGCTAGGATCCTGGCTTGATGAGGAATGTTCTGCCGCAGCGGCTTGTGGCCTTGTTTTTTTGTGTTCCTTTTCTGGCATGGAAGGAGGTGTGTGTTTTGGCAGAGTTTGCCTCATCTCTGCTTCCATGCTGGGTAACGAAATTGCAGTCAGGTAACCTTGCACACTGCTAGACTTCTTAGATACACTTTTCTTTGTGGATTTCACCATTGTAACATGTTTAAACATTAATTACAGTTTCAAGTGAGCGGGAGACATAGAGAGTGCGACTACCCATGAGCCTGCATCATGTGATCCCCGTCCTGAGCTTTTTGCCATCCATGTGACTTGGCCTCACACCCCAGTCCTAGGACATCTGATGCTGACTGGTGAGACATAATTTAGATATCCACCTTTGATACCTCCTGTCTCAGGGAGGAAGGGTATTTACTTCTACTGCACAGCCACCCCCTGGTGGTCTACATCCCTTTGGTGGCCCAGATAGACACAAATCCATGCTGATCCACAGGGTTGCACTCAGTGGGTTGTATAAGGGATAAGGCTGTGGGATGAAAAGTAAGTGGTAGACCTAGGACAGTTGAAGTTTCCTCATCCCACCACACTTAGCTGAGCTTCATGGCCCACCTCTTCCTCTTCACTGGCTCCTCTCTCTAGTATCCAAGGCAAATTAAACAAATTATTCTCCTCAGGGCCTTGTCCCCTTCTAAAGTCCTGCTGTTGAAGGCAATCCAAAGGTTACTTTCTCAGGAAACAGAGTTACAAGTGAATGAAGGCATGAATGGAGTGTCAGACCCTAGTTGTACCATGAGCAGGAAAAATGACACAGAGGATACTGAAAGTAGGTTCTCATTGTCAAGTCCAGGAGTGTTACTAAAGAAAGCACAGTACAAGGAAAAAAAAAAGATTAAGCTCCTAGACCATTGTAGCAACAGTGCTTGCATGAGGCACAGATCATGACATCATTCCATGTGACTGGCATTATGCCTAGATCTCTTTGGGGGGAAGGGAGCACTGTCAAGCATAGTGGTAGTTGCCAGCTCCATTTATGCTCAATAACATCTTGCAGTCATATTTATATTTTACCTTAGTCTCCAGGAAGACTTCTCTCTTTGGCAGCCTAGTTGAACTTTTATGTATGGCATTTTTGGTACCTGAAAAACAGGGAGCATGTTTGCACTTCAAATTTGCACCACCCCCACAGTGGTTGTGTATTAGGACCTTCATTTCTAAAATGAAAGCTTTTTTTTAACTTCATAAGAATTTTATTGTTCTTAATACAAGTCAATTATTTCTTATGGTGAATAAGTACAATATGCTTATAGTCACATTAGTAACAGAGCGTGACCTCATTTACTATTATATTAACATCTTGAAATACTCCAGAATTGTCTCCAATACAAACTTGTATGTCTCTATGTTAGGAAGTATAGTTCTCCTAACCTCATAAGTGCTAAAACATTTCTAACACATTGTTATTAACATAAACAATGTCCTTATGCGCAATGTCTCCTTCTACTCCTTTCCTCCAGAGTTATACTTCAATGATTTGTACTTTTTTAGGGTGTGAGATCACTGGTTAATAGGTACCATGGGTGCCATATCTCTATGAATTTCTCTTGTTGGAGCTGTAATTGGTTAGTGGGTGTTCTCCATTCTTTCCAACTCTCCCACTCTAGTTTGCCAGTCTGTTATTGTATGTGGAAGAGGGGAGAGCCACCTAGAGGTGATGCACTTTAATGCTGCTACTCTAAACATCTTTACAGGGTTCTAGTCATTTTAGTACATGTGAGCAGAGTGGGAAAGCTCAATACTAGATCTATAGCTGTGCATGGCACTTGAAGTCCTGTTAGGGTCTGCATTTGTGCATGTATTCCTGTCCAGAATGGTTGAACCAGTGGAAAAGCCCAAAAAATGTGTCCCCCTTTGCCCACAACCCCTCCAACATAGGTCAGATTGGGAGGTCCCAAAATGCTTGGTTATAGTTGGGGTCAAGAAGTACCAGAACAATATTTTCCAGTTAAATTCTTTCCAGGTGGGAAATGCTGTTATTTGCCAAAGTATCCTCAATGTCTTTATCCACTAAGCTGGTTGTATATGGGTATCTAATTCTATTTCCCATTTTTCCTTTATTTTGTTAAGAGGTGATAACTCTTGTTTATTTAGGATAATGTAGAGCTGTGTAAAGTAACTGAAATTGCCTTTCAGTGTAATTGCATAGTAAAAGAACAGTTCAAGGTCTGTTCTTTCTCTCAGAATCTGGGGTATAACCCCTGGGGACTGCAAAAAATGTCATACCTAGAAGTACCTGAAATGATCCTCGTTACGGAGTTGGTATCTAGCTTTAAGTTGTGCAAAGGATAAACAACTGTTATTATCTAAACATTGTGTGAAGGTTGCCAGTTTCTTTACAGCCCAGTACCAGTACCCCTGATCTATTCTGGGCCGTTCAAGAGCAGCTTCAAATCGTATTAAAGATAGGGGCCCAGGTCCCTCTGGAGTGTGTGTGATTTTGTATAGTTTAAGAAGTATACGAAGCAAGTGTTTCACCCATGAGTTATCTGTGTTAGCCCATATATTTGTAGGGATATTATTCATTGGCAATGCTCAAAGGGCCCATTCAGGCACTGTGTCATCCTTTAAGTGGTACCAGCCCAACTCCTGTCTACGCTTGGCCCATGTGCACAACTGGGCTGCTCTGGCCACCAGATAGTGGTGAGGAAAGTAGGGAAGCACCAAACCTCCTTTCCCATGGGGTGCCTGAAAAAGAGTCCTAGCTAATCAGGGACACTTTCCTGCCCAGACAAATCACAGAAATTCCTTCTGTAGCTGGGTCCCTAAAATGAAAGCTTGAGATCAGGTTAACATGGCTTTGTCCTGTTGATATAGTTTCCTTGTGTTGATAAATTTTGATATACATCACAACACTTTCAACCATAATGTTATGGTTAAGGGTCTGATTAACAAAAAGGCCAGAGATATGCACAAGTAAGGGATAATACATGAAAGGACTTGATATACCCTGGGAAGTTGTTAGGCAAATGCATAGTCAAGTGCTGAAACTACCTGAGAAGTGCATTTTTCTCTTATGATCACACACCTTGACATTTGTTATCCCACTTACAAAGTTAGTTTTAATTTGTTAAAAAATATGTAGCTTAAGTGAGGAGTGGATTTGTCAGAATATAATCAGCAGTCATATAATGTTTCAACTAATGAAGTTACAGGATTTTCATGGCCCATTTTATAAATCATGTTTATTCTGGTTTAGAGCTCCACACCCTTTGACTAAGTCACACACTTGCCTGAATCAGCAGCTCCCATCGCTCTCTAGACAGGTGTGCAAGCCTGCACTTGGGCTTAGGGTAATCTGAGGCAGAGCATGGTGCCAAAGTTGATCCACTATTCAATCAAGAAAATGAGATCCTCTGATATGAACTGCCATATCCACATATGGGAGTAACTGTTTTATAAACATGTATTTCATTTCTTTAAATCTTCCTTGCTATATCAGGGAGCTTGAGCAACAGGTGGGGGTAATTTCAGGCCCCACAGTTCTACTGGGAGGCCATGCTAGGGGGTATAATCACTATGGCAGCAGTTCTTTTGGAATAGAGTTTATCTCATCTGCAAGCTCAATGCATTGTGGAAATACGTTCCAGTCCCATGCAGATCATGACCCCACCCACATGCCTGCTCCAAGCCAACTGTTCAAATAGAGGTACTGGTGGATTGTGACTGGGTGCACAAGGGGTCTCTAGCAGCCAGGGAGTGCCCCACAAGTGCAAAGGGGGCACTCCATAGCTATAAGCAGTTCTGCACACTTACAAAGGGCATTGGGATCTTTTTGTAGATTGTGCCTTAAATGTGTATTGATGTATATTGTAGATGATGGGAACATCATGTGCCACTCCCAATCAACCAGAACACTTCCTTCAGTTGTTCAAAAGACATTCTTATTTCCATACAACTGTCTCATGTGCTGCATTGCCATAACAGGATTCTCACTGGCCACTCACACTGGCAATAATTTAATGAAAAAAATTTACAATTTGCGTGATCTATAATAACTTTATGGTTCTGGCTGCAGGTCATTTACTGATTACAAGAGTGTCACCCCTTGCATCCTTAAGACACCAGGACTGCTCACCTTCAGTTCACAGTTCTTTTATCCTAAAAAACATGTGAAGTGACCCTCATATCTATAAGATGTCCTCCAACCAGAACCATAAATTTATATTGATACATATTGATTTATGGAAATTGTATCAACACTGTAGGACATATCCACTTCAACAATATTCCAAACTTGTGTTAAAAAGAATAACTTCTTGGCCCTAACCATTCCATAGTTAGTCATTTTTAAAGATAATTTCTTTGAAAATGGCAATCTTTTAAACCATTAAGAGCAAGGAACTTAACTTTTATTATCTTCCAACACTTTTGAAGACATAGCCAGCAGACGATGGGCATGGGTGCCAGAACATGTGGAAAAGTGCCGGGGGGGGGGGCTGAAGTTCAAAAGGGCACAGTATAACAAGCATTTGTCAATGCCGAATGTTTGCTTGCTAGCATTGGCAGTGATAGTGTAGAAGTTACAGAGCTGCATAATAGGAATGGCAGTGAAGTATTGAACTGAAGCCAACCCCACCACCACCCTGCAGAGAGTGACAAGCATTGGGGTGTGCCTTTGGGTCATCAGGCATAACAGCCACGCCATTTCACCACACCCCACCCTGCAGACACTGACAACTGTCATGGTGTGCCTCAAGGTATTTGGCCCTTATGTGCACCCCATTCCATCAGGAAGTACGGTGAGATGGGTGTGGTATAGGGGAATGGGGTGAACTTTGGGGCCGAAGAGTCCAAGGCATACCTCGATGACTCTCACTAGCTGCAGGGTGTGGAATGGTGTGAGCATTACAGGCAAGAATCCCAAGTCACATCCCTGATGCCTGTCATTCTCTACAGGGTTGAGCGTTATGGTTGGAAACCCTAATACCGCAGGCATTCATCGGTATTTTCACTCCAAATTTTCAACATGGTTTTTTTGTGACCCCACCTCATGAACAGTGGCAATATCAGTTTGTTAGTCGAAAGCTGCATATGCACAGCGACTACAGAATTTAGCACTACAGGTGCAAAAACGTTCCAAACAGGATGTAAAAAATGACAGCTGTACTGTTCATGGGGAGGTGTAAAAAATGCCAATGTTGCAAATCTGCAGTAAAAATATTAAAAAAACTTGTGAAATCACGAGCATGCATAGAAACTGTGCAACGCACACCCATAATGTAATTAGTTTGGGGATTTTTTACAGCAGATTGTCAACACAGGCATTTTGGGACCTCCGATCATGAACAGTGTCACTGTGATTTTCTTTATCTGTTCCGAACAATGATTTCCCACAGCGACCATGCATCTCTGCGCTGAAAGTGTGAAAACACATTTCGGCCATGTTGTGAAGAATGACAGCTGTACTGTTCATAAGGAAGTGTGGAAAAATGCCACTGGTGAAAATCTAGACTGAAAATATTACAAAGTCGTGAACTTACAAGGGTGTGTGGAAACTGCACAATGCTCACTCATAACACAGTCATTTTATGGACTTTTGTCACCAAATTTTCAACATAGCCATTTTAAGACCTCTGCTCATGAACAGTGTAACTGCGATTTTCTTAATCCGTCCCAAACATTGCTTTCGCACACCGACTGCATCATTGTGCACTACATGTGTGAAAACACATTTTGGATGACATGTGAAAAATGGCAGCTGTACTGTTCATAAGGAAGTGTAATAAAATGGCAATGTTGAAAATCTGGAGTGAAAATATTGAAAATTCGCAAACATACGAGCGTGTGTAGGAACTGCGCAACGCATGCTCGTAAAACAGTCATTTTTAGAAATTTTTTCACCAAATTTTCAACATAGCCATTTTAAGACCTCTGCTCATGAACAGTTTCACTGTGATTTTCTTAATGTGTCCCATACATTGATTTCACGCACCGACTGTGCCATTGTGCGCTACATGGGCGGAAACATGTTTTGGGCAAGATGTGACAAATGACAGCTGTACTGCTCATAAGGAGGTGTGGTAAAATGGCAATGTTGAAAATCTGGAGTGAAAATATTGAAAATTCACGAACTTACGAGCCTGCGTAGGAACTGCGCAATGCACGCTCGTAAAACCGTAATTTTTAGGAATTATTTCACCAAATTTTCAACATAGCCATTTTAAGACCTCTGCTCATGAACAGTGTCACTGTGATTTTCTTAATTTGTCCCGTACATTGATTTCACACACCAACTGCGCCATTGTGCGCTACATGGGCGGAAACACGTTTTGGGTGAGATGTGAAAAATGACAGCTGTATTATTCATAAGAAGGTGTGGTAAAATTGCACGTTGAAAATCTGGAGTGAAAATATTGAAAATTTGTGAACTTATGAGCCTGTGTAGGAACTGCAAAACGCACGCTCGTAAAACAGTCATATTTTTTTGGAATTTTTCCACCAAATTTTCAAAATAGGCCTCTTGAGAGCCCTCCTCATGAACCCTGGCAGTGTCGTTTCATTAATCATTCTGAAAGGTGAATTCACGCAGTGGCTGCAAAATCACCCTTCGGGCCCGAGTAACGCCATGACAGTGACAGCACTCATGAGAAGGGGTCCCAAAAACCCCATGTTGAAAATGTGGTGCAAAAATTCCTAAAAATGCCTGAGATATGCAACAAAGTTGAAAAAACCCTATCTATCCCATTATACAGCTTACCGGCATTTCCTCAGTTCGTGGTCGGCTTTGAAGAGTGCAGACGTGTTCCCAGTCCACCGAAGATCGTTGCACCGAGGTCCAGAGGTAAGTATGGGGTGAGGGGAAGGGTGTGGGGAGGTAGGGTGCGCAGTGGGTGGGTGCAGGTTGTGGGAGGGGGCAGGAAGAAGCGCTGAGGGATTGTTTTTATTTACAGGTATTTGTTTGTAAAATGACGACGCAGGATGTTTGCCACGCTTTGGTGGGCTCCCGCGTGGCAGAAGGACAGCTGGGGTGGTGGAGCCGACGGGGATAGGGCACTCTGTCGACCATAGCATCAGTTGCCACTCTGGGGTGGGCTCCCAGCATGGCACCCTGTACTCTGGGGAAGGACAGTGGAGCCAATGGGGGATTGGGCACCCCTGTCAGCTATACGATGAGTTGCCACACTGGGGTGGGCACCCAACGTGGCATGTGGAAGACTTTTGGGGGGGCGCAGCACAGCCCACTGGGGATTGGGCACCCCCGGTTGTACAGTGTGTGTGTGTGTGGGGGGGGGCCAGCATGGAGTATGCGTGTGTGCGTGTGTGTGTGTGTGTGTGTGTGTGTGTGTGTAGGGGGAGCGCGCATGAGCAGGCGATATCTTATCGCTGCTCACTGAAGCATAGCTCCCCCTTTCAACTGTACGCCACTGCATTTTGGAGCTGTCATAGACAGCTCCAGCATGCATTGGAGGACTGGGGCCACGCCTGCCAACACACTGACTGAATTGGAAGAGGGGGTGACACACCTCCGAAAACTCGGATGATGGCACTATGTTTCTTGCACATGCGTGCAAGCAAACATAAAAAGGAAGTTTTTGCAAACCACTGTTTTTGCTGCATCGCAATTCTGTATTAGGACATTTTTAAAGACAAAACCAAAGAGAAACACAGTATCACACTTATTAACAAAAGCAAATTTTAAAATATTTTCAGGAGTTGATCCCATGAATTCAAATGGAAACAAATGGTCAAGCTTAGCATTGCATCAGGGCACTTCCAGAAATTGTCTTTACATAGCACTGTGCTTGATCATTTATACTGCATCCACATAACCTAGAACTCCAACAATGACTTACTGCATTGCATGTTTTAGTGAAAGACACACAAAAGCTATGCAAGCAGTAAGACATGATGGGGTGTGCACTAGACACATCTAAAGCATGATCAGGTGTGTAGTAAGGCAAGATACCACAGACCAAGTACCTTCAGTCCCTGGCTGTGCGCTAGAAGTGTCTAGCGCACACTGCTGGAGTGTCTTACTGTGCTTATGAAATGGGCATCTAAACTGTACATACATATCAAAATTGTGACTCCACCCCCTCGGCACACACACACACACACACACACACACACACACACACACACCAGTTTCTTCTATAATATTATTATTATTTCATTTTTCATTTTTTTTAAACTTGAGCAGCTTATGAGTGAATGTGAGATTGACAGCTGCAAATAACAGAGAGAACTCTGGATGCCAGTATTTTTTAAGTTTATTGTGCTTAAACTGACTCCTGGGCAATGAGTTAGCAGCTTAGGTGATATTTGGCAGCAGGAGAGGATAGGTGAGTGATAGTGAGAGCAATCAGGTGGGCAGGCAGTGGGTAAAAGCAAAGATGTAGCTTGAGTGAGATACTGTATGACTGGAAGCCTGTACAAGTAACTTGTTTGGAGATGGTTTTTATGTTGCTTGCACGCATGTGCAAGAAACATAGTGCTATCATCAGAGATTTTGGAGGTGTGTCACCTCCTCCTCCAATTCAGTCAGTGTGCTGGCAGGCATGGCCCCTGTAAGCCAATGCATTTTGGAGCTGTCTATGACATGCTCCAAAATGCAGTGGTATACAGTTGAAAGGGGGAGCTACGCTTCAGTGAGCACCGATAAGAGGCTGCTCACGCACAGCTCCCCCACCACCCGCAGGCGTGCGCGCCCCTGCCCGCAGACTGTACAGCTGTGGGTGGCCAACTGGCCGGCTGAGCTGCGTCCCCCAGTAGTCGGTGCCACGCCTGGCAGCCCACCCCAGCATGGCAAGCAGTCCTATGGCTGATGGGGTGACTAATCCCGTCGGCTGAATGCCCCCCCCAACATCCTTGTGCCGCTGGGAGCCACCCAGCATGGCAAATGTCCTAGCGTCTTTTTTTTTTTGAAACCTGAAAAACTAAAATGGTCCTGCGAAGTGTCCCAGCCCCTCCCACAACCCGCACTCCACCCACTGCGCAACCAGCCTCTCACACCCTCACCCCATACTTACCTCCAGACTCCAACGCGATGATCTTCAGTGGACCGGGAACACGTCTGCACTCTTCAAAGCCGACCGCGAACTAAGGAAATGTCTGTAAGCTGTATAATGGGCTAGATAGGGGGGTTCAAATTTGTTGCATATCTCAGGCATTTTTGGGAATTTTTGCACTAAATTTTCAACATGGGGTTTTTGGGACCCCTTCTCATGAATGATGTCACTGTCATGGTGTTATTCGGGCCCGAGGTGATTTGCACAGTGACTGCGCAGTGACTGTGAAATCACCCTTCAGGCCTGAATACTGCCATGACAGTGAATCATTCATGAGAATGGGTCCCAAAACCCCATGTTGAAAATTTGGTGCCAAAATAAAAAAATGACTGTTTTGACGAGCTGCAGTGCTATGCAGTTCCTAGTATGAGTCAGAAGTTCACAAAATTTCAATATTTTCACCCAGATTTTCAACATTGCCATTTTACCACACCTTCTTATGAGTAGTATAGCTGTCATTTTCACATTTCACCCAAAATGTGTTTCTGCTCATGTAGCGCACAATGGCGAGGTCTCATGCGAAATCAATGTACGGGACAAATTAAGAAAATCAAAGTGACACCGTTCATGAGCAGAGGTCTTAAAAGAGCTATGTTGAAAATTTGGTGAAAAATTCTAAAATGACATTTTATGGTCGTTCGCGCAGTTCTACACTCGTAAAGTTTCGCGAATTTTTCAATATTTTCTCTCAGATTTTCAACATTGGCATTTTATCATACCTCCTCATGAGCAGTACAGCTGTCATTTTTCACATCCTGCCCAAAACATGTTTCCGCCCATGTAGCGCACAATGGCACAGTCGGTGTGCGGACTCAGTGTATGGGCCACATTAAGAAAATCACAGTGTCACTGTTCATGAGCAGAGATCTTAAAATGGCAATGTTGAAAATTTGGTGAAAGAATTCCTAAAAATGACTGTTTTACGAGTGTGCGTTGCACACTTCCCTCGCACGCTCGTAGGTTTGCGAATCTTCAATATTTCCACTCCAGATTTTCAACATTACCATTTTACCACACCTCCTCATGAGCAGTACAGCTGTCATTTTTCACATCCTACCCAAACGTATTTCGCCATGTAGCGCATATGGCGCAGTCGTGTGTGCAAACTCAATGTATAGACACATTAACAAAATCACAGTGACACTGTTCATGAGCAGAGGTCTTAAAATGGCTATGTTGAAAATTTGGTGAAAAATTCCTAAATGACTGTTTTACAGAAGCGCATTGTGCAGTTCCCACGCATCGAAAGTTCGAAAATTTTCAATATTTGCACTCCAATGACTTCCAAATACCTAAACAGCACATAGAAGCAAGCAACATTCGGCATTGACAAATGCTTGTTTAAAAAGCTATAGTGATCTGCAGGTTTTGTTTTGTCTGTTCACCAAATGAGAGAGAGGGTGTGGTCAGGTGGCTGGATGGCCAGAAAATCGAGACTCGAGAGCAAGCAAGCGGGGAGTGGATGAGGAATTCTTTTGTTTTATTATTATGTAATGCCGCTAGTTAATTTATAAAATAAAAAAAATTAGGAAAAAAAACTTGAGGGGATTAAGGGAAGGAACTAGCGAGCAACTGGCAGGCGAAATGAAACTGTTTCCTATGCAGTATCTGTTTGTGTAGTGACTGGCATTAATGGCAGTGATTGGCAGTGGGAGTGTTCCACAGCACAGATGTTGGGTGCCAATCTAGGATTAGGTTTGCTTGGACTCATTGCTAGCCATGTGCTAGACACTTTCAGTGCATGGCTAGCAACCAGTCAAAATGTTTAAAAAACTAAGTCTGTTTCATGAATGTGAATTATACATAGGCATTACCAGATAAGAAGCAGTTCAGTAGTACTTCAACAAAGGGCAGAAAAACAATCCTGTATATCATTTTGTGATCATAATTACAGAAATTATATAAGGGGAATCTATAAACAAGGGATCAAATCTCCAGACTCCGCAAGATGACCAGAGTTATTCCAATGTAAAGGGATACGTGTCCAACAGACATGTCAAAAAGAACATAATAAATTGCATCCTAATAAACAGGGAAAACAGATATGAACTAACGCTTATCATCTAATAAACTAGGGAGTCTGTAAGTGATCACTGGGAAAGCTGCTAATATTTTTTAAACATTTCAATGTAGTAAGAGAGTATGATAAAATATATTCTGTGAAATATTCAAGAGATTCTAGTGTGCAGAAAATTGACACTGTATACAAATTTGGGTATGCATTAGCAAGCTGAAAAATATTGGTAGTGCTGGGTAAGAGGAGGACATGGAGTAGATTTTAGGAATAGACATAAACATTTACAGGATTATACACATCAACATTTATGGAGAATACAGTAACACTACTGAAATTGAAAAATAAAACTTTTGCAGAAATGCAGCAAGAATAAAACTCACTAGTTCCTAAACCAGATTCTAAGTTGCAAAGTAGAGAGTTTAAGCTTACCACGAAGTGCATTCTGCACCTACTTTGATGCTGAATGATCATATTATATGACTATAGTACCAAACTCTAGGGCTCTAACTTTCTGTTTGCCCACTAGTCCAATGGAGACATGTCAAGGGGTTATGATCTGTGACAACAGTGAACTCCATCTGGTACAAATATGGCTGCTGCTTCTGAAGGGCCCACACTATCCCCAGACATTCCGTCCATACTGTGGCATATGCTTCTTCCCTTAGTAGAATCTTCCAGCTCAGATACACTATTGGGTGCTTCTCCTCCTGAAGTGTAACTTGGCTCAAGACAGCACCTAGCTAATGGTCCAAGGTATCCACATGTAAAACAACCTTTAAGCCATAATTTGGGCTAGCAAGCATGGGTGACCCACATAATGCCTCCTTCAGCCGTCGGAAGGCAGACTCACAGTCCTCTGTCCAGAGAAATTTTTTTTTTTTATTTAGTTGTTTAACCAGGTATAGCACACTAAGCTGAAAGCTTTTTTTACAGGAGCGACCTGGGAGCACAAGGAGGTTAAGTGACTTGCTCAGGGTCACACAGTATGCAAGTGGAAGCTGTGGGATTCAAACCCAGGTCTGGTCTGCTAGATGTCACCAGATTTGCAGCTCAGCGCCTTAAACCACTGCGCTATACTGCCTCTAACTTTTTCAGGCATTTTCTTTTTCATCAGGTCTGCCAGGGGTTTGGTCACATCAGTGTAGTGAGGGACAAACCTTCTGTAGTACCCAGCTGTTCCAAGAAATGCCCTTACCTGTTTCTTTGTGGCAGGGGTTGGCCAGGCCTGGATGGCATCAACCACTGCTGACTCTGGATGGATGCATCCTCTGCCCACCCGGTGCCCAAGGTAGGACAGTTTTGCCATGCCCACTTGGCATTTTTCCGCCTTAACAGTTAGCCCTGCGACCTTCTTTCTGCAGAACACTTCTGTCACATGCCTGATGTGATCCTCCCATGTGTGGCTGTAAATGGCAATGTCATCCATGTAAGCCAGTGCATATTCAGTTGCCCCAGCCAGGATGAGAACAACAAGCCACTGGAAGGTTGCGGGTGCATTCTTCATTCCAAATGGCGTTACTGTGAATTCAAATAAACCATATAGGGTAATGATGCAGACCTCTCCCTGACTGCAGGGGTTAATGGGATCTGCCAGTAGCCCTTTTGTCAGGTCTATCATGGTCAGGAACCAGGCTCACCCCACTATCCTTCTTGGGGATCAGGACCACAGGAGAAGACCATGGGCTACTGGACTCCTGGATCCAATGAAGGGCCAGCATCACCCTAAGTTCCTCCAGCATGGTCTTCTTCTTAACCCACTCGAGTACACTTTAAGGGGGCTGCCTCACTGGAACTTGGGCCCCAGTGCCACGTGGTATTCTGCCAGTGTGGTGTACCCCAGATTCCCCATGAACACATCCCCATAATCTCACAGCACCCCCTCATCTCCTCAGCCTGGGCCAGTGTCATCTGCCCAGACAGGGTGAGGTTATTCACTCAGGATCCCTCCCAGGCATTCCCAAGGAGGTATACCAGGGGATCAACCTTGTTCCCATCCTCTGGCATGCTGCACATGGCAAGGATCATTTCTTTCCTGTCATCGTACAGCTGCATCATGTTCACATGATATACCCTCTGCCTGCGGCTTCTGTTATGCAGTCCTACTATATAGTTAACATCACTCAGCTTCCTGATTATTGAGAATGGGTCATCCAATGCTACCTACAGTTTACTGTGTCAGACTGGGACAAGCACCATCACTCTCTGTCTAACTTCATACTCCCGGGCTCTGGCCCCACAGTCGTACAAGGCTTTCTGTTGCTGTAGGTGCAGTGGCTAAGTGTTCCTGGGCAAGCAGAATGAGCTCCTTCAGCCTGGCCCTGAAATTTAGGATGTACTCCACAACAGACTCCAACTGGGCAGTATGTTTACTTTCCCTTTCATCCCTGACTAAATCTAGAGGTCCCCTTCACCCTGTGATCAAACAGGAGTTCGAAGGGTTAGAACCCTTTGGACTACTGTGGGATTTCCCTGTATGCAAACAGGAGGTGGTACAAATATTTATCCCACTCCCTTTTGTGCTGGTCTGCAAATGCACTGAGCATATTTTTAATGGTCCCATTGAACTGCTTGATCAGGCCATTTGTCTCAGGGTAGTAGAGCAAAGCACAGAGCTGTTTCATCCCGCACTTCTCCCACAAACTGGTCATTAAGGATGACATGAAATTTGCTCCCTGTTCTGACAAAATCTCCTGTAGAAATCGCACTCAGGTAAATACTCACAGGAGCTCATTAGCCACATTTTCTGCCTCAATGGAGGACACGGCCACTGCCTTTGGGTACCTTGGTTGAGTAATCCACAACAACCAGTATTTATCATTTGCATGTGCGACATGGGGTACTTAGGGGCCCAACTATGTCCATGACTACCCTCTAACAGGGTTCTTCGATAATAGGCAGGGGCACAAAAGCTGCCTTAGCCTTGTCCCTGACCTTTCCAACCTGCTGGCACTGTGGACAAGTCTGACAGTAGTTTGCCACATCTGTGTACATGCTTGACCAAAAGAAGTTGTTGGCAAGTTGCTTTTTTGTGCAGGTAATAGCCAGGTGCCCTGAAAAAGGAATGTCATGGGTCAGGGCCAGAAGCTGCTTTCAGTAGTCCCAGGGGACTACCAGCTGCTGGAGTGCCTCTCCCTCTAGCTCCCTTTGCAGTGTACACTGCTTGTACAACAGCCCACTCTCCCAATAAACTGATGTTTTACTCCCTTGAGAGGCCTCAGCACTATCTGCTATCCCTCTAAGTTTTTGGAGGGTAGGATCAGCTCACTGTGCCCTGCCCAGCTCCTCCTGTCTGACCCTCCCCAGTTCCCCTTCAAGAGGAAAGATGCCCCTGGGGGCAACCTCCTCTGCTTGCAACTGGGACTCAGGGCTGCACTCCTAGCTACCCCCTCACCCACACTAGCCACTTCCTCAGCTGCTGAGGGATGGGTCTGCACAGGTTGTGTCTCCCACGTTTCACCCTAGAAGTGTGCTCTTTTTCCTGGCTATGGGTAGTAACACATACTAGTTTTTCCCTGTGGTCAAAATAATTTCCCAAGCTCAAATCTACAGGGAGATCAGGTACAACTCCCACCTCCTGTACCCCATGGCCACCCTCCTAGCTTAGGAAAAACTGAGCCATAGGCACTTGAACCACTGACCCATGACTCCCCAAATTTTGGAAAATTGCCCCAGCAGAATTTGCTCCATCTGGATTAGATCCTGCCTTACCATGGAGATGGAGGCACCAGTGTTCTCAATCCCTGTGTTACTGTCCCACTGACTAGAATAGGGTGCATATGCTTGGTGGAGTTTGGTGGTACTACAGTGTGTGCACAGTTTACCAACTGTGGTGTACTGTCTTGGTCACCCCCTCCGTTAGGCTTCTGCCCTTTACTCCTGTTTTTAGAGCAGCCATAGGATAGATGCCCTACTTTCTGACAAATCCATCATTCCTTTGCCCCGGTTTCTTGTTCCCATTAGAACCAGTGGGTTCATTTTTGGGCTTGGGTGCAGACTGATTTCTTTTGGGCTGCCCTCTTGGGTCCCTTTAGTACTATGTGCTGCCCCACCCCCGTAGTTCTAATGCTGAGAATGTGGTCTGCTGGCCACATACAAATCAGTCCTTTCTGCTGCCTCTTTGTGGTGTTGCATGGCCAGTCCAGTAGCCAAATGCACAGGTCAAGAGGTTCAATTTTAAGAAACTGTTCCCTTTCAATTAAATCTTTAATTTGCTCTATTGTCCTTACATTAGCCCCATCTAACCAATGGTCTAATAAGCATACATTTGGACATGAAGTTCTACATAGCTGTCTCCTGGGCCATTTGTTAACTCTCAAAATTTCCATCTATAAGCCACAGGGAGTCAGTTCAAAACATTTTAGTAACATTCTTTTAACTTTATCATAGTCTATGCAATAATTATCATCCATTCAAGCAAATGCATGCGAAGCTTGACCAGTAAGCAATGGGATCAGGTGGATCAGTCAAGAAGCCTTGTCTAATTAAAACTGCTCACAAACCCTCAAATGATTTAAAAAAACAAATCCAGATGATCTCCCCATGGTATTGTGGGTACATTTTAGAATTAATCATGGTTTCGTGAGTTGAACTACCTTTGTTGTTACTTATGGTGCGCCTCACTGTTTGCTGACACAGTTTCTCCATCTCAATCTTTTACTGTCATTCTTTCTCTCGCTGTGCTCATTTTTTTTCTCAGTCCTCTCACATAAGGATCTCATGCTGGTCAACCTTTTTTTCTTTCCTCTACCTCCAGCCTTATTTTCTTCCTTTCAGCCTCCAGCCTTGCCTTCTGCAGTTTGGCATCCTGCAGTGCAAGCTCTGCTTTCAGGATCTCAAGCTGAGGTTGATTGGGCTGTACAGCTGCCCCCAGCTTCTGCCACAAGGTGCCCTCCTTGATCAGCCACTGTGACTTCAGTCTCGCTACCTGGGTCACAGTCCTCAGCGACCACCTGCTTACCAGGTATTGGGCCATGCCCATCTACGCCCCTCCTGCAGCCAGTCATGTGCAAACAGGGATTCTAAGAGCACACTCTTTTTTATGCCCTCATAGATAATCCCCTCACTGAGCACAGTTCACAAAGCTGCTGTACCTGAAATTTGACATAGCCTGAGGAGCTCATATTCTCTAGCTATGCTGCAGAAGGCTGTCTAGAATCATAAAAAAAAACAGTAGTAAACAATGCAAGCTTTTGAAATCCTGTTTCATGACTGTTAAGGTATATTTCTGCTGGCACTCCATTAACAGAGTGTTCTCTCTCTCCCTCCTAGAGTTCCTGCCTCATAGGGAAGCACACTGTATGCTGCTCTGAACTGCAATGGTACCAGTTGCCACACAGATCCCACCACTCTGCTACCAATGTGACAAAAATCCCACACCAGGGAATTCTAGTTCACTGCCACCACTGTGGGTTTTTACCTACAGAACCCATGCAAACCTGTTTCTTACCTCCTGCTTTGCACAAGGTCAGGAAGGTCAAACACCACAACTGTGGGTAAAGTGCCCCTTTAGAGATGAACTACAAACAGAGAACAGCAGAAATAGAAGAATTACCATTTTAAATAAAACAAGCAGTCACTGATTCTATAAAAAACAGATGCTTTACTAAAAGACTATAAGTATTTATGACAGGATTTATGTACAGGAAAAAAAGGGTTGCACATTTACTAAGAAGCTGGAAATAAGACACACTGAACAGACAGTTGGTTTACAGCAGAATTATGAGCTACTCTCACCTAAAATCCTTCACCTGCCCTAGCTACAGAATTACACTGTCCCTTACTGTGCTATTTTACCAATCAGCTAGTCTTTGTATGGCAGGGCACCTAGTCTTCTGATGTTCCAAGTCCAAGAGAACGTTCTTTCTTACAGTACCTCAATTTATTTCTTACTCACCGTGGGGAGGGGTCTCAGTCCCTTTGAGTGACAGTTCTCTTCTGTCCCAGACACGTGTGTGTTGTGTGTGTGTGTGTGTCCACACTTCAGCACCTCCTTGTTAACATTCTGACATGCACCTGGGTCCTTTGTCCAGCATGGGAACATCTCCAGGAAGGACTCCCTTCTGGGGTCATTGCTTTATTGCCTCCTCCTAGCCTTCCTGTTAGCCCCTCATGAGAATATCAGTCCCTCTACCCTGGCTGACATAAGCTGTCATATACTACTTGATCATGTCTTGGACCTGAAGCAGACGCACATTTAGAAAAGAATAAATGAATCAAAAGAATATATGGTTCTGGTCTCCTTTCCAATCACAGTCCTTGCTGGATAGTCATTATCTAAAACAAGCATTTGTCAATACCGAATGTTGCCTGCTTAGTGTGCTGTTTAGGTATTTGGAAGTGAAAGTACCATGCCTAAGAACTGCCATGTGCCCCCCACCAAGACATCCACTGTGACTTTCTGTTCAGTATTCACAGGGGGGAAGGGGCAAGGGCCACTGCAGTACAGCAGTTGCAATGGCATGAAGAGGTGGGCAATAGTCTTTTCACAGGCAGAAGAATCCTGCAGGAGATGACTAAATTGAAGGTGGACAAAGTGATGGGACCTGATGGCATACACCCAAGGATATTAAGAGAACAGTGAAGGGAGATAGCAGTACCTCTGGCAGCCATGTTCACTGATTCATTCAACACAGGGGTGGTACCAGAGAATTGGAGGAGGGCACATGTGGTCCCGCTATACAAATCCAGCAGTAGGGAGGAGGCAGAAAACTATAGGCAGGTCAGCCTCACCTCAGTAGTGGGGAAGATCATGGAAACATTACTTAAAGAAAGGATAGTGGGGCATCGAGAAGCCATCGGAGCCCAGGACCATAGGCAACATGGATTCACAGTAGGGAGGTCATGTCAGACAAATCTGGTTGATCTCTTTGACTGGGTGACAAAGGAAATAAATCAGAGTGGGGCAGGGGACAACGCTTACCTTGATTTAAGCAAAGTCTTTGATACCATCCCACATAGGAGGCTGATAAACTAGTTGAGTAGGCTGGGTATGGGGGAAAGGGTGGTAAAGTGGGTTAGAAACTGGCTAACAGACAGGAGACAGAGCGTGGTGGTAAATGGGGTGCAGTCTGGGAAGAGGGGGCGATCAATGGGGTGCTGCAGGGATTGGTCCTGGGGCCAGTCCTGTTCAATGTTGTCATTAGTGACATTGCAGAAGAGCTGAAGGGAAAGGTCTGCCTGTTTGCAGATGACACCAAGATCTGTAACACAGTGGATACCCCAGAGGGGGTGGACAAAATGAGGAAGACCTGTGGAAGCTTGAAAAATGGTCTGAGGACTGGCAGCTGAAGTTTAATTCAAAAAAGTGCAAAATTATGCATGTGGGACACAGAAACCCTGGGGAAAGCTACAGGATGGGGGAGTTGCTGACAGTAACAAAGAAGGAAAGGGACCTGGGGGTTCTTATTTCAGATGACCTGAAAATATCAAAGTGGTTAGGCAGCTGGGAAGGCCATTGACATGCTGGGGTGCATAGGCAGGGGTATCACCAACATAAGGAGGGAGGTAGTGATGCCATTATATAAAACCATGGTTAGGCTTCTCATGGAGTACTGTGCGAAGTTCTGGAGGTCACACCTTCATAAGGACAATAACAGGCTGGAGATGGTCCAGAGAAGGGCAAATGAGGTGGTACAGAGCTTGCAACACAAGACTTATGAGGAGAAATTAAAGGATCTCAATATGTACTCACTGGAAGAGAGGAGGGAAAGAGGGGATGTGATGGAAACATTCAAGTACCTCAAGAGTATAAGTATAACTACTGAGAAGCAGGAGACAGTTGCTATAGACACGTGTGCCAGCATCTGTGTGATATTCTTTTGTTCTTATATATCTATAATCTCCAGTATTTCAATAATCACATGACCACGCTGCCTTCTTTAGGCAATGTTATGTTGGTTGATGCCTGGTGTCAGATGGCAGACAGAGGGCTCACCAGATTGTGTTACCATTTGAAAAACTTTATAGAGTGTTCTTTTACTGGTAAGGAATTGTGAAGGTCTCACAGTTTTTATTATGATTTTATGTCTGTCCCCTTTGGTTCCCCATCCTCACACCCCTACAGACATCAGTGGCCACAGCTGCAGCCTTCATCTTGCCAAGCTGGTGGGTGAGCAGCTGCCTTCACAGTCCGTGAAGTCTCACATCTTTCAGTGCTGCTTATTGGTCATCTTCCAAAACAGGCGAGTGCTGCCAGCCCAAAACTAACTCAGGACAAGCAGCTTTCAAAGCGGGGAAGAAATGGGTGAGCAAGAATCAAGTACACATTCAGATGTGGCATTGATTATAAGATCAACATACTGGGTGGACACTGCAAATAGAACCCAGCTCTTTAAGCCAGCCTTATGAAGAGTAAAGGCTTCTCAAAGCACTGGAGTTCTGTGTTATTGTACTGTAAGTGGGCTGCATCTAATTTGGTAATTTACTGTACCTTACATCTGGATGTATGGTAGGCCCAACTTTAAATAAACACTGCACCTGAATGAACACAGGATGCCATAGAAACATAGAATTTGTCATCAGAAAAGGACAGCTCAGCCCATCCAGTCTACCCAAGTGTTCTCTACCTATTTGTAAATCCTGCCTGTATATGTTACTTCATGTCTTATTCTGCCTGTGTCCATCAGGACCTCCTTGTGAATGAGCTTGCTTAATGGATTTTTCCTGCAATGAACTTGAACCTACTCCATTTCTATAGCCCTATTGATCTCCGTTGATCCCCCTTCTTCCTTATTGTAATATACCCTATGTTTTATCCTATGCAAGCTTCATGCCCTGTACCATTTTAGCTTCCACTACTTCTCCTGGCAGTCTGTTCAAGGTGTCTACCACCCTTTCAGTAAATAATTATAGATTTACATCTATCCTGAATGCCCCCCAGCTTCATTGTATATCCCTTGGTTTGGGTGCTCATCCTTATTTGAAGGAAACTCCCCAACTGTACCTTCTTTATCCCTGTGAGGTACTTTGTAGGTCTTGATCATGTCACTTCTCCTCCTCCCTCTTCCAGAGTGTACATGTTGAGATTCTTCAGCCTTTCCTTGTAGAGATTCCTGTGAAAATTCTGAACCATTTTAGTTGCCTTCCTCTGGAAAACCTCCACCTTATGTCCTTTCTGAAGTATAGACTCTAAAACTGGACACAGTACTCCACCGGGGGTATACCAGGGAGTGATACAATAGCAGCACAACATCCCTCCTCTTCCTACTGGAGATGCCTCTACTTATGCACCCCAGAAACCAATTTGCCCTGCCAATAGCCTTGTCACACTGTACTGCCATCTTGAGGTCCTCTGATATAATAACCTCAAGGATCCTTTCATGTCTAGTGAGTAACAGTACCTCCCCCCCATCCTGTACTCAGCACCAGGGTTCCTGTGCCCTAGGTACATGATTTTACACTTGTTGGCATTGAACCCAACTAAGTAAGAAAATGGAATTGAGTTGAATGAATTGCAGGCTTTTAAGCAGCTTTTCGTGGAGTGTGCATGTGTGTGAGGTGGGTTCTGTTACTAGAACTATTTGCTTTTCATTTGGTATAATGTGTGAACAGACTAACCGTGCTCCCACTCCATGTGCTATAGTGGAGATAAAGACCCAAACAGCACCAGGCCAAGGAGTGAGCCCTGCAGCACCCCACTTGTCACTGCTCTGGGTGCCAAGGGCTACCCCACCACCACCACCCTCTGCACCTCCCTGTAACCAGTTCTCTATTCATTTAGTCAGACCACCTTCCACCCATACCCCTCCTTCTCCTCACTCTTCTCCTCCTTGGCCTCTGTCCCTCCTCTTGGTAGTCCACACCCTTTCTTCTCCTTATTCTTATCGGGTAGTGGTGCTTTCTGTATTACACTCAGACCACTCTGCCTGCCCCCTTCCAGGGTTACTATGCCTCCTCCTTTACCTATATCTAGGGTGATGAGCTCATTAGACTCCCCTGTCCGGATCATTCTACCAACCTTAGTCTTTTGGCCACCCCCACACTAGTTTAAATCCACTTTAGTAGATATATACCCCTCTAATCGTGCTTTTTTTTGTACATATTTTCTCCCCGGGCTACAGTCAGCTTATTCATCCCGACCGACCCCCCCCTAGCCCTGACCCTGACATCAGGCCGATCTGCTCACCTCCACGGATTACCCTCCGAAGTGGGGTGGTGAGGAGCTTCCCAGATGGACTCACCGGAGCAGGATCTGGTTGAGGAATCACCATTCGGAGTTGGCAGTGGGGGTCGGAAGCTCATGCTGCCCGACCATAGTCCATTTTCCACTTTCCTCCCCTTTGCAGAGTACAGGCATGCAATGACACTTAGGCACAGTGTGCCAACATCTGCCACACTCTGCCTTCTTTACTACACTGCTGTAGTAGCACCCCAGTCATCACCAGGGGCAGCTACAGAGCTGTGGAACCCTGGATCCCGCCCCAGGATAGCAGAGCAGTCCTCTGGATGCTCAATCCTATCCCTTCCCTGCGTACCCCTGGCGGCCCTGGCTCATGTGTGAACCCAGGTTGCCAGCATGGCACGAGTTGTGTGTTCTATTGCCTCAACCCTTAGAGCCAGTGGGCCGGTAGTAATGCTGCCTTTAATACACCCCTGCCCTTCCTGCTCCAGTGTACCCTGTTCTCCATGTACAAGTCACTAATCCCCCAGACCCTACCCCAGTTAGTCACTTACCCATAATGTTTGGTGTGGCACCAATATCTAAGCCACTCGTTGAAATCCTCAAGCCTACCCTTCCTCCCCATGCTTGCACATGGTACTGGCAGTACATCCAAGAATGCCACCAACTTCCCCATCCCCACACTGCCTGCCCAACTACTCAAACCTCCCCCTCACTACTTCCACAGTGTCCCCCGCCAAGTCGTTTGTACCCACATGCAACAGTAAATGAGGTTTCTTCCTCCAATTCTCTGCACACTTCAGCAGTGCCTGCCCCGCCCCTCCTGCAGTCAACCTGGGGACAGTTTCAACCCAAATACAGCTGTGCCTTTCCCCCTTTCTGCTCCATCTCACCCCTTTCAGTATAGAATCCCCCAGGACAAGTACCCCCGGCCTCTTATCCCTTTCCTCTCTCTCTCTCTCACTTGCTTGTTCTGTTTTTCCTGGAGCTGCAGGCTGCCCTTTTGTACTGGGCTCCTGCCTGCATTGGCATCTTTTTCTGCCCACAAAGAAATCTGCAGTAGACCCGACACAGCTCCGATGAGCTCACTCCCTCCCCTCTCACTGGCTCATTCTGTTTCTCCCAGCATTGCAGGCTGCCCTTTCTACTGGACTCCTGCCTGCATTGGCGCCTATTTCTGCCCACAAGAAGTTCACAGCTGTTGTGACAGAGCTTTGTTGAGGTCGCTCACTCCCTTCTCTCACATGCTCTTTCTGTTTCTCCCAACGCTGCAGGCTGTCCTTTGTACTGGGCCCCTGCCTCCATTTGCACCTTTTCTGCCCACAAAGAAATCTGAAGCAGTCCCGACAGAGTCCGTTGAGCTTGCTCTACCCCTCTCTCACTCGCTCATTCCATTTCTCCCGGTGCT
Organism: Neoceratodus forsteri; assembly: GCA_016271365.2. Taxonomy (NCBI): domain Eukaryota; kingdom Metazoa; phylum Chordata; order Ceratodontiformes; family Ceratodontidae; genus Neoceratodus; species Neoceratodus forsteri. The sequence continues at coordinate 249,180,733 of CM057453.1, forward strand.
GCAGGCTGCCCTTTGTACTGGGCTCCAGCCTGTGTTGACACCTTTTTCTGCCCACAAAGAAATCCACAGCAGTCCTGACATAGCTCCGTTGAGCTTGCTCACTCCCCCCTCTCCCACTCACTTGTTCTGTTTCTCCCTGCATTGCAGGCTGCCTTTTTGTACTGGACTCTGGCCTGCATTGGCAGCTTTTTCTGGCCACAAAGAAATTCGCTGCAGTCCTGACAGAACTCAGTTGAGCTCGCTTACTCCCCCCTCTCACTCGATCTTAATCTGTCCAAACACTGACTTCCCAAAGCGACCACGCTATTCTGTGCTGGAAGTGTGAAAACACATTTCAGCCAGGATTGAAAAAATGACAGCTGTACTCTTCATAACGAGGTGTGAAAAAATGCCAGTGGTGAAAATCTAACATGAAAATATTAGAAATTTGCTAAGGTACAATGTTGCATGGAAACTGCATAATGCACACTCATGACACAGTCATTTTATGGACTTTCATCACAAAATTTTCTACATTGTCATTTTAGGACCTCTGCTCATCAACTGTGTCCCTGTAATTTTCTTACTGTGTCCTGAACACTGATTTCCCACAGCGACTGCACTATTCTGTACTAGAAGTTTGAAAACTAATTTTGGCCAGGATGTGAAAATGACAGCTGTACTGTTCATAAGGAGGTGTGTAAAATGGCAATGTTGAAAATCTGGAGTGAAAATATTGCAAATTCGTGAAGTTATGAGCGTGCATAGCAGCTGAGCAATGCACACTCAGAACAGACATGTTTTGATTTACACCAAATTTGCAACAGGCTTTTTGAGAGCCCTCCTCATGAACATTTGCACTGTCGCTTTATTATTGATCGAAGGTGATTCTATGCGAGTGACGCAAAATCACCTTTCAGGACTGAATAATGTCATGACAGTGGCTGAATTCATGAGGAGGGGTACCAATAACCCCATGTTGAAAATTTGGTGTCAAAATTCCTTAAAATGCCTGAGATATGCACAAAAGTTGAAAAAAAACTATTTATGCCATTATACAGCTTACTAGCATGTCATCAGTTTGCAGTTGGCTTTGAAGAGTGCAGACGTGTTCCCGGTCCACTGGGCTCCGAAGGTAAGTATGGGGTGAGGGAGGTGTGGGGAGGCAGGGTGCACAGAGGGTGGATGTGGGTTTGGGGGAGGGGCCACAGACTCAACGAGGGACCATTTTCTTGTTTACAGGGTTAAACAAAAAAAAAACATTGCAGGACTGTTTTTCTTTTCAGAAACATTTGGCATGCTGGGGTGGGCTTCCAGCATGCCACCTGAGTGTTTTCCTGAGGGGGACTGCAGCCAATGGAATTGGGCACCCTGTTGGCACATACTTAGCGGGGAGGGCAAGAGCCAAGGGGTTTGGGAACCCCCCTTGGCAGACTACAAATTACGGGGGGATAGAGTATGCTGACGGGGAGTGGGCTCCCCCGTAAGCAAATTTAACTGGGAAGGGGGGACTGAAACCAACGGGGATTGGGCACCCTGTCAGCAAAGAAAGATGGGGGAGGGCGCACATGATACTGAGGGGGATTGGGCACCCACTCAGCATACTAAAGAAACTTTTGGGTGGGGACATTATGCTGATGGGGACTGGGCTGTCCATCAGCAAACTGGGTCGAGGGCATGCAAGGTACCACCCTGCAATGACGGGTCACTCCCTCACTGCAGCAGAATGACTGATGCTGGAATGATAAGGCGGCTCCTGATTGCAATGGTGAAAACCTTTCAAGGTGGTGGCAAGCTGGCTGAACTAGTGTCAGCAGCAGCGTGCCACCACATTGGGGAAAGCAGGCCAGGCTCCTCTAAAGCAGTGGGGGGATTTGCCACAACAGCAGCACCTCCACAACCTGTTTCTGCAGCAAGTTGCCACAACATAGTTTCTTTATATATGCGTGAGCAAGCAACATAAAAATTTGAAGGCCCTGCCATTGCAAAGATTTTTGCTGCCATGCCCAGTAAAGGCGCTCATCTTTCTTGGCATATTTTTGAAACTGAAAAATAATGGACATGGGCCACTGCTGTGGAGAGGTGGATTTCAGAACCAGCACGCTTTGTGCTCTTTCAGTGTCAGACTCAAAGTAGGGGGTCAAGGCGAAGCAGTTCTTTCAGGAAGCTTGAAGGAATTTGTCTAGGTCAGCGCCTTCTATAGATTCCATGATCCTGTATAGTCGGAGGTTTTTACAACAAGAGTGGGACTCTGCATTTTCTTGCCAGTCTTGGATCACTGCCTGGTCCGCATGACTTGTTCCATGGCTACTTCTAGCTTGTTCAGCTGAGAGTCAGCTGCAGTAATGTGGCAATCCTTCTCTTCTGCCCTGGTCATTAATTGATCCACTAACTCTTTTGTGTCCTTAATCTCTTTTTAATTTTGATACGATTGCCTGCATTTCTTTGAATGTAAGATCAATCTTCTGACCTTTCTTTGGCATTCATTTGTGTTTTTTGGGTGAGATGGTCTTGGCTGGAAGCCTGAGAGAGGGCAGAGGTCAGAGTACTCAGCCTCAGATCCTTCACCATCCATCAGTGCAGCCTGTTCTTTAGACTTAGACAACTTCCTCATAGGATGAGTTACCTCTTTATTAATGGTTTAAATCATGTTAAAGCTACGTCGTGCCATGAATGAGGTAGTTGTTGAGCTGGTGGATCATGAGCTCATTCAGAGTGCTGCCATTTGGCTGATGACTTCGTTGGACATCCACCATCAGTCAATATTGTTTAAATGATCCTTGCACAGTTTTTGCACAATCCTATATTTTATCTTCTGTAAGGGTTTGCACAGATTTGATAAAGAAAGGCACCAGATGCAGTCTTCGATGGCAGGGGAGAAACAGAATTAGGAACATAAAAAAATAATTATACTAAGGTGCTTTCCCAGTGGTGAGTTCCATGTAATACTGCTTGTCCCTTTCTCATATGAACCCTGCATTTTCTGGTTTGCTACCTCATACATTGCATTGCAGGTAAACAGTGAGGCCTAGTAGTTAGAGCACATAACTCTGAACTAAAGTTCAGAATAGAACAGCACTGAATACTGTAAACTAAATCATTATAGACATAGCTTTCAGTGGTTGTTCTATTGGCCATGATGTGACCTAGGAAGACTGAGGGGAGGGGGATTTTCAAAGCCTATGTCCAAGTTTAGTTTTTAAAACTTTGTCTTAGTAATGTCCAGTTTGCATAGTTATGATACAGTTGGGCTTGGACAAAGTTGTGAGACCAAGGGTAACCTGGTCTATCATTTACATCTATGCCTGGCCCCTTCATATCCAAACATGGATGTAAAGTAGAAGAAAATGGCTTGAAATGCTGCAGTTAAGTCCAGCATTTAACATTAGCTCCAAGACAGAACAACAGCTAGAAATAATCATGCAGTTTCTGACTTTGACACAACTAAGGAGTTGTGTGCATAGTATGACTTTTGAAACTCCTTCCCACAGTTTTCAAGACACTCTAAACTTCTATGCAAAGGAGCACCTCAGAAGTCAGCCCTGTCAGAATTCATTGCAAATGCAAAACTAATTAGTCAATTCAGTGGACTCTGTCTACAGGTGTAGAAGTAATTTAATTTAAATGTCTGGTGAATGTTTAGGGATTCATTTTGAACTTGTGACCTACATGTTGAGTTTAAAAAACCATAAATCTTTGCAAATTCAGGAGAATGAACTCCCTGCATGTTCCAGCTTCTGTTTCTAGCCCTTGATCCAGTTTTAATCTCTGAGGGAAGAAAACATTCACTGCTTGCCTCTCTCCCACAGCTTTGCTGGGTTCTACAGCTGTTCCTGTTTAAAATCTAATCAATTCAGATCACCTATGTGAGTAAGGGGAAGCTTGTCCATCTGTTTTAAATGAACATTGCAAACAAAGCTTTATGGGTTTAATTCTTTGCCACAACAATGTGGTTCAACATGAATGTGTCTCCCTGCAAATAAGGTTAAATAATCCTTTAAGGTCACTCTTCATTTATTTTTGTTGTTAGTCACAAAAGTAAATCAAATCTATAATCAAGCTAAGGTAAATTGGGCCCAATTCATCTCTGTCTACCCGCAGCATGCATTTATATGACAATACATTCTTTTGTATAGATGAAAGTATTTTATTAGACTTTGGACTGCTGTTCAGTTTATTTTTAGAAATCAACAAACTGCAGTGCAGTGCCATCATCTGAACTGTTCTGACCCTAAAGGTTATTCTATTGTTCACATTCTGTCGGCTTGTTTGAGGGTGATCAACACTTGGCAAAGTTTGTTTTATTGTAACGAAATATTGGAAAGCTGCCAATAATACCCAAGTGTCCTGTAATATGTTATTTCTTTCATGGTATGCTTCATCTGACTCCTTAATCCTAGCTGCAGTGCTCGTTGTTATTCTGTAACAGCTCACTGAGCAGTAATCTATTTCCCAGACTTCTGCATAACAGCCACAAATAAAAGGTAAAAGGTTATACTGGGTGGCAGGATTTGCATTGCATAAAGCTTTTTTTTTTTTTTAAAGTCATTATAAAGAGAGATTAATCTATGATAAGGCAATTCTTCCTCTGTTTCAGGATGAATCCTCTTAGACACTTGTGGCCATGTTGTGCAGCCTTTCATGTATGGGGCAGAATCATCATTTGAGGATTAAGGACGGAGATAAGGAGCAGCAATTCTGTAACAGAGCTAAAGAGATGCTTACCATTTACTTTAATATGTAATGAAAGTGGCACTAAAAAGATAATGCTGGAATGTACTTTGGGCTATATTTATAGTTTCCCCATTGGTTGATTTCTATATTATAGGCAGGTTTCAAGCATGCTGAGAATTCTAAGGCATATGTAAGTAAAAGGTTGCTGTGTTCCATGAAATCTAATATGCAGTAAATTGGTCAGAATGTCTGATTAATGTCTTGAAGAGGGCTGTTAAAGGAAGATTATTGTAGTTGCATCCTTGAATTTTTCTTTTCTTTCATGTGTTCACTCCTTCCTAGAACAAGATGCAGTCTGTTTTATGTCTGTCTCCTGTCCTAACCACATACAGTTGCCTACTGGAGCAAATAATGCATTGATACCCACAGCATAGGTTGTATGGTCGATTTTACTAGTTAAGGTATCAAGTCAATATGGCCAAAGAAACCAACAATAATTAAAAGAATTCATTGTTTTGTGCTTGAAGAGACAGCCTGTTTATTTCATTTTAAACATATTAACTTTGGTTATGTTTATTTGCTTTTGCATGCTATTTTAATACCTTGACAAATAAAGTCTACCATACAAGTTCATTAGCTAGATGCTGTGATAGTTAAAAGCTAAGTCACTGTCATAAACCGTCCGGACAGTCAGAAACAAGGAATTGTCTAGTACCTGCACAGAACTTTGTGTTCATGATTCTCAGTCACTAGTGTGGGGCTGCAAATGAGGTGGGTGGGTGTCATCCAGCAACCCTATTACGGCCCACGCTTAGTGGCTACCCACAAAGGGTTTACTTGGTTACAGGGTGGGGTGTCCCCCTGTAACTAAAGTGAAATTCATATGTGGAATTTCAGATTGTGTGCACAAACAGGGCTTGCTGACACTAACACCAGTTTTCCACGCCCACAGGTTTCTGTACTGGGCACAGTGCCAGACAAATTGCACTGAGCCATGGACTGATGCCAAGGCACAGGCTCAACCATATTTATCTTCTCATCCACCCTCACCCTGCACATTTCCAAGGTAGCAGTAATGAGAATGACAGATGGTGATCAGCACATCCTTCCACCACCTCGGCCAGCCACAGTCTAAGTCACACTGCAACTACTTGCGCATATACCAGAAGGGAGTATCCATATATCGCAGTGCAGGGAGTCATCACAGTGATAACTTGAAAACTGCCATGCAATACAAACATACACTATAGTAAATTGCATGATTTAAGTCAGATGTCTCAAGTCTGGTACAATGATAGGGTACTTGGTTATGAGTTAGGTGGTGATCTGCCAAGGAGGTGGGAAGGGATGCAACAGTCACTATATTTTGTCATCCTCACAGCTACTTTGGAGCTGTCTGCTCACCCACGGGACAAGAAGGATGGGTTGTTGTGTGCTACACGAGTAGGAGGGTGTTTATAGTTGAGTTTGAATTTGTTCTGGTATAGCTGGGAAGGAGGGTGGGCTTGATGTTACAAGGGTGGAGGGAAGGGTTGTTTTTTGTTTTTGTATAGGTATTCCTTTTTTCCACTGGCAGAATTACAAACCACAATATATAGCACAAAGCCAAAGGTTGTTGCTCAGATTATATAATCACGTCAACAGTGGGGAAAGGGTTTCTAGAGGAAGAAAAACTCTGTAAGGCTGCATCCCCTACTGCTCCCCAGTGAACCTTAATCCCCAACTAGTTGTCCTCTATTTCATATCCAGCCTCGACAGGTGTGTATGCCCAATTGTGTGGGAAGTGATGAAATGTTAGCCATAGATGTGGTTAGTGTAGTCAGGGGACTGCAACATTGTGGGTCTGATAGCATGAGAACCTGGGTCTAGGGGGAATAAATGGAAAGTAATAAAAAGTGAACTCTGAATTTCAAAACATTCCAGTTTTTATTACTATTGGCAATTGCACAAAAGTAGGATCTTTTCCACTTAGACCTCGTCTGTTCCTACTGCATACTTGCAGACTGAGAATCACCCTGTCTGTGACATCTAAAGAAGAAATCATTTCCATGACAAATACCTTTAGTAGTAAAGAATGGACTGGCTAGCAATGCATTTCTGGAATGCTTTGTTACTGAGTTCTGCTGATGCCAATCATCATTTATTTTTGCTGTTGGCTGGAGCCTCTCTTCAAAGAACCAGTGCCAAATAAGGTCTGTTCTTCTCTGTTTTGGTACTGCATTACCTGTTTTTGTTTACTTTCCATCTGGTTTCAAGAGCCCCACTGTGTTTGCAATGTTTCAGGCTTTCTATGCATGCAAAAGTCTTTGATGTGTGATGTGCTTCCTACATCCACAAAATATACTCACCATAGTTTATTTTATCTATTTACAGTACATTTTGATTGCCATGGATAACTATGGGACAGTGCCCCAGTTATTTGTGTGGCTCAGAAGGAAGGGAGCAGCACAGGGAAATAATTCAGGTTTCACCCAGTGCAATTTCTTACAGATAGCAGACAGGTACTAAGAACAGTATTTACAAATACATTTTTCTGAATCTAATACATTTTAAGATTTGGCTCAGAAATCCCCATGGAAGAATTACATTTGAGATTACTAGGCAATGAATTCCAAGACTTTGGAGCAAAGTAAGAAAACTGTTTCAGACCTTTATCAGTTTTAGCCATTAGTACCATCTGCACTGGGGAGTCAGAAGACCTTAGTGTGCATCACTGCAAAACAAGGACAGTATGTTAAATGTTTATCATGTTTCCTGGTATGTTCAGTGTCATCTCAACATTGATTCTGAAGCACTGCTACGAACATAAACAGCTGCATTCAGTGTCCTTGGGAAGAGAAGCAATGAACTACAGATGCAGAAGCTGAGCAGGCATCTTATAGGTCTCATTAGCAGCGTTTGAAGCTTAGAAACAGAAGGAAGCTTAACTCCAGAAGCTGGGGCTGGTAACATAAAGTGTATCATTTATCAGGAAGGCTCAGCTAGCTGGCAACAAAAGGAAAAACAGCTGTAAGTGATGCAAACAAGCAACTGATTATAATTCCAAGTGCTGAGGATCAGGGTTAGACATTTTGATTGGGTGATTATTTTTCTTTCAAAACAAATGTTTTCTGAAACAGCAGAGCTCATTTCTCTAAATGTTTTACTGCTTGCAAGTCAGGAAGGGCAGGTAGACTTGATGAAAAATCCAGCTATGATTCAAAGCACTGGGGATACTTGTCTGTCCTCTCAGCCATTCGTTTTCATGATTAAAGCACTTGCTTGAATCTAAAACGTTTTGTGTTCACCTGTTTCTTTATGCACTACCATCAGTTTTGTGTTGTTCAATAAGGTTGGACAGAAATGAGTTGAGCATATAACCATCCAAATGAGACACTTACCATACAACAGACCCACCTTGGCCCAGCCCCAATCCTGGAACTCCATGTTAGACTGTGATTACTGTGCATTTTGATCTTGTTACTAAGAACTAAATAAACAGACTGGACCAGAAGTGCCTCAATCTCCTGGAGAAAAGTATGGTGCAGAGTGCTATATGCAGATGAGAGAGGGGTTGGTCAAGGATCATTATCTGTGGGAATAAGATGTGCATATATTTTAGAGGATTATGTGGTTGATTGAGTAGTAATGAGGCAAGCCATGAGGCAAACCAATTACATTTAATCAGTTTTTAGGCATTATGATGGGCCTTGGAATATCTTCCCCACCAAGGTTTGCCTGAGGAAAGGCCACATTATATATTATTTTCTTGCTTTGGGGGAGTATGGAAGAAGTTTGCTACAACTTGCAGGGGGCAGACAGGGTCACACCACCCCTGATCTATATCTGGTGTCTAGTGCTCCCCCAACCAACTGAGTGCCGGCCCCAGTTTAAATAAATATATATGTATGTTTACAACTAAAATCCTTGGTGTCTAGGGCGCCTCCCCACCAATCACTGGCCCCAGATTAAAAAAATACATATATTTATTAATAAAATCCCTGGTTTCTAGTGGTTCGCCCCCCCCCCCATCCAGTCAGGGAGTGCCCCTCCATCAAATTCACCGCCTCTCTCCATAAACCCTGACCCCAAGTGGGCAACAGCACAGCCCTCAACTCTCCACCATGGCTGGCCACCCAACTCTAGTCTGCACCGCCAAAGAAAGCTCAATAAATGAGCTGGATTGTGGCAACGTGGTGAATGAATGAACTGGGGCCGGTGATTGGAGGGGGGGGTGGGACCACTAGATACCAAGGATTTTAGTTATAAAAATATATTTTTTTTAACCTGATGCTGGAGATCGGGGGCCACTAGACACCAGGGATATACATAATTTATTAATTGGGGCTGGTGATCGGCATGGAGGGGGCACCCACTAAACAGCAGGAAAGGTATTGGAAGTGTGGAATTTCACGAGTGAAATTTACACCTCCGGGTCAATCTGCTCCAAGAATTTTTGAATTGTGCTTGAATTTTAGGAACTTTGGTCTCATCTAGTTGTCTAGCTCCTCCCACCACCGTAAAGACTGAGAATAAGTACCTGTTCAAGATGTTTGTTTTTTCTTTGTCCTCTTCTGCACAATCCCTTATGTCATCTTCTTTATCCTCACTATCCCTCCCCTTGACCTTCTCTTCTCACTTAGTTACCTGAAGAAAATGTTATCACTTTAGCTACCTGTACCCACTTCACCATCCTTTCCTCTGTCTTGCCTTGCTCCTCTCACTGCCATTCCTGCTTCCCACTGTTTTAGTTGGTACACCTCCATGTCCTCCTCTCCCTGCATTTCCTTATACTTTCTGAATGCCACCCTTTTTTCCTACACCACCTTGGTTACTCCTCTAGAGAACCATAACAGTCTTTTTCCTACTACTTTTGCTTACTTCCTTGGTGCTGAGGCTGGTTAACTTAATTATGCTGTTTTTTTCCCCACTGCTTCTCTACCCCTTCCTGGCAATCCCCCCATGAGGCAGTTTCTGTGGCAGTCTCCAATTTCTGTAACATCCACCACTTTATAGTCAGGGACCCTCCTTCTCATGTGGCTTGCATTTATTTCCTGTCGTACTTTTGAACCACATTGTACAGTGATCCCTGGTGCCTAGGGGATTGCCTGATCCCCCGACTGGAGCATTACCCAGACAGAAAACCATTGGGCTAATCAGGAGACCATGCTGTCATATACTGAGACTGTACTACAGTCATACATACAGTTTGCATGCCAGAAGAATGATCTACTGAAAGAAAAGTGAACAATTCCAACAATTTAATCCAGTGATGTTCCTTAGATGGTAAAAGCAACTCCAGACTGCTGCCGACAATTAAGCCTCAAATAACAGTTTGTCATTGAGAAAGTTCTCCAGATTTTTCACCTTAGCAGAGGCCTCCACCCTCAAGGATCCATGCCTCAGACCTGAAACCTCTTTTGCCAACTCTGTTCCCTACCTTCAGCCTGAATCACTCAACAGCACCTCAATCTTACCACTGTTAAGTCTTAACTAGCTCAGTCTCATCCAGTCCTTGATCTTGACTAGCAGGTATGAAGCTCCTTCACTGAATCCTAAGTCCCAGGCATAAACAACAGGAACAACTGGGTGTAATTTGCATACCAGTAAAACCCAGATTATATTGTCATGATACCATACATGATTAGTATATACAGTGCAGGCAACATGGGTGATAAGACTAAACCCTGGGGAACCCATAAGACAGGGCTCAGGCATGAGGAACATTCCAAACTGTACCTTCTGCATCCTATCCCTGAGAAAGGACTGAAACCAACAGAAGACACTGCTGCTGAGGCCTCCAAACTCCTTCGGTACAATAGCATCTCAAAGTATACAGTATCAAATATCAAGAAGGGATCGAGGAGAAGAAAATTGACTGATCACTTCTGTCTCTTGCCCTGATCAGGTCATTGTGCCCTCCAAATAATGTAGTTTCAGTACTATGCCTGAACCTAAATCCCAACTGGAGGGATCCAAAGATGTCAATGGCCATGAGGTGCCGTTCAGTGGCAGTGGCAGAATTTTTCTCAATAACCTTTCCCAAAAGGGCAGCTTAAAGAAAGGTCTATAATTTGGCATGATCGCTGTGCCCATAGATGGCCCCTTAAGCAATGGATTCACTAACTCATTTTCAGCACAATCAAAAGAACCTCTCCAACAAAGAAATCTGGATGATACTGGCAAACACTGGACCCAGTTGCCCCATGCAGCATACGAGTAGCCCTGATCAGCCTGGATCCAGTTTTCAAAATGTGGGTCACAGCTCCAAAATCACTCCACATACCACTTCCACCATAACTGGTCTTGATTGTCCCCAAGCAGGGTGGGTACTTCTGGAATGGCCAGACTCAACATTACTGGGTCACCACATCCAACTTGGACAAATTCCAGCCCAGCAGAAGACATCTTGTCTGAGAAGAATAGAGTTAACTCCTCTCTAGGGGTGGGCAAACGTGCAGATTTCCACCATCATGGAAGTTCTTCAACATTTTGAAAATTTTTGACATTTTCCACTTTTTCGCCTGTGGTGTAATTCCGAACTTTCACCAAACAACTGCAGATTTCCACCTAGTACTGTGGCATTTAATTATGAACTGTGGACTTTTTACATGACATGCAGAAATAAAGTCTCTTGTTTAGTATTTCGCCATATATCATGTAATTATCCATGGTTTGCATTACTTCTGTGGCTTTTTTTCCTGCAGTTTAATACATTAACCCACATGTCTTACATTTATTCCACAGTTTTTCAGTGGACTTTCCACAAAAGATGGCAAAATGATTTAGGAACTTTCATTGTGGTGAAAATCTGACTTTCGCCTAAATTCTGCTAGCAGAATTTTTTTTGCACACCCCTGCTCCTCACACTTTACAAATGACAATGCTGTACCTAATTCTAGAAAGACTACATTCATATAACAACCTGTTCAAAATCCAGAAGAGCTGAGCGGGTCAATTTCTCCCAACAGCTAACTCCCTAGTGAAAAATTCTGCCTTCTTCTTGGTGACTGCCCTCTGATAATCCTTGTAATGAATACACAGAGGCAGTCTGTCTTTCAAAGCCCTAGATGTCTTCCAACAATGCTCCAACATCCATCAATTGGTCTTCAACTGCTTTAGCTTGTCATCAGTCCAAAGCAATCAATTTTGGGTGGGTCCTTTTTCGTCTAGTTTCTTATCAAGTTTATTTTTGGACTAACAAAGCTAATGATCCAAGCAAGAAAGTTCTAGGAACCAACCACACTGTAAATCTGTGTTTTCATATAATTTTATCTCAAATTGTATCCAGCAAAAATCCAACAGCAAGCCCAACATTTTGCCCTTCTTGGGCTTTTGCAGTGAAGAGGATGTATGTATAAACTATAATAATAATAATAATACAATCAATGAATGTACAGAAACCAAAATAATACATATATTCATATATACTCTTCAGTCTTTCAAAGAACATACAGAAAGGTAATATATTCTATGGTTCCACTTTGACCTATTACAGGCATATAGTAAATGAATTCTAATGATATCCCTTTGTTGCTAAATGGTAGTGGATTTGGGGAAAACACGACAATACTGTCTACCAAGCAACTAAAACAAAATTTCAGAAATTCACAAGGTCCATATAGACATCATCATCCATATGAAATAACTTATTACAATCAATTTAACCCAATGGCATAATTAAATCCTCCCAAAATTGTGATTATCCAAATTTCAGTTTGTCCAAAGCACATACCTAAACTGTTCCACTCATGGAATGGTATAATTTCTCCATAGAATATTATTCAGGTCTTAAATAATTCCCTATATAAGAGAATTTCTATATATACATATTTCTCATAAAAGAAGTAACTTGAATATTTAAGACATTCATTAAATATATTGATGAATTACCAGTTTTCTATGTCATATATATGTGTATATATATATATATATATATATCCATATATATATATATATATATATATATATATATATATATATATAAATTAATTGCAAAAACTTTAGTAATGCATCAATTAGGGTTAAAGCGACAAAAGTGTAGAAATGATATGTTAGAGTTGAGCCCCAACCCCCCACCCAACCACCCCAATGCCCCATCCTCCACACACCAACAGACATCAGGGTGTGCCATGGGGTCATCAGGCCCAACTCTCACCCCATTGCATGTGTAAACAGGTTGACTTGCTACAGTAAATGAGAATGGGAGGCACTGGCCACTCGTAGTTAAGCTGTTTAAATACAGCTGGGCTCTTTGAGCTTATTGGCATCTCCCAATAGCCAATCACAGATGTCTGATGCTAAAATGATGTCACTGCATCTGGGTGTTCATCTTAAGGAAGAAGCCATTCGTTGCTAAGCAATGTCACAGCATGCACAGTGAAAAGTGCCAAACTGAACTAAATCTGGCTGCCAAGGTGCACACTTTCTTCCTGTATAGCCCAGCCATTGTAGGGGTGCCACTGTATGATATTTTACTCCAAAATAGTGCCTGTGTGGCATGAGAATAACGGAATATGCACTACGGATAATGCATATTCACGAATAGCACTTTATACTGAGATCGGAGCAGCATTCCAAACTGTTCCCAATGTATCTGGTACTAACACTGATATTAATGTGGGAAATGAAGTAATGCATGGAGAATAATGCATATGTAGGTGTGTGATATGTAGTTTTTTTATGCACCAAAGGTTTATATATTGTCACGCACTGAGGGTATGTAAAAAGAACTGCAAATAACACACCTTCATATGTGTTATTTTTTATAATAACTGTTGCTAAGTAAACAAAGCTCAGAGTCTTAGCATTATATGCTTCCTGCATTGCTGATTCAACTTCTGTATGGACTCCATGGCATGCAGTTTTTAAAGACTAGGTGAAGATTCAATGGCTTCTCAATTGTTAAAAGTAAAAAAAAAACTGCAACAGTTCAATTTTCCGAGTCGGTAAGTACCTTAGCATGGGACACACAACCCTGTAAGAGCAACTATTTATATACTCCCTTAGATCCATATGTGTATCATGAACCCACCAGGCAGACCCATAGTGTCTGGCCTGGTGGGGGGGAACTCACAGAATCACTCTTCAAATGTTTTGTGAACACTCATATTAAAGGACTAGTGTGGGGATTACTTTATACATAAAGGACACAACTGATGTATTAAATCTCTTAAAAGATGTGGCTCTGCAGAGCTCTCTTTTAGTCACAGTGGATGTGAGTCCCTCTATAATGTACTAATATACCACATGAGGAGGGACTCCACTCCTTACAGATGACCCTACAGAAAGTGACTCACATTCCTTTGAACTAACATTCTTCAGTTTGAAACTTACTGATCTTCTATCAACTTTTAACAGCTTTTCTTTTCAGGCAGGTATTTTTTACTAAGAAAGGAGATGGTGATGGGTGTGACATTGGCACCAATGGCATCCAACTATGTACATTTGTATTTAGAAAGATGTGAAAGATCTTTCATAGAAGAGTGAATAGTAGTTGTCATCCTAGGTACAGTACGCGGTGAACAATATTCCACTAAATCAGTTCTATAGAATTAAGAGGAACTGTTCAGAAGAACATGATTATAGCTAGAGAGCAGTCAAGATGAGGGATAGATTTAGAGAAGGGGACTAGTCAGAGAGAGTACTTGCAGAAACTATGATGGAAAACTGAGAGGAACTCCTTAGGTCTAGTTGCAGACAAAAAGCATTTATGGACAACAGAGTCAGTTTTGTCACCACTTATTGACCAATTCCCTCAAGGTGATCGAAAGAGTTAGACATAAATGGTGCATACTGCAAACAGATCTAACATTATGCAAGCACACAAGGGACACTTTTAGAGTAGTTTATAGACATGTGACTTGTAAGCAGTCTGGGAGACTGGATTGTAAGAAGTGTCCAGCCACCAGAAAGAGGAGGGAACATATACTGGCTATCGAACCTGCCTTGGGGCACATATAAATGTGAAAATTGTGTCCAGTGTACCCATATCAGCACATGTAGAACTTTTAAGGTCCCTAATAATCTCAACACATTTCAGATAATACATTTTATATTGTGCTCTACAAAAGTCATATACTCAGCACAATATAGTTGCCAATCTTTTTGTAGGCAAGATGACTAGAAAATTCAAAAATCTAAAAATTCGTTGTAGGATTGCACAACACCAGAGAAAGAATGTGGCCAGGGTAAAGCACAGGACCAGCCATGTGAGCCACAGTTTAGTGGTTAATAGCACAGGGACCGTATTCTGGGGGCCCGGGTTAAAATCTCAGTGGGTCACATTATTTCTTTCTCACTTCAATTTATGATTTAAAAATTGCTTAGCAGTGGTTAATACTGCAAAAAGAATAAAACATCTGGTTGTCTTAGAAAATTCAAAGTCAGCGTTGGTGAACACATCGGTGTAATCAATAGGGAAATTGAGGAAAATGCCTTGTCACACCATAACTTAGAGAAGAGCAGAAGCATCGACCTTAGATGTCATTTGGAATGATAACAATGTATGATCCTTTTTTTTCTGTAATATTTATTCTGAGAATAGTTAATAAACTCTAGAAATACAATGATTTTGGTTCCCAGTATACAGTATGGCCAGATAGTATTTCAATTAACTAAGGAGGTAATACTTGGCCGAAACTAAGGTAGGTGTTTTCTTTTATAGTGTTATTTACTCATTTTTATGATTATGCACTATATTTGCACTGGTGTTTTGATAGAATAAGGGGATTTGAGTATTTGGGCCCAATACATTATTCCATGAATTAGGAATGTTTTACTTGAAATGCATAGTGTGTTTCTTTATAAAATGGGTTGAAAATGTCCAGACTTTTAAGAGGAAGCATTTGCCGTGTCCTTATCAAGACATATACTGGCAACTGGTACTACTTATGCCAACCAAAACACAGCACACTGTGAAATCAATGCCTCCCATGGTTCATCCACTGCAGCTCTGCACCTAGCATATGGCAGAACTGCAAGAGCTGCACTTGGAAACCAGTGACACCAAGACACAAGTCACCAAGTCCAAGGTCCCCTCCCTTCCTTTTCAACAGGAAATTATGACACTATTTCAGCATGAATTCTTTTGTACCTCTTATTGCATTTGGGCCACTGACCATTTGTCTTGTCTGTAATCCACAAATCTCAGTCTTGCTATTCATACTGTGGGCAATACAAATAAACTGCCCATTTCTTTACTATCCTGTCTCCTGTAGCCCCCTTGGGCTCTTTATCTCCAATCCTCCCAATTGTTTTTTTCCATGCACCAGCAAAGCATAAGATCCCTTTTCATGGCATAATGCAATACCACTATGATTTCAAAACCATGAAGGAGGAAACCGCTCTCTACACCAACTGCTAAGGGACACGCTCGCTCCTGATACTGCTGGCAACAGGCATACAGTAACACAAGATGCACTTCATGGTTTGACTGCCTGCTTTGAAAAAAAGACAAACTGCATTGTAAAGCTAAACAAAACCACATAGTCTTTATTTGTGACTGTGTGTTTGTGTGTGTTGGGGGGGGGGCTGGGATGCAGAAACATCAACAGACATGCTCACTCCCAGTCATACCGGCCACTCTTGCTCCCTACCAAAGACACAGAAAGAAAATAGTAGAAAAAGAGAAACTTAAAACTGCTGGCATATGTGTGATGGAGAAGGGAGGAAGGTGACAGACAGACAACACCTCCTGAAGTATTAAAATTGGGTTAAACATGTGCTATTGCTCTGAAACAAAAGGAACTATCTTGTTCAAACCTGGAAAAAAGTGACAACAAAAATTTAATAAATGTTATTTTACTTTGTAAAATGTACTAATTTGCTGAGAATCTATATTGAAAGTAGTCTGCACCTTTCATAAGCGGAAAAAGTCACTCCTGGGTGTTTGGTTATCAGTTGATAAGAGCACTTCCAGGTGCTTAGGTACTTATGGCAAGCATCTCATGCCTCTTTATGCACTGGTGGTGTACTCTTATCAGCCCATAAACCACACTTTGTTGTGTCTTATTCTTACATAATTTTCATTCATGGGCTAGTAAATAAACATTTTGGGCTACTGAACATTTTGGAATTTTCAGAGGAGAATCTTGATGTCAGTATTACCCTAGCTCACCAGTGATGTGTACATACTTGTATTTATATCTTATGATACATTTTTTATTGTAGTTAACTCATCTGTCTGTAATATATGTACTGTCATTTAAATGTGGCATTAAAATATGGTTGACCAAGCTGGCCCCATAGCGCTGAGGGTTGAGGTGCTGGATGCCACACCGGTGACCCAGGTTCAGGAACAGTCTCGGGCTACTGGGGGTCAGAGGGCAAGGAGGAGGAGGATTGAGCATCCCAACGGAAGCTCTCCTCCTCCTGGGGTAGGTTCCTGAGGTGCTTTGAGCACCTGATGCACCTATTCCTGTGGAAGCATGGGCATCAGGGAACAGGCTGCTTTCCGGTGTCAGGAAGGGGAGGACATTGTGGGCATTTGACAATGCACGCCATCTGTCTGGATGTCAGTCCTGTGTGCCAAAGCCCTAAGGGGAATGAGAGACCAAAGGAAGAAAAAGTGGAAAAAACCCTCTCAGTCTAAGATGACAACCAATCCCAGCCCCGATTACCTACATATTAGCAGACCCCATTGTGCAGGCACTTCGAAGAGAGGAGTATGGTAGGGGGATAACGGAGAAAGCCTCACACTCTAGGGGCAGACACTGTGGGAGGGATCTACTGGGATTGATCAGGTCTGAAGGAGTGGACTAAGAGGGTAGTATGGCAGGATAAAAAGAAATAAAAAAATATATATATATAGACATAATATATATATATATATATATATATATATATATATATATATATATATATATATATATATATATATATGGTTGACAATAGGGTGTTAGTTAGCGTAGTTAGCACCAGTTAGGGTGCAATATGTCGGGTGACTAGACCCCTGCATTACCTGCACAGTAGGTGTTTATCTTAATAAAGCTCTTTATGTTTAATCTCAGTCAGAGTGAGACTGGTACCTCAACATTACCACTTGGAGCCTATTTTTGTCTTTGGCACATGTTTGTACCCCATGTCATTGTGCCAACCACCTAACACCATGCCTTAAGGTCCATCTCTCTTGTCTTCAGTGGAGGTCCAGGGCTTTAATGTCTCACCTGATGATTAATGAAGCCCTGATATCCAGATTGTGGTGCTCCTCCTCAGCACCAGTCCTGTGTTATCTGTAGATCAGTTTTGCTGTAAGCAGCCTAACCCTTCCTACTCACTTACAGTTTAAAAGGCAGTAACTAGACTCTGGCTTAAGCTGAAGCTGTAATACATTCACTGATAATACCAAATATGGAGACAGAGCAAATACCATCACTGATTCAAATATAATTCAAAATGAGTGCAATAAAATAGTACAGTGGGCAAAAAAGTGGAAAATGAGTTTTAGTGTGTCAAAATGCACAGTCATGCACCTAGGTAGAAATAACTCAGAAAGGAATTATCACATGGAAGGTACAGAACTTGAGTTTTACAAACAATAAAAAATACTTAGGAATATATATCACAAATGACATAAAAAAATAAAAGGTTCTGGGTGGTCAGGGTACCAGCAGCAGTGCACTGACAATCGGAGTGCCAGTGGAAGGTCACTGGCAGGCACAGTGCCTGACCACAGAGATGCAAGGGAACTAGGATCACCATCCAACACAATGCAGCCAGGTAGTGCCAAACACTACACACTTGCAGATCCACCCACCGAAAGCCTACGAGGCCACAGGAGTCACAGCAACAGCGAGGAGCACCACTGTGGACAGTGTACCGGAGACAATGCCCCCATGGACCCGATGCACGTGGGACCAGGGTGCTAAGTACCAGACCTGAATCATCAGTGTATTGTCCACCTGCCCAGTGCCACCCCATGCCCTGATTGGCCTAGTCCATGCTCTATGCCCCTTCCCACTAATGATGTCAATGCTTGCACCGTACAGTCCATACTCCCTTCTAGTGGCCATCCCCTGTGCCCATTGGTGCTCCTGCATTGTTTGCTTCTGTGCCTCTGTGCACAGTCAGTAGTGTGTGCCACTGCCTGTGTGCTCCATGCCTGAGTTGTTCTACTGCTCATTCCTGGGGCTGCCCTATTCAGTGCTGGTGCTGCAGTGTACTCCAGAATGCTGGGAGCCCTGTTACACAGGTACTTTGATTGCGGGGGCACCCTTACTGTTTTCATCCTCTCCACAGTGCTCTGTTTATCAGTGCCCTGATGATGGTGCCCTGATCACCTGGAACCAAAATAAAAATCAGGTAAATGCAATTTATGCAAGCAGTAACTACATACTGGCTAAATTTATTAGGATATCAGCAGTACTGCTATCTTCTGAGAAGTTTTTCCAGTACCAAAATGTACTAAGAAACTTTAATCAGAAATATCTGAGAATTAATAATTGGCTCCAGAGATGGAGCCTATTACAGGGATTGGATTTTGTTAGAACCTGGGAAAATTTTGCAATGATTGGTTCCAATACAGTAAAGATGGGCTCCATCTCAATAGATGAGGAAGTGGCACCTTGGGTAAAATGCTTAAGGAATCTATAAATAAGCATTTAAATGGCTAAATGGGTGGGGGAGACAGGTTGCTTATTTAAGAAGGACATTATCAGATGGATCCTTAAATGAGACCAAGGTATGCACAGATATTGATATAATACACAGAGAAATATCCATGGGTAGTAGTTATGAGAACTAAGACTAAAGATATGGATATAAAGATCATATTGTTGAACACCAGGATTATAAAGAATAAAATGGACAAACTAAGGTACATAATGAATGTAGAAAAGGTTGATATTTGTGCAATTACAGAGATGTGGTTAAAGCCAGGGACTGGATAGAAAAGGTTGCTGGATTTGATTGTTTCCACATGGCAGAAGTGATAACTTAGGTGGTAGGTGGGAATATACATTGCCTCTCACTAAGGGCACATGAAGTTACTATTAAGCAGTGTGAAAATACTTAAAGGTAAAATATAGCTGAAATTCCATGAAAATAATAAGGTAATAGGGTTGTGTAATTGATCACCAAGTATGAATGATGAAGAGAATAGGAAGTTCCTGGATAGGATATATGAAAATATGGTGAGTGATAACGTTATCTTAATGGATGATTTCCCAATATTAATTGAGAATGTTAGCATGGTAAAAGTAACTGCGAAAATAAGTTCATAGAGATATGCTTAAGCAACAATATGGAAAAATACATGAACAAGGAAACATGGGATAATAATATTCTCGACTTGGTACTCTCGAATATAGAGGGTGGTATCAGAAATGTCTCCATATTTCCTCCACTGTGCTCCAGTGATCATAATGTTATTAAGTATTCATTAGTGGTAGAGGGATTCAAAAAGATAAAAGGGACCACATCAGTAAGAAATTACAACAAAACTGATATAGTAAGCCTTAAAAAAGAACTTAGCAGGTGGGCCTGGAAAAAGGACTTCTGAAATATAACTCTCTAGGAGACCTGGGAAAAAATAAAACAAATAATAGGGTCCTCTACAGAGAAGTATGTGCAATTCATACCTAAATACAACAAAAGTGGGTGTATCCCCAATCTTTCCAAAAAGATACAAAAGATGTTAAAGGTAAAACAAAGGGCATATAAAAAATATAAGGCCAATCCGTCTCAAGGCAGGCAGGTGAAATATAAGGACTTGGTAAAAAAATGTAAAAGAACTATAAAAAGGGCAAAAGTAGATGTTGAGCTAAGGTTTGCAAAAAATAAGTTGGATAATAAAAAATGTTACAATTATGTAGGTAGTTTAAGAAATGGACATAGAAACATAATAAATCTTAAAGAAGGAGATGAAATTATTTCAGATGAGACTGAAATGGCAGCTAGGTTCAACAGGTTTTTTCTAAGTGTATACCAAGATCAAGATGTACCAACCAGTAGCAAATGGATGAATAGTAAGGGAACATCTAGGCAGAAGTTTCTTATTTCAGAAAAACAAATATATGAGAAGTTAAGGAAATTGGGAATTCACAAGTCTAGTGGACCAGATGGGATTTACCCATATATTCTGAACAGAGCAGCAGAGAAGCTGGCTGGGCCTTTGGTTCTGTTGTTTAACAGGTCTCTGGAAATGGATGAGGTGGTTTGAGATTGGAGAGTGGCTAATGTGATCCCTATTTACAAAAAGGGCGCTAAGACGATAGTTGAGGATTATAGACCCATAAGCATACATCAATTGTGGGAAAAGTAATGGAGGGTTTTATAAAGAACTTCTTGGAGGAGAATCTTATACAAACTGGACATGTGGACATAACCCAACATGGATGTAGTAAGGAGAGATCGTGTGTGGGTAATTTACTTGACTTTTTCGGAGCCAGTCAGTCAAACTCTTGACCAGGGGCTTCCAGTGGATGTAGTCTATCTGGATTACTCCAAAGCATTTAACACAGCCTCCCACCAGAAACTAATAGACATTCTAGAAAGTCTGACAACTAACATACTAAAATGTCAGCAGAATAGGCCTAATGGTCTTTCATGTCTGCTCGTTTGGTCCTCCCCCACCTGGTGCTGACCTTGCTGCCCCCTGCCTTCTCTGGCTTCTCCTTCCCAGTTCGGATATTCTTGCTGCATTGGATTTTGCTCAGAACCCTTCCCCTGTACCTGTCCACCCCCTCTTGAACCCCTCCACTGTCTCTGCCTCCACCAGCCCCCTAGGCAGTGCATTCCATGGCTCCACCACCCTCTCAGTGAAGTAGCACCTCCTCCTCCTTTCTCCCCTGAATCTTCCCCCTCCAGCTTCCACCCATGCCCTCTAGTGGCCCCTCCTCCTTCCTTCAAAGCACCCTGACTGGTCCTCCCCTATTTACCCTCTTCATGTACCTGAAGACCTCTATCATGTCCCCTGGTCCCTTCTCTCTTCCAATGTGTACATATTTAGCTCTTGAGCCTCTCCTCATAGGTCCTGTCCCCCAAGCCACAAATCATTTTGGTTGCCCCCTCTGGACCCTCTCCAGGAGGTTAATGTCCCTCTTTAAGTGTGGCCTCCAAAACTGCACGCAGTACTCAAGGTGCGGCCTCACCAAGCAGTTATACAGAGGGAGCATCACTTCCCTCCTTCTGGAGGTGATCCCCCTAGCAATGCATCCCAGCATCCTGTTGGCCTTGGCTGCTACCCTCCTACAAGTCTCCGAGTTGTTCATCTTGACATCCACCACCACCCCCAGGTCCCTCTCAGCCATCGAGACTTGTTGCATTTCCTCCCAGGGTGTACACTTGGCCAGGGTTTCTGGCCCCCAGGTGGAGTACCTTGCATTTCCCTGCATTGAACCTCAGCTTCCACTTTCTAGACCATCTTTCCAGAGCCTCCAGGTCCCCTGTAGGGCCACCCTCCCCTCCTCCCCATCCACCACCCCCAGTTTCAAGTCATCCACAAAGAGACTCATCTCAGTCCTGATTCCTGTCCTTATGTCAGAGGCGTAGGCATTGAACAGAAGGGCCCAGAGACTGATCCTGTGGGACCAACTAATGACCCTCCTTGGGGATGAGACTCTCCGCCATCTCGACCCTCTGGGTCTGGTCCTGGAGCCAATTGCCTATCCATCTGATCATCTGGTTCCCACCCCATTTCTCCCAGCTTATCCAACAGGCCCCGTGAGGAACAGAGTCAAATGCCTTGCTGAAGTCTAGAAAGAGGGCGTCCACTGGTCTACCCAGGTCCAAGGCACTAGTCACCCAGTCATAGAACTCCACCAGGTTTGTCTGACACGATTTCCCCAGGATGAATCCATGCTGTCTATCGTCCAGGCACCCTGACTTATCCAGGTCCCCCTAGCCTCTCCTTGACAATGCCCTCCATCACCTTGCCCACCACCAATGTCAGGCTGACAGGCCTGTAGTTCCCTGCCACCTCCCTTGATCCCCCCTTGTGGATAGGCACTATATGTGCCACCTTCCAGTCTTGGGGCA
The DNA here is from genome assembly GCA_016271365.2 of Neoceratodus forsteri. NCBI lineage: Eukaryota > Metazoa > Chordata > Ceratodontiformes > Ceratodontidae > Neoceratodus > Neoceratodus forsteri. The sequence continues at coordinate 249,203,341 of CM057453.1, forward strand.
CCCACCCTGTCCTCAGAGAGATGGTGAAAAAGCTCCACCAGGGGTTTCGCCAGGACATCCGCAAGTTCCTTCAGCACTCTGGGATGTAATTTATCTGGCCCTGGTGCTTTCTCCGTCTTAAGGGAAGCTGAGGGCTTCCCTCACTCTGTCTGCTGTGATTTCCACTTCTGGTACTTCTTCTCCTGGCTTAGCCCTCCCCCCCACCTGCCAGTGATGCCTCCCCCTCTCCCCAGACCCGCCGATCAGTAAGGGTCCCCCCCTCCTCAGTATCTCTGTCTCCTCCCATGTATGATGCAGTACCCCCAATTTCCTTGGTGAAAACTGAGGTGAAGTACTCATTTAGTACCTCAGCCTGCTCCCCCAGGTCTCGTGCCCATCTCTCCCCTGATTTAATCCTGCTAATCTGCTCCTTCACCCTTCGTTTTTCTCCAATGTATCCAAAGAACCCCTTGTTCCCTCTCCTAATTTCCCTGGCCAGGTTCTGCTCCTTCCTTGCCTTAGCCGCCCTCACCACCCTAGTGGCCCTTCTAGCCATCAGCTCGTACTCCCCTCGATCCCTTTCACTCCTTGAGCACTTGAATTGCTTATAGGCTGCCTTCTTTCCTCGCACCACCTCCTGGACCTCCCTGGTCCACCAGCAGGGTTTTTGGGCCCTACCGCATTTTCGTCTTACTCTTGCACAGGTGCTGGTAGCATCCTGCACCCCACTCCTGATGATTTCCCACCTACTATCAGCATCCATGTCTGACCCAATCCCATCCAAATGCTCCTTAAGGATCCTTCCCATTTCCTTAAAATCCGCCCCCCTGAAGTCGGTTACTTCTGTCTTTGTGCAGCCTCCTACCCCTCCTAGGTCCAGGCAGAACCAGACCGTGGCATGGTCACTCCCCACCAATGGGTCTCTTACCTCCAGGCCCCCAATCTGGCCACTGTCTGCCAGGACCACATCCAGTACCCGTGCCTCCCTGGTCGGTTCCCTCACCTGCTGAGTTAGGAATGCATCTTGAAAGACATCCAACAACCTCTGTTCCCTGGTCACAGGGATGTCATAGTCTCCCAGTCTGTTCCTGGCATGTTTAAGTCCCCCAACACCACCACCGTTCCTCTGCCCAGTCTGCAGTGTCTCCCAACATCTGCCACCAGACTGTCCTCCAGCTCCTCCGCCAGGGCAGGGGGTCTATACACCACTCCTATTTTTACTCTCTTGCCACCTCTTGTTATCAAGGTGACCCAAATTGCCTCCACGGTTCCCTCCACCTCCTCTACTCCCCCTATGCCAATGCAGTTTTTGACTATCATTGCTATCCCTCCTCCCCTTCCCTTCCCCCTGTCCTTCCTGAACATAGTGTAACCCTCCAGGTTCAGGTCCCAGTCATGTCCTGCAGTGGCCCAAGTCTCAGTGACCACTGCCACATCCACTGCTCCCTCAGTTAGCATTTCCTGGAGCTCAGGCATTTTATTCTGCTCCTGGCATTTAACAGGACTACCTTCCACCCTTTCCCTATAGTTCCATTTCCCCTGCTCGTGTTCCCATGGGGATTCTGTTTCCCGGTCTGCACTTTGCCAGTTGGCCTTTTCCTGCAATCCTCCTGCTCCCCAGAGGTGAGACAGATTCCTCCTTTATTGGCACCCCCTTGACAGCCTTTTCTCCCATTCCTCCCCCCTTCACAAGTTTAAACCCCACTTTTCACCAATGAACCCCTCTATTTTCAACTTAAGGATTCCCCTCCCCTCCAAATTGAGATGGAGTCTATCTCTAGCATACAGTTCCTTATCCTCCCAGGTCTCCCCCCAATCCCCCATCAACCCATACCCTCTGGCCTCACACCAAACCCATGTTTGATAAGATGGATATATTCCTGGTTAATTGATAGGATGCAGCAAGTACAAATCAGGTGTTATCCATCAAACTGGGGGAATGTGACTAGTGGAGTTCCACAGGGCTCAATTTTGGGCACATTGTTGTTTGGGATATTTGTTTCAGGCATGCAGCTATCCAATGGTGCATGGCTAAGGAAATACACAGATGATGCTAAAGTAGGAGCCATAGTAAATAATGTTGAGGCAATATACACTTTCAAACAACAGATTAGGGAGCTAGAAATATGGACGAGAAAACAGAAAATGAATTTTAATATAGGGAAATGTAAGGTCATGCACTTTGGTTCAAATAATAGTCAAGTTGAAAACATGATAAATAATGAGATTGTGCTAAGTACACATAATGAAAGGGATCTGGGTGTCGTGATTACTAGTAATTTAAGTTTTGACACACACACTAAAGAAACCACAAAAAATCATTTCGGGTAATGGGGAATATCCCTAGAAATATTCAAAGTAGAAGTGGTGAGGTTATTGTACCACTTTATAGATCGCTCGTTAGACCAATTGTGGAATATGTAGCACCATTCTCTAGTCCAGAAATGGTGGGTGGAAAAAAAATGGTAGAGAAAGTCCAGAGGTGAATGACAAAAAAGGTCAGAGTAATAAAACAGAAAAGTTATCAAGAGAGACTGCAATGCCTTGGCCTATTTTCTATGAATTACAGAATTATGGAGGAGATCTTTGTTTTGTGTATAAGTCACTGCAGGATGATGCATTATTTGAGGCAGTGGGATTGGTCAAGAAACCACCTAATGAGAGGTTATCAAGAAGGCACTGGTATCAGTTAAAGGTGAGTCAACTGGGACCACCAGGAGAGGGTTATGGTTTAACCAGAGGGTGGTGGATAGTTGGAATAGGCTTCCAAAAGAAGTGGTAGTGGCACCAAGTATGACTGCCTTTAAGAAAGTATTGGATAAGTTTATGGGAGACCAAACCAGTGCATATGACCACTGATATGTGACAGGTCTAATATGACTCAAGTGGCCAACAGACCTGTTTCAAATCTATGCACCTATGAACATATAGTCTAGAGGTTAGAGTAATGAGCTGTGAATGAGTTTGGTACATCCAGAAGACCAGACCTAGGTTTGATTCTCACAACCTCCACTTGCATACCGGTGACTCTGAGCAAGTCACTTAGCTGTCCAGTGCTCCCAGATTGCACCTGAAAACAGTCACTTGTGCCTAGTGGGCCTTACCTGGTTATCAAAGACTAAAATAAAAATAAATATTAAACATAATTAAGAGACACTTCATGCATCATGCAAAAAAAGTTTTAGTACAACCCTTATCGCTCATACTGTATGTGTGCCCAATTGTCAATTAGATATAACAATTCTGGAGTGGTTTAAGCATTGGTGATGGTATTAAAATGGAAAGAAACCAACACAAAGTGACTAAAATGATAAAGGGCTTGAAAACAAAACTTTAGAAGAAAGTTGGTTTTAAATACAATGGAGAAAAAGAATATGAGGGACTTGTTTTTTCTGTACAGTGTTTCTGATGACACAGAACTAATGGGAATTCTCAACATGGAATGGAACAGACCGTGCCACTATAGTTAGGGTTGAGGAGCCATTTCTATGTTAAACCCCAAAATTTTGCACCTTAATAACATTGCAACTGTTTGACAGATTTACCTGAAATTTGGCATACATGATCAAGAACCATAAGCCTTAGGATCTGCCAAGTTTCGTACTGGTCAGATATACGGTTGTGGAGTTATTAAGCATGATCTGTGTGCGCGATTACGCTTTTTCTGGAATTCTACGGTCGCGCCTATAGGTCGTACAGTTTGTGCGACCAGCCCAAAATCTTCAGGGAATGTGTGGCCAGGGTCCCCAATGTGCCTTTCAAAGATTTTGTGAAAAAATATTAAACGGTTCAAAAGTTATTCAAAAAACAATTTACCATTATAAGTCAATGGGAAAAGTTAACAAAAAGATCGACAGTGTCGCAAATGCACTTTTTAGTGTCGCAAATGGCTCTGTTAGTGTCACAAATCTGCCATCTTGTTTTCACTTAGTGATCAGAAAAATGCTTGGCATTTAAAATTGAGACCCTCTAGCAACCTAATTCTTTTTGTATTCACCTGGTCAGGCCCTGAGGATGCTAGCCATGTCTTTATTTGGGGGTAAAACACCCCAGAAATATGTTTTTCAAATTTCTGGAAAAGTAGTGTCGCAAAGTAGTGTCGCACTCACGAAAGTGTCGCAAATTTTTCTGAAAGCTTTCGCAAATTGCGACACTGCTTTGCAACACTATGCTCAAAATAACAGTAATTCTTTGGCACTCCGCTGCAAAAGAACGGTTGGGAGTTTTGGCTGAATTTTGAGGAACGCAGCTGACATCTCACAGATGTGGCTTTGTTCTGTTTTAGAAGAATATTACTTTTGCAGATGACATTATTGTTTTCACATTTTCAGGGCCCGTGATCTCGAAACGGGCGTAGATACAGACTTTTCATCAGAAAACACTTAGCCCCTGCCAGGACAGTTGTAAATCATACGACTTTTAAATTTTTTTTCTATGTCTGACGGTTCCTGAGATATAACGATTTAGTATTCCAAGTTCTCATTTTCGGCGCCGATACTCATTATTATGCATACATTATTTGTACTCTCTGTCTTTCTCAATGCAGGTTTTGGGAAAACCAGCCTGTGCGCTTATTACTGTTACTGTTGCCCTTTCCGCTTGCGAATCGTACCGTTCACTTACCATTGGCGTCTGCGCCACCATGTGCGTTATCGCTGCGTTTTTCATTTGCGCTATGCTTGTTATTTTTGCCATTTCTGTCTACAGTACTGTTTATCTTACTGTTTCAGCTTTACATCACCATGCCCATTGACATTTCTGTTTCAGGCACCATGTTACTATGTGACAACACATCACATGGCAGACCATTCCCATCTACGCCACCATGTGCGCTACCCTTTCTGTTCTCATTCGTGCTTGTGTTACCATGTGCACCACTGTTAGCATTTCTGTTTGCATTGCTGTCCCTGTTAGTATGCCACTCGGCCCCCTCAGAGACTCCGCCAACGCATGGGCCCCGTGACTCCCGCCACTGCATTACATTCACTATTTCTCGCTGCTATCATTCTCAAAAAGTGGAAATTGAGGCAAAAACTCCATTTAATGCATTAGTTAGGATTGTTCCACAGCGACAAAAGTGAGGAAATTCACTGTTAGGGTTGAAAACCCTTGCACCCCCCACCCACCTCCCCAACCGGCATTGTGGTGTGCATTTGGATCGTGGGTCCTAACTCTCACCCCCATTTTCCTATACTTCTGCTGCTTTACACATGTCATGGGGTGAGAGTTAGGGCTGATGATCCCAATGCACACCCCAATGCCACCACGTTCGTCATCCTTTGCGTTTTCATTTGCGCTTGCGTATCTGTTACTTTTTTGCCAATTGTGTGTACCCTACTGTTCCTCTTTCTGTTTCACTTTGCGTCACCATGCCCATTGACATTTCCATTTACAGGCACCATGTTACTATGTGACAAGACATCACATGGCACACCATTCCCGTCTACGCCACCGTGTGTGTTACCCTTTCTGTTCTCATTCACGCTTGTGTTACCATGTGTGCCACTGTTAGCATTTCTGTTTGCTTTGCTGCTCCTGTTACTATGCCACAAGACATCATGTGGCGGGAGCTGGAGGCTCTTTGGGCTGGCTCCGCCACCGTGACATTCACTATTTCTCATTATCATGCTCAAAAAGAAGGGAAATTAGAGGCAAAAAACTCCGTTTAATGCATTAGTTAGGGTTGTTCCACAAGTGGTGTGGTCTGGTGTGGGGCATCGGTAGGTAAGGCCATGCAACTACTAAGTGTGGTACGTTGTGTGCAGCTGCAATCAGGGATGTGTACGTTTGGTGTACATGGCCTCAGTTTTGCTGTTGATCTCCACTGAGCATGCAGTACCTGGTCAGGTGGGTGGGGATGTCTAGTAGTACATTTAGACAATTGTTTGTTATTTCTGTCACCTGCTGCTGGATGTCTGTCATTGGTTGTGTTGACTTGGTCCTCCCCATACTTGAATGTGTGTGTGTGTGTCTGTGTGTGTGTGGTGCTGAGGGGTGGATTGGAGTTAGGGTTTTCAACCCTAACAGCGAATTTCTCACTTTGTCCTGTGGAACAACCCTAACTAATGCATTAAATGGAGTTTTTGCTCTAATATATATATATATATATATATAATAGATAATAAAAAGAGTCTGAAAATTGAGCTTTCTGTTTTGCTTTAAACACTGTAAAACACTTATGTACATCTCTTATTAACATAAGCCATGGCAATTCCTTATTGCAAAACTACTCAGTATATCGCTGAGGCAGTCTGTGTACTGAGTTAGAGAAATTCAGTGTGAAAATCTGCATGATGTGTATATGTATTCTTGTTGGGGGGGTGATGAAGAATGGCAAAATAAAAAAAAAGCAGATCTAAAGTCAGACAATGCATAAGAGTAATAAATCTAACTGAATAGTAACCCTCATCCTGACCAATAAAGTAACAGAATCTCCTAGACAAAACAGCCACCAACAGTGATATATTTTTTGTGTTTCTTATCTAAAAAAATACAGGTTCAAATACCGAAGGAAGAGCAACCATTGCCAGACTCAGCAAAGATGACTAACCCCAGACATGTACAAGTCACAGAAGAACATCTAGACGTACTTGAAGAAAACAGAAATGAAAACAGCACAAGAAAAGCAGCACAATGGTCTGTGAAACTCTTTAGAGAATGGTTAACTGAAAACAAAAAAAGTGCAGAGTTTGAATACTTGCCAGTGCCTGACTTATGTAATATATTAAGACAATTTTATGCATCAGTTCGCAATAAAGAGAACAAGCATTATAGTCTTGGTAGTTATGTCAGCATAAGAGCAGGGTTAAATTGTCATCTTAATGATCCACCTTTCAGCCATAAAATAAATATAATGCATGGCAGTGATTTCCAAACAGTCAATAATGTTTTTCTTGGACTAATAAAAACACTTTGCAGAAAAGGTGAGGACAAAACATCCCATTATCCCGAATAACAGACACTGATCTATCAAAGTCTGATCCTCACCACTGATGGACACAAAAACAGCAGCCGCCTAGTCCACAATGTATGGTTCAACATACAGCTACACTTTGCCAGATGTGGTCGAGAAGGGTTAAGGGACCTGACACCAGCTTCATTTGTAGTAAACAAAGATGAAAATGGACTAGAGTATGTAACACTATCTTTTAATGAAGATACAAAAAACCACCGCCAAATGCATGAGTCCAATAAAGAAAGGCTAAGAGGTCATATGTACCAGATCCCAGGTGACCTCACATGTCCCGTCCAATCTTTTGAAAAATATGTCTCTAAATTACCCAGGGATGCACATGCATTTTACTTGCATCCAAAACGTCTATCCCAGCAGTTGCTGGATGCACAGGCCACTTGGTACAGCCAGACACCCATGGGTGCATCTTACTTAGGCGGAATGATGTCGAGTCTCAGTAAATTGTCTGGGCTAAGCCAGAGATTCATGAATCATTCAATTCACACAACAGCGGTGCATCTACTACACACTGCAGGGCTTGATACTAAATCAATAATGTCAGTAACAGGGCATAGATGCAAGTCATCCATAAAGAGTTACTGGACTGCAAGTAGTGAAGAACGTAAATCCTGGTCATTAATATTGTCTGGAAAACCACAAAAAAATCAAACTAAGTGCAACAGTACCTAACCAACAGTCCCCCACTAAGTTAGTCTGTAATAGCAATGTATTAACAAGTGAGATAAACAAATATCTCCCATCTTCTAGCCAGTACCTTCCCAACTGCACAATCAAAGGTGGTGTGCACATATATGTGCAAAACCAGTAAACACCACTGTCATGCACAATTCAAACCATTAAACTTGTAGAATCGACAAATATCACCCATGTCAAAAAGAATGTAAAAATGTTAATCGTTACTGCATTGCTTGAAAAAAAATGAACCAATGAGTAGTAAAACTAAATAGTTAAAGCATTGTATTCTTTCTGTTGTATGAAATCTGTGCAGAGCAATAAAAATCAAACAGTGACATAAGAGTGTTAGAATGTTCAGATCAATGAAAAGGCTCCATATCTCAGACTGTTTTATGATCATAGTAAATAAGTAAACCTGCCTAGTATCTATGTTAAAAAAAAGAGGCAAACATGAAAGACTAGAAATACTATAACAGTGTCATATAAGTTTAAATAAAATATTTGTTGTTTATTCAGAATACCACTGTGTTTTATCATGTCAAACAACAATGCACATACCTATACTAACACATATTTGTGTTCCATATAAAGAATTGTATAAGTAAGAACAATCAGAAAGCAATGATGTTAACATAAAAACAACACAAGATTTTCTCTTGAACATAACAATGAAAGTTAGCAGTTCTGTGAGTGTGCGTGTGTTTCTGTATCTGTATGTGTGTGTCTGTGTCTGTCTGAGTGTGTGTGTCTCAGCGTACATCTGTGTGTGTGTGTGTGTGTGTCTGTCTGTCTCAGGGAGTTGCGTGTGCTGGGCATGGGGGGGTGGACTGTATTAGCCAATAAATAAAAACCATGATTGAGATAAACAGTGTATCAATCACCCCCCAGATTCTAATGTGGCATGAGGTGGAGCTGAGTAGCACACTGTCCTTAAGATTCTGATAAACCAACTGGAAATCAAACTCCTGGGAGTGTCTATTTTAAAACAAAGTAACAGATGTGAAGTAAACAAACAGTATTTTATCAATGTAAATCAAATAAAGAATTAGATCACAAATGAAGTAATGCATCCACCAATAGAATAAACATGCTGCTTCACAATCAAAGTGCATAATGCAACCATTTCAACAGCAGACTACGAGGACTATTCATAAGGAGGCCCCATGCAGCATGTGCATCAGCCTGAGAATGACAGTGTACTAGGATGGAATGTAAGTCAACTGCAAACCTAACAGGCAAATCAAATATCAGAGTTCCTGAGGACTTTCAAATATCGAACTTCAGTAGTAACATATGCAGTTCAGCACTGTTCATAACCTCAGCTGACATAAAATACAACAGTAAGAGACATGGAAAATGAATCCCAAGGCTAAAAACAACTGCATTACCTAGGTAAATACCTAACACCTGGCAAGACATGTAAAAACTAAGTCCCATAAAAATCCCGAACATCAACCGAGATAGAAGGTTTCTGAGGTTCATGCATAATCTGTGTATCTGAGACCAGATGTAAAAATATGTAAGTATTTGGTAAACAAACAGTACACAGATGTCGGTGTTAAATCTGTCATACTGTGAGTAGCCAACCTCAGCAATCGTCCAGCCAAGTAACAAGCACTATTCCCACAGACGAAAACAGTACTGACATATATCTTCGCAGTCGTACAAGGCTGCAAAGGAATAGCCAGAAGGACAAACATGAACAATCCAACACACCCGTGCAGCAATACACACACACACACACACACACACACACACACACACACACACACACACACACACACACACACACACACACACACACACACACACACACACACACACACACACAGTGGCCCAGACTGAAAAAGCCACATAGATGCACACATGTATGCCCCAGATTGGCACAAGAGAATGATGCACTGAGTCCCTTAAAACCTTCCTAGATCTGTAATGCAACCCCTAAGCCCAAGGTATGTAAAATCTCTTCAGAGGCATTATGTGTCCCCCAACCTAAATCTCTCCCCAGATGCACTTTGCATCCTGTTCTGCTTCCTAAAGTCTCACTTTAGGCAGCCTGCATCAGTCATAAACTCTTCACAGAGGCATCATGTATGCCCCCTCACCCTCAACACCTGGCAAGATACCTTGAAACCTCCCTAGAAGCGTCAAGCACCCCTTCCCACACACACAAAAAAACACTAGCCAAAAAACAGCATGGATGCAACCACTGTGAATCCCACCAACTAAATAACCCCAAAGTGTCATCCCACACAACACCTTACTTAATACAACTCTTCCCAGACTCACCACACCACCCACCCACCACCTCTGAGCAGGTACTTATGAACCCACCCAGAGGGGCTGTGCATAGTTCTCTGTGGAGATGTCTAAACGTCTCTCAACAGTTACTGTTGATCTGGTGTCATGTATCCCCCCCCCACAAATACCCAAACCGTACATACAGTTATTGCGTAGCTCCACTGACCCCTCAATAAATCTAAAACCTTTACCAGAGTAGCTGTTTACCCCCACGTCAAAACTCCAACCATCCACTTTAAAAACAAAGTGTTTTGGCACACCTATCTATCCACCTAAAAAGGCATCCTAATTAATTGTGCACCCTCCCAGGCAGGCATCGAAAATCCTCCAAAAAGCAAATGCAACAACCCTCATCTGACTACCCACACACAGCCATTTGCCTAACACTCCCCCCAGTTGACCCATGCACCATTTACCTCCCCTGACAGTAAAATCAGACCAATGCACACCCCCTAGTTCAGTTAACAAAAACCCTCCCCAGAACCATAAACTATCCAGCAACCCCATGCATGTACTTACGATAAATGTTTTCATCTCCTTCAACACCTACGCTTACTTTTATGGCCTACTGATTGCTGTAAGATCATGCCTCTTACTCTCGAGTGATACCTTGCCAGTGCATTCCATGCAACAAAAAAAATTTCTTACACCCACCACTGAGAAACACAGATCGTCACAAGAACAAATGGCTAATCACATAAAAAAATGCATTGATGTATCGTACAGTGTAAAAAATGTGCTACACAATTCCCGATTACCAGACATCAGCCTGAGACTCATCACTGAATTACAGTGATGAGGTACTACGAATAAAAAAAATTCTTGGACCAAATTAAGGCTAAATAGTGTCCAGAAATAATACACAACCTGCACTAATCCCAAGTGAGCAGTAGATGTGAAAAAGAAATATTCGAGGTAGGCCGCCAGTCAAACTCACATCAGTTTGGGCACTGCTGTGCATGCTCACTTTAAAGAGCTCCACTGGGGGAAGAAAAAAAAAGATTTCAACCATTGAAATGAATTACAAGCGTGAAAATTATCAAAGTGTGCTGAACACCAAACAAAGTTACCATAACACAAAACATAACTGCCACCATATAACAATAAGAGTCCATTTACATTTTACCAGCTTACATAGCGAATCAGTAGGTTACAGTCCACGGGTTGGTAATTGTCATAAAAACAGCTATTTTTTAATAAAATAAATACTCAATTTAAAAATAGCGAATCTTTCTACCGACTGCCCACACTTACTAGCACTTGTTCTAACAAACACCACCAACAATGTATTGACTGCCATCACACGTTCTGAGTTATCAATTACTCTAATTATCTGCGGAAGGACTATTTTACATTGAACCGACATAGATTTCTAAATTAAAAGTAAATAAATAAATGTCAATTAATTAAATACCACATGAACTTGTAATAATAGCAATAAGGTATGACCAGAGGTTAGATTAACAGTCAGTTAATCACCCCCTTTGTGGCAATATGGCACTCAGCTGTGCCTCATGCCATATCACACCACAAGGGGGTGATTAACAGACTGTTAATCTAACCTCTGGTCATACCTTATTGTTTAAATATAAGGAGGCATTAAAATTATGTAAAAACACCATTAATAAAGAAAAGCAAAATACTGAATTCAGACTAGCATACATGAAGGATGGAAGGAAATCATTGTATTCCTATGTAAATAATAAAAAAAGGACTCTAACAGAGTTGGTCCAATTAAAGTCTCCAATAACATTATTAGTAGCCCAGTTGATATGGTAAATGAGTTTAATCAATTCTTGGGTTCGGTGTACTCTAATAAGGATAAAAATCCCTTACTGGATATTGGTGTTAATCCTATTGAAGTAATAAAAATAACTAGGAATGAAATACACTGTAAATTAAACCAGATAAAATAAATACCTCACCTGGACCAGACTTACTACACCCCATGTCTTAAAGGCTTATTGGATGGTGGCTGGTTGAGCCACTATATGTCCCTTACAATAAATCTGTATCTACAGAGGAGGTTCCAGATGATTGGAAACAAGCTTTAGTTGTCCCTATTTATAAAAAGGGAGACCATGGCAGTAAGGCAAACTACCGACTGATCAGCTTGACCTGCATTCTGGGTAAAATCATGGAGTCTATTGTAAAGGACATACTTACATCAGATTTAAAAACAAAAGTATTTGTTGATGACACACAACATGGTTTTAAGCCTCAAAGAACTTGCCTTACTGCAAATCTCTGCTGCTATGAAATAGTCAGTAAATTGCTAGAGGACAAAAAGGCAGTGGATATTATGTTCTTAGACCTCTGTAAAGCTTTTGATGAGGTGCCACATGTAACCCTTATTAAAAAAATGAGAAATTTATGGATAAATGGATTTATAACTAAATGGGTTCAAAAATGGCTGATGAACAAGCTATTAGAATTAGAGGATTTACTTCCGTTGGGGGTAGGGTCACTAGTGGGGTCTCTCAGGGCTCAGTTCTGGGCCTGTTATTATTTTTAATTTTTGTTTCTGATCTTGATAAGGATATCAAGGGACACTCAGTTAAGTTTGCTGACGATACAAAAATTGCTTTAGACATTAGCACAATGGATGGATATTCTGACCTCTGTTGTGACCTTCTGTTAATGGAATCTTGGGCAACTACTAATGGCATGATGTTTAACTTAGATAAGAGTGTAGTTGTGCATTTGGGTAATAATAACCCATGCTACAACTATATGTTAAACAGCAAACAATTACAGTCTGTGGAATATGAAAAAGATCTGGGGGTTTTGATATCAAAGGATTTGAAATTCAGCAGTCATTGCACGGAATTAACAAAAAAGGCCAATAAATTTATTGGCTTTATTAGATGCTCAATTACTTCCAGAAATAGGGATTGCATAACTCCCTTGTATAGGGCATACGTGAGACCCATCTTGGATTATTGCTCCCCACTGTGGAGCCCCTTTTTACGTGGGGATGTCAGGAGAGTGGAAGGAGTCCACAGGAGAGTTACTAAGATGGTTCAGGGCTTCATAGGGCAAATTATGATTTTAGATTATGTTCTTTAAATCTTTACTCCTTGGAGCTCAGGAGAAAAGAGGTGATCTTCTGCTAATGTTTAAAATCACAAGTGATCCAATACTATTTGCTGATCTGGGCTTCATCCGACATCAAAGAGTCTTTCTCTAAGAAGTCACAGTTATCAATTAGGACTTACTTACCTGAAACTCAGTTAAGAAGGAATTTTTCACACAACATGTTATCTCGGTAAGGAATTCATTACCAAGAGAAATTGTGGAAGTTGATTCTTATAATCTCTTCAAACTTAAACTTGATAGATTTTATTGAATGCAGGTAATGAGGATTGATGCTGCTTATGGCAGGAGATGTACATTCATGGGGTTTGGCCTTCTGTACATCTATACCTCCTAGTATGACTCCTAGTAAGAGGTCTTTATCTGATGACAAATTCAGTTTTGCTGCATTTCCATGCCAAGGTTTTGGCTGCTTAGCTGGATTTCATTCTCTGCTCCTGAGCCACCCTTCCCAGTTGGGGTTTGTCATTTATCAGCTAAAACCATATTCGGACATTAATGAACCTGATTCACAGGGCCAAATCATACCCCTACCCAGCCACAGCAGTAACCATTGATTTTGAGAAGGCCTACTTATGTGGAATGAGGGTACCTCCACTGAGTTATAAGGCACATCAGTCTTGGACCCTGTTTTCATACCTAAGTTCAAACCTTATATTCTCTTCCAAAGGCTGAAGACCTTATGAACTCCACTGTTTCTCCCTTTTCTCTCTATGCAAGGCACAAGGCAAAGGTGCCCTCTTTCCTTCTGCAGTTTGTCCTTGCTGAAGAGCTCTTGCTGCTGTATTTCAGTAAGCCCACTTATTAGCATATGCAAAATGGCTTACTGAAATTGACTCCCTGTTAGGAACTTTCTTTGGGAAAGCAAGCAACCCTGGTGGATGAGGCCTGCCATGGTTCACCATATATTTAAGCTTTCAGGGTCACGCAGACTCTTAAATGGCTCAACACATTCTGAGACCAGACTCATCAATGGATATGAATGGAAACATCGATCAATGTCAATCAAGCACAATCATCTTTTCTGTAAATCCCTACCTCAGACATTAAAAGTTCACCCTACTGTATCACTGTGTGTGACCTACCAGTGTCAACTGCATAATTAACTGGGTTCTAACCCAATCTCAGCAACACTCACTTCTTTGGAACACTCCTGGGAACTGAGTAGAAAATATCATCCTCAACTAGCCTTACTGAAAAGCAGTAGGTAGGTATTCAAAAATGTTTCACCCCCAATGGCTCCTCCATAGAAACCTTCCAGTTCCTACAGCAGAAATTTAGCCTATCTAGATCAGATGTCTGGAGGTATCTGCAGTTATGCAGTGTCATACAAACCGACATCTGGAACCTGAACAGTATCACCCAGTCCATGCCACTACTTCTTTGATGGCTGCAAATGACTAAAGGGCAAGCAGGAGCCATACGGTATGAGGCAAAATAAGAGACTGCATCCCTATTCAATTACTACAAGCCAGGAAAAAGTGGGCTGCTGCCCTACATAGACAAATCTCTGAAGTTAACTGGGAAACATGTCGGACCCTAGCTCATAGAGCTTTTAAAGATGCACAAAGTAATTTATTTTTTTATTTTTTCCTCCAGTTTCCCTCCCTCCATGCTGGAGGTTCTGGTTCCCAGCCCTGCTCACCACCACCCCATGCCCAGCTTACACCCCTCAGTGGGGCCACTGGGTAGGCACACCTTCCTCAAGGAACACGGTCTCTTTGCCCTGGCTTGTATCCTGGGCTAGGGCCTTGGGAGGGACACCCCTGGCAGGCATTGGTTGCAGTGGGAGTGGTGGTGAGACTGGGGCTGTCAGGAATGGGTCCAGAACTTTTAGTATGCTGGTAATCCTGGGGTGGGGACATGCAATGACACCAGTGTCTGCCCTGCCCCCTCAGCATGAGGCACAGGCAGTAGCAGTATCCCTAGCCTCCGCCAGAGATCCACATAGTGCTGGATACTCTTCCCCCACCCCCTGGAGAAGGAGATAAGTTCCTGGGATGCTCAATCCTTCTCCCCCCCCGGCCAGCCTTCTGACCCCCAAGTCCGTCACTGAACTTGGGATGTCGGCATCACAAGCAGATGCCTTGCCACTGTGCTGCTGGCCGGCATGTACAAAGTCATTTAATCCAGGAGAACATTTTGAATTGATGGTACAGAACACTTGCTTTGTTCATGCATTAAAACTTTTCCCAGTGATTAGTGCTGGAGATGTGCTTTGGCAAAGGGGGTCTCTCACATCCTATGGTCATGTCCCTAATTGGACCCTTCTGGAAACAATTGCATCTACTGGTAGGGGAGATCCTACACTGTATACTACTCTTATCTTCAGAGCTGATACTCCAAGGCCTTGACCAACGGGAGTCACATATCCCATGGAAGAACAGCTTTGGCTTACCTAGCTGTGGCTGGAGGCTAAATGTTTCCATACCGCATAAGTCCTCTCTTTTGCAGAATTCCTCTTGAGTCTATCCCAGACAGCTGAGTTTTAAAGACTATCACATCTGGCAGCTGATTCTCTCTCTCCTGTCATCATAAATTCTGGAATTTTTTTCTTGTCTATGAAGCACACCACAAAAACTCACATAGGCATTGTAGTACTGAAGCATATATAGCCCACAATATTTTTCTGTTTCAACATACATATAATCTGTGTACTTACATATTGTTTCATTTATATTATTCTCTTATTTTGTTATCTGATGGGGTAGGTCTTCCTGTTGGCAGGCCATCGCAGCCACAGGTCATGTTCTTTACACAGTGATTTTCACAAACTGTATCTATGTATAATACTTTAGCTACACCCTGATTCTAAAAGCTTTTTTATCTGAATTGTACTGCACAGTTTCTGTTATGTGTGTTTCCACTTTTGTTGTCAAAAAGCTCAACAAAATGTATAATTAAAACAAAGGTGAGTCAGGGACTTGTGGTATCAGTGGCCTGTATCATTGATGCTCGTGGACATAAAATAGACCACCTAAAAGTGGACTTACATTGGTGTGCATGTGCTGTGACTTGTGGCATTTCAGCAGCTTTATTATGATGCATGCATCAATACATAATATATGTGATTATCTTACTGTAAAGCTAGCAGTATTGTTCAAGGAATAGCATAAACCAATCTATGTTTACAGTACTAGGTAAGAATTCTGATGTAGTCGTTGGTTAAAAAAATAACAAAAGCAATAGTCCTGAAACTGCCAACAAAGGCAGTTCAGTTGTAATAATGGAAACCAGTTTGTATGAGCAAGAGGTCAATGTCCAAGTTTTAATAATAGCCACTATAGTGAACTGTGGAGTGATTTTACCTAGTCTTTGAAAAAAACACATTATCATGTGTAAAGAAATGGTTTAGAATGGGATCATTTCAAAATAGCATTTGAATTTTGGGTCTAGAAAACACAGGTTGGCAAATTTTATGCACTCTGAAAATCTATAGATCTTAACAAACTAGCATTGGGTTTGTATTGGTACTTATAGAAATAGTTTAGTCCAGTGCTTCTCTTCATATGTCAGGGAATTGACTGAAAAGTTACAGGTACTGGGGGGTGGACATATTAAGAAGGAATGGCTCCTAGTTACTGTATATGTGGAGTCCTTATATACAAACATCTCACTTAAGGAGGGCACTGAGCCTTACACAGGGCTTTAAATAAACCCAGTAACTGAGCACTGGAATAAAGTTTATTAAGCAGCCCAGGAATGGCATGCTTGGAAAATTTCGAGGGGGCACACACAGCAAATCTTGAAATGTCAAAAGAATCCTATCTTTTTTATTTTAAAAAAGTACAGTTTTCTTAGCCTAGTACACTGGATGAACTCTGGATGGAATCTGTTTCTAGTTAGCAGAGTAATAATCTCAGGTACTCAGATTATACTCATGTAAAAAATGTTTTGGGGTGCACACATCTTGGGGGGGCACATCCCCCCGAACCCAACCTTGTTCATTTATAAGAATACTGTGAACATTGTGGTCTGAATCCACCCCTTGAAAATGCACTATATCAATCTGTAATAAAAAAAGTGAACTTTCACAAAATGTACAGTTGGCCACGTGGTCCATGACTGTGATGTGACTGAAGTATCACAGCTCTGACTAGTGCAGACATTTAGAAGATATGAGGGTGCAGTTTTCCTTTAATTTGTTTTTCAGGGACAGCAAAATGCACTGTAAATGAGCATTTAACAAGTAAGCCTTTTCAGTCTGATTAATGGTTGACTGATGAAGAAAAATGGGGCACACGTTAACTTCCACCTGGTTATGTTAACATATTTATTTTGTATTAACATTCTCTCCCCTCTGCCATGCAAAGCAGAACTGTCTTGTGAATCACAATTCAAACATTCATTTCGTTCTGACAAAGGTTAAGAAATGAACAGAAACACAACAGACAGATGGGAGATTTAGTTCTTTTGGCATGAAAAAAAACACTTCAATCCAGTTATTTTTTTAAACCTTTGGCATAGGGACTAGTTTGCGACAATGATTATGTGTCATTAGGAAAATGCAAGAAACATTGACTCCAGTTATGATAGTAACAATAAGGTACTCCGGGATTAAGTTAATGTTCACATTAATCACCCACCGAGGCAATATGGCACCTGGTGCCTCATGTCACATTACACCCCCAGGTGGTGATTAACTAGAACATTAACATAACCCCTGGTTGTACCTTATTGCTTAATTATCATGGTCATATGTTACATAGAAACATAGAAGTTAACGGCAGAGAAGGACTGCAAGGCCCATCCAGTCTGCCCTGTTATGTCTTCTCTTTTGTAATTAATTGACCAACACTTATAAAATGGCTTTCCACTCTCTCTCTTTTTCCTTCTTTTCTAGCACTCCCTCTGCATTCCTTAATGCCCTTCTTGCCCTTAATCCTTGCAAGAGAGGTAGTCCTGATGGTATCAATGCAAAGTTTCTGCCTCTCTCAGTTTCTTCAATCACACTGCCTATTTCCTACTCCTCAACCACTCTTTTTCCCTATGCCACTGTCCCTGAAACCTGGAAGAAGACTACAGTCATCCCTCTCCATAAAGGTGGTGATCCTTCTTCTGGTAACCTCTGTCCTATCTCTCTCCTTCCCACCCTGGCTAAATTACAGGAACACCATGTTCTTTCTCAGCACTGTTCCTTCTTTGACTCCTCCTCTTTTACCCCTCTCCAGTGTGGTTTTAGGAAATCCCACTCCACTCACTGACTCTTATCTTCTGAGGAATGGATCAGGGACTGATAAGAGAAGGTAAGAGCCAAAAGGGTGGCCTTCAGAAAATATAAGGAGACATAAAGGGAGGAAGAAAGGAAGGAGTATCATAAATGTCTAAGAGAGGCAGGAAAAGCTGTAAAAAGTGCAAAGGCACAAAATGAGGAAATATTACCTCAGTCAGTTAGGAAAGGAGATAAGACATTCTACAGGTACATTAGTTAGGGAAGACAATGCAGGGAGGGGGCATTGTTAAACTCAGAGGGGATAAGGGAGACACCGTTGAGGGAGATCAAGACAAGGTGTCAGTTCTAAACAAATATTTCTGCTCAGTCTTCACAGTGGAAGAGGAGGGAAAGAGACCACTGTTAGACAAAATAGGCATAGGTAGGGATGCGGACACCAGTCCTTTTATGGAGGAGAGGGTACTAAAAGAGCTTACAAAGCTGAAAGTGAATAAGCTATGGGTCTGATGACATATATCCCAGGATCCTGAAAGAACTAAGAATGAAGCTGGCAGCCCCACTGGCAGTCCTGTTCACTGAGTTCCTAAATACTGGCGTAGTCTCCAAGGACTGAAGAAGGGCACATATGGTCCCTCTTCATAAGAGCTGCAGCAAAGCAGGTGGGGAACTACAGGCCAGTAAGTCTCACAACAGTGGTGGGTAAGATCATGGAGACACTCCTTAAGGAATGAATTGTGGAACACCTGGAATCCATAGGGGCACAGGATCCGAGGCAACATGGATTCACAGCAGGAAGGGCATGTCAAACAAATCTAATTGATTTCTTTGACTGGGTGACAAAGGTTGTTGATCAAGGAGGAGCAGTGGATGCCGCCTACTTAGATTTCAGCAAAGCCTTTAATACCATTCCACATAGAAGGTTGGTCAACAAGTTGGGTAGTCTGGGGTTGTGCCACAAAGTGGTGAACTGAGTTAGTAATTGGTTAAGGCACAGAAAGCAGAGGGTAGTAATAAATGGAACCCAGTCTGAGGAAATGGGGGTGACCAGTGGAGTAGCCCAGGTTCAGTTTGGGGCCAGTCTTCTTCAATGTCTTCATCAGCAACATTGCAGAAGGGCTTGAGGGAAGGTTTACTTGTTTGCAGATTACACCAAAATCTGCAACAGGGCTGATACACCAGAGGGAGTGGTAAGACTGAGAAAAGACCTAGAGAAGTTGGAAAGATGACCTGAGGTGTGGCAACTAAAGTTTAATGCAAAAAAAAAAAAAGTAAGATCATGCACATGGGGAGTAGAAACCTGGGAGAGAGCTACAAGACGGGGGGTGGGGGAGCTGCTGTCAGTCACCAAGGAGGAAAGAGATCTGGAGGTCATTATCACAAATGACTAGAAGGCCACCAAGTAGGCAGCAAAGGTGGTGGGGAAGGCCAGGGAGATGCTGAGTTGTATAGTAAGGCATATCACAAGCCGAGGGAGGAAGATACTGGTTCTGCTGTACAAAATGCTGGTGAGGCTTCATCTGGAATACTGCATGCTGTTCTGGAGGCCACAACTTTGAAAAGACATATAGTAGACAGGATGGAGATGATATGAGGAGGGTGACTAAGATGGAGAAGGGATTACAGCATAAGACTTATGAGGATAGGTTAAAGGACCTCAATATGTACACACTGGAGCAGAGGAGGGAATGGGGGGACATGTTGAATAATTCAAGTAGCTCAAGGGAATAAATAAAGTGAAAGAGGAAAACATCTTCCAGTATAAAAACAGTACTAGAACAAGGGGTCATGACAAGAGACTAGATGGAGGCTGCACAAGAAAATGGGAGAAGTTCTTTTCACTGAAAAGGTGTTGGATGCATGGAATGGCCAGCCCCAGTGGGTGATGGGAGCAAGCACTGTGGCACTATTCAAACATGCATGGGCTAGGAATAAGGGGGTCATTGAGGTGAGAAGGAATGGCTTAAGCAGGTAACCAACTATTGGCACCAGCCACCATTACAAGTAAGGAAAATGGGCAGACTGGATAGGCCTGTCAGTCCTTTTCTGCTGACAGCTTTTATGTTTCTATCTTTCTATCACCTCCACCTTGTTTGTTTATCTTCCCAAACTTTTGACACTGTGGTACGCCCTTTCTTCTGGGCAAGCTTAAAGCAGCAGGCCTCTCTGACTTCTCAGTCAGTTGGTTTCACTTTTACCTTGAAGGAAGGTCTCAAGTTGTCTGGATCAGAAGCTCTATTTCCTCTCCTCTCCTCTCCCCTCCCCAGCTACTCAGGCTTCCCTCAAGGGTCTGTGATGGGCACTATTCTTTTTTCCATTTTCTTTGAACAACCTTCCATTTGTGTGTTCCTCTGCATCCATTCATATGTATGCTGATGGTACAATTCTTTTTTCATCTGACTCCTCTTCCCATGACTATACATCTCAGCAGTAGCTGGATTTTGTCAGTATTTGGTGCTGGTTCTGATCTATCAGTGGTTCATCAATGTCAAAAAAAAGAAATACATTTCTATAACGCTTAGAACCTGACAGGTTTTCAGACTCACCTCCCCACATTATTCTATATCCAAGATGATTCTAAGATTGAGGTTGTATCCTCCTTTAAGTGTCTTGGGGTCTAGCTGGATTGACATCTTTTTTTATAATAACAGCTTTATTAGATATATTAAAAAATCTTAATACAAAACTTGAGTACAAAGTATATGCAAACAATAAACAGTGTACAATAAAGATGAAGTACTTGTAGGTAACACCAACTACAAATCACTGTACAACAATCTAGAAAATATGTTTCAACATTCAAAGATAAATCTTAAATCTAAATCCTACCGGTGATATAGCATATACTGAAGTTCATATTGAAATTATTTAAGACAGTCAAGAAGGCTAATAGCCCATGAAGGCTGTCCCCACAATTCAGTGGTGGTAATAGGTGTAACCAACTGCTAAATATTTGTCCAACCTAATTTTGAAGATAGAAAAGGTATCTGCCTGCACAATATCTGCTGACAATCTATTCCAAGATTCAATTACCCTACATATAAAACCATATTTTCTTATGTTTGTTTTACACTTTTCTCCCACTAACTGTTGGTCATGCTTCCTCAAGTTGTAAACCTCATCTCTAAGTCTTAGTCCCAGTTCCTCTCTTAATGTCTCTTGTTTCAATAATTTGTAAAATGACAGCAAATCTCCTCTTTCTTCTACATGCTAAGACCACAAACCCATAGCTTTTAGTCTGGCTTCATAAGGTTGGTTCCAATAACCTGATATCATTCTTGTTAAAGTTTTTGGACATTCCAACAGGGCTTTATCCTTTCTTTAAAAAGGTCTCCAAACAGTAGAACAATAGTCTAAAGTTGGCCTAACATAAGACTTAAACAATGGGATAAGTACCCTGCATTTCTAGTATGGAAACTTCTAATACAGTTCACCAAATGCATAGATTTATTTGCTATTACTTTACAATGGGTTCCACTTTTCATATCCTGTTGTATATGTATACCCAAATCCTTCTCACTACTTAAAGCCTTAGTTTAGAACCCTGGATATAATAATCCTGTTGTATGTGATCTTTATATGCAATATCACACATTTGTTGGTATTAAAACTCATTTTATTCTTTTTTGCCCATTCCTCAATATATAACAGATCCTGTCCAAACATTAATCTCTCTTCAAAAGTATCAACCAAAGCCTTCAATTCAACATTGCCTGCAAACTTGCTTAGCTTGTTATCATTCTCTATCTTCAGGTCACTTATGAAAATACCAAATAACAGGGGTGCCAGCACTGATCCCTGAGGCACTCCACTCTCAACCCTTACTGCACATGACAGATGACCCTGAACCCTCACTTTCTATGTCCTCTCCATCAACCAATGTTTGATCCATTTTACCAACCCTTCATCTAGACCTATATCTACAAGTTTCAATATTATTAGGCCATGAGGGACCTTATCAAAGGCCCTACTGAATTCCAGCTTTACCATATCCACATTCCTACCTACATCAACCTGATTTGTTACTCAATCATAAAAACAGATCATGTTTGTCTCACACAACCTGTTTTTGACAAAGCCATGCTGACTTTTATCCAATAATCCTTTCTGTCCCAGATGGTTTTAATCTCATCACTTAAAATCCCTCATTTAGTTTACTAACTACCGAGGTCAAGCTCACCAGTCGATATTTGATGGTACACTCCTATCCCCATTTTGAAAATTGGCTACTCGTGGGCCAGTCTCCAGTCATTTGGTACATAGCTCTCAATTAGATTTCTGACCTAATAGGCTAATAACTGGCACAAATTCTTGTTCCAGTTCTTTAATAAGTCTGGGATGAATTCCCTCTGGCCCCACTGCCTTAACCACCTTCAGAGATCCTATTTTCTTTACTACTTTTTCAACAGCTATTATTCCCTCAACTTTAAAACCTTTTTCATCTAAACTGATACCACACATGTGTTGATCACCCTTACTAGAAGCAGCACTAAAGCAGCTACTAAATTCTTCAGCTAGTATAATGGGATCATAACATACCTCCCCCTTAATTGATAAGGGTCCTACTGATCTAGTCTGTCCCTTTTTATTGTTCATATACCCACAAACACTTTTAACATCATTCTTTGACATAGCCAATATAAATTCAGCCTGTTTTTTGCTTTTCTTATTCCTTTTCACCTGTCTTAGTATCTGCTTATACTTATTCATACTAATCACTGTTCTGGATTGCTTCATTTTCTTAAATAATACTTTCTTTTTATTACATAGTCTGATGATCTTGCTATTTATCCAGAGTGGTTTCTTCCCTCTATTATTATGTACTGTCCTCTTCGGGATATAACTATCAACCATATTATTTAGAATGCTGACCAATAAATCTCAAGCTTCTTTGGTTGTTAAACTTTTTATCATATGAACCCAATCATGTCATGCCAATCCCCCCTTAATTGCCCCCAAATCCCCTCTATTATGAAGAACCTGGGTTGTAATACCCTTGACTACCTTTTTAGTCTTATCAATATAAAAGGTAATGGAGTCGTGATCAATTGTTCCTATTGGTGGTTCATTAATTACATGCTTGATTGCATCTGGGATATTTGTCAATACTATATCCAATAAATTTTTGCCCTTGTTGCTTCCTTGACATGTGGAACAATGCCTGCTGATGCCAGTTTGCCTAAGAACCTAGCTGCCATTGTATTTTTATAGTTTTGCTATTCCAATTTAACTATGGCATGTTAAGATCTCCATTAGCACTTTGTCACATTCTTCTGCTAAACTAGTCACACTGCCTATGAAACACTTTGTTTCATCCATACTTGTATCAGGTGGTCTATACAAGGTAAACATCTACAATTGTTTTCTTTAAATCCTTAAAGATCTACTCTAATAACCTCAGTGTTACCATAATCATCAATATCATTATTATCTTTAAATTCTAAGCCCTTCCTTAATTAAAAAGAGTTACTCCTCCTCCCCTTTTATTCACACTATTTTTGTTTGTATGTCTATATCCAGGGATGTGCTGATTCCATTCATTATCTAGATTCCACCAGGTTTCAACCACCCCAATAATTCCTATATCTTCTCTTGCACTTAAATCTTCTAATTCTGTTTACAGTCAACACAAAATACAGCCTATAGATTCTGTACAATCTGTTTGAGAGAGGATCCAGGGTGGGATAAGTAATCCGGCCTACTGGGCAGATACCAGATACTTAAAGCCATCCACAAACAAAACTAAATATATACCTCTCATCAATAAAAAAAATAAAACTCAGACATATCAGGGAACTTTTGGATTAAGGTACGGGTCAGACTGCACCAGAAATAATACACATTTTTGACAAATTAACTGAAAAACCACTAGTCAGTTCAAACATCTAAAGGAACATCTCTCATGACAGCAAACAGAATCACCCAGCTGCACCCAATGCATAAAAGAAGGAATTTGCGAAGTAAACCATAATCTGGTAATAATCTTCTTAGCACAAACTATAAGGATTAACAACAGTTTCAATTGGTGTTTGCCAATCTGAGTATTCAAAGAAGGAATATGCAGAAGCACCAATTTTGAAGACAATGGTGAAGGAATATCAACAAATGTTTAAATAACTGTTGTAATTTCTGCCCAGTAAGGCCTCAGGAAGGGGGTGACCAGTACCGTAGGAAGGGTGGGAAGGCGGGGCACCTGCTTGGCTCATACCTCGAAGGAGCACACCACAGTAATAAAAAAAAAAAAAGTTTAGACAAATCTGTGCTGAGACTGCTGGCTGTGAATATAAAAGAAACACATTTTCCATCAGGATGGAATTACTAATTTCTGCCAGCAGGGGTGCATACCCACGGGGGGGGGGGTCACATGGTCTGCTCTGTCTCTGAAAGAAAACATCACATGGGACTCCAAACAGACAGTATATAAGGTAGAGATGCGGGAGACTCGGAGTGGGTTTAGAGAAGAGACAGACAGTTCAAGATGTTGAGAGAGAGGAGACTTAGAAAAAAAAATTAACACAGACTAAGCGAGTGAGCGAGTGGCTATAATTTAATAAAAAAGTCAAGAGAGAGGAGACAGAGCGCTGAGTGCAGGCAGACTATTAGAGCCAAGTGGGGCGCTGGGTGCAGAGTGCATGGAGACAGTACTGTAACTTTTATTAGGCAAAACAAAGGCAAGCAAAAATAAAATGCACCCATAGATTCAACTTATGTCAAGTTCCTTCCAATCCTAATTCCTCACATCCTCAGTCACTTTGCAGCTGCTTGCCTGCTTCGGCTTGCTCCTTATATTCGATGGGGGGGTGTAGTAGTAGCGTAGGTTCCTTCCGACTCCCGAACTGAAGTCCACAACAGAGGCTTACTGGGTCAGGCAGGGTGTCCCTCAACTTAAAGCTGTTGTTTGTGGTCTCGTCTTGTG
Organism: Neoceratodus forsteri; assembly: GCA_016271365.2. Classification (NCBI taxonomy): domain Eukaryota; kingdom Metazoa; phylum Chordata; order Ceratodontiformes; family Ceratodontidae; genus Neoceratodus; species Neoceratodus forsteri. Next base: position 249,228,451 of record CM057453.1, read on the forward strand.
GTCTGATGTGAACTAAAGCCAGCGAGTCGTCGATTGTGCAAGTGAGCGTTGAAAGCGTGTCGTTTTTTTTTGTGACCGCTGGGTCCTGAATGGACTAAGATCATGGTGCTGCTGCCGGCTGCTCAGCAGCTTACTTAGCCTATGTGCAGAAGCAGTCTGCACTGCTAATGAGAGTCAGAAGTCAGTAAGAGAGAGTGGGAGCTGAGGGGGTGGCAGCTTATGGCAACGGCCGGCTAAGCTGACTGAATGTGAGTCAAGAAGACTCAGTCATCAGACCATTCAGACTCACGGTCACGGAGGTCAGAGCCTAGGATGGAGGTGGAGGGTGAGCGAGCACACAGAGTCTGTGTGAGCACCTGGCAGAGGCCCTTTCAACCTGCAGCTCCATTGTTCATCTACTCCAGTAATCACATCATCATGGAGATGATCTTTAGTTTCTCTTCTTGGTAGCTAAGCTTGCTTGTGCATAAATTTGTATTTCACTGGCAGCTGCTGCAGAAAAATGCAATGATGACTGGTATTATCTATGTAGCATTAAGCATTTTTTCCACAGTTGTAGGGAAAAAACTAAGGAAAATACCAGGCAACTATGAACATAACATGAACAGGGTACTTAAGGAGCTAAAGGAGGAACTAGCAGAGCCATTAGCAGAATTGTTTAGTGAGTCTCTGAGCACAGGAGAGGTCCCAGAAGACTGGAGAAGGGTTCATGTGATCCCGCCTCCACAAGAGTGGTAGCAGGAGGAGGCGGGAACTACAGACCAGTCAGTCTTACCTCAGTAGTGGGCAAGATTATGGAGGCACCTTAAGGAAAGGATAGTGCAACACCTGGAATCCATAGGGGCACAGGATCCAAGACAGCATGGGTTTACAAAGGAAGGTCCTGTCAAACTAATCTCATAGATTTCTTTGACTGGGTAACTAGAGTGGTGGACCAAGGGGAGCAGTTGATGTCGCCTACCTTGACTTCAGCAAAGCTTTTGACACTGTTCCACATAGAAGATTGATAAATAAGCTAGGTAGGCTTGGGTGGGTCAGAAGTTGGTCAACTGGGTGGCAAACTGGTTGACTGGCAGAAAACAGAGTGGTGGTAAATGGTATACAGTCAGAAGAGATGCAAGTCACAAGTGGGGTACCTCAGGGATCAGTCCTGGGGCCAGTCCTATTCAACATCTTCATTAGTGACCTCGAGATGGACTAGAGGTAAGGCTTGTCTGTTTGCAGATGACACCAAGATCTGCAACAGAGTAGATGATCCAGATGGGGTGGGCAGAATGAGAAGAGATCTGGATAAACTAGCAAAATGGTCAGAAGAGTGGCAACTGGGATTTAATGCAAAGAAGTGCAAAATCATGCACATAGGGAAGAGAAACCCTGAAGCCACTTATAGGCTGGGAGGAGTTGCTAGCAGTCACAAAGGAAGAAAGAGACTTGGGCATCATCATCACTGATGACCTAAAATCATCCAAGCAGACCTCTAAAGCAGTAGGTAAGGCTAGGGGTGTTAGGGTGTATTAGTAGGGGTATCACAAGTCGTGAAGAGGGAGGTAATAATCCCTCTGTACAAGACATTGGTTAGGCCCCATCTGGAGTACTGCGTGCAGTATTGGAGGCCACACCTTCACAAGGACATTAACCAAATTGAGGCAGTCCAGAGAAGGGCAACAAAATGGTGCAGGGACTGCATCAGAAGACATATGAGGACAGATTAACGGAGCTCAATATGTATACCCTTGAGCAAAGGAGGAGAGAGGTGATATGATCGAGACATTTAAACACCTTAAGGGCATAAACAAGGTGAAAGAGTCTAACATGTTTAAATATAAGAAAAATTGCAGGACAAGAGGACACAGCATGAGATTAGAGGGAGGCCGATTAAGGGGAATGTGAGGAAATTCTTTTCACAGAAAGGGTGGTAGATGCATGGAATAGCTTACACAAGAAGTGGTGGCTATGAATACAGTGCAGGGCTTCAAACAGGCATGGGATAGGCATAAGGGAGCAATACAAATGACTATGAATAGATAGGTCACTGACAGAGCAAAGGCCGATGGCACATTTATAAGGTAGAAAAAGAAATGGGCAGACTGGATGGGCCTTGCGGTCCTTATCTGCCGTCAACTTCTATGTTTCTATGTTTCTATAAAATAATGATGAAATAGCAACATTTTTTTTTTTCACAGCTGCTCAGATTTTTCCCTGGACCTGGGAATTGTGCACAGGGACATTCAAAGTCAGTCCCAGGCTTTTCCTGCTATTGCAGCCTATGCATCATAGACCACCAGTAGATTGGTAACCCAGTATCCCCAGCCCCCTTTACTGCCTTTCTCACATTTCTGGCCCACCTTTAGGTCATCTGATACGACTACTCCCAGGTCCCCTTCCATTTTTTTGTTGTCAGTATCTCATCCCCATTGTGTGCTCTTCCCTTGGTTTTGTTTCTTATGTGCATTACTTTGCACTTCTTTGAGTTGAATCTAAGCTGCCATACATTTGACATTCCTCCAACCTTGCCAAGTCCCTTTTCACCCTTTCCACCCCACCTTGCATTTCAACCCTGTTGCAGATCTTAGTGTCATCTGCAAAGAGACAACTTTCCTTCTATGCCTTCTGTAATGTCACTTATAAAGACATTAAAAGGACTGGCCCCAGTACTGAACCCTGTGGTACCCACTAGTTACCCTCCCCACTAGTTACCCTCCTTTCTTCACTGTGGACTCCATTTACTATTACCCGCTGTGTCCTGTTGTCCAGCCAGTGTTTTACCCAGGCTGCCACCCTGGGACCCACTCCCAGGCTGGCTTATTTGTTTATTTTTCTTTTGTGCGGGACTGTGAAATGCCTTGCTAAAGTCTAGGTAGGCCATGTCCACAGCCCCTCCTGGTCTACTACTTTGATCACCCAGTCAAAGAAATCAATTAGATTTGTCAGTCATGACCTTCCTGCTGTGAATCCATGCTGCCTTGGGTCCTGTGCCTCACTGGCCTCTAGATACTCAACAATTCTTTCCTTCAGCAGTGATTCCATCATTTTCCCTACCACTGAGGTCAAACTGACTGGTCTGTAGTTTCCTACCTCTGTCTTGCTCACACTTTTGTGAAGGGGAATTACATCCACCCTCCTCCAGTCCTCAGGTACCACATCATCCTCCCATGATTTTTTAAAAAAACGTAGTCAGTAGAAATCCAGGCCTGCATCGCAGCTCCCCGAGTCCCCTCCTGCAGACTTGCACAAATTAATCCAGGTGGCAATGGCACAGCAGCCCCACACCAGGCAGGAGCAGTGACTGACTGGGAGCCTGCTCCCCCCATGCCCTATCTCTCAACTCTCTAGCTCTTTTTGGAATATGTGAGAGCAAGGCCAACTTCTAAGCCATGGCTGATAGGCTGCAACTGGACTGGAGGGAGTTCCGAGTTGTCTGTGAGGGTGGGCGAGGCACGTGCAGTGCCAGTGCATTTTAAGGGGATGAGGGATGATCGCTATTAGCTACATGCAGTCAAGTAAGGAAAGGCTTACGCTTAATAATAAAGTAATATAATTAATAGGCTTTGGCATGCAAGGCATTAGGGCTAGCCAGGCAGGAGGACACTAATCTAAAAATAATTGGCACAAGCACAGAAGCACTGTATGTAAGCACTGCACAAGCACAGAACTGACACACCGACACACTTCACTGTACACTCTGTAATTTCCTTGCTGATGTATTACAAATGCCCTTTCCTTTGAGAGTGAGTCTACACGATTTCAAATTCAACTACTTTAGACTCAACTAGTCTTGAGTCTAAGTTGTTTAATTGTAAATACGTTAAATGTATTAAAGGGAAACTGTATTTATATTACCTCAACAACAAATTACAATGGTCAACATGGGGATATTTAAACTGCAAATAATGTCCTTATGATAGGACTAAAAGGCTAAGTAGTAAGTTCAACTTAGCCTTCTTCTAGACTACTCCTTTCATAAGGAAGGAAGTTATTCCCCCTCCCCATAATTACCAAGATACCATTACGACTGGAGGTGGAGCCCCCCAATTACAGGAATTACATTTACAATAAGGGACTGCCTGTTGAACTTCCCCGAACAACCCGCTGCAATAACTACAACTAGTACAACATCCTCTACAAATACCACAGTTGCCCCTGTTACATACTGTACATTCACAGCAATGTGTCAATGCCTTTAGTTTTTTATGGTTTCTGGTCTTATGTTTTGTGATGTTGCATGATATTATTCTTTCTGTGGGGGCACTCTGCCCACACACACATCATGGGTGCACTAATGAAGTTGTATTTTTTACCTTGGGGGTGGGGGCGTGGAGTGCACCCACAGAAAAAATATCACAGAATATTACAAAACATAAAACAACCTCACAACTAACTAGGCAGTTAAATTATTGTGAACCCTCATTCTCCGCTGCCTGTTTGCCAGCCTGGCACATTGTTGTGCTCCAGCCAGTTGTCAGTCAGTTGTAGTTATTGTATCACGTTGTACGGGGAGGTTAAAAAGCAACCATAGTGAAAGATTTAAAATTCTTCTATTTTGGTGGGGGGGCTTCACCCCCCCATACCCCCTGTCAAGCATAATTATGAGTTCCCTCATTGCTAGGTTTCAGTGATTGTTGAGGCAGTTGTACTTTGCAACAGGATCATGCCCACAGCATGATCATGCCTCCACTGTAGTGTGTGGAGTTTCCAAAAAAGTGCACTATGTGTTCAACGTCCTCCACAAATGCCCTGCAATTATACTGCATCCCAGCAGCTGACTGGGGTCATGGGGAAAAATAGTATCATGTGAATTGTAATTATATTGTAAGTGATGGGGGCCGATGTGTCAAGTCAGGCAGACACTGCTGCTCATTCTTGCCCACTTTTTTAAACTTTAAGAAATAGGTACAGCAGGCTTCATTTTCTGGGAGTTGAGCGGACAGTACAACAGAATAATACTGTATGCAGTTTTATTGTATCTAGCTCAGCTGTCACTGGAGGCGGCAGGCTATCTGTCGCAGTCACAAAGAACCAGCCAGTCCAGTAGTCACTTCAGTGTAGTGTGGTGTCACCTGACTCCAGTAATTAAAATGGGCAGACTAGATAGATGGGCTCTTGCAGTCCTTATCTGCCATCAACTCTATGTTTCTGTGTCAGTTATCTGATTGCTATCATCAGCCTAGAGGGTAGCAGCACCAGCGGTAGAACTAGTGGTATTGTACTTGCTGGGTTGGGTGGGTCCCTCTCGGTTTTGTCTGGGAGGGAGTGAGTCAGTAACTGACTCACTCCCACCCAATCAGAAGTAGGAGTGACCAATGCTGCTATCCTCTAGGCTGATGATAAACAGCCAGATAACTGACATAGAAACAGAGTTAATGGCAGATAAGGACAGCAAAGGCCCATCTACTCTGCCCATTCTTTTCTACCTTATGAATATGCCATAGACCTTTACTCTGTCAATGGCCTATCTAGTCATACTCATCTGTATTGTTCACTTATGCCTACCCTATCCCATGCCTGTTTGAAGCCCTGCACTTATATCCACCACTTCCTTAGGTAGGCCCGGCCATACTATTCTATGCATCCACCACCCTTTCTGTGAAAAGGAAGTTCCCCCTTAATAGGCCTCCTCTAATCTGATTCTGTGTCCTTTTGTCCTGCTATTTTGTTTTTATGTTGAAACATGCTAGACTTTTGCACCATTTACCAGTACTCCAGATGGGGTCTCACACCAATTGTCTGTACAGAGAGATGACAGACCCCTGTTTTATACTAGTGATGCCTTTCCCTATGCATCAGAGAATCCATGAGCCCTGGCTCATAACTGCCTTCTCAAATTGCTTGCCTACATTTAGGTCACCTTCTGAAATGATTACCACCAGGTCCTTTTCCATTTTACTTATTACCCCCCCTCCCCCAAATGTGTGGTCTTCTCTTGGGTTTTGGATTCCCAGGTGCATCACTTTGCACTTCTTTGCATTGAATCTAACTTTAGACCAGTCATCCAAGTTTGCCAAGTCAGTCTCTTCTCATCCTTTCCACCCCTGTCGTGCATCAACCCTGTTGCAGATGTTTGTGTTGTCTGCAAAGAGGCATATGTTTCCTTCCAGTCCCTCTGCGGTGCAGTGCTACTTAAAAAGACAGTAAAGAGGACCGATTCCAACCCTGCGGTACATGACTAGTAACCCCCCACTTTCCTCGGCATGGACTCCATTCATTGATTACTATTACCCTATGTCCTGTTGCTCATGTCCAGGCAATTTTTTTACCCAGGTTACCATTCTGTGATGCACTCCTAGGCTGGCTTTCTTGTTTATTAAACATTTGTGACAGTGTGGGACTGCTAGTCAAGGTAGGCCATTTCCACAGCCCCTCTTTGTTCTACTGACTTGCACCCATATCCCAGCATCCTTCCCCCACTCACCTTCCCTATTTCCAAATTCCTTGTAACACTGCATGCCCATCTTTAGGCTTTAGGTAATCTGAAATGTACTCTGTAATGTGTCTAAGGAGGGGCTATGCTTTTCCATGAAAATAATAAATATGTATAACTGTAGCTGATTATCTACTGTAGTAGACTACTACTTGATGTAATGTGTGGACTTTCATTTTATAGCCAGTGCTGAAATTGAGCACAGTCTGCAGACGACTCTTGGAGTGGACAAGAACGATGCGACTCAACTGAGTCTTATAAGGTAAGGTAATGGCAATGGGTTTTTAAAGTTGGAATTTATGTTTTTGTGTTATCTTTTTGTCCTTCTATGATGCTCCGGCATCTGCCACTCCTTTGGGCCCTCCTAGCATCTCCACTCCCTGGCCATCCTCTTTCTCAAGCACTGCCTTCACACCACATATTGCATCCAACCCTCTGAGTCGTCCCACACTAGTAACCCATCTCTGTCTGGGTCCTCCTCCTCCGAGGGGAAAGGCACTGGGGAAGGGTAAACCCCAGCACTCTATTTCCTTTACTGGCTTGGGGGTGCTACTGTGAAGGAGCAGGTTCCCAGAGGTTCTGGGGGTGTGTAGAATGTGGAGGCCATCATCAGGCAGGCACCAAAGTTGTTTTCTGTCTTTTCTTGGTTGTCCCTCTTGTGTCACTATGTAGTAGTACCTCAGGTCTCTACCGGTGGCCTCTACAGGAGTGGTGCTTCCCACTCAACCCACCCCAGGACAGGAGAACAGTCCTCCCATTGCTCAATCCTCTCCTTCCCCAGCCAGCCTTCGATGACCAGAATCCATTCCCGAACCCGGGTTGCCAGCGTAGTTTGAAGTGTGGCATCCAGCGCCTCAGCCCTCTGCTCCACCAGGCCAGAAGATTGTGTATGGGAGAACTGTATGGTGTTACAAATGTTGAATTACAGTGCTAGTCTGTTGCTAGCATATTAGATGTGGAAGAACCTCTCACCACTGGTGCCGCAGCCGTCTGTTGTGTGATGTGTGTAAAGGACCCGTGTCCCGTGAATGCGCAGATCCACTTCTATTGTTATGGTATCGATGTGACATACTCAAGAGGGAGTGAACAATGTCTTGACATCACATCGATACCATAGCAACATAAACTTGCAGAAATTGGGACAATGATAAGGTCTCTCCATTCCAATTGTCACACATTGCTGTTGCTGTGTCTAGCGATCACCATGTCTGATAGAGCTGTTAACTATGGTACTATTTTGTCCTGCTGTAGTTCAATCTGTGTATCATAATAAATTGTTTTCCTACACATTTATGTGACCATAGTGCAGATTCATAAATAAGGTAAGGCTAAATTAATTGTGTTCGGGGTGGGAGTAACTTCTCATATTGACTCCCATACCCTCTAAATGTCAATGCCTGATGTACAGGTGATAACCACAGTATAATCACCTCTTGTGGTTGATAGGGCAATGACAAACCTCTCAAGTTGTGCTCTCAAGGTTTACTGAGGTCCTAGCAGCCACTTGAGGTAATTACACCATGGTTATCACCTGTAGATCAGGCATTATCCTCTATTTAATAACTCAGTTTAAATTTGCAGTTTAAGATAAGGTGACCCTTTTCAAATATACATTTTTGATCAATTCTGGCAGAACCCACTGTCAGCTCAGCTTCACTCTTGAAAGCTAGTAAAGTAAGTAATATGGAGCCAGGGTTATTTTTCATGGTTACCAAAGAAACACCAGCAGTGGAAACCATGACTAGTACTTCATTTCTTAATTTCTGCATGTGTGTAAGGATGGCCTCTGCTCTATAGTGAAAATAGCAATAAATGATATACTTAATTTAAATGTGAACTTTCATTTGTAGGCCTGAACTTGAGTGCAGACTCCATCACCATCAGATCAGAGATTTTCTGTCTTACATAACTTGCAGCAGTCAGCAGAGGCAGTGCAAGGAGTCAGCTCCAACAGTCAGACTTATTAAAGGTAAGTCAATGTGTTTTTAAATTGGGTGATGGGTGTATCTTGATTGCATTTGTGTAGCATTGGCTGGTAGTTTGTCTGACTTTCTGGGTTGGGGTAGGGGCAGGAGTAGGGGAGGTAGGGGCAGTACCATAGCAAAGGTGGTTGGAGAGCATGGCAATGAGTTACTAAGCAATAAGGCACTCTCCGAGGTTAGATTAATAGTCAGTAACCACTATCTAGGGATGTCAGTGTAATATTATATGTGGCACGAGACGGGTGGCCCAGTGACATTTTGCCCCTAGGTTGTAATTAACTGGCTGTTAATCTAGCTCCTGTGAAAGCCTTATTGCTATTATAGAAATGTATTCAAAAGAAAACTGTTACAAGTCTGGTTTATGAATGTTTTCTGCAGCCTAGAGTTAAAAAGTGACTGGAATGCTGCATTATGATTTGAAGCCAACATTCAAAAACTGTTAGTGGAAGAAGAACTTTTTTCTTAAAAGTTGATCTTACAATAATGTCAACTGTTCATACAATTTAAAAAGAGATATTTGAGAAAAAAGTTCTTCCACCAACAGTTTAGGAATGTTGGCTCAAACTCAGAGTGCAGCATTCCAGTCAGTCAGCAGTGACAGGATGGAATGCTAAAACTCAGGAGGAATCAATATGCCATGGTAATCAGGCTATACATGACAGTTCATTGAACAGGGATTAATGTAAGGCTGATCCTAACAGCCAAGCCAGTCAAACAACTTTAGGCTGGGGGCTGGCTGTATAGCCTAGAGGTTAGAGTAATGAGCTGTAAATTTTGAGCTTGTTGTCATCCAGCAGCCTGGGTTTGATTACTACAAACTCCACTTGCATACAGCAGCAAGTCATTTAACTGCCCAGTGTTCCCAGGTCACCCCTGAAATGAGGCACTTGTGCTGAGTAGGCCTAACCCGGTTAACAAAATCTAACAATTAAAAAAAAAAATATATATATATATATATATATGCATCTTGCACAATGAAACTGCCTTCTGATCTTCAGCATTCTCTCGAGATTCTATAATGCAGATGTCCTATCACAGATAGGAATGGTATGGTATGGTACTAATATCATCACATGAACTTTGGTACAACAGCATTTTGACACGGCTGGATTTAAGCAATAGTGTACAACAGTGCATGTGTTGTTGCAAGATTTACACATGCCTTGTGTGGTGTGTCACAAGGCACATCCAAGTGAGTTTATTAACCACACAAGAAGTGTGTAAATCTGACTACTACACATGCACTGAACTTAAGTGCATTATTTTGATTCTATAGACTAGCAACTATAGAATCATCAGCACTGCATGGGCAATTTGAGATGCTCATTGAGCAGTGTTTTGATTTCATGTAATGCAGTGATCAGTGATAACAAGCACTGCTGTCACACCTGAGGTCTTACTTGCAAATTATACAATGGTGTAGGAAAATCCTGTAACCACACTGGTCAAAACATGTCACATGAGGAATAGAGTTTATCCCTGTGAGCATCCCAGTCAATAACCTGTCCCACTTCTTGTGTGGTTATGGTTAAGTCACTTGGCTGCACCTCGTGACACACCACACAAGGCATGGGTAAACCCCCAGTAATCCACACCCTGTTGTACCTTATTGATTACACAAACAGGAAGTTGGATAGGACATTGACTGGAATGCTCTGAAGTTAAGTACACCTATTATACTGTACACTTCTCTCTTCAGTATTTTGTAAAGGAAGGCCTGATTCTTGAAGATGCCACAGAAGAAACCATCAGGGGCAGAGTTTAGAAAACTGAGGAAAGCAAGAGGAGAAGAAAATCAAAAACTCTCTCAGCGTGGCAAAATTGGCTTACTAAGTCTAAGGAGCAGGAAGGAAGTTCAGCGACTCCGTCAGTAGCAACACCAATTGACATCGATGAGCCTACCCCTACTGAGACAGATGTTGAGGGCAATATTACAGAAGAAGAAGAAGTTGAAGAAAAAGAAGAAGATGATGATTGCCAGCCAACACCGTCTATGTGCAGCTTTGAAAAATATACAGAGGATCCTGCATTAGGAAGTAATGTAGATGCTGTTGCCAGTTCAGTACTCCAACTTAATTTTAATGACCCAACATCATGGTCTGACATGACTGACAAAGTTAGATGTTGCTTAGCGGAACATGTCCCTGAAGAAAAGAAAAATGCTGATTTTAGTTTCTCAGCATCTGACGATGGCAGGCGCTTTTATCGGGATTGGTTCACAGAAATTCTTCCTAATGGACAAACTGTGGAACGCACATGACTAATGTATGGTGAGACTAAGAAAGCTATCTATTGCTTCCCATGCATGCTGTTTGCAAAAAAAGTCATCCACTACATCGAGTCTAGCAAATCCAAAAAAAGGATTTTGTGACTGGAGAAATCCCAGAATTCCAGATCAAGAAAACTCCCCTGAACACAGCAACAGTTATTTACATTGGAAGAATTTTGAAATGCGCTTGAAGACAGGGGCCACAATAGATGATCAACTGCAAAGGTCAGTTACCTCAGAAAAAGAAAAGTGGCATACCATTCTGAAAATTGTTCTTGATGCTATTCTTTTCTGTGCAAAGAACAACTTGACTCTCAGGGGGTCCACAGAGATGATCGGACACACACATTCTGGATTTTTTCTTAATTTGCTAGAACTGATAAGTCACTATAATCTGGAGCTTGCAGGGCACATTGCCAACCATAAGAAGGGGTCTAACACTTATTTTTCTTCTACAATTCAGAATGAATTTATTAACTTGCTGGGTTCCACTGTGAGACATGAAATAATTGCAAAAATTAAGAAGGCAAAATATTTCTCTAGTATGTTTGATTTTACACCAGATGTGGCTCACAAGGAGCAAATGGCTCAAATCATTTGGTATGTGAGAATACAGGATAATAATTGCAGTGCTGAGGAAAGTTTCATTGATTTCATCATCTCACATGAAAAGACAGGAAGTGGGCTAGCTGCAGAAATTGAAAAGAAATTAAGTGATGATGGCTTAGATATAGCTAACTGTCATGGCCAAGGGTATGACAATGGTGCTAATATGGCAGGAAAGTATTGTGGTGTGTAAGCCCATATAGCACAAGTGAATGAACATGCTAGATTTGTCCATGTGCAGCTTATTCTCTTAATTTAGTTGTGGTCCATGTTGCAAGTGTATCAGTGGACATGGTATCATTTTTTGGCACAGTGCAGAGATTATTTACATTCTTTATAGCTTCAACAAGCCGCTGAGAGGTGCTGTCCCAAGCAGTAAAGGTCAATCTGAAGGGTCACACTGAAACATGATGGTCTTCAAAATTTCACACAGTTCACTCCCTTCATCTTCAAATACCTGATGTCTTAAAGGCATTCTACCAAATAAGTGAAGATGCAACCAATGCCGACACGGTATAAATGCCCAGAGCCTAATCAAGCAGATAGATTTCAAATTTCTTTGTACCCTAGCAATGTGGGATAAAATACTGAACCTGATTGAACGAGTAAACCAACTGTTGCAATGTAAGGGATTGCCTGTTGACAGTGCCTCAAAACATATCAGTGGATTAAGGGATGCACTGCAGCACATACAGGATGATGGAATACATGATGTTGTACAACATGCAGCAGAACTTGCTGAACAGATGTCACTGAATGCAGAATTCACAGAAAAAAGAAAAAGAAAGGTGAAAAGGATGGCCGATGAGAATGTTGAAGATGAAGAGCACTTGATTTCTGCTGAGCAGGATTTCAAAATGCAGTTCAACAATATTCTAGACACCCTCACTTCACAGATTCAGTGGAGGCATGAGGCATTGTCTGAAGTGGCTGCTGACTTTAACTTCCTTACAGGGCTATCTATCTCAACAATGGAAGTTAGCAAGTTAAAGAAATGTGCAGAAGATCTGGCAATGAAATATTCTAAGCATCTAGATGCTTGTGAAATAGTATATGAGGTAGAGAGCTTCAAATTTCAGGCAGCTTCAGTTCTGCCCAATTTTTCTAATGCCATACCCCTCAGCTTCTTGAAGCTCATTCACAAATGGTCTTTGAGTACTTCCTATCCAAACAATGAAATTGTTCTCTGACTCTTTGTGGTGCTCCCTGTAAATGTTGCTTCTTGAGAACATAGTTTCAGCAAACTGAAGCTGATCAAGACCTATTTAAGATCATCTAAGGGACAAGAAAGACTGTCAAATCTTGCAATACTATCTATTGAAAATGCTGTAGCCAGTGCCATTAACTTTGACAAAGTCATTGACGAATTTGCCTCTTTGAAGGCAAGAAAGGTTCTCACATAGACCAGACAGACAATTGTGAAATGTGTAAGCTGTATCTGACTACTGTGGATATGCGATTCAGATTCAAATAACATATTTGCATGAAAATATATAGCATCCATCACCTCTCATCAGTTACTGGGTTTCCCCTCATGTCCTGATTGCCTTGAGGTTTTTGGTTTAGTACTCAGTGGCCTGTGCTGTTGTGTGTGGGGCTTTGGTTCATTCAGCTCCAGCTCCATATCTTGTATTGCTGTGTAACTGTTCCTGTGTGTTGTATGGATTGTTCAATTCTCACATTTCATATATTTATCAATTAAGTTGGAGTACTGACCTGTCATCAGCATCTGCATTACTTTCTAATGTAGAATCCTCTGTTAGCAAACTGTGATTTTAATTTAAATACTAACCACTGGTTCTCATTTGGCCACTTTACAACACAGTTTGTTCTGATTCCATGATGAAAAAAAAAATCTGAAATCAGGGGTTGCTAGGGATACTCAGTTCAGAAGAACATGTAATACAAGTGTGTTTTGGTTCAGTAGGGGAGTGATTCAGTAGTAGATGACCCACAACTACCAAATCAGGCTACCGCATGTAACCGTCTCCCTCCAAGAGCTTCAGTGGGCCTAGAAGACCCCTAGCCCCATGCATTATGTAGCAATCTTTCACAGTACATTTCAGAAATGCATATATGGTGGGTGGTTGATGGCATTGTTGGTCAGACACTTGTCCATAACAATTGTGGCTGCACAATCTGTATACCACCCCGTCAGAGTCTCTCACATCTCATATTACATGGGATCAAAATATTCACTGAAATCAGGGGTAAGGAACTGTAACAAAAGTATGTTTTTTCTTCAAGAAAACCCCCAAAACTCACCACAGAGTACGTAAACCCCCTCAGAGGTTCTGGGGGCCTTGTGCCCCCAGACCCCTGGCTCTTTTCTTCATTGGGGCCAAACTTAGACTGTTGCCCAGGGCACCAAAATGCCTTCTTACAGCACTGGACATGACCAAAAATGTGAGCCAGGTCTCCCACTGCAGTCCCTCAGCCCCGCCAACACTCGACTGAGAGACCACCATGAGATCTCACCATAATCACTAGTGTCCAGAAAAAAACACATTGAGCATTTCCAAGAGAACTCTTTTAAATACAAAGAAATAGTCAACTTAATAGTTATAAGGAAATATTTTTCCCAAACAAAAAAAATTGCAAGAAGAATGCAAGTCAGTGTTCCATTGTTCTAAAATTGATAAGGTAGATTCCACTGATTGGGATTGCAGAGCAGAGTAAATATGTCCAATCAAGTGAGGGCAGGCCTCTGCTAACTGATGTGATTGAATTAAAGTAAGAACCAGAGAAAAAGAACCAGGCAGATGTCTATTATCAGATAGTAACATAATAATAAAGGCCCGTAACTGCAGATACCAATAGTGATCTGTAGAAGGGAGAGCATATGCTGCCCTTAACTCTAGGAAAGAATGCATCCTTTGGGACCCCAACACTTGATGATAGTATACTAACCACAGTTTTGCCCAACTAATTCTGTTGACTGATTCCATGTATCCCAGGTTAATTCCAATATGAAAGTAAGCTCCACGGGTGATAAAGACGTATGCAACTTATGCCAAACCTTAAAAGGGACCTCTGTATACTGAACAAATTTAGAAATAGGAAGGTAACCTACTAGAATGGAGAATAATATATGACTGAGGTAGTATAGATCATTAATAGTGAATTTAATATCCTTACAATAACTTTGATAAGCATCAAATATCCAAAGACAAAGTATGCACAGTTGATAGGCCATTGCATGCCAACACAAATTAGAAAGGTTAAGTCCACCCCAAGAAAAAGGAAGATTTCGTAACGTAAAATGAACCCTAGGTCTTCGGCCACCACAAATAAGATGTGAGATCTTCCAATACCAATCCCAAATATAAAAAGGACTGGGGTAAATAGACAGGGTTTGGAAATAAAACAGAATGTGAGGTAGTATATTAAGTAGAATGATTTCTGTCTGCTATCCACTGAAAAAAAGAAAAATGATAAACAGACCAGCGACTAAGGTCGTCCACTATTGCAACTGTCAAAGGTTCAAAACTGAATAATTCCTGTTGATCAGGGTTTTGGGAAATATGGACCTCAAAATATTTCAAAGAATTCCTGTCCCATCGAACAGGAAGTAAAGCAACAATAAAGGGTGATGGTGTATAATTAAAAACCAATATTTTGGTTTTAATCTTATTTAACCAAAAACCAGCTAAAGTTTCAAACTGGGCCAATAACTAAAAAGATGATATAGATAGATCAGGCTCCAGCAAAGTGAGAAAAATATCATCTGCAAATAAAGCAATCTAATAATCACGACCTCCTAAAGGAATACCGAAGATGGAAGGAGAAAGACGGGTATGTGCAGCAAGAGGTTCAATATGAAGTGCAAACAAAAGCAGAGATAATGGATACTGCTGCCTAGTACCACTCCCCAAAGAAAAAGGCAATGAGTAAAGCCCATTTACCCTTACCAGAGCAAGTGGGAAGAAATGTAACAGTTGCAGCATTGATGTGAAGCAGGTGGGAAGTCCAAAATCTTGAAGTGTACTCCACAAAAAATCCAATAAAACCCTATTGAAGGCCTTCTTCACATCCAACCTGGCCAGGACGACGGGGATCAAATGACTAGAAACATGATCAATCAGTAACAAAGTATTGTGTACGTTATCATGCTCATACCTAGATCGCACAAAACCCAACTGGTTCCGGTCCATCAAGGATGGAAGAAGATCCTCGAAATGGCACATCCAGAGGAACATAGACAACTCAGAATCCAAATTCAAGATAGAAATGGGGTGATAAGAAGACAGATGAGCGAGGTCCTTTCCTGACTTTGGAAGGGCCATAATAAGGGCATAATGCCAAGAAGGAAGAAGAGATTCCCGTTCCTGAACAAAGAAAAATACATGGAGAAGAACCAATGTTAAAAATGGGGTTAACCACTCTAACTTAAAAACATCAGAGGGATTTTTTTTTCAATTATTTATTTAGTTTTTGATGACTGGGTAAGTGCACTGGACAAATTCTGCCTATTTTCAGGCATGACCCAGAGGAGGGGAATACAGATGAATGCCAACTGACCTTGAACCAGATTAAGTTAATGGTGGTATTTTTAGTGAATGGAGAGAAATTTGGCCAGGGCACTGGGGAAATTCCCCTACTCTGTAGACAGGTGGCACTGTGTCTATGGGGAAGGTCCTCAGTAGTATGGAGGAGGACAGTGAAGGCAGATGTGCTGCTGAAAGTGAGCTTTCACAACGGGGAGAATGGTACGGCTGGGATGCAACCTCTGGGTGGCCAGCTTTTCCTACCTAATCCCCCGCTTTTGGAGGCAGAGAATCATGATGGAAGTACCATCGGTAGGAGTGGAAACGTAGATTCCTTTACCACACCTGAATTTACAACTTTAGACAGACTGGATACAGTTTTACAGCCTGAAGAGGAAGATGAGGATATGGATGTCATTGTTAAATCAAAACAGGAATTATTGCTCCAAGCGGAAGCTGAAAACCTTATGGCCAAACTCTGAGCGGCTGAGGAAAAGAAAAGAAAGTGACCTGCACAGGGGTCGCTGTCACCCACCTCAGAGATGTCTGCAAAAGTATTTGTAGCTGCCTCACAACCATTGGAGCAGAATTCATGACCACTACATGATCCACGATAGTCTCCAGAGTGAGCCTTGGAACAGGCTGGATGGATTTGAAATGAGGCAGTTCAGTGGGTTGCAGATCACAGAATTCTGCTTCCAGGGGCTGCAGTCTCCGGAGGGTCTTCCGGGGACAGGTGCACTATATCTATTCCTTAAGTGTAGAGCTCAACAACATGATAAGCTTTCTAAAGGCTCTGAACCTCCCTTACCTCCTATAGCCTCGGTGGTGGGACAACCCCCAGGATAACCCCCTTCAAATGACCCAGTATTTGCAAATGAGCAACCAGATAATGATCCTTCTGGTTCCATTTCTTTTTCTCCAATCGAGGTACTCTCACAAGAGGTGCCCCCTGATGTACCACAGGAAGACAACAATTCTCACAGTTCAGATTTGGGCTCAGGCTTGCCGCCTGAAGCACCTATTGACACAGAAACTTTACCCCCAAACTTGACAGCACCTACATACACTAGTCTCTTTCATGACCCAGTTTCCTTGGCCAAACATCGTAATGCTGTAAGATTACAATTTTTAGGCCCTGTTGACACTATGCCTGATGGGTGTTATGTGGGGAAAGTTCTATTGAAACAAATGCTTGGATTTTCCCCTACAGAGGTATATGCTTTGATACATACCCTGGGAGAGTCCACATATGACATTAACTTCCGTTCTACTAATATTCTGAACAGATTTTGGATGAAGTATACTTTACTATAAATGAACCCTGCATGGACCCATTTTCAGGCCATACCCCTTACCAAACAATACTTTAAGGTGATAACGGCCTCTTCTGAAATGAGGGAGTGAACATGGTAGACATTACATACTGGCTTGAGAAATGCTGTAAAATCCAGGATAACCCAGAACCAATTATGGACTCAGAAGGTTTCAGGAATGGGGGTTGGTGGTACAAGGTGACTTTACCAAAAGCTGAGGATGGGCTCCAGCATCTTCCCAGTTGTTTTTATCTGGGATGGGATAAAGGCTTTATTTTTCATCCTGGACAACCATGCCATTGTTATAAGTGTGGTTCCAGCAGACATTTTAGTAAAGCCTGTGACACACTGAAATATGCACAGAGTGGAGAATTGGCGCATGTTATTTCCAGTTGTCATCATCATCCTGCTAAATGCAGTTTATGCAAGGAGAATCACTCCTTTCTTGATTGTCTCTGGGCAGCACACAATACTACTAATGGGGATTATGCCATACAGGATTTTTACCTGAATACAGTGACAAAAGCAGCACTGTGGCAGCGTGGACCCCCCCTTTTGGTAGGGTACCTTCCGGGGCCCCCAGAACCATCACTTGAAGTCCAGACTGCCTTACAGCAAACACCTGAGTCTGAGAAATGTACATCTCCTACCCTACCTTTCACTGGGGAAGTCACCACAGCTCCAACTTTGCACACTGACATGGATACTATGTCCCCCTTCCACCTGAAGGAGCCTTTACTATTGTAAACCATCAGAGACAGAGTTTACAGAACAAAACTACAGCCTCTTCTTCAGGGCCTTTTCATCTCCCATTGCAAAATGCTTACACAACTTTGCAGGATGAAGATCAGTATACTGGAACTGAATCAGATTCAGCTTCCATACACTCTTCCCTAGCAGAAGGTGGATCAGCCACTAAACATTCCACAGAGGATTTAACTACCTTCCCAAAACAAAAATCCAGGATGGGATCTCAGAAATGGGTTAAAAAAATGATGAGTCTTACATGTTTCTACCCAACAGCTTTAGTCTTTCTTTATTAATTTTAATTTCTAGCCTCACAAGCTGATAATGAGTGGGTTGTATGATATTAAACTGGCCTCTCTGAATACTAATAGCATACAGTCAGAGAAGAAACAGCTTTTGATTTATGTTCTGTTTGAGTTTGCATCTTATGATGCGGTTTTCCTACAGGATACAAGGCTGCATACTAGGCAGGAGATGGATCGAGCCTCCTTGGGGTGGAAATGGGGGGTAGGCCATTGGTCTATAGGGGACGACCTCTGCAGTGGAGTTGGTACCTGTGTTAATAATCCCTCTGCTAAACTGATACAATCTGTAGGTATTTTTCCAGGTTGAGCCCTTATGATAGATATTACCCTTTGTTCTAGAGCCTTTCACCCAGAGAAGGACACCATGCCCAGTATTGCTTTGGTTGCTCAGTTGGCTCACTGTTTATTAAACTTTTCATTCAAAATGTCATCCAACAATACTGAGTTCCTTTACATACCATATTTAACATATTTCTTTATTTTCATATTCTCTTTATTTTGCAATATCACAACTTATATCACATTTTATAAACACCTTTTATATCACATTTTTCTTCACCCCCAGATGTAAACCCGAGGGGGTCTTTCTTTCTTGTTCATTTTTCTCTCTCACCCCCAGCTGTAAACCTGAGGGGGTTATCTCTTAATGACTGGGCCAGGTCCAATTCCTGCCACCCATTTTTAATTCCTGAGTGTCCACACCCTTTTCTCTTGTCTGGGCCAGGTCCAATTTCTGCCCCCCATTTTCTATTTATGGGTATCCATACCCTTTTCTCTTACTCCCCACCTTAGTGTAACTCTAGAATGTCTCCCCCCTTCCCTCCAAAAAGTATTTTCTTTTATCTTTTTTCCTCACTGTACCCCATGATTTCCTGGGCAGTGGCAGGGAAAATTAAAATTTGTCTAGCAAAAGTGAGGGAGAGCTCCTCTGCATGGCCACTTATAGCCCCCCCTTTTGCCCCCACCCCCTTGCTCTCTTTTTCTTCTCTCTCTCTCTTCCTTTGACCTATCCTTTGTGTTCTTTCCCCACAAGATCCGCCCCTTCTTGGTGAAGTCATCCCTCTGGAGCCGAGCCTCCTTTCCTGACTATGCCTTCCCCCTTATGACCCTTCTTCAAGATCCCCGCCTCTTTCTTACCTGACCCCCTTCCTCCCTTCCCCCTCCTTCTCTGTCCTTCCTACCTTCCTTCTAGGCTTCCAGGCCTATAGCAAAGGGGCTTCTCCTTTCAGAGACAATCCTTCTCGTGATCCTCCATGTCGACTTATAAATGTGTATGCCCCACAATCAAAAACAGCCAGAATAGAGCTTTTTCAAACTATACAACCCTATCTGTTTACAGCTATATATGTTTTTTTAGAGGGAGACTTTAATTGTAGTCTACACCTAAAATACAGGGGTCTACAGACAGAAAATATATTGTGACACTAAATGTTTGAATGCCCTTATCTCTCAAACTGGCTTAATAGATCAATCAATCAATCAAATCTTTATTTATTCAGGCGATCATCATTGAGCAAGGCTCATTTACAAGATGGACCTGATAAGGTCAAGGTTTGAGTAGGTGCACAGCAATTACATCACATACTTATGAGACAGTTATACATACAGAAAAAAGAAAATGTCATTTATAACACAATAATATACAAAGAATTTCCATGTTAAAGCTTGGCAAGAGAAAGTTAAACTAACATCTACAATATGTACAGTATATCACAATGAGGGCCATGACAGTTACTAACATAATGAGTACAAGGATGGTGAAGGGAATATTGGGTGCCATATACTGGCGGTGTCTGGCTGGAAGGAATATGCCATACGTGATTGGAATATGGTTTTGTGGGATGACTATTCTATCTCTAGCGGTAGCAACTGCATTTCTCTGTGAAGAAAGCTATACAGTGCTGCTTGAAGGATGTAAATGGAATGATAATGGACAGTTTTAGGGATTTTTGTAGGGTGTTCCATGCTATGGCTAGAGAATAGCTGATTGCTGCCCTCCCTATTTTGGTGTTGACTTTGGGTAATTTGAGCAGGATGATAGTGTTGCTTCTTAGGGCATAGGAGCTGGGAGTGGTCAGGTTGAAGCAGTCCAGGATATATCTTGGGAGTTTTTTTGATAAAGCTCTGTAGATCCATAGAGCTGCATTTCTGCTCCTCCTGACATGATGGAAAACCCATCCAACTGCATCATAGAGAGAATAATGGTGAGTATTATATGGCAGGTCTGCAATGAACCTTATTGCTCTATGGTATAAGGTATCCAACTTTTGAAGGTAGAGAGTGGGGCAGTGACTATAGAGGAAGTCTGTGTAGTCAATGACTGATAGAAAGATGGCCTGGACTAATCTCATCTTTGAATCTCTATTAAGGAAGGGTTTTAATCTGTAGAGGAGGCCAAGCCTTAGGCGAGCTTTTCAGCAGTTGTTCTAGATGCTGAGTAAAGTCAAGTCTGTTGTCAATCCACACACCTAGGTATTTGAAATTTTCAACATACTCCAGATTTTCTCCAGTATAGTGCATATCTGGGGAGACTGATTGAAGAGGATGTGTTGGTGGAGTTTTGGGTTGTGAACGTCATTGCTTTGGTTTTCTTTGCATTTAGCAGAAGCTTTTTCTCGAGAAGCTAATGTTGTAACAGGGAGAATTCTGCTTGTAGGATTTCATGAGCAACTTTAGGTGAAGGGTTGCTGACATACAGTACAGTGTCATCAGCAAAGAGATGTACTGAGGACTTGGTAAGGATTGAATCAATTTTATTTATATAAATGGCAAAAAAGATAGGACCCAGAATAGAGCCTTGGGGGACTCCTCTTGACAGTTGTCTTAATGAGGAGAGGTCACCTTCAGCTTTTACCTGCTGTGATCTACCAGAGAGGTAGCATCTGAACCACTTAAGGGAGGATGGATCTAGGCCAATGGAGTGTAGGGATGAGAGTAGCAGTTCATGGTCCACAGTGTCGAATGCTTTGCTCAGGTCCAGGAATACTGCACAGACATTGTTCTTTTTATCCAGTTCAGTTTGCCAATCATTGGTGACCTTGGCTAATGCAGTGATAGTGCTATGTTTGGCCCTGAATCCAAATTGAGCTGGATTTAATAGATTAGCATTGTCCAGATATTCTCTTAACTGAATACTCACTAATTTCTCCAGCATCTTGGATAACACAGGTAGGATGGAAATGGGCCTGTAGTTATTAAGATCCATAGGGTCCCCTGATTTTAGAAGGGGGACCACTTGGGCTGTCTTTCACAGTGTGGGAATAGAGCCAGAGTTTAGGGAAAGGTTAAAGAGGTGAGTTAGGGGGACTGCAAGCACATGACATGCAATCTTTAGAAAGAATGGGTCCAGAAGATCTGGTCCTGCACTTTTTTTGGTATCTAGATGCCATAATAGATCCTCAACTTGTTTCAACAGTATAGGTTTGAAGATAAAGGAGGAGTCAACTCTTTGTTCACCAGTATAGTGGGAGCTTAAATGATCCCTTAATAGGTTAGCTGGGGAGGAGTCAAAGGCAAGGCCAGCTGTTGTGAAGTGGTTGTTGAATGCATCCAGGATTTCCAATGTGCCAGTAATGGGGCCATAGTTACTGTGTAGAATTGGTTGGAAGGGGTTGTTAACATCCTGGCCCATCATACCTTGATGGTGCCCCCAAAATCTAGCAGTATTATGGTAGGAGGAGTCGAGCTGGGCCAGGTAGTAGGCAGCCTTTGCATCCCTAACTTTCCTAGTGCATTTATTCCTGGCTTTCCTAAAGATCATCCAGTCCATGATATTCTTAGTTTTTCTTGCTACTTTCCAAAGTTTATCTCTCTCCAGCAGTGCAGCTTTGAGGTCAGCTGAAAACCAACGACAGGATTTGTTTTTTATTCGGATATTAGAGATTGGGGCATGGGTGTTAAGGGCATTTATTATAATGTTATTTAGCACCTGCTGAGCTTTTTCTACAGAATGTGCAAGATAAAACTCTTTCCAGTGTGGAGAGTAGGCTAGATCATGCAGATATCCTTCAATATTGATGTTTTTCTTGGATCTCCTCATGAGGAATTTTGCAGGATCTGTTTTAATGCTGTTGGATCTTACCCCTGCGATGGGGCAGTGGTCACTTTATGTCGATAGGAGCACTCCAGTATGTGTGAATAGATGTGGTTTACTCACTAGCATGATGTCAAGTAGAGTACTGTTACTACTATTCCTTGCATTTAGTCTTGTTGGTTCATTAATTAACTGTGTGAGCCCATAGGTGTCACAGAATGATACCAGAGGTGTAGCTGCCTTGGTGAGCCAGTTGAAATTCAGGTCCCTATGATAATGACTTCTTCAGTACAGGACTTGACCAGGTTTCCCAGGTGGGATAAGAGCTTGTGTTCAGCAGAGGGGGTCTGTAGCATCCAATTAAATGGAAGCTGCTGTATTGGGAGAGAGACTTTGAGATAGACACTCAAATTCCTTGGGCATAGATGTTGCAGCAGTACAGGATACAACTAAACCAGCTTTTACATATATGGCTACTCTGCCTCCCCTTGTTTGGTGATCAGCTCTGAATAGCTGATAGGTAGGTTAACTTCCCTGTCCATTGTGGTGGTCTTGAGCCATGTCTCAGTTATCACAAGAAAGTCTGGCAAGGTATGGGCAACCCAGGATTGTAGCAATGTAAATTTTTTCAACAGACTGCATACATTAATATGCAGGAAACTGAAGCCTTTAATTGAGGAGAGGTCTGATGGAGAGGTGATGCTTTCAAGAGGTCCAGGGTTGATTTCTACATTACCAATACAGAGCAATAGGAAGATCAGTAATTTCATAAGGGCTGCCAGTGATAGGAGAGGGGCTGTCTTTGGTCCTCCTTTTTTATTCCGTTGCCACTCTTTGTTTTGGGTGCTCCCTGTGGATTTAAGGTAGTGTGTCGGGATTCCAATTAGCAGTTTGATGACTAGGCTTAGTAGGGATCTATATACCCAGTAGTGGGGCCTTAGCTGAGACATATATGTGGTGATATGTGTAACTTTATGGTGATTGTACCACTGTAGTCGATGCAGCAATGGCAAGACATATATGAGGGTATGGGTGTCAGCCACGGGGGATGTTCCAGACAAACTAGGTGGGTTGACCACTTTAGATTGTATAATAGAGTCATCTTCATTGTGGAACCCTATGGCTGTTAGTGACAGGAGTATCAGTAGCAAGCTCCCCATTCTGAGGGGGATATTGATAGTTGGCAATAGGGAGTAGCGAAGTTGCTGATTGGTTGGATCAGCAAGCTGGTGTGACTGTCTGTTGGTTTAGAGAAAAGTGCTGTGGGCGGGGAAGAGATTTAGGCGGGAAGATGCCTATAAATTAACACACAGGAAGGGGGAAGGGTGGGTGGGCAAAAATTTTGCACCTTTCCCGACTGCTCCCTCGCTGTTCCTCCTGGCCTTGTGGTTCCCAAGTTCAGCTAGGTGCCGCCAACCGCCCACTGGCCGAGCGAAGCCCCGGCACTCAGCTGGTTGCTGTGGGCTGAAGGAAGCAGGCTGGAGAGAGACAGAGGAGGGTGCAGCAATTAATAAAGGCAGTAGCAAGCCTTTTTCTGAGCATCACTGGCCAAATATGCACTACAAAGGACTGTGGGGGGGGATCCTGTGGCGCCTCAGCGTGTGGCCCACCTTACATATTCAGACAAGGATCTGCAATTATTTTAAAGAGCAGTAAAACAGTAGTTTCCCCTTACAATACAAACAATACAATAGTGGATAACAGCACTTTTTTTGATGATTTACACTTATAAAACTAGAAGGAGAGTGGCGCCTCAGCATCTGGCCCACTGCTGCTAACAGAGTCCAGCAGAATTCAACAGAATCAACAGCAGTTGCCCTCTATAGATGTCTCGCCAGAGTGGAAGCAGCTCTTCTGGGAAACTTGCAGTAGAACACCAGGGGAAGAGTAAAAGACAAAAAGAAAAACAAATTTTCAAGTTCCACACAGATTTTAGCAATGCAAACTGAGCCAGTGTAAGTCAATGGGGCAGGAGAGCCAATCGGCAGCTGTGTCTGGTGGAGCACTCTCTTACCGATTGGCTGCACCTTTCCCGACTGCTCCCTCGCTGTTCATCCCAGTCTTGTGGTTCCCAAGTTCGTCTAGGTGCCACCGACCGCCTGCTGGCGGAGCGAAGCCCAGGCGCTCAGCTGGTTGCTGTGGGCTGAAGGAAGCAGGCAATTGGCTGCGCCTTTCCCGACTGCTCCCTCGCTGTTCCTCCCGGCCTTGTAGTTCCCAAGTTCGGCTAGGTGCCGCCGACCGCCTGCTGGTGGAGCAAAGCCCTGGCGCTCAGCTTGTTGCTGTGGGCTGAAGGAAGCAGGCTGGAGATAGATGCTTGTGCATATTTGGGTAAACCTGACAAGACCTATTTTCGAGGCATGTTGGCCACTAGAGTTGCTTTTTGGTTTATATCCCCTTCATTGGAGATTAAACATACTAAAACTCTCCCTGTTGCTCCCTCAGATCATGCTATAACAGAGATATCGGTTTCTAACTACGATGGGATGCATCAAGGCCCAGGATATTGGCGTTTAAACTTAGCATTACTTTCTTTACCAATGGTAAAGGACGGCTTGATATCATTACTTGAAGCACGTAAATCGGTAAAAGTTTTATATGACACTTCACATGTATATCCCTGAGAGTCTAGTGGCCCCCCCCAATCTGTATTTAATTATTACTATTACTCATATCTCTGGTAGTCTAGCAGTCTAGTCACCTCCACGAGCAGCCACCGACTGTGTATACATGAGCTAATGCAAAGAGGCGCCTGAAATTTCTGGAGCCCCTTTGCATTTGCTCGTGAATAGACACAGTCAGCAGCTGGCCAGTGAGGTGAGAGAGGGCTGTGCCAGTCGCCAGCTGGGGAAGGGTGGGGGTGCATGGGTGGGCTGGCACGGCTGGTGTGGGTGGGGGCCACTAGACTACCAGGAAATGGCAAATGCTTATCTATTTCATTATGATTGGGGGGGCGCTAGACTACCAGAGATTTGAATAATAATAATAATTAATTACAGATTGGGAGTGGGCCACTAGACTACCAGGGATAAAAACAAGAAATATTAATAAAATACACATTGGGGGGGGGCACTAGACTACCAGGGATACAGAGATCGTTATCTATATTATCATGATCGGGAGGGGCACTAGACTACCAGAGATCTTGAAAACTTATGTTTTTTCTTATTCAGATGGGGCATAAAGAAGCTTTCTGAGCAAAACCCACCCTCAAATAACTTTCAAGGGCACCCCTGGGCTGCAAAAATCTATTTTAAAATCTGGCCCTCTCATCCCTCACTCGCAATGCATGATAGTGATCAAAGAATCCCACGATCAAAGATTTTGCAGGCTCACGGTCAAAGATCATTAGCGAGCCGCGAATAAAGATTTTTAAAGCTCAGAACTCTTTTTTTTTACCAATTTAGATAAAACCAAAGCCATGGCTCGATAGATCGGGGTCCCTTCAGTAAAACCCATCGAAGTTTTACTTCAGAAGTGACCCCTGAGCAGAGATATTTGCGTTTTTCTGATTGGAAAATCAAAAACAAGATGGCGGACCGCACGATCTAAGAATTTTAGAAATCCTCAGGGACAAAGATTCTCGAACCACGAGGCTGCAAATTCTTTGATCGCCAGGTGGAACTAGATGGCCAGAACCCCATTCTTAGTTCTCAAAACATACATATACATTTTCCCATTGACTTATAATGGGAACTTAAAAGTGGCATAACGTTTGAATGCCTTAATATTTTTTCACCAAATGAAAAGCAGCATATTCGGCAACCAAAGCTCTTTCAAACAAGCCATCTTGCAGAGTGGTAGATTACACAACGGCCATGCAGGGCCATGTCCAAAATCCCAAAAGCTGCCTCCAAAAATGGATAACTTTGCATTTTTCAGCATTTTCGTGTACAGAGACCATAAGTCCAACCAAAATGCAATTTGGCAAATCAATCAATCTACCATGCCCCACCACACATTCCAAATTTCAGGTAAATCTGTTAAATGGGTCCAAAGTAATTAACGCCCAAACTTTTGACTTCAGTATGTAAGTGACTGCTGAAATATATATATATATATATATATATATATATATATCTGTAATTTATTTATTTATGTAAATAACTTTTTTTTTACCCATTTTAGTAGTAAAGCAAGGGTGCCCCATCAGCCCTCTATTGTATATTTTCTGTTTAGATCCCTTATTATGCATACTAGCACCACCCTCTTATGCCCACTCTGCTGGACCCTTACCTTCTGGTGGATAATAGACCCAGCTGTTCTTACCAGGCCTTTTTTCAGCCTGTCTCTCGGCCCCCTTTTCTGTAGGCATGCCCCACGATCCAGACCTCTATCTTGCAGCCAATTCTCTGTAACATATAACCAATATTTGTGAAACTCTTTATTTATTTATTTTAAATACTCTCCACCCCTTGTTTCCATTTCCCATTGGCTATTAAAGAAAAGCACTTCCTTATTGATTGCTATTGCTGATGCCCATTTTTTATATTCTGATGTCACCCTCTCCAATTTCTCCAAACTATCCATCTGCACCCTTTGGGCTGTAGCATCAGTGGCTACCCTTATCCTCAATGACTGTGATGGACATCCTTTTTTTTTCTTCCCAGGGGTCTGCTCCCTTTCTATAGCCCCCTAGTTACATAATCCTTTGTTACCCTTCTCCATTCTGGGGAACGATCAACCCCCCCATGGCATAGTGGCCCGAAATTCTCATCTTGCCTGAACTGGGCAATGAGCCACTCCCCTATGCTGCTTTACTGAAATGTGGATCCCCATTTTCTCCCCTGATCCTTTTTTTGATGTACCAGAATTTCCTGATCCTTCTTCTGCTCCTGCATATCCTCACACTGCAACTCCTGACCCTGTGGCCCTGTTGCTGGGCCCTATGGCTCATTCTCCCCCAAAATGCTACCCTGTTACTGCCCCTGAACCCTACCTTGAAACTACTTGTCTTGCATGTTGAGTGGCAAACCAGAGGCAGCACCTCTACCAATTTGCCCCACAACTGTTCCCATATAGGACTTCTGCCCCTGCTCTCCTCTGTCCCCTGTTGCCATCCCGTCGTCGTCCTCCTTGCCATTACTCTCCATGATTCTGGCCCCCCAATTGGCCCCAGCAGCTTCCAATCCTGAAATGAGGAAAACAAATTCCCTGGACTCTGTAGATGCAGTGGGAGGAAGATTACAGTTCTGCTCTACACCCTGGGCCCCAGCACCCACAGGCAACTGGGTTATGGTAATCTTCCCCCAGTCATACTCAGCTTACTTCAGATCAGCAGCTTGAGCCACCAGTCTGTTTGGCCTCTTGTTGCTCCAAACCAGCTCACCTCCATCCTCACTAACAGTGTTGCTGAGTGCTGTTGACCTGTCTCTTGCTAGTCTGGTACTCTGCCACCTGCATGTTATCCTGAAGTGGAAGTAATGCTCTCTCTCTCTCTCAATTTCTGTCTGGTGGAAATGATCAGTGTTCATGATCAGGGACAGCCAAATGCCCCCTCCAGATTTTAGTTTCATCACCTCCCCTGTATCCACCTAATGCTCGGATTGGTGCTGCTGTGCTCCATATAAACTGCCATTGGAATTAAAGATTTTCTAGCCCACTAGCTCCCCAAGATGATTGCCTCCACCTCCCCCTCAAATCAACCACCAAAGATCCAGGGTAATTTATCTTGCCAGTCCACTTCCCATATCCCTGTCACTCTTCCAGCTCACATCAGCCCAAAGGGCCTTCCCAAGTACCTGGCAGCATTAGTAACTAACCTATGAATGGAGGGAATACGTATCATCCTGTGCCTGGCTGAATTGTTTACTAAAGGACTGCTCCCCAAGCCTCATTGTGACCTGTCAAATTGTAATTGTGTCCACTGCTGTTTTTTCCTGCATCGCCACCTTGTGGCCCAAGTCTAGGCTGAAAATAGTTCACTGGATTAGTGCACCTACCTATTTACCCAAAACACACATAAATAAATAAATAAAACTATCACCTCCTTAACTGAAATAGGCAGTGGCAACTAAAACCTATGCCAGAGACCATAAACCCTCTGACCTGTAATGGAGCTGGATTCATGGCCCCCTTTGCTGGCCTCTACCGCTGGTCCAGCTGGCATCAGAAGCTCCTAAACTGTTCCTCTTCCAAAATGGTCTCATGTTAACCAATTCAGCTATGAAGACTATTTTGTCCTTCTAGCTATAAAGTGCCTAATCTGTCTCAGACTCCCAACCGCAACCTTGGCTGGTCACAACTCCCGACCAATAATTCTCCATAAATGATCCACCTGGATGCCAGCCTTCAAGGCAGGGTGTAAATGTTTTACACTGCCCAGTGCAAGGAAAGTGATCTTTAACTAGTTACAAAATTACCCCAGCATAATGCTGGCAACCTCGCACACTTCTCGGTCTTGGTCTTGTTGGCGTTCCTGGCTGAGGGCCTGGCCAGCACACCGGTATTGGTACCGGCACAGGGGTTAGCACTGGCAAGCAGGACTGTACTCTTTTTTGTTTTTTGTTATCCCTTGTTAGAGAAGTCCCAGTGCTAAGAAAAACAGTTGGGGCTAAACAGGAATTTGTTAAACCTGAACATCTGAAAGAAACACTTGGGAGCCAACCCATTCGATTTCACTCCCCTCCTCCCGGCCCCTGCCTAATTTCAGCCCCCCATGTCCTGATTACCCCTGTGTATTCCTGCCATGCATGGTATCTGTTGTCCTAGTAGATCCTCTAACTAGCATTCTTGATTGATGCCAACCTTTTTTTTTAATACCCCTATTATATGTAACCCACTGAGCTGCATTTGCATTTTGCTCATCTTACCATCTTATTTATGTTTTAATTCCTCTTGCCACAAACCTGTCCTTCGCTACTGTTTCTGAGACAATTGTCTCACCCCAAACAAATCTGAGTTTAGGATATTCCCAATGTAAACCCCTTGTCCTCCCTCTTTGTTACCCATAGGTGCATAGCTCTTTACCATCACTGTTCATTGTGTATTAACTGCTACATTCAAACTCCGCCCCTTTTTTTTAGTACCTTGGTGACCAAAACAAAATATAATCTGTTAAGTTCCTAAATGACTAATTTCGCTAGTAATTATTACCTTCACTGTGCATTTCTGCTGGTATTTATTTATTCATTTATTTCCGTATTTAATGGCCGGAAACTGCATATTTCAGTACCTGGAAGCCATCATAAATTGTAGTTTCTTGGTCAATATCCAATCTAAAGTTGCGGAAAACATCCAATCTTATAATTATTCTTTGTCTGTTCAGTTTTATTCTGATACTGTGCTAGCCTGCTGTAGAAGCTGTAGCTTCTATGACACTGCTTGATTTTTTTTTTTTTTTGTACTACAGCTTCTGATCCAGGCTAGTCATTGAGGGAGACTTATCATAATGTCATTAAATAAGATCAGCTCAAGCCTGTCACCAAACAATTACACTGTGTGAGCCATAGGTGATTAGCCCCCCTTTCCACCCCCCAAAATGGTGGCCACCATGAGTCCTGAACAAAATGGTGCCCCCCCCAATTGGCCTGAATCAAAATGGCATCCACCACACAGCCACTCACACTGCCTTTTGCCAACCTTTTCTAAAATCTTTCCCCTTTTTCCATATCTTGCTGCCCTAAAACACTGGCTGATCGCTTGCTAAGACAATATAAAATGACAGAACCCCCCTCCCCCCACGTGGCTCCCGCATAAGCCCCCTTTGAGGCCTCCTAACCTGCGATGCTTCCTTTGTCATTCAAGGTGCCCCAAGCATTCAACTGTAGCTTTCATCCCCCATCATGCAGCAACTCCTTCCAGGACCTTTCATGTTTTCCTGGTGCCT
Source organism: Neoceratodus forsteri (assembly GCA_016271365.2). Lineage (NCBI taxonomy): Eukaryota > Metazoa > Chordata > Ceratodontiformes > Ceratodontidae > Neoceratodus > Neoceratodus forsteri. The sequence continues at coordinate 249,258,439 of CM057453.1, forward strand.
GCGCTTGTTCGTGCCACTCACAGCTGGTCCTGCCTTCCCCGGACAACCAAAAAGAGCATCTAATGCTCCACACAAACCTTACGGCCCATCACGCAGTTGCCAGACTCTCTACAAATGGTGGGTCACCACTTGATCCATAAAAAACCGTCAGCACGCAGCCAATGCTATCTTTATTCGGGTCTCCAGCATTTGCTGCCTTCCCTTGCTGCTGCAATAGCTGAGTTTCTGCTGCTCCAAAAACAAAACCATTTGGCCCTAAAACCACTACTGTGAGTCCTATTCTGTCCTTATTCGGGCCACCAGCAGCTTTTACTGCATTCTCTCCACACAACGAGCTGCTGCCATTCCACAACAAGCTGGCAGCCACCATGCGATTACACTTGTACTCCCATTTGGGCCACTTGCCCAGTAATACTGGTCATCCCCCAGCCTTCCTGCAACAAAATAACAGCCAACAACTCATGGTACCATGCATGATGATCCCCACCACCCCACCCCACACAGTAAATGTGCATCCGATGCGGTCACCTACATTCACAAAATGGTGTCTGCCACACTGCTGCCCACTTCCACATGGTGGGCCTCTGCATGGCCCTGTGTTTTAAATGGCCACTGCCACATGGTCAATTCTGTTCCTTTTCAGGCCTTCGTCCTTGCGTGCACCACGCCTGTCTCTCTCCCCCCCAGCCTGTCGTCTTGTCAATAGATTGTAGGTGTCCCAGAACTGTCGTCTTTCTGCTCGCTCACCCATTGGGTGCCTCTTCCCTCCCCATCTACTGTTTCCTTCCTCACATTGGCTCCTGTACCCTCGCTATGCTCTCTTGCACTCCCTTACATCACAAAGCTTGCCATCCCCCTACCTTTTGTAGTAAAACTGTCCGCATGCTTAAAATGAAATGAAAACCCTTTTGCAGGCCCCCTTGCTTCCCTCTGGCGTCCCTTCTCTGGTCTGCTCACCTGTCCTGCTCCCAGCCCATACTCTGCACTCACCCAATTTACAAATTAAACCCTCTGCAGTCCTGCAGCTTCCTGGGACCCCATTCCTGCTCCCGGTGACTCACCAGAAGTCTTCTGCTGCTGCAGCACTGCAATGCCCCCACAGCTGCCTTAAGGAACTTCCCGAACAAAAACCTTGCTGCTGCCATACAGAACTTCCCAAACCGAAACCTTGCTCCTACAAAACCTCATCCACCCCTCTGGCAACTGCAGCACAGTCACGCTCCAGCTCATGTCTTATTGAACAGCCTATTGTTCAATTAACGCGCACTGCATGTTCCCAAGCATAGGTATGTACCTCCTATTTCATGTGACCCTGCACTATGCTAAGGAAGCCAAACCAAAATTTGCCCCATGCTTTTGTTCACCTTCTGTAACCACCTCCTGTCTTAAAAACCTTACCATTCTAGGACCCAACAATTTGCTATAACTGCAGGCTGCCTAGTCATGTAATTCTCTTTGAGAAGCATGATGCTTTGGAAGATAAACGACTATACTGACTAACATACTAACATACTAACATACTATTTGCCAGCAGATTAGGCCTTACGGTCTATCGAGACTAATTAAATACATTTTCTTGTTACTCTCTAGATTTTTTCTCTAATCTGCCTGCTTTTAGAAAACAAAAATTCAATTAAGCTAATAAATAAACTTACCCTTTAAAACTACAACAAACCTCAGGAACTCCTTTGACTGATGTGCTAAACAAAATTAAAATTTGTCTAGCAAAAGTGAGGGGGAGCTCATCTGTGTGGCCCCTTATATCCCCCCCCTTTTGTTTCCACCCCCTTGCTCTCTTTTTCCTCTCTCTCTCTCTCTCTCTCCCTTCAACCTGTCCTTTGTGTTCTTTCCCCATAAGATCCACCCCTTCTTGGTGAGTTCATCCCCTCTGGAGCTGAGCCTCCTTTCCAGACTATGCCCTCCACCTTATGACCCTTCTTCAAAATCCCCACCCCTTTCCTACGTGTCCCCCCTTCCCCCTCCTTCTCTGCCCTTCCTTCCTTCCTTCCTTCTAGGCTTCCAGGCTTATAACAAAGGGGCTTGTCCTTTCAGAGACAATCCTTCTTATGATCTTCCATGTTGACTTATAAATGTGTATGCCCCATAAACAAAAACAGCCGGAATAGAGTTTTTTCAAACTATACAGCCCTATCTCTTTACTGCTATGTTTTTTTAGGGGAAGACTTTAATTGTAGTTTACACACATGAAAGACAGGGATCTACAGACACATAAAATATATTGTGACACTAACTGTTTGAATGCCCTTATCTTTCAAACTGGCCTAATAGATGCTTGTGCATATTTGAGTAAACCTGACAGGACCTATTTTCGAGGCGTGTTGGCCACCAGAGTTGATTTTTGGTTTATATCCCCTTCATTGGAGATTAAACATACTAAAACTCTCCCTGTTGCTCCCTCAGATCATGCTGTAATACAGATCTTGGTTTCTAACTATGATGGGATGCATCAAGGCCCGGGATATTGGCATTTAAACTTAGCATTACTTTCTTTACCAATGGTGAAGGATGGCTTGATATCATTACTTGAAGCACATAAATCGGTAAAAGTTGTATGTGACACTTCACAAGCGTGGTGGGAGGAGACAAAATGGGATATAAAACATTGTTTTCAGCATATTTGAAAATTGAATGAGAATGTAAAAAAAGATTTATACCAGGTATACAGGACACAGTTTCAAAATCTTGTGTTTCAGACTTCCCATGGAAATGAACAAGTCCTTGCTGATCTGGTAGAAACTAAAAGGAAAATGAATGATTTGCAATATGACTGACTGAAATCTCTGGAACAAGAACATAAGTTTGGGACCCAAAGGTCACAGGATTTTATGAATCTATACCAATTGTGTGTCCAACAGCAACATCAGAACTGGATCACAGCAGTAAAAGATACATGGGGTACTATCTTTACCTCAAACACAGGAATATTAAAGGTTGTGGATGCCCATGTATACTCCCTCTTTAATGTTCAGGAGGCACCAAATGCCACCTATGGGACTTGGCTGGATAGGTGTAACCTGCCACAAGCCCTGTTTTCAGATGCAAAGACACTTATTTCACCTCTCACACAATCAGAAATAATTGTCACATTAGCACAAGTTAGAGATGGCTCTGCCCCAGGGAATGATGGGATCCCTTATGAACTATACAAAATTATATTGCAGACCTTATTACAAGAATTCTTAGAATTATTTCAGGAGATTTTATCCTCTGGGATTTTACCTGAAACTATAGGGGAAGGGTTGGTATTTTTATGTATAAAACTGGGGACAGGGCCAACTTAAATAACTGGTACCCCATACCCCATCACCTTGCTTAATACTGATTTTAAACTCCTTACCAAATTATTAAATAATAGACTTTTGCTTTGTGCATCATCTTTAATCCATCCATCTCAAACATATACTATCCCTGAATGGAGAATAACTGACAGCCTACTTTTCCTAAGGGAAATTATGCAACGGGGAGACTCGGGAGAATTAACAGGTTTCATTCTCAGTTTAGATCAGGCTAAAGCCTTCAATAAAATCTGTCATTCTTACCTCTTGGGATGTTTAAAAAAGGTATGGCATTCTTCCCACATTTATATTTTGGATACAAGCCTGTTATGCAAAGGCTACAGCACAAGCTTATTGCAATGGATAGATAGGACAAAAATATGGGGTAGACCGGGGAGTTAGACAGTGTTGTCCTTTTAGCCCTCTGCTCTATCCTTTTACACTGGATCCTTTAGTACGTTGTACTAATTAACATATAAACATCCAGGGGGTATTTTTCTCCAGTACTTCTGAAGAAATTGAGAGCATAGTTTATGCAGACAACATTTGTTTTATTGTGGGGGACATAGCCTCTGCCAATTTGGTGGGACATACATTATTGGACATTACTGGTTCAATAGGGGCCCCAGGTGAACTTTGTAAAATGTAAGTGCCTCTTGTATAGCTCAGTATAATTCCAGGAACCTATGCTTATCAGGATACCAATAGTAAAAGACACTTGTACAATTTTAGGATTAATTTTTTGTACAGGAGATTTAGCTCTGCTAAATTGGAACTCTAAGCTTGCCTTAGCACAAGGGAAAGTAGCAATCTGGATTAAATGGAGATTCTCAAAATTAAAACGTGTATATTTATTTATTTTATTTATTAAATTTTGCTAACCGGGTAAGCCCACTGGGCCCTGAAGTTCCCTTTTCAGGGGTGATCCAGCGTTAGTTACATAGAGCCGAACAAGTACAATCAAGAGATATAGAGTAGGGCATTGCGTACAGGTGTACAATGCAATTGTACAATAATCATGTTGTATCATAAGAATATCTGGTAAAAACATTTTTACTGCCCATTTTTCTCTACCTTAGTGCCATTTTTAGCTTGCCCCCACATTTGGAAACTAAGTTATATATATTTTTTTCCATGTGTGTGGGACAGCAGACTAATCCCTATAAAGAGGAGCTTATTATTTTGGGATAAACAACATGGAGGGCTCAAAATGGTGAACCCTATTGTATTTTTTTTCAATATGTTTGTAGGTGCAAATCTTAGACCACTTTTGACAGGTCATATTAAATTATGGATCCCACGGGTACAGAATTCTCTCACTGGGATCCTTCTGGTTTGGCCTGCACATTCAAGTATTCCAAAACAAAGATCTTTACATAATCTCCCAGATACCTTTAATGTGTTCTTCAGGAAGATAAAGCTGTGGAGTATAGCACAAGAACATGTCATGAAATATAATAGAAAAGAACCATAATCTTATATTGTCAAAAACATTTTTCAAGATATAGCACATTTTGATTTAAAACCAATTTTAGAACAACAAATGACTGGCAAGATGATGTTAACATCCCCCTGTATACCATTGTATATGTGGGATGTCATGTGGCTCTCCTTTCATGGTAAACTAAATGTTAAGGGGAACTTAAAATATTAAAGCATACAGCACCATTACTGCCCCAGGGAAACATGCCAGGTAACCAAAGAAATGATGGAACATTTATTTCTGTTCTGCCTTTTTATCCAGAAGTTTTGAAAGTGTCTAAGTATTAACTGGCCTTTGTCACCCTTTTATAACCTAACCCTAGACATCCTAAACCTAGGAATACTACTGTTCTTATGGACTAAGCATGACAAGGTTACACTCTGGCTGTTTTTGGTTTGTTTTAAATTTTATATTTGACATGTAAGATATAGATTAATGATTCAACAAATCTGCGATACAGAAGAACAGGTGGCACAATACAGATTGGCTCTAGTTACCACTTGAGGATCATAGGACAAGAAGCTTGTTTTTGATATTAAATATGAAAATAACATAAGGATGAGGGAATGTTCTCTTTCCCTTACTCCTTTAGTAGGACTGGGGGGGGTATTTCAGTCTCTAGAATTTACTTTTTGACAGTCATAGCATTTGACATATGTCATTTGTTTATGGTATAAAGGCAATACACATTTAATATCCTACTCCACTAGAAGAGTGGGGAGAAAGGGTTGGTTATACCTGTACATTTTAGTTGGCCTTTACAGACTCACTGGACATTACATTTGGCTTAGTAGGTGCTGTATGAATTAACACTGTGTGTAACTACTTATTGTTGAAATTATAATACAAATTCCCCTGTGCCTTGGTGGGGGGAGGGGTTCAATGTTGTGATTTAAATAGGGTTGTTAATATTTATTTGAAAGAAAACTTGATGTTAATACGTATTCAAAATTTTGCTGATTGGTATATTTTTGTGTGGTTTAACATTGTTCAGTAGATATTTGATGATGAATTTATAATAAAATTCCCCTACTCTTTTAGGGGGGAGGTTTCTTTCTTTTTTTGTTAAGCTTCATGATTTAATTTTGGGTTGTTCAGTTTAGTCGAATGACAATCCTAACCATGTATGAATGCAATACTAATTTGAGTTCTTTTGTTACATGATTTGTTTATTATTTTGTATGAAATTAACACTGTTTATTATCATTTGTTTTTGAAAGTTTCCCATTGAATAAACTGTATTTGTTTGTATATTTTGTTGTTACAAAGAGCATGCTTTCAATTACAGTTGTATAGAGAAAAGAAAGAAAGAAGAAAAAAAAAGAAAAAATACATATGTATATTGTGTCAGGATTCTGCTTCAGATTTCTACAATCTATAATTTGAAACTATCTTCTATTTAGAGTATTAGAATGAAAAAAAAATACATTAGATACTAATATAACACAACTGATCTTACATACTCTACCCCTCCCTTCCCTTACTCCTGCCTACCCACCCTACCTTCAACCCCAGTATACCACCCCTTCCCTCAGTACACACCCTTATTTAAAGTAATAAGGAGAGTTATGTGTCCATGGTCAAACATCCAAGTTAACAAAGACAAATATTACATTATCATAATTAGACTGTTAACAAGGTATGCAGAGGGGCCCATACTTCATTATAATAATGGAGTCTGTCTGACATCTGGCTATAATCTTTTCAGCCTGTAAGGCAAAGAGAACTTCCTTAATCCATTCTGCTCTGGAAGGTACTACTTGGTCGAGCCAGTGTCATAAGATAATTGTTTTAGCCCATAAAGATATCATAGCCATATGTTTGCTTTGTTTCCCCAGTAGTACCGATCCATAGGTACCCAAAATACAAATTTCAGGTGTAAATGCATCAGAGAGACCCAGCAGGGGGTCTAAGTTAGCTTTGATAGCAGCCCAAAAGGGTAAAAACTTGTTACATTCCCATAGTACATGCAATAAATTACCGGGCAGTGTTTCACATCTGGAGCATAAGTTGGAAGAATGTAGCCCTATTTTATGTAGTTTAGCTGGGGTATAATATAAATCATGGATTACAAAAAATTGTTGTAAACAATAGCTATCCCACCTCACATCTTGATAGAGATGCTGCCAAATATTAGGTCAGGATCTCTCCCCGGGGGAAGAAATGGGCAATATTTGGTCCCACACATATTGTGGATGACAATTATGTGACTCCAGGTATTATCTCAGGAGATGATAAAAGTAGGAGATGAAGTGTGATGTAGGAGGGGATGAGATAGTTTGTAATCGGGGCCTGGATAAGTATTGATTCCAGGGTCTCAGCCCAAAATGTGAGTGAAGCATATGAGATAATTGTAGATATTTAAAAACATAATCAACAGGTACTTGATATTTATTTCTCACCTAATGGAATGCCAACAATTGTTGGTCACTTAAAAGATCAGCCACCTTGGATGAGACATTAAACCGAGGTCCCTTCTGCCCATCCTGGTGTTGTCCTGGTGGGTGTCCAGGTGGAAGGAAAAGAACCCAGGGCACTCTTCAAAAAGAGCAGCGAGGATTCCTGGTATCCTGGCTGACATTCCCCTTCCCATAAACCGGTTCATGCAATTATCCAGGCTGTGTGTGGGTGATGATGTATGATATGACCACCACAACACATTCAGTCACTTCACTACCAGTCTAGCATTGCTTGTAAAGTGCTTAGGGATACTGTGTATGAAAAGTGCTATATAAATCCTGATTCTTCTTCTTCTTCTTAAGTTTGGAGTAAAAGAGCCAGAACTTTTTATTTAGAGGTTTACCGTCGATCTTAAATTTAGGGTTTCTAAGAACTGATTGTGAAGTATCTTTTTCTAGAGATAGGTTAAGCTTGGCATTTATCATAGTGTAAACCTGAAGCATGGTCTTGATGGGAGTACTGAGTATATCTCTGGGAATGTTCTTTGGTACGGCATAAATAAGAATACCTGTGTCTATTCCATGGAGAGAACATAGTGTGCTTTTGATTTGGAGCCATTGTGGGACATAAGTCTGATGGGCCTCAACCGACATCTCTTGAATCCATCGTAGTAGTACCGAGCATGTGATTGAATAGTAGTAAAGAAGGCGGTCTGGTAGTTGCAGTCCACCATTAACTTTACTATGCCAGAGTTTTGCAATTGCTCTTCTTGTTTTTTTTTAACCCCAAATAAAATTAGATATTATACGGTTCACCTGGAGAAACCAGGATTTAGGGAGAAAAAGATTAGTCATATGAAGGGGGTATAATAACCGAGGGAGAACATTTATTTTTATTATATTAATCCTCCCCCACAAAGATAGAGGAAGTGTCGTCCAACGATTAAGATCCTTACTAATTTCGGTTAGACTTTTATTGAGGTTGTATTCTTTCATTTGTGAATTAGAAGTAGAGAGATAAATCCCCAAATATTTCATATTATCTTTAACCCATTTTAGGCCCAGCTGAGACACTTCAGAGGAAAAAGCATATTTATTTAAAGACATCACTTCCATTTTGGTTATATTAAGTTTATAGTTAGAAAATGTTCCAAACTGGTCTATAACACATAAAGCAGACTTTATTGAAGTGGAAGGGTGTGAGATGTGGAGTAGTATGTCATCTGCATAAACTGACAACTTGTACTGGTGGGGCCCAATAACGATACCTTGAATTGAAGGGGAGGTGTTGATACAGCGAATGAGTGGTTCTAAATAAAGATTAAATAAAAAAGGGGAAAAAGGACAACCCTGTCTGATGCCCTGATTCAAGGCGATGGCATTGGAGAGCATGCCATTGCAGAGAACACGGGCCATAGGCTGGGTGTACAGGACCTTTACCCATTGAATAAATTGCTGGGGGATACGGTACTTGGGCATAAAATAAAACAGACAGGCCCATGACATATGATCAAAAGCTTTTTCTGCATCCAGGAACACCAGGGCAGCAGGTACTGAGGAGTTCCTGGATGCAGAAATAAGGTGGCTGAGTTTCTGCATATGATACGAGGAATGCCTATCAGCCTCAAATCCTACCTGCTCCGGGCTTATTAAGCATTGCCATACTTTTGCAAATCTGTTGGCCAAAATCTTTGCTAGTATTTTGAAACCAACATTTATTAAGGAAATAGGATGGTAATTAGTGACAAAAAGAGGGTCTTTCCCTGGTTTAGGGAGAACTACAACTGTGGTTTCTGAAAGGGAATAAGCTGAAATTCCATGTTCATAGATATAATTAAAGGTGTCTAAGAGAAGAGGAGCTAATTGTTTTTTATATGCCTATAAAATTCTATAGTAAATCCTTCCAGTCCCGGTGTTTTGTTCAGTGGTAAGGCATCAATAGAGGAGCATTTTTCAGACACCAAGAAAGGGGCCTTTAAATGTTCACCATGTTGGTTGTCTAAGGAAGGAAGTGTTACACTTTGTAAGAAGTGTTCCACTTCTAGGGAATTAAATGGAGTATGGGGCTGGGAATACAGATCGGAGTAGTACTACTGAAAACAGATGAGTATATCTTGAGGGGAGGTAACTATGAGATCAGCTGCATTGTAAATGGAAGGCATTATCTTATCCACAGTTTGGACCCTTAGACGGAGGGCAAGAAGTTTGCCCGCCTTGTCTCCCTGATCAAAATACCGAATCTTAGATTTTTGGAGAAGATATTCAGCTTTATCTGTCAATAGAGAATTATAGCGATCCCTAAGAATTTCCAAATTGGTGAGGGTGGTTTGGGAGGGGGAGGAAGGAAGTGATAACTCTACAGATCGTATCTTTTGGAGAAGATGAGATGTTACTTGCGATGTTATTTTTTTCTAATGGTGGCTAATCTAATTATCTCGCCCCTAAGAGTGCACTTTAATGGCCTCCAAAGGATATCTAGTTTAGGCATAGAGGATGTGTTAATGTTAATAAAGGTAGTGAGGAAAGTTTTGGAGATGGGATTGGAGTTTTTTTGATTTCAGCAATTGATGATTAAACCGCCATACTTTATTTCGAACTGCAGTGGGACCTGGACCCCAGTGTAGCAAAGTGAGGTGGTAGTCCGAGATAACCTTGGAAAGATACGAACAAGATGTAACTGAAGAAAGGTGTCCAATATCCATTCGAAAATAATCTATCCTGGAAAAAGAGTTGTAGGGGATTGAATTGAAATAGTATTCTTTCCTAGAGGGAAAAAGGGCCCCTCCATGGATCGATTAAACCCAGAGTGTCCATCAGTTCTAGGATGGCTAGTTGTGCCTGGGAGAGGGAGGAGGTATTGGAACAACCTGAAATATTACAGAAAGCCAGGTTCCAATCACATCCAAGCAATAGAGGGTAAATTGACCATGATATCAAGTGTTCCATAAGTCGAGTAAAAAATACAGGATTGTCTGTTATTGGGTCATAGACTGAGGCAAGAATCATTTCAGAATTACCAATTAAAGCTTTAATAATGATAAATCTATGTTGTGAGTCTACTATTGTATCTAGCAGATGAAAAGGTAGTCTACGGGCTATGAGAATAGCCACTCCACCACTGCAGGAATTTGGCGTTGTTCCAAAAACTTGGCCCACCCAGGTTCTTCTAAAAAGAGGTGACTGGGAAGAAAACAGGTGAGTCTCTTGAAGTAGCGCAATGTCCACCTCTAATTTTTGTAAGTATAAAAGTATTTTTGTTCTGTTTGCTGGAGACTGGGCACCTTTCACATTCCAGGAACATATTTTATACATTGTCATGCAAGTCCAATCAGTATAGAGTTCTATTAGAAAAATGTTCAGCAAAATCGTAACATATTCTCCACAATTTAAACCATATGCAAAAAAGTATGTGTACCAGTATCCCTCTCCTATCCCATCCCATATAAAGACATCCAATCCCCAAATGGAAGACCCACCAGTAAATGAGATTGGAGAAATAGAAACCCCAGTGTCTCCCCCAACCTAAAACCTTACCCGTCCATATAACCCCTTTCCTTTCAGCCACAGTATAATAGTAGAAGCCCTCTTCCGGCTGCGATAATGCTCTGCCAATACTTAAAACTGGCCAAATGGAGTTTAGCATATAAAAACTTAAGATCAAAAAATGTGTACATGTATTAGCTGCAGCAACCCCCCACCCTCTATTATAGCACATGAAGCCCTGCAACCCGCTAACAACCGCTGTTCAACTCCTGCTCCAGTAAAGAGCCAAAAAACATATTTGATGGAGAAAATGTAGAAAGAGATAACATAAACAACCCTTCTGTTAATAACTAGTAAGACTGCAGCCTCTCAAGAGTTGAGTGGGGCTTCTATTTATTATTTTTTATTTATTTTATTTAGTTTTTGTTGACCAGGTAAGTGCACTAGACAAATACTGCCTATTTTCAGGCACGACCCGGGGGGAGGGGGATACAGATGAATGCCAACTGACCTTGAACCAGATTAAGCTGTTGGTGGTATTTTTAGTGAATGAGGGAAATTTGGCCAGGACACTAGGGAAATTCCCCTATTCTTTTTGATAAGTGCCATGGGATCTTTAACATCCACCTGAACTATCACCAATCCAGGCAGATGGGAACTCAGTTTAACGTCTCATCCGAAAGACGGATATATATTGGAAGCCCCCAGCAAGGATGAACCATTTTTTCATCAATTATAACTTAGTTACATCTTCAGGACCCCTAGTTAGAAATTAAATAATAAGCCAGTTCTTAATTGCTCAACAGATATAATCCTGTGTATGAGTCCTGACTCTTCTGCAGTAAGGAAAGAGAAAAAGCCATAAGCCTTTCAACACGGCACTTTGCTGCACTCCAGTGGCCATAGTGTAACATTACTATGTAACCCAATAGAGAATTCACATGATCGAACTGAGAGAGAAAACTTTCATGTGAGTAATCTCTTTTTTTATTCCAGTAACTTCAATGAGGGGGAAAGAGAGCTGGAAGTAGCGATTGCAGTGCTGACTGGGCTTGTTGTGCTGAATCAAAATTATGCCAGGATCCAGAGACAGACACAACAAATTGCAATGGGTACTGGACTCTATATTTAATGCCTGCAGCTATGAGCTTGGAGACTAAAGGGTGATATTCTGCCCTGCGTTGTCAGACCGTGTCAGGCAAATCCTGTGCAAAACGGAGTTGTTGGCCTTCCCAAAGCACTTGTTGCAGATCTCTAACCTTCCCCAAAATGTGAGTTTTATCCAGATAGTTCAGGAATTTTATTATTAGTGGTCAAGGTGGTTTATCAGAGGCAGGTTTTGGTCTCAAGGAGCAGTGGGCCCTCTCTATAATGTAGGTGGTATTGTTAGGAGAGGGCCCTGCTATCTTAGTGAGCATCTTTTGCAAGAAAAGAATGGGTGCCAAACCCTTTGTTTCTTCAGGAAGGCCAAAGATTATAATGTTATTTCTTCGGCTTCGGCCTTCCAAGTCCTCTAGTTTATTTTCCATTTTGTGGAACTGTTGTCTTAGTGTAGTAATCTCAGGATCTGTTTTAGCTTTCCAGCCTTCTAACAAAGAGACTCGGGCAGTCTGCAAGTTCCCCTCGAATATTTTTTAACTCTGATGTGATTTCCTGTAGTGTAAGCTTAAAAGGGTGTAGCTCTTCTAAAAATTTCTTCTCGGTGAGCGGTGAAGAGGCGGACATTGTTGTAGTCATGGATGATGTTTTAGAGGACGCTCCGGTGTAACCTTTTGATCTTTTCTGTCCCTTCTCAGGCGATTGCGGGGGAGTGTGAGACGGGGGCACCTGGCGCATTTCTGCCTCCATCACTGAGGTAGGCCGTGAATCCAGACCTAAGATTATCCACCTCGAGACTGCTTCTTTCCAGGGAGACTTCAACTCTTATCTTGCAGGAGACAATCCAAAGTCTGAAGTGCTTGGTTGGTAAAGAAAAAATCACAGACTTAGTGTTCTTTCCACAGAAAAGGCTGAGTTTTGGTCAGGAGCTGGCTTGCGGTGCTGCTAATCTAACAGGTACATCATGTGATCTCCATCATTGTTGACAGTTATAATAAAAACTTCCCCTACTCTTTTAGTGGGGGAGGTATGCTTACAGTAATTTTAGTTATGTTTTGAGTTTAAAGTAAGATGTAATACTCTTTTGTGTTTATGGTTTATCCATTCTTATGATTTAGTATGAAGAAATACTGATGGGATTGTATGTTCTTTAAATTATGAATAAAAAATTCCCCCACTCTTTTAGCGTGTGTGTGTGTTGGGGGGCAGTCTTCTTAGTTTTATGATTTAAGTTTAGGTTCAAAAATTTAGTTGAAAGAAAATCTGACCATGTATGGATGTAATAATTATTTGATTTCTCTTGTCTTATGATTTCTATATTTTGTGTGAAGTCAACACTGTTTGTTATCATTTGTTGTTGAAAGTTATAATACAAATTCCCTTACTCTTTTCAAAAACTGCCATGGGATCTTTAACATCCACCTGAACTACCACCAGAATAGGCAGAATATCCCTCAATCCCAGGAGATTTTCCCATTTTAGCATCCTTTATAACTCAAATAATTTTTTCTTTGGTAATGGGGACAATAAGCATTGTACTTGATCCCAAGAAAGCTTGGGAAGCCCAGCTTGAGATAAAGATTGTACTCGAGTTGGTGAAGGCGATTGTGTTTCTGAAGTATTCAAGGCCAAGTAATATGAATGAAAAATAGAAGCTATTTCTGTACTCTGGTAAGTAAAACTCCTTGTAACAGGATCCCAGAAGTGGACAATGGCCATAGCAACCCTGAATGCCCACAATTACCATGCCAGTCAACGGGATCCTCGAAGTCTAACTTCAACATCCACTTCCGTAGACAGAACAAAGCGTGTTCCACTTTCTGATCTAACTGCTTCTGGATTTGAGCCTGTACCTCCAGAATCAATTTTTTTTTTAATTTATGCTTTATGCCCCCTTCCTCTCTGCTGCCTTACCTAACCCCGGTACCCAAGGTGCAGCTGATCACAGTCCTGTTGCTGGCAATCTTCATCCCCCATCCTGCTGTGGAATTTCCCAGAATAGTTGTTTTAACTGAGTGGTCCCCTTGCAGGCAGCGGGTCTGACAGAAGCTAAGAGTGGAGCATAGCTCCTGCAACTTCTTTTCCCATTCCCTATGCTGAGCAGTGTAGGTGGCTATTATTGTACCATGTAGGACAGCTTTAAGGTGTCGTATAAAATACTTAGGGAAACCCCCTTGATGTCATTTTTTTTTGTGAAGAAACTGGGGGATTTGATTTTACCACTTATACACAAGGAGTGTACATGTACTCCCTGGAGGAGAGGAGGGAGAGAGGGGATATGATAGGGACATACAAGTATCTGACAGGGAGGAACAGGGTGCAGGAAAACACTATTTTTAAGTGAAAAAGATGTTCCAGGACTAGAGGGCATGAGATGAAGTTGGAGGGAGGACGATTCAGTGGAAATATGAGAAAGAATTTCTTCACAGAACGGGTGGTGGACAAGTGGAACACCCTGCCAGAGGAAGTGGTGGGGGCTGAAACAATCACGGGATTTAAGAATGCATGGGATAGACATAAAGGAATTCTGGAGGTCAGGGGTAAGGGGCAACAGACTTCTAGGAAAACAAACTGAACTTACAAGCTCAAATGGGCAGACTGGGTGGGCCATAGGCCCTTATCTGCCGACACTGTCTATGTATCTATGTATGTATCTATGAGTGGGGTTGCATAGAAGTCCAGGATATAGTCCTCAAAAAGGACAATGCGTGGGATTCTCTAAAGTAAAAGAAACATGCACGGGAGCATGATCATAAATATGAAAATATACCATTGCCTACCTTACTCAATGGATCGATATGCTTGGCAGTTCTAAAGAAATAATCTAGTCGTGCAAATGTGCCATGACAATGTGAATAAAATCCCTGGACTTCAGGTGGTTAAACTGCCAAACTTCAACCATGCCTAGGGATTGAAGTGTTTTAACAAAATATTTGGTAGCAGCTGAATGGCAGAAAGCCCTCGGTTTGGATCAGTCCCAGTCTGGTGATGAGGTTAAATTGAAATCACCACCCACAATACCTGGCCTTGTTCTTGATCCAACAGTGCAGCAAAAAATGAAGTAAATACCTGACACAAGGAACCTGGGGGGAAATACAAATTTACTAAAGTGATGGGATGACCATCAAAGAACTGGTAACAATAACATAGCAGCCCGCTGGATCACTAATGGAAAAACAGGGAGCAAAGAGCATTCTGCAATGGCCTAACAATAAGACCTGTCTCCATTGGCCTGATTTATGGGAGGAAAAGAAAACATGTTCAAAATCAAATTTATGAACTTTCTCATGTACTTCAGATGATAAATGAGTTTTCTGCAGAAAGATAAAATCTGCCCAGTAGTGCATGAAAACTGAAGAAGATGATAATGTTTGACCGGACTATGTATTCCTTTGATATTATATGAAAAAATTACTTTTACTAGAATTCAACATGATAATAAATAATGTAAGCCAAAGATAGGAGGGAAGTAGATGCCCCTCCCTCCCAAAGCCTTCTTCATTAAAAAAACAAATTAAATAAAAACCTCTAAGCAGACAGGCCTTGACTTTTTGGTGGAGGCTGCAAAAACTTTACTATACTGCAGAGAACACAATCATATTCATTTTTCGGAACTGGGAGCGTGGAAAGGTATAATATTGATTGGGACCTGTGAGGTAGATTTGAAACACATTTTTACTGATACTTTCATTTTTGCTTATTTGAATTAAGAAGAGGCTTTCAGGATTAATTTAATGGTGGTGGTGGTGGCCGATTAGTTCTCATAGCAAAGGCTGTAGTTTGTGTATTCAAATCCAGACAGAATCTCAGGTGGGAGAGATTGTCTTCCCCTGATTGCTTTCACAGCACACAACACCAGGTTGTATAGGGTCAGGGAGGCTTACCTGTGTTGTGTTGAACTGCTTGATTTTTCTCTGTTTTTTCCTTTGCTGGGTATTTCTCTGTTAACTCATTGTGCAGATTGTCTTGCTGAAAGAAAGGTCAACACTCATCATAGTGGTGGGTCAGCGCTTGTAGTTGATTGTGTCAGGAGGGCGCAGATTGGAGCCAACCCCTCCTGCCCCTCACCCCACCCCACATTGGTGTCACTTCCTTTATACCAGGGATTCTGACATAATTTCCTCTGTGGGCATACTATTGTCATATTCTTACCAGCACAGCACACTGCGTTGACAGTAAAAGTGCACAAACTATTTAAAAAAAATAATTTACACAGGATAACTAGAAAGACAGACATGTGAGGAGTAGTGCAATGTACTGGCTGAGGGGCAGCAGTCTTCTGGAAGACTTTCTGGAGACTGAGATGCTCCCCTGTTTGCATGCAACTCTCTTCTCTGAGGGGAGGAGGTTGCCCATCTCCAGGCCAAACTGGACAGGAGTACAGGAATCCACCCCATGCAAGGAACATCAGGGCCACCACCACTGCCTCATAGGTTGCTAAGAAGGAGCAGCAGTTGGACCACTGTGGGCTCAGGGAGGGTGAGGGTGGTGGAACAGAGGTTCACCCCTTCAGATGAACCACTGTACAATCCATACGCCATTCTGGTGGAGCATAGTTATCCTATGGAGGCACACATGGTGGAGGCTGAAGTTGCTGGCAACCATCACAAGGGAGGCCCACAGGAAGGTGGCACAGGATGCAGCAGGGAAAGGAAGCAGCTCCTGTTGGGGGACTCAATTATCGGGGGATAGAACTGGGGGGGGCAAGCTGAAGTGAAGTAAGGTGCTTGCCTGGCACCATGGCTTGGAGGGACAGGAAGTGGATTCTAAGGATCACAGCAGCAGCTGCACGGGAGACACTGCTGGATGTCATTGTCCACCTATGGACAATGACTTGGCCATGCATGGGATTTTATCAGTGCAGGAGGATTTTGTGGAGTTGGGGAGGGGTCTTAGAAAAGTAGCTTATACAGTATCCTTCTTGGAGGTGCTGCCTGTCTATGGCATGGGTGAGGTGAGGGTACTCCGCACCATTCAGTTCAATGAATTGTTGAAAAACTGGTGTAGAGCACAGGGTTTTGGCTTCATGGGGGACTGGGGTTCCACCTGGAGGGATACCCACCTATACAGGCACAATGCTCTGCATCTGTCCGGGAAAGGAACCAGTCTCCTCAGTGATTGGTTTAAATGCTTCATTGGCAAGCTTTTAAACTAGCCAAGGGGGGAGGCACCAATAAACAGCAGGGAATTCCCAGCCTCCCCTTCCAAAACTGGGTACTAAATGAGGTAAAGACCAAGAAAGAAAGGTTAGTAGGGAGCAGGACTGAGGTAAATGGGGAAAGCAAAGTCAGTAAGGGCAGGGATGGGGCTACCAGAGGAAAAGCCATAAACAATGGAGACTAATGAGTACCAATGCCCATAGTCTGGGTAACCAGCTTCCTCAACTAGTGGCATTGATGGAAGAGGAACATCTGAATATCGTGGAAGTCACAGTAACATGGTACACACAGAACCATGACTGGGATAGGATACACTATCTACAGGAGGGACAGAGAAGGTAAAAGAGGAGGTGGAGTAGCTCTCTACATACAGAAAGGAATCAAAGCAACAGAACAAAATGGGAAACAGGAAGGAGAGGAAGCACTGTGGGTCAACTTGGAGACAAACAATAGCACCACAATCCGCACAGGGGTTGTATACAGATCCCCATCTCAGGGGGAGGAAATGGACAAGGAAATGATAGAAGGTATCTTTAGAATGTTAGAAAAAGGGGAGGTATTGTCGATGGGGGATCTGAATATGCCAGATGTTATCTGGAGTGCATTTGCTGCAGCCACATCAAAGAGCTGGGTCATTCTAGAAGCCCTGCAGGGGGCATGCCTTAGACAACTAGTACTGGAATCCACTCAGGAGGGAGTAATGTTAGACCTGGCACTCTCAAATGGAGATGGAGAGAGGATCACAGATGTAGAAGTGGGTAGCCATCTTGGAACTAGCAACCATCAAACATTATGGTTCATGATAAACACAGCAATAGAGTCAAGCCATACAAAGGCAAAGGTCCTGGACTTTAGGAGGGTTGACTTTGCCAAAATGGGTGAGTGCCTAAGGAATGTACTAGCAAATGGGCAGGAAGGAGGGGTGGAGGAACAATGGGAAGTAATCAAAACAGCCATCACAGAGGCAACAAGCCTTTGTGTAAAGCAAATAAAACACAACAATGTAAAAAAACACTATGGTACCCAAAGGAGGTGGCAGGGAAGGTTAGGGAGAAAAAGATAGCATTCAGGAAGTACAAGGAATCACATGAGGAGCAGGACAGAGAACTGTATCAGTTAAAGCTGAAGGAAGCAGGGAAGGCAGTCAGAACAGCAAAGGCCCAAATGCCCAAACCAAGGAAAGGATAGCCAACTCAGTTAAGAAGGGGGATAAAACCTTTATAGGTACATCAGCGAGGAAAGGAAGAACAAGGGAGAGATAGTGAGGCTTAATAAAGGGGAGAGGGTGGGCAGAGGGTGACTGTGAAAAGGCAGAGACACTAAACAAATATTTTTGCTCAGTATTCACAAGTGAAGAAGGGAGGTACCTAAACCAAACAACAGAAACCCTCTGGATAGGGGAGTTGATACCAGCCTATTCACAGAAGAAAGAGTTCTGAAAGAACTCTTAAAACTGAAGGTGGACAAAGCAATGGAGCCTGATGGGATTCATCCCAGAATTCTAAAAGAACTAAAGGTAGAACTAGTGTCACCACTGACTACCCTCTTTAACAAATCATGAGAGGACGGGGTGGGACTCGAGGACTGGAAGAGGGCAGATGTGATTCCGCTTCACAAAACTGGAAGCAGGGCAGAGGCAGGAATCTATAGACCTGTTAGTTTGACCTCAGTGATAGGGAAAATGATGGAATCACTTCTGAAGGAAAGAATTGTTGAATACCTAGAGGTCAGTGGGGCAGAGGACCCAAGGCAGCACAGATTCACAGTGGGTAGATCATGTCAGACTAATCTAATAGATTTCTTTGACTGGGTGACCAAAGTAATAGATCAGGGAGGGGCTGTGGACATGGCCTGCCTAGACTTTAGCAAGGCATTTGACAGTCCCACACAAAATATTAATATACAAGTTAGCCAGCCTGGGAGTAGGTCCCACGATGGTAGCCTGAGTAAAACATTGGCTGGAGAACAGGACACAAAGGGTAACAGTAAATGGAGTCCACTCTGAAGAAAGGGGGGTTTCTAGTGGGGTACCACATGATTCAGTTCTAAGACCAGTCCTCTTCAATGTCTTTATAAGTGACATTGCAGAGGGACTGGAAGGAAAAGTATTTCTCTTTGCAGATGACACAAAGATCTGCAACAGGGTTGATACACAAGGTGGGGTGGACAGGATGAGAAGGGACTTTTTAAGGTTGGAGAAATGGTCAAATATATGGCAGCTTAGATTCAATGCTAGGAAGTGCAAAGTAATGCACCTGGGAAGCAAAAACCCCGGGGAAGAGTACACTATGGAGGGTGAGATACTAACAACAACAAAAATTGAAAGGGACGGGGGGGTAGTCATATCAGATGACCTAAAGGTGTCCAAGCAATGACAGAGGGCAGTAAGGAGGGCTGGGAGGATACTGGGATGTATAGGAAGAGGCATCACCAGTAGAAAACAGGACATTGTCATCCCTCTGTACAGAAAGTTGGTGAGACCCCATCTGGAGTACTGCATGCAGTTCTGGAGACCCAGTCTCCACAAGCACATAGACAGGATAGAGGTAGTCCAGAGGAGAGCAACTAAAATGGTGCAGGATCTGCACCAGAAGACATATGAAGAGAGACTTAAGGAGCTTAATATGTATACCCTCGAGGAAAGGAGGGACGGGGGGACACAATAGAAACTTTCAAGTACCTCAATGGAATCAACAAAGTCCAAGAGGGTAGCATCTTTCAGAAAAAGAGATGTGCAAGAACAAGGGGGCATAATTTGAAGATAGAAGGGGGATGGCTCAGAGGTAATGTGAGGAAGTATTTTTTCACCGAGAAGGTAGTGGATGCATGAAACGGCCTTCCTGAGGAGGTTGTGGAGTCAAAAACAGTGGGGGAATTCAAGAATGTATGGGACACACATAAGGCAGTTCTAGGGGTTGGGGGTTGGAGGAAGTAAGCTGTTGGTTAACAAGGATCTGTAGCTTATCCATTAGGTATGTAAATGGTCAGACTGGGTGTGCCAAGCGGTCCTTATCTGCCGTCAAATTCTATTTTTCTATGTAAACAGTCATACTGTAATACATCCCAATCCTGGATTCCCCTAACAATGCCAGACAAAAATTAAACAAAGGCCACCTCACATCGATATCTCTATAGCAAAGCATAAAAGAAGAATATGTCTATCCTAGAATAAAAAAAATACTTAGCAGTTGCCTTACATGTATACACAGACTAAATTAAGATCCCCATTCAAAAAAACACATTAAAATTGTACAGGTTACATAAAACATGCACCCCCCTGGTAGAATAGCAAACATGGTAACAACAATATAAACAAGCATTTATCAATGCCAAATGTTGCTTGCTTATATGTGCTGTTTAGGTATTTGGAAGTGAAAGTACCATGCCTAAGAACTGTCATGTCCCCCACCAAGACATCTATTGTGTATTTCTGTTCAGTATTCACAGAAGGGGGGAGTTGAAAGGGCCACAGCTGTACAGCAGTTGCAAAGGCGTGAAGAGGTAGACAACAATCCATTCACAGGCAGAAGAATCCTACAGGAGGTGACTAAATTGAAGGTGGACAATGCGATGGGACCAGATGGCATACACCCAAGGATATTAAAAGAACTGTGAAGGGAGATAGCAGTACCTTTGGCAGCCATGTTCACTGAGTCATTCAACACAGGGGTGGTACCAGAGAATTGGAAGAGGGCATATGCGGTCCCGCTATACAAATCCAGCAGCAGGGAGGAGGCAGGGAACTATAGGCCGGTCAGCCTCACCTCAGCAGTGGGGAAGATCATGGAGACATTGTTTAAAGAAATGATAGTGGAGCATCTAAAAGCATTTGGAGCCCGGGACCATAGGCAACATGGATGCACAGTGGGGAGGTCATGTCAAACAAATCTGGTTGATGTCTTTGAGTGGGTGACAAAGGAAGTAAATCAGGGTGGGGCAGTGGACAATGCTAACCTTGATTTAAGCAAAGCCTTTGACATCAACCCACATAGGAGGCTAGTAAACTATCTGAGTAGGCTGGGCATGGGGGAAACGATGATAAAATGGGTTAGAACCTGGCTAACAGACAGGAGGCAGAGAGTGGTAGTAAATGGAATGCAGTCTGGGGAGAGGGGGTGACCAGTGGGGTGCCGCAGGAATCTGTCCTGGGGCCAGTCCTGTTCAATGTCTTCATTAGTGACATTGCAGAATGGCTGAAGGGAAAGGTCTGCCTGTTTGCAGATGACACCAAGATTTGTAACACAGTGGATATCCCAGAAAGGGTGGAGAAAATGAGGAGGGACTTTGGGAAGCTAGATAAATGGTCTGAGGACAGGCAACTGAAGTTTAATTCAAAAAAGTGCAAAATTATGCACCTGGGACACAGAAATCCTGGGGAAAGGTACAGGATGGGGGGTTGCTGAGTCACAAAGAAGGAAAGGAACCAGGGGGTTCTTATTTCAGATGACTTGAAAATGTCAAAGTGGTAAGGCAGCTGGAGGGGCCGATGACATGCTGGGGTGCGTAGGCAGGGGTATCACCAGCATAAGGAGGGAGGTAGTGTTGCCATTATATAAAACCATGGTCAGGCTTCACATGGAGTACTGTATACAGTTCTGGAGGTCACACCTTTGTAAGGATATTAACAGGCTGGAGATGGTCCAGAAAAGGTGAATGAGATGGTACAGAGCTTGCAACATAAGACTTATGAGGAGAAATTAAGGGACCTCAATATGTACTCACTGGAAGACAGGAGGGAAAGAGGGGATATCATAGAAACATTCAATTAGCTCAAGCGTGTAAGTTTAACTACTGAGAAGCAGGAGACAGCTGCTATAGACACATGTGTCAGCTTCTCTGTGAAACATAGAAACATAGAATTTTACGGCAGATAACGACTGCTTGGCCCACCTAGTCTGCCCATTTTCCTACCTAACAGATAAGCTGCAAATCCTAGTTAACCAACAGCTTACTTCCTCCTACCCCCCACTAAGACTGCCTTATGCCTGTACCATGGATTCTTGAATCCCCCACTGTTCTTGACTCCATAACCTCCTCATGGAGGCTGTTCCATGCATCCACAACCCTCTCAGTGAAAAAATACTTCCTCACATTACCTCTGAGCTGTCCCCCCTCTATCTTCAAATTGTGCCCCCTTGTTCTTGCACATCTCTTTTTCTGGAAGATGCTACCCTCTTGGACTTTGTTAATTCCCTTGAGGTACTTGAAAGTTTCTATCATGTCCCCTCTCTCCCTCCTTTCCTCTAGGGTATACTTATTAAGCTCCTTTAGTCTTTCTTTTGTATGTCTTCTGGTGCAGACCCTGCACCATTTTAGTGCCCTCCTCTGGACAGCTTCCACTCTGTCTATGTCTTTATTGGAGATGGGGTCTCCAGAATTGCACACAGTACTCAGATGGGGTCTCACCAACTGTCTGTACAGAGGATAACAACTTCCTGTTTTCTACTATTGATGCCTCTTCCTATGCATCCCAGTATCCCCCTGCCTTCCTTACTGCCTTCTCATTGCTTGCCCACCTTTAGGTCATCTGATATAATTACCCCAGGTCCCTTTCTATTTTATTGTTGTGATCTCACCCCCTATTGTACCTTCCCTGGGTTTGTTTCCCATGTGCATTACCTTGCACTTCTTTGCATTGAATCTGAGCTGCCATACATTTGACCATTCCTCCCACCTTGCCAAGTCCCTTCTCATCCTTTCCTCTCCATCTTGTCTATTAACCCTGTTACTGATCGTTGTGCCATCTGCAAAGAGACATACTTTTCCTTCCAGTTTCTCTGCAATGTCACTTATAAAGACATTAAAAAGGACCAGTCCCAGTACTGAACCCTGCGGTACCCCACTAGTAACCCTCCTTTCTTCACTGTGTATTACATTAACTACTACCCTTTGCGTCCTGTTGTCTAGCCAATTTTTTATCCAGGCTACCACCTTGGGACCCACTCCAAGGCTGGCTATCTTATGAATTAATCTTTTGTGGGACTGTATCAAATGCCTTGCTAAAATCTAGGTGAGCCATGTCACAGCCCCTCCCTGGTCTACTACTTTGGTCACCCAGTCAAAGAAATCTATTAAATTCGGCCTGACACGACCTTCCCATCATGAATCCATGCCTTGGGTCCCTGCCCCACTGGCCTCTAGGTACTCAACAATTCTTTCCTTCAGAAATGATTCCATCATTTTCCCTACCACTGAGGTCAAACTAACTGGTCTGTAGTTTCCTGCCTCTGTCCTGCTCCCACTTTTGTGAAGAGGAATCACATTTGCCCTCCTCCAGTCCTCGGGTACCACCCCATCCTCCCATGATTTGTTAAAGAGAGTAGTCATCGGTGTCACTAGTTCTACCCTTAGTTCTTTTAAAATTCTTGGGTGAATCCCATCAGGCCCCATTGCTTTGTCCACCTTCAATTTTATCAGTTCTTTCAGAACCCTTTCTTCTGTAAATGGACTGGTATCAACCCCATCTTGGGTGTTTCTCTTGTTTGGTTTAGGTAACTCCCCTCCTCTTCCTTTGTGAATACTGAGCAGAAATATTCGTTCCAGTATCCCTGCTTTTTCACTGTCACACTACCCACATTCCCTCCCTTTATTAAGCTTCAGTATCCTCCTTTGTCTTTCTTCGCTCCCTAATGTACCTATAAAAGGTCTTATCCCCCTTCTTAACAGAATTGGCTATCCTTTCCTCGGTTTGGGCCTTTGCTATTCTGACTGCCTTCCTAGCCTCTTTCTGCTTTAACTGATAAAGTTCTCTGTCCTACTCCTTCTGTGTTTCCTTATATTTCCTAAATGCTGTCCTTTTCTCCTTAACCTTCCCTGCCACCTCTTTTGAGAACCATAGCGGTTTTTTCCTTCGTTTTATTTTATTGATTTGCTTTACACAAAGGCTTGTTGCCTCTGTGATGGCTGTTTTGATCACTCCCCATTGTTCCTCCACACCTCCTTCTTGCCTGTTTGCTAGTGCTTTTCTGAGGCACTCTCTCATTTTCCCAAAGTCGGCCCTCCTAAAGTCCAGTACTCTTGCTTTTCTATGGCTTGATTGGCTATGTGTTTATCGTGAACCACACTGTTTGGTGGTCGCTTGTTCCCAGATAGCTACCCACTTCTAAATCTGAGATTCTTTCTCCATCCCTATTTGAGAGTACCAGGTCTAAGACTGCTCCCTCCCAGTGGGTTCCAATACTAGCTGTCTGAGCGCATGCCCTGTAGGGCATCAAGAATGACCCTGCTCTTGGATGTGCCTGCAGCAAAGGTCAGCTCCAGTTAACATCTGGCATATTCAGGTCCCCATCAACAATATCTCCCTTTTCTGCCATTCTAAAGCCTTCTATCATTTCCTTGTCCATTCCCTCCCTGAGATGGGGTCTATATACAACCCCATACGGATTGTGTAGTGCCATTTCCTGTCTCCCAGGGTGACCCAAAGTGCCTCCATCTGCTCCCTGTTTACTCTTTAGTTCTGTTGCTTTGATCCTTCCTTTACATAGAGACTACCTCTCCTCTTTTACCCTTCCTGTACCTCCTGTAGATTGTGTATCCTGGTATGTTGACATCCCAGTCATGGTTCTCTGTGTACCATGTTTCTGTGACTGCCACAATATCCAGGCAGCACCCTTTTCCATCAAGGCCACTAGTTCAGGGAGCTTGTTACACAGACTACGGCATTGGTACTCATCACCTCCACTTTTTGATAGCCTTACCCCTTTTAGCCCCATTTCTGTCCTTACTGCCTTTGCCTTTTTTTACATTTAAATCTGTTCTGCTCCCTAATAATGTCTGTACCTTGGTGTTTACCTCACTAATCACCATGTTTTGTGAGGGAGGCTTGGATTTCCCTGCTCCTTTTCAGTGCCTCCCCCCTTGGCTAGTTTAAATGCTTGCCAATGGAGCATTTAAACCTCTCACCTAGGATCCTGGATCCCCCCCGGACAGATGCAGACCATCGCACCAGTATAGGGTCTGCATCCTCCAGGTGGCTCCCAGTCCTCAATGAAGCCCAAAACCTGGGCTCCACACCAGTTTTTCAACCACTCATTGAATTCCCTGGTGAAGTGCCTAACATCTCCCTTGCCATAGACAGGCAGCACCTCAAGAGAGGCTACGCATGCGCTACTTGTCTAAGGCCCTTCAACTCTATAAACCTCTTGCACTGCTCTGATCCCATTCTAGCCAGGTCATTTGTCCTAGATGGACAATGACATCCAGATCCCTCCTTGTGCAGCTCCTTCCACGATCCTGAGGATTCTGCCTGTCCCTCCAAGCCGTGGGCGCAGAAGGCACCTTACCTCCCTCTCCCTTCCTCCCCATTTCTACCCCTAATGATTGAGTCCTCACCAGAGTTGTTTCCTTCCTGTGGGGTCCCATGCCACCTCCTGTGGTCTCTCGAGAAGGTTCCCAGCATCCTCCTTGGTCTCCTGCAGGTGCCTCCATAGAGGACCCACTCCACCAGAAGAGCGAATGAATTGTGGAGAGGTACAGCTGGAGGGATGCAACTCTGTTCCACCACCTCTCCTCCTTGAGCCCACCCTGGTCATCTCCTCTTCTTGGCAACCTCTGAGATAGTGGCATTGCCCTGGTGGTTCTGGGTGGGGAGGAGGTTTCACAACCTAGCCAGGTCAGCCTGGAGACGTGCAACCTCCTCTCCCAGAGACCAGAGGTGCCTGCAACAGGGCATCAGCAGCCTCCAGAATGTCTCCCCGAACACTGCCGCCCCACAGCCATTGCACTGCACCACCCTATCATGTCTTATTTTGTGTCCTCTCTACTGTTTCTCTGGATGCTTCTCTCCCTCTCCTTACAACTCTGACCCTTCCTGTTCTGGGACAGCAACTTCCTATCTTCTTCAGTAGCCTCCTTCTTCCTTGCTCAATATCAGACCACCAGCAGCTAGGGGGGGAGAGTGAGCTACTTTTTTTTACTTTAGGGTTGACAAAACCAATGTTTCTCCATGATCCTTTCCTTCCTACTGCCAAACAGGAAGTTCCTGTTGACAGTCAAATCCAGTGATATTCTTTTGTTCTTATACATTTGTAATTTCTAGTATTTCAGTTACCACATGACCACACTGCCTTCTTTATGCAATGTTATGCTGGTTGATGCCCGGTGTCAGATGGCAGACAGAGGGCTCACCAGGTTGTGTTGCCATTTGGAAAACTTCATAGAGGTTTTGTTTACTGGTAAGCATTTTGGAAAGCTGGTGATGGTGTCACAATTTGTATTATGATTTTATATCATGTCTGTCCCCTTTGGTCCCCCATCCCCACACCCCAACAGTCATCAGTGGCCACAGCTGCAGCCTTCTTCTTGCCAAGATGATGGGTGAGCTGCTGCTTTCACAGTTTGTGAAGTCTGACGTCTTTCAGTGCCGCTTATTGGTCATCTTCTAACACAGGTGAGACGCTGCCAGCCCAAAACTAACTCAGGACAAGCAAGTTTCAAAATGGTGAAGAAATGGAGTGAGCAACAATCAAGTACTCATTCAGATGTGGTGTTGATTTTAAGATCAGCATACTGGTGTGGACACAGCAAACAGAACCCCAGCTCTTTAAGCAGCCTTATGAAAGGTAAAGGCTTCTCGAAGCGCTGGGGTTCTGTTTATTGTACTGTAAGTGGGCTACATCTAATTCGCAATTTACTATACTATATCTCTGGATGTATGGTAGGCCCAACTTTAAATAAACACTGCACCTGAATGAACACAGAATGCCATATAAACATAGAATTTGTCAGCAGAAAAGGACTGCTCAGCCCACTAAGTCTGCACAAGTGTTCTCTACCTGCCTGTATATGTTACTGCATGTCTTATTCTGCCTGCATCCATCAGGACCTCCTTGTGAATGAGCTTGCTTAATGGATTTTTCCTGCAATAAACTGGAACATACTCCACTTCTATAGCCCTATTGATCTCCGTTTACCCCTCCTTCCCCTTTTTCTAATATACCCCTATGTTTATCCCATGCATGCTTCATGCCTCCTACCATTTTAGCTTCCACCACTTCTCCTGGCAGTCTTTTCAAGGCATCTGCCACCCTTTCAGTAGAGAAATGTTTCTTCACATTTATCCTGATTGCCCCTCCTCAGCTTCATTGTATGTCTCTTGATTTAGATGCTCATCCTCATTTGAAGGAAACTCCCCAACTGTACCCTCTTTACTCCGTGAGGTACTTTGTAGGTCTTGATCATGTCACCTCTCGCCCTCATCTCTGCCAGAGTGTACATGCTGAGATTCGCCAGCCTTTCCTTGTAGCGATTCCTGAAAATTCTGAACCATTTTAGATGCCCTCCTCTAGAAACCTCCATCTTATAGTCGTTTCTGAAGTGTGGACTCTAAAACTGACACGTACTCCAGCTGGGGGTATATCAGGGAGTTATACAATAGCAGCACAACATCCCTCCTCCTCCTACTGGAGATGCCACTCCTTATGCACCCCAGAATCCAATTTGCAGTGTCCATAGCCTTGTCACACTGTACTGCCACCTAGAGGTCCTCTGATATAATAACCTCAAGGACCCTTTCCTGTCTAGTGAGTATCAGTACCTCCCTCATCCTATACTCATCATTGGGGTTCCTGTGCCCTAGGTACATGGTTTTACACTTGTTGGCATTGAACACCAAGTAAGTAAGAAAATGGAATTGATTTGAAGGAATTGCAGGCTTTTAAGCAGCTTTTAGGTGTGTGTATGTGTGTGTGTGTGTGTGTGTTGGGGCTCTACTACTATAACTATTTGCTTATGATTTGGTATAATGTGCAAACAGTCTAACTCTACTCCCCACTCTGTGAGCTATATCAGAGATAAAGAGCCCAAATAGCACTGGGCCAAGCACTGAACTCTGCGGCACTCCGCTTGTCACTGCTCTGGGTGCCGAGAGCTACCCCCCCACCACCACCCTCTGCACCCTCCTCTGTAACCAGTTCTCTATCCATTTAGTCAGACCACCTTCCCCCCATACCCCTCCTTCTCCTCACTCTTCTGCTCCTTGGCCTGTGTCCCTCCTCCTCCTGGTAGTCTGCACCCTCTCTCCTCCTTATTCTTACCAGGTGGTGGTGCCTTCTGTATTACACTCAGACAACTCTGCCCACCCCCTTCCAGGGTTACTATGTCTCCGTCTTTACCTATATCTAGGGCGGTTAGCTCATTAGGCTCCCCTGTCCGTACCTTTCTACCAACCTCAGTCTTTTGGCCACCCACCACTAGTTTAAATCCACCTTAGAAGAGATATACCCCTCTAATCCTGCCTTTTTTTTTTGTCAATATTTTCTCCCCAGGCTACAGTCAGCTTGGTCATCCCGACCAACCCCTCCTAGCCCTGAGCCCCGACATCAGGCGACCTGCTTACCTCCACAGATTACCCCCTGTGGCGGGGTGGTGAGGAGATTCACAGCTCAACCCACCAGAGCAGTATCTAGTTGAGTAGGCACCATTTAGGGCAGGCAGCAGGGATCAGAAGTTCATGCTGACTGACCATAGCCCATTTTCCACTTTTCTCCCCTTTTCGGAGTGCGGGTTTTCAGTTACACTTAGGCCAGCGTGCCAACGTCCCACCACAATCCATCACCTTTACTACACCACCTAGTAGCACCCCTCGTCATCAGGGATGCCATAGAGTGGTGGGGTCCTGATACCCTGGGATAGGAGAGCAGTCCTCCAGATGCTGAATCCTATCCCCCCCCTTCCGGCCCTGGCGACTTGGGTTCGTGTCTGAACGTGGGTCACCAGCATGGCATGAGGTGTGGTGTCCAGTGCCTCAACACTCAGCACCAGTGGGCCAGCAGTAATGCTGCCTTTAAAACACCCTTCCCCTTCCTGAACCAGTTTACCCTATCCCCTACATATAAGTCACTATTCCCTCCAGACCTCACCCCAGTTAGTCATTAACCCATAATGTTTGGTGTGGCACCAATCCCTCAGCCACTCATTGAACTCCTGAAGCCTACCCTTCCTCCCCATGCTTGCACATGGTACCGGCAATACCTCCAAGAATGCCACCGAGTCCCCTTCCCCCTCACACTGCCTGTCCAACTCCTCGAACCTCCCCCTCACTACTTCCACGGTGTCCTCCACCAAGTTACTTGTAACCACATTCAACAGTAAATGAGGTTTCTTCCTCCCCCTCACCTGCCCCTCCTGCAGTCTACCTGGTGACAGCGTCAACTTAAATATGACTGTGCCTTTCCCCATTTCCATCCCATCTCATCCATTTCAGTATAGAATCCCCTAGGATAAGTACCCCCTTTCTCTTACCCTTACTTCAATGCCCCTTTACCACCCCAGTATTCATTCTTCCTGCCCCTCACCGTTCAACTGCACCTCTGTGACTTCTGTATCTGTGCACCCTGCTTCCACCTCACCCTTTCTCTGCCTTATTCCTCCCATCCCCTTGAACCCCTTCCCAGCCTGACTACTTCCCTACTGGGCTTTTATGTGGCCTCTCCTCCCTGCTAATTTCTGAACCTCCTATCCCTGCTGTTGTCGATTTAGAGTTCTATCTCTTCCACTCTCAATAGTAATGTCCCCTCCATCCTTCTCCCTTTCTATAGCCTTCTCTCCTCCACTCACCACCCCTCCTTCTTTATTAGCCCCCTCCTACCCTTTTATCCTCGCGATGTCTTCTTCTACCTGTTGCCATCTCTCTCATGCCTTGCTTGTCCTCCCCCGCAGTATGTTCCTGCTCCCCCTTCCTCTCCCAGAGGAGAGGTTCGAATCTATTCCTAGTCGATACCCCTCCTACATCTCTTCCCCCTATCAGTTCCCTTCTCCTACTTGTTCCTTTCCATGCCACCCCTGGTCCCTCCCTACTCACAGCCATCTGATGTCTCCCCTGGTGCTCCTGATGGTCTCTTCCTCCCCCATCAGAAGGCCCCCATCACCTCGGGCACCCCCCTCCTTTCTCCTGCCTTTTCTGTTAGTGCCTCTCATACTGGGGTCAGTTTCACTCCCTAGTTGTTCTTCTTCTGTACCCCTTTGCCATCCCTTATCTCCCCCCAGGATGTCTACCATACTCATCTGCCCTGCCACTTAGACTTCTCCCTAACCTCCACAGTTCCTCCCTCAAACTAGCCATTCATCTGCAGCCCATACATACCCCCATCCTCCAAGCCCAGTCCAGGATCATGGTGGACCCACACCATGTACACCCCACCACCCTTCCAAAGATGCCTGCCCTATTGACATGTGGCACCTGCCCTATTTTGGCCCCCATCTTATATTACGGGCTTCAACTCCCAGGTTCTGTATCCTACTACAACTGCTAGGCCCCTATTTACACAAATTCCTGTCCCTCCCACACTAGTCCCCCTACTGACTCCTTGCCAACCGGATTAATTCAGTCTCAGATCTCATCCATTAGATACTGTATTACTGTAGCAATCCTAAAGTCTCCTTGTCCATTTTTCACCCCTCGGCTACCATACCTTTTGTTCTCAGCTCTCATATAGTTTCACTTAGCCCAGTTAGAAATCATATTGCACTGCAAGTATTACTCAGCTCAGATAGAGAATAAACAGAGCAAATAAATATGTATTATTACTGCAATCATAACAGTATAGCCCAGTACTTAGCTCGGTCATAGAAATAAACAGAAAAACTAAATATGTATTATCAGAGCAAACCTAAAAGTATCTAATCATTGCTTTGTCTCCACTCCAGAGACCCTGCTGTAATATAGGACCACAGAGGACTCTGGGTAGGAGGGCAGGCAACTCTAAAGTCCCTGCAGACCTCAGTTGAGCTCACTCACTTACCCCTCTCTCACTCGCTCATTCTATTTCTCCCAGTGCTGTAGGCTTCCCTTTTAAACTGGGCTCCTGCTTGCGTTGGCACCTTTTTCTGCCCACAAAGAAATCTGCAGCAGTCCCAACAGAGCACAGCTGAGCTCACTCAACCTCTCTCACTCATTCAATCTTAATCTGTTTCAAACACTGATTTCCCAAAGCTACCGAGCTATTCAGTGTCAGAAGTGGGAAAACACATTTTGGCCAGGATGTGTAAAATGGCAGCTGTACTGTTCATAAACAGGTATGAAAAAATGGCAGTGTTGAAAATCTGGAGTGAAAATATTACAAATTTGCTAAGTTACGAGCGTGCTTGCAAACTGCTCAATGCACGCTTTTAAAACAGTTTTAGTTTGGATTTTTTTCACCAAATTTGCAACATAGACTTTTTGAGAGCCCACCTCATGAACAGTGGCAATGTTGTTTCATTAATCAGTCCTGAAACGTGATTCTGTGCAGTGACCATGAAATCTTTTTCAGGACTGCATATTGCCATAACAGTGACTGAATTCATGAGAAGGGATAGCAATAACCCCATGTTGAAAATTTGGTGCCAAATTCCCCCAAAATGCCTGAGATATGCACCAAAGTTGAGAAAAACCTATTTATGCCATTATACAGCTTACCGGCATTTCTTCAGTTCACATTCAGCTTTAAAGAGTGCAGACGTGTTCCTGGTCCACCGAGGATGGTCGCGCTGGGATCAGGAGGTAAGTACGGGGTGTGGGGGTGTGGGGAGGTGGAGTGTGAGGTCGGTGGGCGTGGGTTGGGAGGGGCAGCCAGACTCAATGAGGGACTGTTTTCTGTTTTACCGGGTTAAAAAAACATTGTGGGAATTTTTTTTTTTAAGATTTAGCATGCTGGGGTGGGCTTCCAGCATGCCACCCTGAGTGTTTTTGGGGGCTGTAGTTGATGGGAATTGGGCACCCCCATTGGCACATATAGAGTGGATAGTGCCAAGGAGGATTGGGCACCTCCTTCTTGGCACACAAGATTGGGACATATGCAAATGGGAGGAGGCTCCCATTGGCAAACTTAACTGGAAGGGGCTAAAGCTAATGGGGATTGGGACCCCATTGTCAAAGAAAGACTGTTGGGGGGCATGAGGCTATTGGGGATTGAGCACCCCCTCAGCCCACAACAAATGGAGGGCATTCTGC
The DNA here is from genome assembly GCA_016271365.2 of Neoceratodus forsteri. Taxonomy (NCBI): domain Eukaryota; kingdom Metazoa; phylum Chordata; order Ceratodontiformes; family Ceratodontidae; genus Neoceratodus; species Neoceratodus forsteri. Next base: position 249,290,286 of record CM057453.1, read on the forward strand.
TGACGGGGAGTGGGCTCCCCATTGGCAAATGTAGTAACACTGTGCCGCATCAATCGGTGCACTCCGCCATCGCTGTCTCAGATTCTGTCGGCAAACTGCATAGCTGAAACACAGGTTGCTGCTATGACAAGGTGCTCCTGGACTGGAGTGGCTATTTTCTTTCAAGGTGGTGGCACACATTGAATCTAGTGTCACAGGCAGTGTCCTCCTTTATTGGTGCCTGACACACAAGCCCCAAAATGCAGTGGTGGCATTGGCCACAACAGTGCTGCACCTCCACAACCTGCTTCTGCAGCAAGCTGCTGCAACATGTTTCTTGCACATGCATGCAATCAACATAAAAAGAATTATGTACCTAACAGCCATTAGGTACCTACAATGGAGTAAGGTTTCTAATGCTCTAAAAATAGTTCCACCCAAGAAGTGTCCACTCAACCAACCTCCCAAGCCCTATGCAAAAAAGGGTTGACAAGCAATCATGAGACAGAACAAAAAAAGACACATTAACCCTTAAGAAATTCCCTTGAAGTAGGAGGAAACAGGACTTCTGCCAGTGAGGCAAAAATATTAAACTACTGACACCCAAACTAACTCATGTAACCATAAACATATATACTGACTTCCAGAAGTGGGAGCTCTCCTACTAGTCTTGCTCTTGGGCAGGGCCAAAAAAAGACTAGCACTGCAGGGGAGAAAGTCTGGATATGCCAGAGATCCCCAGGTTCATTCAAAACCAGAACAACAAAGAAAAAAACAAACACTAAACTAAGTCATGGTAGGCTACTATGACGCTTATCAAGGACCCCCAACATAATAAAAATTCATGCAATTATAGGAAAGCAATACCGAATAATCAAGACAAAAAAAGGGGTGAGAAAAAAACCAGAAGGAATGAAGAAAAGGAGTTGAAAGGGAAAAGGAAGGGAGAAGCCCCAACTTAAATCAAAATAAAATTGATATGCTCCAGTCATATTCGATAAGAGCACAATAAACAAAGTGCCAACATTAACTTGTGTCAAGGTATTTCCCAGATCATAAAAAAAAAGAGGACAAAGCTGATATTACAGTCCACAGTAATACAATCAGCGTACACCAACTTAACAAAGGAAACATTCTTAATACCTTTTAACACTTAAAACATAAAAATGATTAAACTAGCTTGGAAAACCTGTAAATAACATGTTAACATAAACCATGCCTATTGGCTGGAGCTGCAACTTGCCATTTTACAAAATGATAGACTATCAGCAAATCAGTAAAGACACATAACACTGCACCAACTGTACAAATCAATGAATGGAACATTATCCAAAAGAATGTTCTAGCAATCACAGGGTGACCATCTCCAACAAGGTAACAATAATGTCTAAAAGAACACCAGCTCCTATCTATTCTTCCACACTATACGAAAATACAGCCATATATAAAACTAGTTCAATCACCTGGAAGTTAAAGAAAGGACATTGAAAAAAGAAAAATAAGGAAAAGGATAGGTAAAAAAAGAGAAATAGCTCATTCTATAACCTGAAACCTAGAACTACCATTACTAAGGAACGTACCCCCAAAACATTCTCCCACAAACCCAGCTCTTCTATATTTCAAAGAAGCCCCCTCCTCCAAGTAAAAACAGAATTCACCCCAAAAGTGAAATTATTCCAAAGGCCCAGAATTACAGATTATAGCAACTCAACAAGACCCAAACATGGTGATATAATCACATCAGCATCAAAAGTGAGCTATTTTGAATAGGTAAGCCAACATTTCAATCCGAGGTATTCCTGGAAAATGTCTGTAAGAGAGATCAAATTTCTTCCAAGGTCTGCTGTTTTCTTCTCTTTTTTCCATAAGGGTAAATTTTTGTCCAGGCTTCTTTCTGGAGAGCTCTTTTATTGCAAAGTTCCTGCACCTCCATCTGCTCCTCTGCTACCATATTTCTGTCTCTCAGAGAATGGTAAGTAGTTTCATAATCTTCATACACCTATACACACACACACACACACAAACATGTGATAGATAGATAGATAGATAGATAGATAGATAGATAGATAGATACATACATACATACATACATACATGCATACATATGTACATACATATGCATATATCTAGTGGTGTCATTTGGAAAACAACAGGCTATGCCTCTAACCTGATCATCCATTTTGAATCCTAAAAAATACTCAGAGTCATTAAATTAAAAATGTACTGGGAAGGGGAACAATTGTCTGCAAGGGGAAACTATCTTCTGCAGGAGAAGTAACTATTCTTCAGAGTTTAGAACAAAAAAGGAGGAAATGGGGGCAGGTTCTTTTATATACAGTGAAGCCCACGAGGATGAAGCTGAACTCTGCAGAATTCTGCAGTAGAGTTACTGCAGCAAACAATGCAATTTAAATGTGAGTTAATCCCTTTTGTCATAGAGGAAACCTGTGACACTGGGCTTTATCCTTTCGAGCTTCACTGTAAATTGACATTGATAGCACAACACTTCATAAGATTTTGGAAGTATGGGGTTCTTATCTTTAAACAGAACTCACCTGCCCATTATAATGTAAGTAAATTATATTGTTGCATCATTCCCAGGGGGCTCATACCAGAACCAGGAGGGCTGAGCCCATTTGGACACCCTTCCCTAATAATTCAATGCTTTGTGAATGCTACAAGCATGAGATACATGTGGAGTTTAAATGCTTAGCAAAAACTATGCATTTACATTTTTTTTAATTACATTAAATAAGGAAAGGAAATGAGTATTAATTCAGGTGCCTTACCTTTCTGGAAGTAGATTACAGTGTGTGCATGTGTTTGAATGTGTGCATCTGCATGTTCATGTGTATGTGTGTGTATGTGGGGGGGGAGGATTGTGTCCCCTTTAGGAATACCCTATACTGTAGGAAATTAGCAGTTCTGTTTTCATGAAATTTTTATGAATGTTCATGAATTGTGCAACATTTCATGGAATTTTGTGAAATGTTGTGTATGAATTATTTGCTCCTGACTCAGTGGGTCTTGTAGATAGAGACCAGAAAATTGGCATGCCTACAATACTTGTAGAGTAGTTAGGAGACCTAAGGGAATGTAAAGTTTTATGACATTTGGATGTCTATATTAAATCTTAAAGTCTAACAGTTTATTTTTATAAATGTTCTGAAAATATCTATCTGCTTATAACTCAGTCACTTTGGAATTATAAATCTGACCATTTGCATGCATAATCTTCTGGGAAGGGTATTAGATCTACATGATTTGGAGAGATTTTGAAGCACCAGTGAACTAAAGAATTTTCTTTGTCAAAAAGGTAGTTTCAGCTGCAATTAATACAAATATTAGAAATTCTGGCAATCCAAATTTTCTAGGTACCTCCTTTGCTCTGTAGCATGTGTTTTCTTATTTTCTTGATCCTAACCCTTGCCAGATCAACAATGCTGTTTCTAAGACAACTGTGGTGGCCATCTTTTTTCTTGAGAAAAAAAATAAAAACATTTATAATATAGTCAAAATTTGGCAGAAACAGAAAATGTCAGCACCAAATAAACATAGAAGATGCCTAGAATAGTTTTTATTAACAAAAAAGTAGTGTAAAAATTGTTGCCCAATTAATAGCTTGGCTGCTTTATGTAAATGTTAAGTTATGGGGAGCCATAATTTCATAATTTAACATTTATAAGTTTTGTGTACATTTTCCAAAATTGAAAATGTCTGTAACTCTGCTGCTTTTGCAAGTATGCACCTAAAATGTGGCATTAATACCCAGTGCCAGTGTGCCCTAGGATCTAACAAAAGTTTAAGAAATTTAGTTTAGTATTCTAGCATTTACAGTGGAAATACAACAATGTATTAATTAACAGCAGTTTTTCAAATATTCATGATAGTGCATTAGGTATTGTTATCAGAAGTCCACATGGGGTATTTCAATCTAACAAAGCACATATCACCACCGCATCTGATAATCTAAGCTGAGCTGTCTACAGATGAGCTGTGTGGAATGGGAAAATTCAGAATCCATGGAATTTTGATGAAATTTCACAAAATTACACAAAACTGAGGAATTTCATGGGAATGTCACAGACTTTTTAAAATGTAATAATTTGGCTATGACTCAGCAGCCATTCAAGCTAAAGTTCTAAAATTTGGAATATATATACTGAGGTTCAATGGCCACTAACGTGCCAAATATCTTGAAATTTGGATGGATTGTTTCAAAATTATAGGTGCTCAAACATTGTCATTTTATTGTTTGTGCAAAATTTCATAAACATTTTTATCTGCATATACCTTAACCGTCTACTGGGTCAGGGTTCTTAAATTTGGCATGATTTCTTGATGATAAGTGTTCTAGCAATGTGTCAGATTTCATGACAATATGATGCATCATCTCAAAATGGTATGTGCTCAAAATCTGTCATTTTATTTTTTTCAGGAAATTTCATGAAAAAATGTCATCTGCATATAACTCAGGCACCTTTGTAGCTAGACATGTGTAAATTAGTATGGATAACCTTTTTGTAATGCTTATAGAATGATCTAAATTTAGTGTTAGTGTCTCAGTAGGTAGCACACTCACCTCTAAGGCCAGGAGATCAGAGGGCTGTGGGTTCAGCTCCCACATCTGGCACTTGGGTTAATATCCCAGTACTGACTCTGTAGTGCAGCATGAGAGGGGTGCTGCACTTCTGAGGTGCCGTCTTTCATTTGAGATGTTAAACTGAGGTCCCATCTGCCTGGACTGGTGGTAGTTCAGGTGGATGTTAAAGATCCCATGGCACTTATCGAAAAGAGTAGGGAAATTTTCCCAGTGTCCCAGCCAAATTTCCCTCATTCACTAAAAATACCACCAACAGCTTAATCTGGTTCAAGGTCAGTTGGCATTCATCTGTATAACCCTCCCCCCGGTCATGCCTGACAATAGGCAGGATTTGTCTAGTGCACTTATCCGGTCAACAAAAACTAAATAAATTAAATAAATAAATAAATATGGACAGAATTAGATAAGAAATTTTTAAGTTACAGGGGTTCAAAGCTTTACTATATAGATACTTGCAAAACGTTATGAAAACTATCAAACATGTAGATGTTTGTAGCTTCTCTGCTCTTGTAAGCAAAATGTAAACATTTGACATCCGTATACATAGTCAGTGTATCCTGGTATCGAACACATTGGATAAACTGGTTAAGCAGTTTTAATTTTGCAGAAGAAAAAAATTAGTAACATTTTCTTACTTATTTATAATAGCATATACTGTAGATGAAGCACCCAGATTTTTTTTTGTGGAATTTAACATTAACATTGCACATATCACTACTTTATTTGATAAGCTGGGCTGATCCTTTTGCAGTCCTGCTGTTCCTGTGTGGGTGACTATTTCCACCCCCTTCTCTTTTGGCATAGCCAGATTGACTCAGTACAACTACTGAGCCCATTGATATCCTCTTTGTTCTTTACAGTGACAAACTCCCTTAAAATGTGAGTCACCTACCTCTTTTCCTATTGACCTACACTGCTGGAAAAGCCAGAATTCATTCTTCCTGCTGCCCAAGATGTTATCTTCCCCACTACATATTTTTGAGCACTTCTAAGTCCTAGACTTGCATGTACACCAGGCTCCACAGATAATAAAGTTATTGGATGTGATCCTTAAATATACTGCATTCAGATTGGAATTGTTGACCCTGTACTTTCTTGCTCCAACCTGGGGGTCTATCATCGTTGTGCTACCCAGCTCAGCTGTCCATTTCTTGGTGAAACTGTGCATCTAACTGCAGAACCTGGTGACCCCCTGTGCTACCTGCCTCTTATACCACTATCTTTAAATTAGAATCCCCAGATAAGGCTGAGTGAAATTAGAAAATTCCAGTTTTATGGAATTTTTCATAAAATTCTACAATTTTCACAAAGACTCTTGGGATTTGACTTTAAGTACACATGCTACTTTGCAATTTCTCACAGCAATCAATTAATAAAATTGGTACACTTAGTCTCCTTGTAAGGTCTACTAACCTGCCAAATGTAATGGTATTGTATTCTCTAGTTTTAAAGTTTCGGGGGTTTATAAATTTGTAGTTTACATTCTTGCAAAATAAAATTTTGAAATGTAAAATCTTGACTACTTTTAATTTAATCCCATTTAAATCTGAAAATGTGAGCATTTTTAGACATGGCCATGTGATATAGTAGTTTAAATGTTTCAACTCTGGTTAAATGTGGATATGTAGTTTTAAAATTAGAGGGAACAAACTGAAATTTAAATTGTGGCAACATGTTTGGCAGGCTATAACTCAGTCCCAGTTAAGACTAGAAATCTAAAACTATGTGCATGTATAAATGTAATGATAACCCATATACCTGTTATTTTTGTAACATTTCAATGAATACTATCAAAATTATACTAAAATTACAGAAATCCAAATTTTTGCAAAATATTTGATTACTTATAACTCAGCTCCCATTAAAGCTTGAGATTTAAAACATGTTGCATATATGTATTCTAAGTGCATCTATAAATCCTAATATTGTGGAGAAATTTGGATAAGAAATTTTAAAATTATATCACAATAACTTAAAATTAAATTGTGATTAAATGTTTGGTCAACCATATCTCTGCCCTCTTTTAATCTAGAGCTCCACAATTTGGAACACTCATGTATAATATTGGGTACTTTTTATGTTCCACATTTGGTTTAATTTAGACATGAACTTATAAGGTGATAGTGAAATAAAGGAAAGTTAACATTTTGTGAAATTCTGAAGAATTTTCACAAACAGTCTGCAGAATTCTGTGGAATCAGAATGGTCATTCCATGGGCAGAATTTTATATTCCACAAAGTTCTAGTTTGCAGTCCTTTGCTTCCTCCCTGGCTGACTATTACAGTATGTCCATAACCTTTTGTCTTAGTTTGACCAGATGGACTCATTGGGAGTCCCCCAATCCTCCTTGTACATAACAGTGACATACTGCTGAAAAGGAAAACCACCTATGCTTTTCCTGTCACACCTATCCTGTTTGAATTGTGCCCCATTTTCTTTCCCCACTAGGGCTTTCTTAGTCTCATGCCACCATGGGCTTCCAAATACATCAGGGTCTCTAGCTAGTCAATTTTGCAGAGTTTTATTTTCGTATAATCTGCTGTCCAATCAAAATTGTGCTATTCTATGCTTCCTTGTTTCAACTGTTGATCTACTATTCTTGTACTACCTAGATAAGTTTCCCTTCCCTTGATGAACCCATGCATCTGACTCCAGTAGTACCACTGACGATGCCTTGCACTAACTGCCTCCCCAATGCTATCCTTTAATTCAATTCCCTCTTTCTACCCTGTCTCTTGACATAAACAGTACCTCTTGGAACAAGTGTAGCCCATCATGAGAATTCAGGCATTTTCATGCAACATAATACTCACTAGCTGGCAAGAAAAAAAGTAACTACCCTTTTCAATAACATTTTAGTAAACAACAAAGTGAGCATGTCTAATATCTGTTGCACCCATTACTTACAGGTCTTATGAACAAGATGACCTTGAAGAAGATCTGCCTTGATATGTTTTCCCTTAGAAATACCCCTAATTTTATAACTTACCCCCTCATGTCCTCAGAAAGTTTACTCAATATCACAATATGAAGAAAGGTGAGCTCCTCCCTCTAGCTGTAGTGCTTGCCCATATATCTCACTAATACAGTAGGCAGGCAGATCCCCTTAGGTGCAGTATCATCATGGTCCTGTAAGGCCCTATCCAATCTGTTACTTTTACAGAGGAGTTGTGTATTAATTCAAGCTTTACAAATACTCTAACCAGCCTTTTGTTTTCTCCTCCATGGCAGGAAAGATGTATGGCTAGGCAAAATCCAAAAACTTCCACAATTTTCACAAAGCTCATCAAATTCTATTTCAAATACTGATGTTATTTTTACAGTTGTTGACTGCTTATAACCTGGGCAAACTTTAAGCAAGAGACTGAAAGTTGGCACATAGCCTCCTCTTTAGGGTCTATGCACCTGCTATACTTCTTGATATTTTATTCTCATATTTTAAAGTTACAGAGGCTTACCATTTTGCAGTTTACATACTTGCAACATTTAATAAACAATTGTTAGATTAGCTGGCTGCTCACAACTCAACTTACTTTAAAGCAACAACTTGGAAATTTGGTACAAGTAAATATGTGGCAAGGAGCTGCCCACTTGCCTAGTGTAGTGACATGTTACTAGATGGTTTTAAAATTAGATGGAGATAAGTGAAATTACATTTTTGTGACATTTTGCATGATTTCCATGGAAATTCTGTGGCATTTTATGGAAGAGGAATAATAATTTTGCCTTAATTCTGTCTTTAACATAGCTCTAATTGAAACCTTCTATGGCCCTCATTGTTCAGTTAATAATAGCTGTCTGACTAAATATTTATATTTTCAAGGCAACATATAAATGAAAAGGAAAGGGTTAGAAACATAATTATTTTTGCCTTAAAGCATATCTCCATGACCCACTTCTTGTCCCTTTACCTTCCCCTTAATCTGTCCCTGAAACTGTGGTCCTTTCTGCTCATTTCTGGTGGCTGTCAGGGTGAAAGGTAAAGAGCCCACACCACTTATTTCAATAACAGGTGATTTTCCTTGGTGTCCTGGCCAAAATTCTCCCTGTCAATATTACTTGTCCATGTTACTCAACTCCAGGATGCAGCAGGACATGAAATGTCACAGCTTAGTGCTACCTCTCTGTTCAAAAAATACAAATAAATCAAATAAGTATACCACAAAAGAATTAACACTACAGTCCAAAGGAGCTGCAAGGTGGAACTATCTCTTCTGTTTGAAGCTGCAGAAAAGCAGTACACATGTAGCTACAACCAAAATCAGGGCTTACCTCCTGGGCGACACATGGTGCTAGCACACACTTCCTGTGTCACCCTGCTGCTGGCACATCCTCTCGGGCTCCAACTCCTGTTTTCTGCTGTCTCCCACCACCTGCTTTGTTTCCTGTTGTGCAGGAGAGAGAGAAAGAACAGGATAAACCTGTGGTACTGATGAGCTGCATAATTACAGCCATCAGGGCCATGCTTATCTCCAATGGTAAATGGGCTAGGGCATGTAATTACCCGAGTGTGTATGCACACACCACGGGATGTGCCTGTGAGTGTGAGTAGCAATAGCCACTAGAAAGAGGGACCAATGAGTGGCCTATATTGGTGATGGACTCCCAGTTCTTCTGATGGGCCCCCAGGACAAATGGGTCCATTAGATTAAAGTATTGGCTTAAATAAATTTAAGGGCTAATGGGGAAGTGGCTAATGTGCATAAAGCTACTGCTGGTTGTATTTTTTTAAGGGCAATGTTTATTATGTGTGACTGGGATCTGCTATGTTGATTTCCCAGGTACCCTGGCCTCCAGCCAATCATAGTTATTCAGTGCCACCTGCTGGGACTTAAGCCTGCAGTTACTAGGGCATTGTGCATGTTACTGACAGCCCTTCTTAGCCAATCAGAGCATGCAATTCCCCCATGACATCAGAAGATTCTAAAAGAGTGGGTATTCTTGTTTGGACCATGTAAGGAGGCAGAGACTACCAGCCCTTCCTTCTGCTGTATGAGCAACAGTCTGCTACAAAGTAGTTCAGTGCAAACTTGACCCACCTTAGCTTCTTATCAGTTGGTACTGCCACTCTGGCTAGCCAACCAGAGCAGTCTGAATTTGTAAATCTAGCAGTAGCAACTCCAGTTTAACTGTAATATATTTAAAGTTACCAGAGAACTCTCTGGTGTCTGTTTAAATATTTGCCATTGTTCAAACATGTCAATTTCCAATGTCATGTAAAGACTTCAGCATCATCTTGCTCATTTTTTGGAGATCATTGGCCAATGACATTTGGAGGATCCTGTGAGAAGCTACACCTCTGCTGCAAATCCCCCTCAGGAGCTGTGGAGACCCATTTTGTCCACCTCTTGGATTTCAAGATCCAAGAGTACTTTGCTGAGGTGGGAAATGTTCACCTTTCTGTTGATTACTGTTTGGAATTATCCTTGGAATACACTTTTTGTGGAATACAAACATTTGGTCTGTGAGTACTAACACAGTAAAAAAGTCATTTGAGTTTGGAGTTTGAAATTTGTTTAAATTACGCATCAACCCTACAGACCCTGGGAAACACAAGATCTGGCCTGCAACAGTAATGTTAAACTGTGGTACCCAGTTAACTGGTTATTCTAAAAACTGTATAACACCCAGGTCTGCTGGCTTGTGCTTAGTAAAGTGTAGTTGAAGGGAGAGGGAGAAAGTGCATTGGGGTGGGCTCATGCTGGGCGCAAGCTGACTATAACCATTGTTGTTATCTAACTTTCCCCTTTTTCACCATGGGCCTCATAAATAAAGCCCTGTTAGCTTTTAAATTGTGTGTGATTGCATGTTTTTTTGCCCTCTCTATTACAGGTACTATACTGTATTGTCTATTTAGCTCTGCTTTATGGGTGGGATCCTGAGTGGTGTTTGTGCCACTGAGGGGGTGAGCAGGCACTGTGTCCCAGTAGTTTGTACCACACCTGTCACCAGGCCCACTAATCTGTTTTCTGGGTGCAGACACCACATCATTTTCTTTTCTTTCTGCATATGAACCCCCCACAAAGAGTTTCAAAGATTTTAGGGCCCTCAGCCTTTCAGAGCTCTGAGTGTGTGTAAGGAAGGGGTTGTAACTGTAGCTTTCCAACTAAAAGGCACAGTGACTTGTTACTCCCATAATGTGATGGAGATCGGACAGTGCATGGTTACATCTGTTTCATGGATATGAGCCGGAGAATCCTATACATGCTGTTACTTTCTCATATAACTTCCTGTTTTAGCCACCGGCAAAGAACTGGATGTTGTCATGCAGTTCACCTCTGGATGTGTTTTTGTTTCTTTTCAGGGTACAAAGCAGTTGATTCATACATGTGCCTTACAGGGGATAAATGAGAAGTGGAGACATCTGTAATTAGAAGACTAATAGGAAACAACTCTCTACAAATGTCTCTACTAATAAGTAACTGCACATAATTTATAATATTTACTAGCTCTGTAGTCATACTTTCTTTGGTAGGTCCCTTTTTTATCTGTTCAGTTGTAGTTAGAAATGCAGTGAATTTAAATTTCACCAGCAAAGTGAATGCAAAGTGGGCACTTTGCATTGTCACTCTGCTTCGCGGTGTGGCCAGTATGAAATACCCACTTTGCCTTGTTATTATTACTTTGTGTTGTCATTTCACCTTAAGGCGAAGTAAGGTGGAGTAACAACAATATTGGCAGCCCCACACCACGCACAGTAACTAGACTTAATGTACATCCCCAAAAAATTCCCCAGTGCTGATGAAGTGAAAAGAGAGCATACCAAGAAATGAAAAGGCTCCGAGAATTAATGGTACACTCAGTGATCAGTGCAGTTGTCAGACAAAGTTAGCAGAATAAATGTTCATCCCCAAAATGCTACTGTCTTTCATCCAGAAAATTCCCCACTGGAAATGAGAGTGTAACAAGACATGCAAAGTCTCCCATCTTAGAGATGCATCAAATTAAAATTCCACCAGTGAAGTGCCAGTGAAGTGGGCACCCTGCGTTGTCACTCCACTACACAGAGTGGCCAGCATGAAATGCCCACTTCGCCTTGTTATTATGATTGTGACTTCTCATTGTCATTCCACCTTAACCTGAAGTAAGTGGCATCACAACAACATTGGCAGCCCCCAGGCTCCCTCACATCACATGGCTTACAGTACTGTAACTCACATGCTGTAGAGGAACGCAAATTCCTACGGCAGTAGTTTCCCGATGACAATGACCTGTATCACAAAACTCTGCAATTTGAAAACTCATGTCAATGAGTGCAGTGGTGAAGTCTGGAGAGATTCTGCAAAACAGGCTTACATGATGCAAGTAACTAGTAAAAAAATTAATGTTGTGATTCGTGATGTGATCGGGAATCATGACTGCATTCGTGATTGTGAAATATGAATTTATTTTTCTCAGACTTGGAGCTGACGAGTGTATTGGGAACGCGAATGCCTATGGCTGTACTTCCGTGATGACCTGGCTGTTCACAAAACTCATCAGCTTGAAAACTCATATCAATGGGTACAGTGGTGAAGCCTGGAAAGATGCTACAAAACATTTGTTTTGTGATTTGTGACGTGATCGTGAATTGTGTGCACCACAACAGTATTCTGAAGGGAAGCTAAAGAAACAACTATGACTTAAGTAACAGATGGAGACTGGGCCCTAAAGAGATGCAAATGCACAGACATATTAAGATTGTGCTGCACACTGAAAAGATGCAGACACAAAGGCAGAACAACCACACCTAACCAGTGCACACCATCAGAAATCCAAATTTGGAAAAGAATACCTTTTGCCATTTTTTTTTGGGGGGGGGGGTAGTGCATGGCAGTAACAGTCCACTACTGCCAGTAAAGATACCACAAGCTGTACAAACAATTCATGCAAGTGCAGTGGATAGCAGGTTCACACTGCTGCAATTACTCTGTGGCACAATAAATGGTATCTGATTTAATGGCACGCATGCATCACACACACACTCAGACACACACACACACACACATGCACACATGCACACACACACACACTACAAGTAATGGGTAGCAAATTGAAAACCTTTAGTAATACAACCAAATGTTTTAAACAAACTGAAATTATACACTGCTGCACCACAACAATCAGCAAAAAAATGCCAAGAATTACTGAAAATATTACTGTGTGTACATTAGCAAAGTTATACAAGAAAAATAGAACCACAACAGAAAGACTGCCTTTTTCTCCCAGTTAGTCTACCTACACCACAGATATGCCCCTCCCCCAAGGCACACTTCACAGTACACAGACTGACTGTTCTAAATTAACATTAAAAATCCACACACAAATGATAAACACTCGATATGAGCACAGGAGGGTTTCCTACAATCGATTTACTAAATTTTGAGCAAACAAAATGGCTCAAAAATGCTTTTTTAACAGCTTTTATAGGATTTGAATGGCAGAGCTCTGCAAGGAAACTGTCTCCATCTTCCACTACACACACACTACACAGAACTGAGGCTCTGCAGAACAATCTAGAGCCCATGTGACCTGCAATCCCATGAAGCACTGCAAAATTCACTTTGGAACTCAACAACACGGCAAAGTGATGCGAAGTACATTGATTTCAGTGTTACTTCACCTTAAAATTGGTGGAGAAGTGGTTTGGGGAAGGTGGAGTAATGCAAAGTCATTGTTTTCAATGGACTTCACATTCCCCATTATAACACGAAGTACTCTGCTTTGCATTGCGGTGCACTTCGCGAAGCAAATTTAGCCCACTTTGCCCACCACTAGTTGTGGTTTATTAGGTAAATATCAGGCTCTGAATGCTTTGCAGTTTGAGTATGCACCTTAAAGTGAGGGTAATTGTCCAAAACAGGTAAGGGTATATGATCGGCAAGTGCTGGTGTGAAATATCCCAGCTACAACAGACAGCAACACAAGGGTGGGTAGGTGTGACTGAGCATAAGAGCCTTATTTCTAAACCAAGGTATTCACCAAATAATTCGTACAGGTAATGCGCAGCATACACAATGCAAAAAAAAATAGAATGACAGATGAAAGGGACAGACGATAGGAACCCTGGGCAGTGGCAGTGCTCCTAAACAAGACCTTGTGCATCTATATCTTTGGTCTGTCACCACCAACCAGCACAGCTGATGTGGCAATCAACCCCACATTGAGAAGGGGATTGTCATGTTTTGTTGGGCTTCTGTCCATTATGTCTTGGATGAGTCTCAGTCAGTTGTTCATAAGATTTCTTAACTTAGTTTTCTTCCACCATGTAGCAAAGCAAACCTTTCTGGATCTCATTGCTCCAACTTCTGGGATGCTCATCACTACCTACTATGTGCTTTCATGGATAAATACAAATCCATGGAAGGCATATTACAACACTACACCTGGCCAAGTAAACACTGCTACTGTAGTGGTAGGATTCTGCAAGTGTTCTGTAAAATGACTGAAATTCCATAACTTTTGATCAGTGTTTTAAGTAACCTATATGACCAAACAGTGACAGTGAAACTGTAGTGGAAGTACCTGCTACCAGTGTTTTGTTTTTCCTATAATTTCATATCACACCATGGCAGCACTTTGGAAAATGATTGACAGTAAGGTGTCATTTAACATACAAGATAATGTCAACAAATTGACAGCAACACGTCATATGATAAGGACATTTCTAAAAGTCAAATTTGCATTCCCACATTACTCAGAATGGAAGTTATCAATATGATCGGCTGACATCAACCTTGCAATTCAGCTTTCTGTGAAGATTAGAAACAAATAAATAAAAAATAGCTTTCAAATTTTGATAAAGCTCATTTTAAATTTTCAGTTATTTTTAAGCCCAGACTGAATAATAAAGCATGGAAGCATAACCACACACAAGCACTCATTAAATATATATATATATATATATATATATATATATATATACTGTATATATAGATTCAGTATATATTTGTGTGTGTGTATGTGTATGTATATATTAAATGCAAAACACTTCATTAACACAGCAGCTAGGGTTCCTGTCATGCCCTTGATAGTATGAAAATATCAAGTTAGAGTGTAGAATCATAATAGCACACCCAGACTCACAACACAGTTTCACACATTGCTAACATACAGAACTTTAACCGCAACACTTACAACACCTTATGTTACACACACTCCTGAGGGTCAGCACTTTTAAGCCAACTCCTTTCCCTAATGCTGGCAGTATAGCCTAGGCTGGCAGTATAGCCTAGAGGTTAAAGAAATGAGGTGTGAACGAGCTTGCTACATCCAGAAGACCAGACCTGAGTTTGATTCTCACAACCACCACTTGCATACTGTGTGACTCTGAGCAAGTCACTTAACCTCCCAGTGTTACCAGGTTGCCCCAGAAAACAGGAACTTGTGCCTAGTGGGCCTTACCTGGTTACCAAAGACTAAAATAAAAATAAACAAAAAATAAAAAAATGCACAGTAGAATAGGAAGTCTGCAGTACTGTTGTGATCTCATATAACTGACTAACGTTTTGTACTGAGTGTTAGGGACATGAGTTGGTTTAAAAGTGCTGACCCTTAAGAGTGTGTGTAACATAAGTTGTTGTAAGTGTTGTTGTTAAAGTTCTTTATGTTAGCAATGTGTGTAACTGTGTTGTGAGTCTGAGTGTGCTGTTATGATTCTACACCCTAACTTGATATTTCCATACTATCAAGGGCATGAAAGGAACCCTAACTGGTGCATTACCGAAGTTTTTTGCATTTAATTTCCATAAAAAACGTGTAATCATATAAGTATCCATATGTCACAGTGGGAGCTGTGCTCCCATGCCTCCACAGATGCACATATTTATTTAGTTTTTGTTGACCAGGTAAGTGCACTAGACAAATCCTGCCTATTTTCAGGCACGACCTGGTGGAGGGGGATACAGATGAATGCCAACTGACCTTGAACCAGATTAAGCTGTTGGTGGTATTTTGAGTGAATGAGGAAATTTTTGCTAGGACACCGGGAAATTCCCCTACTCTTTTCAATAAGTGCCATGGGATCTTTAACATCCACCTGAACTACCACCAATTCAGGCAGATGGGACCTCGGTTTAACAACTCATCTGAAAGACGGCACCTTAGAAGTGCAGCACCCCTCTCATGCTGCACTACAGTGTCAGTACTGGGATATTAACCCAAGTGCCAGATGTGGGAACTGAACCCACAGCCCTCTGATCTCCTGGCCTCAGAGGTGAGTGTGCTACCTACTGAGCCACTGACAATGACGTATGTCTCTGGCCCCTGTGCTTCCACATATAAAGTTATGAGCAGATGTAGCGATGTAGCAAAATTGCATCAAATAGTGATAACCGTGCCATCTTAAATAATTTTCACCCAAATGTTCAACATAACCTTCTTACATCACCTCACCAAATGTGACTAATACGAAAACATACAAATCCCTGTTGAAATATAATTCTGTGCAACTGTAATGCCGTTGTGCACCACAGGTGCAGAAAAACATCTGTGGCAGGATTTGAAACATTACAGATGTAATATTCATGAGGTGGTGCGAAAAATGATAATATTGAAATCTGAAGTGAAAACATGAGAAACTGGCAAAGTTATGAGTGTGCATAGAAACTGTGCAACACGCATTTGTAACTCAGTAATGTTTTGGAATTTTTTCACCAAATTGTCAACATGGATTTTTTGGGACCTCCCCTCATGAACAGTTGCACTGTGATTTTGTTAATCAAGCTTGATTTTCTCTTTTTTTTACTTAATATGCCTTTGTTCTTCTGCTAGCCAACCACATTCAGCTGCTCCTTTGCTGCCGCAGTTGAGCTGGGAGTCACCCGCACACATTGCCCCCTGGATTACCTCCCAAAGTGGAGCCATCAGAGCCTTCCCCTGCATCCTTAATTGTGCTTTTTTATGAATGCGCCAGAGACCCCCTTGCATCTACCACAGCCGGGAAGGCATCATGCTTCACACTAGAGGCATTTTTCTTGTTTTGGAAAGTAAGAGGTGCGTCACACTGAGTTCCATGATGCAGCCATATCATGCACTGTAACCCCCTAGGAGTAGTGCTCAGGTGCTCCGGTAACTGTGTGTACAGTGGTCACCTGGGAGCCCTGACCAGAGATATATACCCCCTTCCCTTCCTTCAGAAGTGAAGATTGTGCAATGGCAGCTCAATTTGCTCCTGCCCTCCTGCCTGCACTCGAGCGTTCTGAGTCATTCCCAAACCTGGGTTACCCACCGTGCAACAGTAAATCTTTCGATTGCACAGGCGGGCCAGCTCATCCATGCCAAAAGTTCATTTTGCACAAGGACTACACCAATCTGTGGCACAGGTGCAGAAACACATTTCAGGCAGGATGTGAAAAATGAAAGCTGTGTTGTCCATGAGGAGGTGTGAAAAATGGCAATGTTGAAAATCAGGATTGTAAATATGAAAAATTGTAAACATTATGAGCATGCATAAAAACTGCACAACGCACACTTCTAACTCAGTAATTGTTTTGAATTTTTTCACCATATTTTCAACTTGTGCTTTTTGGGACATCTCCTCTTGAACAGTGGCACTGTGATTTTGTTAATCCATCCCAAAGGTTGATTTCACACAGTGACCGCACCATTCTGCACCACAGGTGAGAAAACATGTTTCGGGCAGGATTTCAAAAATGATAGCTATACTGTTCATAAGGAGATGTGAAAAAATGGCAATGTTGAAAATCTTGATAAAAAATATGAAAATGTGATGAAGTTATGAGCATGCTTAGAACCCGCACAATGCGAGCTCATAACACAGTCGTTTTTTAGAATTTTCACACCAAATTTTCAACATGGACTTTTTGGGACCTGATCTCATGAACAGTGGTACTGTCACTTCATTAATCAGTCCTGAAAGGTGATTCTCTGCAGCAACCATGAAATCACCTTTCAGGTCCAGTTAACAAGATGACAGTGACAGTGTTCATGAGGTGGGGAACCCAAGAACCCCATGTTGAAAATTTGGTAAAAAAAATTCCTAAAAATGGCTCAGACATCAACCTAAGTTGAAACTCCCATTGAGTGCCATTATACAGCACTTACCTTGATTTCTCAGTTCATAGTTTGACTTTGAAGAGTGCAAATGTGTCCTGGTTCAGAGAAAATGGGTGCTCCCAACCTCTGGAGGTAAGTATCAGTAAGGGTGTGTGTGTTGAGGTGGGTTCTTAGTGGGAGTGTGGGGACAGGGAAGGGGGGGACTGAGGAAACGATGATGGACCATTTTTTTATTTACATGTTATAAAAAGATAAAGACATCAAGGACGTTTTTCTTTTCCATTAAAGGGGGACCGGGGAACAAGGGTGGCAGGTGCTACTGCACAGAGTGAGAGAGCGGAAGGGATTTATATTTGTATAAGAAAGGGGAACTGAGCTACAAGAGTGGTGGGTGGGACTGCACAGATGGAGGGAGAGGGAGGGAGGGTATTTTTTTTTACATGGACTGGGGATAGAGGAATGAGGGTGGCAGGTGGGATTGCACAGAGGGAGAGAGAGGGACAGATTTATTTATAAGAAAGGTGTACCGAGGAACAAGGGTGGTGGGTGGGACTACACAGAGGGAGGGAGAAGGAGTGTAAATGTTTTTACATGGCCCAGGGAATGAGGGTGATGGGTGGGACTGTACAGAGAGAGGGAGCGGGATGGATTTATTTATGTATAAGAAAGGGGGACTGGGCTACAATGGTGGTGGGTGGGACTGCACAGAGGGAGGGAGAGGGAGGGTAATTTTTCTACATGGACTGGGGACCAGGGAATGAGGGTGGTGGGTGCGATTGCACAGAGGGAAGGAGCGGGAGGGATATATTTATTTATAATGAAGGTGTATCTGGGAATGAGGGTGGTGGGTGGGACTGCACATTCTGTGAGTTGTGCCTATCTGTGTTGAAAGGTATGGGAGATTTCTGAATTTGGGGTCAGGTGGTGGGCGTGGGCTGTCACTTATTGTAGAGACTCTCTAGCAGTAAAACTGCAGATGATGTGTAGGATATACTGCCACACTTGTGCAATGGTGGATGCAAATTGAATTTCATCTCAGTAGGCAGTGAATACTGTACTGATGGTAGGTATGTATCAGAGAAAATTGTGACATACTTGGCAATATAGCACTGCGGCATATTTGCATTAAACACTCATATCCCTTTCTCATATGCTCACTGTCTCACTGAATCTATGTCTCTAGGTTTGGGGCTTAAAAAAAGTAAAGCATTGTACTGGAGATGAGTGTGCATGGGGGCACCAATATACTGGCATCTAGAAGTGAACCCTGTGATGGATGTGTACCTATACAGTGCTAGCATTGCTGTTCTTGTTTCTACTCTGAACCAGGATTTCTCATTTTACTTTGATACAGCATGTATTTATGACCTGCAATAGAATCCTTATTTGATGCACAATCTATCTCCCAACAGCTCCTCCCCAAGCAAAATCCTATTTCGTGCCTGACATCTATTTTTTCCCATAGAACATAATGGGAAATGCTGCATTTCATAACTCTGCAATGGATTAATATTGTTCCATCAAATCTTCAAAAGACACACCTGTGAGGCTAAGGCTTTTCACCCTGAAAATTTCAGGCAACATCGTTAACTTATTTTTGATATACAGGTGAGCAAAAAAACAGTCAAAAGAGCAAAACCTTCTGTTTGTTCAACACACTATATCTCAAAAACTGCAAAAGGGATTGACACAACATTTGGCAGATCAAGAGACCTCACCCTAGTCACAAAGCATACGAAATGTCATGCAAATCCCTATATCAGTTCCAAAGTTATTAAAGTGCAACATTTGAGGTTTAGCATTAAACTGCCTTGCACACCAGTATAATATTATATATTCTTTGCAAAAAACGACATTAATGCATTAGTTAGGGTTGATATAAAACCATATCAAATTCTGGCCAGAGCTGATAGGACTGCAGGAGAGGAATCTGGGTTTCAAATATTGAAATTTTTGTTTTATTTTAATATTTTTACACCAAATTTTCAACATAGCCTTGCTATGATCCTGCCTCATAAAGAAAGGCAGAGAAAATGTTCAATGCTTGGCCTAAAAGTGATGTCATGCAGGGACTGCAAAATCAACTTTTGTGCTGCAAACACACATTTTGGGCAGGAGTTGAAAAATGACAGTCATTACATTCATGCGTTGCTGTACTGAAATAGCTATGTTGAAAATTTGTGGTAAAATTATTGAATATTTATTTTTATTTAGCTTTTTGTTGACTGGGTAAGTGCACTAGACAAATCCTGACAGGCATGACCCGGGGGAGGGGGGATACAGATGCATGCCAACTGACCTTGAACCAGATTAAGCTGTTGGTGGAATTTTTAGTGAATGAGGGAAATTTGGCCAGGACACCAGGGAAATTCCCCTACTCTTTTCGATAAGTGCCATGGGATCTTTAAAATCCACCTGAACTACCACCAATCCAGGCAGATGGGACCTCGGTTTAAAGTCTCATATAAGTATCCATATGTCACAGTGGGAGCTGTGAAAGACGGCACCTCAGAAATGCAGCACCCCTCTCATGCTGCATTACAGTGTCAGTACTGGGATATTAACCCAAGTGCCAGATGTGGGAACTGAACCCACAGCCCTCTGATCTCTCGGCCCCAGAGGCGAGTGTGCTACCTACTGAGCCACTGACACTGACCACAGTATTACCAGAGTTATGAGCCTGCATTTGCAAAATTCAGCATTGCCTCATAACTTAATAGGTGAACATATTGGAATCATAGAACACAAGAATGTGCAAAGTATAACACCATCCCATATTAAATTTATTCAAGGCCAGGGAATGCATTGTTAGTCTTTTTTTGGCATTGAAAAAGTTTCACTTGGTCCATGGGGAGGAAATGTGGATACAGCTTTACTTAATCAAGACCTAAATATCATGATATCAGTGAAGAAAGGGAGTTCGGGTGCACTCAGATGGAAGTGAAGATAAGGTCATGAAAATGTATTGTGGTACTGTAAAGACCCTGCCGAAAGAATGCAACGTATGTCAAGCATAGAAATACCAGCTTGGCATAGATGCAGAATTCTTTGGTGCAGTCTTATACTGCAGCAAGTTAAATTGTGTCAGTATTTATTTTTGAGTGGGGGATTGTGAGAAATGTCAGATGGCTGTCAATTCTGACTCACCTTTTTTTCTTCCCCAATGACACAACTGCTGCTTGACAAAAATGGGTTCTGTAGACCATTATGATCCATCATATTTTCAATAATCCCAACTTTTTACACCATGTGTGTCACTGTCCCACATAGGAAAACTGACCTTCTCATTCCTCTCTGAGTGCAGACAAAGACCCCTTTTTGTGTTGACAAATCTCCCCCCCACCATCTGCCACTTGCTTGTGGCAGTGAATTTATGTAGCATTTTTTTAATTCTGTATATCTATGCAGTTGCATAAAATGCCTACTGGCATCCTTTGTAAGCTTCTCTCTGTCAGTTTCTTCATATTTCCTGCAGTGTTTACATTTACTGCAGCAGTAAAGTGAATGTGTTCAGTACTAAAAATAAAAACAATTTTGCTGGTGGGCTTTCTGTTTAGATATCACTGTTAAAGAGATACTGCATTTTCAAAACAGTAATACCGGGAAGGATCTATCAGATAATATCCACCTTTATGTTTACTAGTAGTTGTCTCCCTGTAGAACAGTAGGCTCAGATGGTACATGATCTAAGTCTTCCCATTCTCAGGGATATTGACAGAATTGAACATATGGATATGTTCTCCAGTAGGACATAGGGACATGCTCTGATGCACAGATGGCACATTTTGGGGTAACATTAGGAAGCATATTTTGTCCCAGAAGGTGGTGACCTTCTAAAATGACCTGCCAATAGAGAATGTAGACGTGAAGACAGTAAAGCAGTCCCCAGTATTGCCCATCCTTTAGCTTTTACCAGTACTGAAACCATTAGTGTGAGAACCCTGCGTTGTCCCTGCCCATGCTGTACCTACCCATGTGAATAAACAGAGGGCTTCAGCCTTCGTGCTGTCAGTCTGCCACCTTTCATCAGCACTATATCTATCACAGTGTGGAAAACCCTGGACTGTCTGTTCTACACTGCATCTGCCCCTGTGGATTTATAGAGATCTTCAGTCTCCAGTGGTGCCAGTCCCTTACTGTTCACCAGTCACTCACTGTACCTGTCACTGTACTGTAGATAAACAAAAGGCTTTAGTCCCCAGTTCTGGCAGTCTCTCACCATTCACCAGGACTAAATGCAGACAATGTGGAAACCATGCACTGTCCCTGCCCTCACACTGTAGCTGTCTCTGTGGATTACCAGAGGGTTTAAAGCTCAAGTGGTGTCAGTCCCTCACCTCTTACCACCACTGAATCCATCACTGTGTGGATACATTTGAATTAAGCCTGCCCCACATGGCACCTGTGGATAAACTGAGGGTTTATCAACTGCTTACCAGCACTAAATTTATCACAGAGGGTGAATGGCTGGTGGGGGGAAGCTTGCATTGTACCTGTCCCCGTGGATAAACACAGAGCTTTAGTTTACTGCCCAGTGCTGTCTGAGCTGCACCTTTTATGAACATTAAATACATCAGAGTGGAAAAGTCAGCAGTGAACCCGATTCTGTGAATAAACAAAAGTGTTGTAAGCCCCCACCTTTCACTAGCACTGGACAGCAAATATACAAAGGTTGAATAAAAAATCTAAACAACAGAAGAAAATGGTCTTGGATCCCAATAAATGCCCATAGGAACAAGGACTTAAACTTAGTTTATCTGTAAGGGGAAAGAGAGTGATTGAGCAAAGCCAGAGCTGGACTGTCTGTAGTTTGACACTGTAATCTTCTTAATGAGACCCTGACTGCTTCAGAACTTCAATAAGGGAAATTCCAGTATCCAAGAGATAATGAGTTAACCTCTAGGATGCTGAAAGATCTAGAATGAATCTATTTGATTGAGCTGGAGAGGTGCTCAGTCTAAAGCCCTGCAAGGGTTAAATTGAGGGGCTACAAACAGCAACTTCCAAGGTTTTTTTTTTTGTTTAGATCCTGAGAAGTTGGGAGGCACAGTAGCATCACCCCTCCCTTCAGATGCCTTTAAGACAGAGCTGCAAATAGTAGAGGGGGAGCACACTGTTTTGCAATTGTGGATGGATGCTTCTAAAAGTCTAAAGAGAAAGTTCCATGGTAAGCTCATTTTTAGAGCTAATGCAAGAGGGCTGCAGGCTCTGCCTACTTATAGCCCTAAAAAGGAGGTTAGAAGGGAAATGTGACTTTAGGGTTTCCAACCCTTACACCCCACCCCACCCTCCCATGCCAACATGCATTGGGGTGTTCCTTACCACGCCCTAACACTCACCTCATTCCATAACTAAGTCAGCTAAGATGGGTACAGTATAGGAGAAAGGGGTGATCATTAGGGCTGATGACTCCAAGGCACACCCTTAATGCATGTTCCAGAGGGCCCTGCACTCCCACACACATATAAGGCTATGATTACATTATCTCAAAAAGTAAGGACATTCTTTGCAAAAAACTACATTAATGCATCAATTAGGGTTCAGCTTAATGCCACAAAAGTAGGGAAATGTGATATTAGGGTTTTCAACCCTACCTGCACACTCTGCTAAGCAGAAAAAGACAACACCACACAGGAATCAAAAGACTGCAATCATCAGGTAAGACAAACCACTCAGATTACAAAAATGCAGTAGCAGTG
The DNA here is from genome assembly GCA_016271365.2 of Neoceratodus forsteri. NCBI lineage: Eukaryota > Metazoa > Chordata > Ceratodontiformes > Ceratodontidae > Neoceratodus > Neoceratodus forsteri. The sequence continues at coordinate 249,313,564 of CM057453.1, forward strand.
ATGTGATTTTTTGAAAAACATTCCATTCTTTTTGAAATAGCGGAATCACATCCTCATTCATGCAGGTCCCAACAGATGCTGATGTGAAGGGCCCTCTGGGGTCTACACCAAGGTAAGACTCCATCTGCCTACAGAGGTGCAGTGACAGATGTCAAGTATTCATGGGGCTGTCTGGTGTGCTTCTATGTGGCTGCAGATACAGATGTAAATGGCAAACTTTCCATCTCTCAGCCAATGCACAGGACCCTCTGCCATCCATAGGTGCAGAGGTGCAGGGCCCTATGCCAAGAAAACAGTTCTCTTCATTGTATGGTAACTGGGACCATGCAGGTAACCCTGGCAGGAGGGTGGTGTTACATAGCAGCACCATTCCCCCAGTGTCGCCCCATCCAGCTGGCTCACTGAGCTTGCCCTCAAACTCTGCTCACCGGCATGGGATAACAAAACACTATTCACTGGGGTAAAGGCTGGCACTACATAAAACATTTCTTAATAATTTTTTTTTACCCCAAATTTTCAAGTTAGTCATTTTATGACTCCCCCTTGTAATCATGACATGTGACATTTTCAGTATATTGTCGGAAATGTCATTTCTCACCACAAGTGAGAAAACACATCATAACAAGGAGTAAATAAATTAAACTTGTCATGTTTATCAGGTGATGTGAAAAAAAGTATATGTAGAAAGTTTGGAGTCAAAGTATTGAAAATTAGCCTAGTTACATGAACATTGAAATATTTCAATGTTGACTCATAACTTGGACATCTTACCATATTTTCACACCAAATTTGCAAGATAACTTTCTTATGATCCCAACTCATGAACCCAGCAGGTTGTGGTGTGTGGAATTTTAAAATTATGGTGGAACAGAATTTTGTGAAATTTTCAAAATTCTGCTGACATCCACCAAATTTAATTGTAAATAAAATGACAGAATTCTGTGGCAGAAAAATGCAGAATGAGTTTTCTGCTACATGTCCACAGAATTCTATTCAACAGATCTCAATATTTTCTATGGAAATGGTTGTGGAATAATTTTTTTGTCTAAAAATGCTGTTCTGTGGAATATAATTCTGCTGACCACAGCAGGCAGACTTCCTCAGAAGGACCAGTTACATTTCAGTGGAAATTTCACTGGTAGAATGGTCATTTCATATTAAGTCCACTGGCAAATTCTTCATTCCAGACAGCATTGCCAGCAAATGAAAATGTTCAAGTTCTGCCTGGAAAGTAATTTTCCACAGTGACAATGAAATCACCTTTCAGGGCAGATTTGAAAAATGTTACCAGTTGTGGGGTAACAAAAAGGCCATGTTGGAATTTTGCATAACTTTGCATTTTTTGGCATTGAAACCAAGCTGCCAGATCCTGGACCACCTCCTCAGTTTTTCCAGATTGTCCTGTAGGTCCCGTATCCCTTCAGTAGTGTCCACTCTCCCGCAGAGCTTGGTATCATCTGTGAATAGGTGCATTTTGCCCTTAATGCCATCCCCAATGTCATTGATGAAGACATTGAACAACACCAGCCCCATCACCAAGCCCTACAAGACCCCACTGGTGACTTCTATGGTGCCAGATGACTCTCCCACCACAACCACCCTCTGGGTTCTGTCCCCAAGCCAGTTTTCCACCTATCTGGTCATCTTCTCCCCAGCCCCAAGATGTGTCAGCTTCCTGATCAACCTTTTGAGGGGCACAGAGTCAAATGCCTTGCTGAATTCCAGATAGAGGATGTCTACTGCTTAGCCTCTGTCTACTGTCTTACTGACCCAGTCAAAGAAGTCAATCAGATTCATTTGACATGATCTCTTCCATGAACCCATGCTGCCTCACATCCTGGAGACCATGCTCCTCTAGAAATTCTACCAACCTTTCCTTAGGTATGGTCTCCATGAGCTTTTACACAATTGAGGTCAGAATGACTGGTGTGTAATTCCTTGGGTCATCCTTGGGACCTCTTTTGTGGAAGGGCACCACATGTGCTATTCTTCAGTTCTGCGGTACCACACCTGACTCCAGTGAACTATAAATAGTCCTGCCAGTGACTCTACCAACTCCTCAGCCAGTACCTTAGTACCCTTGGATGCATTCTGTCTGGGCATGATGATTTGTCCACCTTCAATGCTAGCAGTCACTTCTTCATTCTATCCTTCTCTATCTTTACATCTGTGTTCCTGTCCCCCCACTCTTCTTCTTCTCCTTCCTGAAGGCTCTGCTCCATCCTTCTCCCTAGTGAAGACAGAACAGCAGTATTCATTTAATATCTCTCCTTTTTCCCCACGTTATCCTCTACCCACTCCTCCCCTTTCTTAAGCCTAACAGTCCTGTCCATTTTCTTGCTTATATAATGAAATAAAGCCTTCTCCCCTTCTTAATTCCTTCAGTAGTCTGCATGTCCTTCTATGCCTTAGCTCACTGGACATTCTTACTTGCCTTACTAGCCAACCTTAGGTAATTTTCCTTATCCATCTCTCTCTTAGTCTGCCTGAAATTCCTATAGGCTAACTTCTTTTCCCTTACTGCCTGAGTGACCCTAGAACTGAACAAGTTTGGGTGCTTTGGTCCTTGTGTTCTTCCCCTGAGCCTAACACACTCCTCTGTAGCAACCAGTATTCCTTCCTTTATGATGAAGCACCTTTGCTTCACCTCCATATATGCTCTGATGTCTGCAAGGTGGCTCCTTAGCACTTTGCCCATCTTTCCAAAGTCTGCTGTCCTAAAATCCATGATTTTGGTCTTATCTGGAATGCTTTCCCTGTCCATATCCAACTGGAACCACACTGTGCAATGGTCACTCACACCCAAAGTCCCCCTGACTGTTATTTCCCTTATATGCTCCCCATTCGTGAACACTAGATCAAGAATTGCCTCTACTCTTGTTGGTTCTGTGATGCCCTGAGTCAGGAACCCAATTTGCAGTTCTTCCAGGATCACCTGACTCCTAGAACATGTTGTGGATGGTACACTCCAGTCCACCCTGGGCAAGTTGAAGTCCCCCACAATTACCACCTCTCCTTTCCCTGCAGCTTCCAATATTTGTGAACTCCGTTCCCTATCCCTCTCCTCATCCTGGTTGGGTGGTGTGTAAACCACCCCCACCCTCACCATTCTCCCTCTATTAGACCGCAACTGCCTCCTCTACCCTGCCAACCATAACTAGTTCCCACTCCCCTCCACTGTATTCCTTTTCTCAGCCCTGGCTCAACCTGACCTCCTACCTCATTTCCTGCTGCCCCCTACCTCCTTCCAGACAGTGTTGCAAATATATTCGATAAAGGAACTCCTTCAGAAGTTCCCACCTCTGATGCTACCCTCACATTCCCACTCCTTCAACTTGTCACTTGCCATTCCTCCACCCTTGGATTCTTGGTCCTCTGAGGATGAGATACTCCTGTGTACTGGGTGGTCCTCCCAGCTCCCTTCACCTGCTTGATACTCTCGATCCCCTGGGCACCACTCATCTGCCTTTCCTTCCACTAATTTGCTCCTCTGACTTCCCACACCATCCTAACCAGATCCCATCTGAGCAGCCTTATTTCAACCCTTAGCTGCTCCAGGCTCTTACATATTGGACAGCCTCCTTTACTCTCCATCATCCCCAGAAAGACTGCTGCCCCACAACTATTGTAGTTTACATCTCTCCTTTCACTCTCCTGCTTCCCATACATGTACCTGTTTCACCACATCCTTTGGCCCAGCTTCTCCTAGCCTCAAGATATACATAAATATAAAATTCAGAAACACAGATTTCTATTTCACTTTTACCAGACTAATGTACTGTAACAACAAATCTCAATATTCTAGAACTCAGTGGCCTGCTACTTCAGATATTCTATACGAACTAGAACACTATGCCAGGAAAGCTGGTTCTTAGCAACAGCCTGATTCGAGCTCAAAAAATATTTTCAACAAATGCCTTTTAATGTGAATGTCCGAGTGTTATTCTTACAAGTTCAACCTCTTATTCTGAACTGCAAGCAGCACAGTAATCACTGTAATGAAGTTAATGTTAAACTGTAAGTTATCTTCCTTATTTCTCTGAATTGCGATCCATCATAGTAATGTCATATTTTACATTTAAACAATTTCAATACATTTTTCTGTTTTCATTCACAGCATATTGGTGCTGGTTTATCAGTTTCAATTTCAATGAAAGTCAGCATAGTTATGCAACTGAGAGATTCATATAATCAGCTCATAAAGTGTGTTCTACTTTAGATGAATAATGCTAAAGTGCTGATTTTTTTACATTTTTTTATAGCCATACTTTTGTTTCACTTTGTATAGTCTTCTGCAACAATATTAGCCTTAATGAATTGTTTATTGTACATAGGAAACTTACCCTTTGAGGTGAGTGCTTGTTTGCGACATGGCTTTTGTGTGCATGGGGTGAAAATTTCTTGTTACTGCAATTGTTAATTATTAAATTAATTAATAATTTAATTAAGCCATTTTTCCATTAATGTTAATTTAATTAATTAATGGACCCCAATAATTGTGAGAAATGAAACTGCCAAAATATAAAGCATAAGACACCAGCACAACATACTGCATAGGTGCTCCACAACCTGATCCCTGTTAGATCCCCAGCTGTACAAGTTTGTGGTTTCTGCCCATCAGCATAGTATGTGGATGAACTCTCCCCCATAATAGTTTGTTTTTCTAATATGTCACTCAACTGAACTAGTGTTCCACACCCAATCCACAACCTGCAATCTGCAAAAGCTATCCCACAAGAGAAAGGAATGGCTCACTACTCCTATGCACTTCCTGTGGAACAGTGGTCCATTTATACTGATGTGTTATATTTATGGCTGCCAGGGAGATTATTACATTGGGAGGCATGATCATGGTTCTCACTGGTTCTCAGCAGTGTGGTTCCAGCAGGAGTAACAGTGGTTTCAGTATGGTTCAATTAGAGAAGTAATGGCATCGTATCACAGTTATGTTACTAAATGGAGCCACAGCAGATTGCAGCCGACCAACAAGTGTTCCACAACCCAATCTCCAGGTTTGTGCCTTCTTTCTAATTAAGTTAATCTACTTAATATCTCAATATAATGATTCAAAATACTGCCAGACTAACATAACAAGTGCTTGCATATACATTTTCAAATTGTAAATAACACCCTGTATTAATCTTTTTACCTGACAACATTGTGAAGACAATTGCAATCCTCATGAATTTCTAACTTTAGTTTCTTTGTAAACTTGTTCATAGTGTACGTGATGATGTAGCTATTACGGGGTATTTAAAATTTCTTTGTTGAAGCTGTCATGGTTTTTGGTCTTTCTGGTAAGGTGAAATATGTGGCTACTGACAATGCTGCCAATATGGTCAAAACTTTTGAAGTCTCACTACCTGAATTTCAAATAACTTCAGGGGGACAATTCTCCAACAGACATTCTGAAAGAGGAGCTTGAAACTGATGATGGGGCTACTGATTCTAATGTTACTGTAATCTCAGTTGATGACTTAGACAACCTTACTGGACTGCTGCCTACGTGACTACCCTGATTTGCTTACACCCTTCAGCTTGTAATTAAGAATGGTCTTACACAGGCAACTTCGCTAAACAATACTCTGGCCAAAGCTTCCTCTATTGTGAGTGGTGTAAGATATTCGACATTCAGGTCAGATGCTCTTCATGAAATGAAAAAAAAAAATTAGTGTGCTCTAATGCCACATCCTGGAACTCTCAGGTCATGAGGATTCATTCCATTTTAGCACTCAGTTAAGATCAGCTGGACAGTGTATCAGATGTTAAGCTGTCATCATATGAAACAGCTATGCTCAAGGAAATACTAGAAATACTAGAGCCATGTGAAGATGCTACTGACATGACACAAGGGCAAAACATTGCAACAGCTGGGAATGTGATACCATGCATCAGAGGAGTGTAGCACCATTTCCAGTACTATACTTCATGTTACTGTTCTCGGTTGTTAAATGGACTGAAACAGTCACTGGAAAAACGTTTGTTTAAATATGAGAAAAGTGAGATTTTTTGGGCTTGTTTGATACTTGACCTACGGTATAAGTTGAACTAGGTCAGTGATGAGATGGAATCAGCTGAAAAAAAACTGTGTTTGTTAAATTCATTCATCAATACTGTATTAGGTCATCTGACACTTTGGCAGAGGAAACTGCAGTTTCTCAGGAGGATGCCACCTCCACAGAAGTGTTAGAGCCTCCAACAAAAAAATCCAAACAATTTTCTTTCATGAGAAGTGGCACAGCAACAAATAAAGAACGAAAGCCTCTACTTGATAACTTTTCTAGCATCTGCATGGAGCTTGACTGATACCTGAGTGATGATCTTGCTCCAGAAAACTGTGCCACATTAATTTTCTGGAAGGAGCAAACAATCACATTCCCTTTGCTGTCTACCGTAGCAATGAACATACTTTGCCTGACCTCTTTCTCAGCTCTGGTTGAATGAGTTTTCAGTGTTGGAGGCAACATTTTGTCACCAGAGTGAAGCAGAATGCGAGATGACACATTTGAATGCCTCATATTTGTGAAATGCAACAAAACCTACTGTTACTAATAAAAGCTATTTCAAATGAATGGATGTGTGGTTGATGTGTGATTCTTGGTGAGATAAATAAGAATTAAGTATGTCTCTTTTGCAAAATAAATTTGCTGATAGCAGTTACCCAAAGACTTGGTGTTTTTTTTAAATACCTCAGTTACTGAAACACTTGGTGTGTAATGTATTAAATCCTATGTATAAGTATTAAAATATTGAACACATTTTATTAGTGTATATATATATATATATATATATATATACACACACACACACACGCACACACACACACATAAATGTATATACATATATGAATATATGTTGTATACAAAATAATATACAATATATAGTAAAATATATAGAAAAATAGCTATTGATTGTTAATTTAATTATTAATTGAGGTACAATTTATTTAATTTAATTAACGGCTAAAAATGATTATTAATTTAATTTAATTAACCTAGATGCTGAATTAATTTAATTTTATGCATTAATAACATGTATTAATTGGTACAACCCTGTACTGTATTATGATTGTGACTGCCACTGTTACACAGATTGTACATAGTGGATATTTGCAGCCTGTTATTATATGTCAAACATCATGAGATAATTAGCAAAATGAATATTAATTTTTTACTATCCTTATACCAGTAGCCACTAACCACCTTACAGATTAATTTCAGTTCAATTTAATTGAATTAATTTAAACTAACTAAATTTCACTTCTACCCGTGCTCAGTATGGTATCAAACAAGTATCCAAAAGACCCTACTGAGCCCAGAACCAAAGTTTCAAATCCTTGTAACTTGGGAATGGTTTAATATTTTTTTTCACCAAACCAACAAAAGGTATAATTTAGGGCAATGTTGTTCTACCCTGAAAATTTTAAACAATGACCCTGTAATATATATATTTATGCAATAGCAGTGGGCACAAAAGCAGTTAAACATATTTGTTTATTCTCACTGCTGTTAAATAAATCTCAGAACCACCATTTATTTAACACCCCCTAACATCAACCACCATTTAATACCCTAACATCACCCACAGTGCCCAGCTCACTAATTAGCATAAAACCTACTGAAACTTTCCATAAAAACTAACTGTCAATTAACTTTCCTGGCCATCTTCCGGCAATACCTCTCCTTCCTACAAATTCCTCAGCCATTCCATCCACCACATAACCATTTAAAACATAACCCCTTCTTCCTTGTAACAGTTTTTCCTTTTTCAAATATCTGAAAACAACACACAGCAGATTCCCTATCTCCATCCCCCTGCTCGCTCGGTCGTTCCCTCACTTGTCTGTTTGTCACTCCTGTCTCTATTGGCCAAAACAGACTTTTCAAAAAACAAATCTCTGCAAGACAGAAACAAAAGGAACCCACAACCAGTCACTGACCTAAACAAGTAAATAACGAACATGGTCCACTCTGTAACAGCCCTGCTTGTCTCACACATGGGCTCCTCCTCCATTCTGCTCCCTCTCCCAGCTGTCAGCCACATACTGCAACTTCTTACTTCTCCACTCTACACAATACATCCAAATGCACCATGAAGGCAGAACAAACCAGATAAATGATTTACTTTAAAAAAAATAAGAAGGCATTATCCCATCACCCAGCTTCCCCCATTCCTTCCCTGAACCAGCAACTGGCACAGTCCTCCACTCCCTACCATAGCCAGTCAATGACTTAGCTATCAATAAGCAAGTACTTTAGACAGTATGCACTCATTGATTGACAGCTTCAATCAATCAATGTATACTGTATACAGTAGATGCTCATTGACAGCTCAGTCAGCACCCAACCATGGAGGGGAGCAGAGGGCTGTGCCAGTCACCAGCTTGGGGATGAGATGGGAGGGAACAGGGTGGTAGGGCAAACCTTGCTAGGGTGGCAGTGGTCCACCGGACTATCAGGTACAGTGCTTTTTGTTTTAATATGGGCATATTGGGAATAGGGATGGTGTCCCCTAGACCACCAGGGACAGTGAGATTTATTTAAATACAGGCACATTACGGAATGGGAGGGGGTCTGCTAAACCACAAGGGACAGGGAGATTTATTTAAATACAGGCACATCAGGGATAGGGAGGGCAGTCTACAAGGTCACCAGGGACAGTGAGATTTATTTAAATATGGGCACATCGGGGATTGCAGAGGAGAGTCTGCAACACATGTTCCCTCCTATCCAGGGAGGGCTCTGGGTTGGCACAAGGTCTCTAACCCTCCAAGAGAACACACTTCTAAGTACCCTAAGACCAGCTCTGGCTGATCTAATGGTACTTAGAATTTTGCCATCTGAGAGGGTTTTGTGAACCCCAATTTAGGGGACATGGTAGCTTGTGTCTGCTGCAAGTCACCTAACACCAGGTCACAGGCTATTTTGTGGTGCAAGGCTGGTGCAAGCCTCCTTTGGTGCATACAGCCTGTGTTTGCCACAGTATACTTTTGTGAATCACTCCCTGTGCAGCTTTTGCACAAGCTGAATCTTGAATCATTGCTTGTGGGGCAAGCCCCTTACACCATTTAGGGGAGCTTTGTGATTCAGGCTCATGGTGTCCAGAACTGAAAATAGGATTCCAGGTGAGGTCTCACTAATGTCTTATAAAGCAGTATAACTACCTCCCTCTTTCTGTTGTTGATACCCCTCCCTATGCAACCCATACATCCCACTGATGTAGCTCTCCCCACTGCCTTGTCACACTGCTTAGCCAGATTTAGGTAATCAGAAATTATTACTCCCAAGTCCTTTTCCTGCTTGGTAGTTATCAGTACCATTTCCACATCTTGTACTCAGCCCCTGGGTTTCTGTGCCCTAAGTGTATGACACTGCACTTCTTCACATTGAATCTCAGCTGCCACAATTTTGACCACTCCTCCAGCTTTCCTAGATTGCTATTCATTTGTTCCACCCCCAACCCAGAGTGTCTACCTCTTGCAAATCTGTGTGTCATCAGTGAAAAGGCTTAACTTCTTTTCCAGCCCCTCTGCAATGTCACTAATGAAGACATTAGAGAGGACTGGACCGAGTACCAGTCCTTGTGGCACCCCAGCTACTCTCCCTTCCCTAGAGTAAACTTTATTTACCACCACCCCCCTCTGTCACCTATCCACCAACCAATTTCTTAACCAGTTTACCACCCTTGGAACCACTCCCAGACTGTTTAGCTTATTTATGAGTCTCCTATGTGGAAAATTGTCAAAGGCCTTATTGAAATCCAGGTAGGCCACATCCACGGCTCAACCCTGATCTACCTCTCTGATCACCCAGTTAAATAAATCTATCAGATTTGTCTGACATGACCTCCATTTTGTGAATCAATGTTGTCTCTGATCTTGTAAACCCCTGGTTCCAAGATAATCTACAATCCTTTCCTTCAAAAGTGATTCCAGTAATTTGCCCACAACTGAAGTCAGGCTCACTGGTCTGTAATTTCCAGTCTCCTCTATGCTAACACTTTGTGAAGTGGGACTACTTCACCCCTCCTCCAGTTCTCCAGAACCACTCCCATCTCCAGTGAGTGATTAACAGGACAGTCAGAGTTGCAGCTAGCACTTCCTTGACCTCCTTCAGTATCCTGAGATTTAACCAATCCATCCCCATTGCCTTGTACACTTTCAGATTTGCAGGTTCCTTCATGACTTTCTCCACTGAAAATGGATTTGTGTCCACTTCCATTTCCTCAATGCTCCTGCCCCTAAACTGTATTTCCTTGGTTTCCCTTCCACTGTGAACACTGAACAAAAGTATTTGTTCAGGTTGTCTGCTTTTTTGTGTTCTCCTTCCACACTCTCCCGCCCTTCCCCAATTAATCTTACTATTGCTCCCAAGATCGTTCTCCTTTCACTTACATACCTAAAGAATGTCTTGTCCACTTTCTTTACTGCATGGATTATTTTCTCCTCTGTTTGTGCTTTTGTGCACCTGACTGCTTTTGCTGTCTTCCTCTGTTTCTCCTGATACACTTGCCTATATGCCTCCCTCTGTAACTCCTTATATCTCCTGCATGCTAACTTTTTTTCCCTAATCTTTCTGGTCACCTCTTTCAAGATTCAAAATGTTTTTCTTTTGTCTTACTTTTGATAATTTGCCTAATGCAGAGGTTTGATGCCCTCACTATGACATCTGTTAGTTTAGCCCACTGTTCTTCCACCTCACCGAAACCCTACCACCCCTTCCAGGACACATCTGAGGCATTCTCCAATCTTTGTAAAGTCAGCCCTTTTGAAGTTTTGGACCCTTGGCTTTGCACTGGTCAATTCCACCACAGTTCTTATATTGAACCACACTGTATAGTGATCACTGGTATCCAGCTGACTACCTACAGTGATGTCTGTACAGTACAGTGTGGTTCACTTTGGACATGGGCAGGGATATCATCCCCACCAAGACCAAAACACTGGATATCAGGAGGGCAAATTTTGAGAGGATGGGAGAGGTGCTAAAGGCACACATAGTAGCAACTGAAGATGACAAGGGGTTGGATCAAACATGGGCCATCATCAGAGAGGTGATTCTAGCAGCCACATCAGATTGCATCAAGCTTAGGGAGAAGAAATTGAGCACCAAATCACCCATCTGGGTTTGGCTTGGTTTGGCTGGGATAGGCATAGGGGGAAGATAAGAATCATGGGTAGGGAGGATGGGAGGAGTGGGTAGGGAGGGCAGGGACATTAGCACAAGCTGTGGACTCTGCAATATGAGCAGACTTGATAGACCAAATGGCCTTCTTCTGCTGGCTTCTTCATGTGTTCCTATGCTCATATGTATCTATGAGGTAGCCAGAGCAGTAAAGGAAAAGAGGTGGCCTACAGAAAATTCAGGAGAACTGCAAGGGAAGAAGAATGAGAAGGAATCCCTGAGATTGGCTAGAATGGCAAGAAGGGAGGTGCAGAATGCTAAGGCACAGAAACAGCTCCAAAAAGCTGAAGGGATAACGGAGGGGGAGAAGGCCATCTTTCACTACATAAGTAAAAGCAGGGACAAACAGGATGGAATAATCAGGCTAAGGAAGGGCACTGGATTGGTAGAAGAAGAAGTGAGCAAAGCAGAAGTAATAAATGATTACTTCTGCTGCCTTTATAAGGGAAAAGGACAGACCAGTGTCACACAGGGTTGGGAAGGAGGGAGGGAGGGGATGCTGGGGTATTAGAAGTTGAATGAGTGAGGGAGGGGCTGCTGACACTGAGGGGGGACAAATCCCTGGGACAAGATGACATACAAACTTGCCCATTTCTGCATAACAATATACATTTGAGGGAGTGTGGGCCTGCACTGCCACTTACACATAGCTACAGAGCCATGCGGCATTCCTATTAGCCACCGAATTCTTGTAATAGTAATGTGTCCATATCTTGGGAACCGTAACAGATAGAAAAACAATTCAAGTGTCATTGTAACCATGACAGTGAGTAGATCATGCCAAAATCACTGACCAAACCCATATGTCACATCATTTCTGAGATAAGGGCACCAAAAAGCACTGGACAGGCACTCTTTGAAAGCTTGTGACAGTAATTTCACAATATCTCATGAACTGTGCAACGTACAAAATAAATTCCACAACAGGGTTACTCTATGATTTCACATCTTTTTCTGCTGGCATAGGTCACCTTTAGGTGACCTATGCCATCTGTAGCGAAAAGTCTGTATCTCGCTTTGTTTCCGAGAGAACGGCGCCGAAAGTCATGACACAGACTGCAATGTAATCCTATGGGAAAATGTCAATTATGTCATTGAATATCTCTTCAACCAATTAATTCCCTAATACCCAAACAGCATAGTTCACATCCCTATGATATCCCCTCAAAACCCTGCAAATTTCAAGTAAAAAGACCAAACTGTGATTGAGATATGGTCATCCCAATTTGGGCCATCTGACCTTTCCTAGGGCCATCTGGTCTTTCTCATTAACACTGCAAAAAATACATATAAATTTTCCCATAGGATATAATGGGAATTTCAAATTGTAATAACTTTTGAACAGATTACCATTTTTTCACAAATGGTGGCATGTTCCTTGGACCCTGATCTTTCTATGTTCCAAATTTTGGACCAATAGACCACACAGTATCCGTGCAGCACCACAGGCAAAAAATGCACAAAAATGGCAAAAAGTCCATTTTTTTGGTGCTTCGCTGTGCAAACATCATATTTCCAAATGAAACACAATTTAATAAATCAAGCGATCTATCATACTAGATTGTGCATTCCAAATTGTGTGCAAATCCATTGAATGGTTGCAAAGTTACTAAAGTGCAAAATTTGAGGTTTAACCACATCCCTATAATAATAAATATATATATATATATACGTATGTATTAAAGGGGTGCTATTGCACCCCTATGGTTAGAGTTGAGTAGGCACTTTAATGTTAAACCTCAATATTTGTGCATTAATAACTGCAACCATTCAACAGATTTGCACGAAATTTGGAATGGTGTTGTTTGGTAAATCTCTTGATTTTCCAAGTTGTGTTTCAGTCAGACTTAAGGTTTCTGCTCAGCAAAGCATTGAAAAATGCATTTTTTTGCCACTTTTGATATGTTGTTTGCCCATTGTGCTGAGAATACACCGTTTGGTATTTTGTCTGAAATTTGGTATGTAGAAAGGGTTTGTGAAAAGAACAATCCAGTGGTAGTTTGGTGAAAACATATTAATCCCTTCAAAAGTTATTTTATTTTTAATTTTTGGGTTCTGAGCATGTTCAGTTCACTCCAAGATTCAGATGCATGTTTTGTGAAAGAGGATTGTGCTCCCGGTCAAGGATTTTGTCAGCTTGCGAATGAGAATATAAAAAAATCCTCCTCTGTGAGAAAAATTCCTTGTCACCATCTTCTTTTCATTTTTCCACCCAACATGTCATAGCTTCTTACATGGGTGACTTCTTGTTGGAATAAGGTATGGGTTTTGTTCAGGGTGACACTCTCTACACACCCAGAGGGCCTGCACTCCCACAGATGCATATCGTTATGCAGAAATGGGCAGCTTGGTGGGAACGTGGGGCCCCCACCAACACATGCTATTTACTAGTTATATTACACTTTTTCAAAAAGTAAGGAAATTCTTTGCAAAAAACATCCTTTAATGCATCAGTTAGGGTTGCTTCCACAGTGACAAAGAGACAAAATTTGACTTTAGGGTTTTCAACCTTAACTCTGAATCTCTCTCCCCCACACACACACACTTAACATGCATACAAGCAGGGGACAGTACAAGGCAACACAACCAATCAGAAACAGACACCATAAGGTAACAGAAAGACATACAACTCTGTAAACATACCACAAGAGACATCCATCATCATGTTTCAGCTACTGTATCACTTCTGCTGCCCTCCCAGTGTCTCGGGTGGGTACACCCACATGCTGTGCAACCACATAAAATGGCCACTGCATGAACTTTATATCTCCATGCAGATAGTACAACAGTATCCATAAGTCAAGGTAGGACCACATAGTGAGTTGGATACTGTTCTTTCATTCTTCCACTGAGATAGAATAACACTTTACATATGTCACAGATGGACCACAGGGTGCTATGTTCCCTGCCCTACCATCCCTGTATTAGCATACTACAACACTATTTATGTGTCACTGTGTCATATTTCACAGTGTCACTTCATTGTTGTTTAGATACTGCACTCCCATCCCTTCATCAAGATATAAGTGCAACACAATCTGTATGTCACACTATCCAAATGTTACAGTGAGAGTACAGGGTGCTTCATATACTGCTGTCCCATTCCTCCATCGTCATACTATAACACAATACATACGTCACACTACCTATATGTCACAATGAGAAAAGTGCAACATATGGATAGTGTAACACATGGATTGTGTTATACTATTTAAATAGAGGTATGGTAGTGCATGGTCCAAACTACCCTGTGTTCTCACTGTGACATATGTACAATGTGAAATATGAATAGTGTTGCACTGTCTTGATGTAGGACTGGGAGGGCAGGTTGAAACAGTTACACATGAACACTGTGGTCTATGGTTTCTGACATGCTATGTCAATGTATGGATGACAGTGAATGGTTCAAAGGACAGTGTACTCCCAGCCCCACATTGACATAATAGAACAGTGTCTTTATGAAATGTTGGGGACACTATTCCTCCATGTAAGTACTACAACAGTCTGCAATAATCAGGTTTGGATTGTGGAGTTATTCAGTGTATAGTCAGATCTCTACATGCAGTCACATCCCTACATGCATACAGAAGAAGAGTGTACATAACTAACAGCAGAACCACATGATACTTCACATCCTGTACTTCCACACCTCCTTCGATGCAAAAGAACAGGATGTATAAGTCACCGTTACACAGTAGGTTAGTTTACACCCTGCATTCCTATCCCTCCACAAGTGGACATACAGTATGGCCCAGGTATTCAAAAGGGTTGTGCATGGCGCAACAGTGTTGCGCCATGCACAACCCACTGATGCACCCCGGCGCGATATTCAAAAGGGAAAAGCACGCCGCACAAATCCCTATGCACCAGAGCGCATCAGTAATGTATGCAGGCACAGGTAGGGGGGGCTTGCCCATGCATAACCTGCACAGCCCGATATTCAGCCTGGGATGTGCAGAGTCATGCATGCACAACCCCTACCTGTTCCTGCACAAAGTTACGTCCCAAAAACAAGTGATGGCCTCCCACAGGTGAGCTGCCACATTGCAGGGCACAACACAGCAGCTGCCACCTGCGGGTGGCCACCCGAGTTCCTGCCGCACATGGCGGCACCCCCCCAGGCCCTATCATGGGCATCACTATAGCCCCCCCAAGTCCAATATCCCTGGTGATCCAGTGGACCGCACTGAGCCTGATCATGGGCATCATTAATAGACACCGCCACAGGTCCAATATCCTGGTGGTCCACTGGACCACACTGAGGCCGATCGCAGGCATCATTAATAGACACCCCAAGTCCAATATCCCTGGTGGTCTAGTGCTGCCCCTCACCCCACCAGCCCACTGGGCCCCACGCCCTGCTCCCCGTCAGCGGTAGGCGGCAGCACCCGCCGCCTGCTGCCCCACCATCCAGCCGACTGACAGCTCGGTAGGACTGCCGCCCATTGGTTCACAACGCGGGTCAATGGGCATGCAGTCCATACCGTACTACCAGTCCAGATATGAATGCATGCCCATTGGCTCATGCTGTGAACCAATGGGCGTGCAGCCCTACCGAGCTGTTAGTCGGCAGGCGGCAGGGCGGCAGGCGGGTGGGTGCTGCTGCCTGCCAGCTGACGGAGGGAGCGGGTGGTGGGGCTCAGTGGGCAGGTGGGGTGGGGGCACACCAGACCACAAGGATATTGGACTTGAGGGGCTGTTTATTAATGATGCCCCGCTGATCGGGCTCAGTGCGTCCACTGGACCACCAGGGATATTGGGGGATTCATAGTGATGCCCGCGATCGAGCACATAGAGGTCCACTGGACCACCAGGGATATAGGACTTTTTTTTTATATTACAGGAATGCCTGCGATCAGGCTGCAGGGGGTGTAGGTCCCCGACGGCTGCTGCCTGGCAGGGCACCATGCGCAAGTCATTGGGGATCGGCCCACCTGCATGCTAATGGCATGCAAATGGGGCCATAATGAGATACAAATGGCCCCTGTGTGCCTTGCATATATTATGGCCCCATTTGCATGTCCCCTTTTGAATATCGCAGGTGCTGTGCATGGCGCAATGGCACTTGTGCCAGCGCATCTCCATGCTCCACTCTGGTCACTTGCGCTGGTGCAGTGCCACTGCACCATGCACAGTGGCGGAGACCAGTGTGTGATATTCAAAGCTGCTGTGCCATAGCACAGCTCCGTTGAATATTGCCCAGGCCACACCCCTGCTCAACAAAGTTGAGCTGCGCCCAGGCTTGCGCCACAGCCTGGCGCAGTTTGAATATCCCGGCCTATGTATCCATCTGTGGAAATATAGTAGAGGGTGGCCCATATACTTCAACTCCTTAAGTTATGAGCAGGTGTAGCAATGTAGTATGAAATAGTCATAACCATCTCATATTAAAGAACTTTCATCTAAAATATTCTACATAGCCTTCTTAACACCTACCCTCATGTTTGCACAGCATGTGGGTGTATCCCCCCAAGACACTGGAATGGCAGCAGAAGTGATACAGTAGCTGAAACATGATGATGGATGCCTCTTGTGGTATGTTTGCAGAGTGATCCACCACTGGTCATCAACAAAAGTTTTGTGAAATGACCAGACAGTGAAACCGGCAGGTTGACTGCATTTTGCAGTTGGCTGCCAGTTTCACCTTAAAACAAATGTTTTCTTTGGGGGGGGCTTTGCCCCCAAACTCACTACATGGGGGGGCGCTGTGCCCCCACACACCCCTACATAGGATTGTCAACTCTGAGTCGAGCTGATTCAGGGGTGCAGGACCCCGACAGACAGTGTCGGGTTCCAGCGGGTTCCCTACAGAGATGTAGCACTGTTGAAATGTCGCTGACAGTGTAGAATACCTTACGGAGTTGTATGTTCTTTCTGTTATCTTATGGTGTCTGTTTCTCGATTGGTTGTGTTCCTTGTACAGTCCCTTGCTTGTGTGCATGTGTGTGTGTGTGGGGGTGGGGGTATTCGGAGTTAGGTTGAAAACCATAAAGTAGAATTTCCTCGCTTTTGTCACTGTGGAAGTAACCCTAACTGATGCATTAAATGATGTTTTTTGCAATTTATATATATGTATATACACACACACATATGGCTGCACCTTGCCCAAAGTAGAAGGCTGAAAAGTGTTTACTCTGTTAATCTTTCATCTTAACAATAAATAGAGTATATTGTTGCAGAAATAACCAATATTATCATTTTGTAAAAGCAAAATATTTAGCAGATCTATGTAAATTCTGATTTTAAATTTTGATAATAAATAAGATAACTTATTGAGACAATACAATCCCGTATTTACAAAGCCAAACAGTGAATCTGGCCAACAGTCACCCAAAGTGTCACTTGTGTACTGTGTACTTTGATGCAACTTGCAGTGTATGCCTTTGAAAGCCTCTGCAACTGAATGTGGTATGTACCTGTATGTATGAAACTGTACATGCTAACAGCATTCTAACTGCAGTGATGTCCTATAAATATGCTTTATAAATTACCTTTGTCCTGTGTTATCTGTGCCCTGGGACTGAAAATGGAATAGGAGCTGAGGGATGGAAGATTTAGGAGATAGGAGTTAGGAGGTGAAAGACTAGGTTAGCTGGCAAAGGCACCTAGCTTTGCCTGAGTTCTTTTCTTCTAGGTTTGCTTGTAAGGACAGAGCAAGGAACAACATTAACAGAGCAAGGAAAATGATTAAGGCTTCTTTTGGCTAGGCAGATTTACTGTGTGTTATTATTTTCTTTTGTGCTCACAGGTTTTATTACTGTTTTTTGCTTACATTTTACTGCTTTATTGTTCTCTGATTCAGATTGCTGTTGCAGGGTAGTTTCTGCTGTATTATTACAGGGTGTGCCTACAGGTTTGTTACTGTTTTCTGCTTACAGATTACTGCTGCAATCTTCTCTGATTCAACATGTTTTTTTGCAAGGTATATCTTCTATTAAAGTCTTCTGCAGGTTGTGCTTACAGGTGTTGTTACTTTTTTACTGCTTTATTTTTTTCTCTGTAGCAAAGTGTTTTTTGCATGGTATATCTTCTGTGAAATTGTTACAGGTGATGCTTACACCTTTTGTGACTTTTTATCTGTCATTAGGCTAAGCTTTCAGGGCTAATTACAGGAGCACATACGAGACACAGACTGAGGAATAGTGACTGCATTTGTTGTTGGCTGATTGTTTATGCTCTTACCTCATTTCTTTTATCTGTGGTTCTTCTTTTTCAGCAGGGGAAGGGCCCAACCACCCACCCCTATCCACAACCACCACATGCTACACTCCTTTTATAGAGTAGCACAGTCATGCCATTTCCTGTAGCAAAGCAGGAAGGGGAGGATCAGATGGGTAGCCACACAGTGACCTCACTTACAGGGACACAATTAATTTAACTTTTTATAAAAAGTTATACAAAAACAAACAAAAAAAAACAAAATAAAAATAAAAAACATATGTTGCTTTCATTTTCCTTCTAGTTACTTGGACCAGGTCATAAACTGAGCAACTCAACTGAAATGGATATTATTAAGTGCAGGTACTGTGGGACACTTTTCAGTAGGACAGTTATACAGGATTTAGGATGTTGTCCTACATGCTAGACCATCGGAGATCTAAGGGCTCAGCTCTGGGCAGCATGGGCAGAGATTGTGTGCTTCAATTTGCATATTCAGGAGGAAATATATTACAAGAACCACCTGCCATTTCCCTAACATCCAACTGAAGCACCTCTACCGAAGAGGGTAGTTGGTCCGGGAGGTCGGCAGGTGATTAGGAGGGGAAAACTGGTTGTTCCATCACTTATTGCTTACCAACATATCACCTCCACAAACCATATAACACAGCCATATAACCTAACTTATACACAGCCCCAGCCAACCGGCCTGCTGCTCCTGCTGCCAAATTTTTTCACCCATCCCCTTCCCCCTCCAAGGGCAAAGCCACCCTTAAATACACTTAAGCTTCTCCCTCCCCTACCCCATCCTGCCCCATTGGCTCCCAGTACTAGTGCTCTGAGCTTAAAGCTTTCTTTCTCCCCACCCCCTTTGTTGATCTTTGTTGATCCTGCCCTCCCCTTAAAGGCATCCTCACTATAAGACACTTTTCTCCTTAAAGCCCTGCTCTCTGTTTCCCTGGCTGTGGTTTTACAGCTCTTGATAGTACTGTTTCATTAGCTATTGTAATAAATCCAAGACTTAGCCTCCTTCAACCCCCCTTCTCCTCATTGGCTTCATCCTCCTTATGACAGTGGTACCAATTTTGGACCCCAGGAAAGATTCATCCAGCCCGAATATGCGTCTTGGACTAGAAATAAGCCCAACGGTGTCTGCCAACCAGTTAACTTCCTCCAAAGGCAGTAATCCTTACACATTTCCAACCCTTCACACCTCCTACTGCCCAACATTCTCTAAGCAGGCTCCCCTTACTCTCTCTGTTAGGGTAGTATTATCTGATCTGATCAGCTTCCACTACCCACCAAACTCCCACTCCACTACCCTTGATAGTGTCCAAGGCAAGCAACCAAACAAAGCCTTCCTAAGATTCATGGTAAGATGTCTCAGAAAATTATTAGTACTACTGCTACTCTGTGCAATTTAAATTTTTCAATTATATTGATTCGGAAGATAACTTTGAGTTCAAGATCCTTTACAAAGGTTCCACATCAGTGAATTAGACAAGGTACAAAGTAGTAATCATAAAAAACAACACCCTGTTTAGACATGTACACAAAGATATTGTGTATTACAGGTTAGAATGGTGAGTTGCATGAGCACAGTTACAAAGGCAGAGAATAGTGCGGCTCCTAGAAGTCTTGTCATCAGATAGGGGAAGGGGGATGGTCAGGGGAAATTGTATAGCAATAGGTCGGTGGTAATGGTAGGCTGTGGGGATCTTGTCATGACCAAATGCAGCCAGGAGAATGTGCGGTGAGACAAGTGCTGTGTCAATCATAAACTGGCAGAGAATTGAGATACCCGAGAATAGTTGCAAGTCTGATGAATGATCCTGTTTTTTAGGGCAAGCCAATTTGTAAGCTCATACAGTGTACAGGTGTACATATCATGCTGTAAATCTAGGGCTAGCCTACAGGCCTTGTTTAGTGTCACCTGTACCCATTTCAATGCAGTATCCATTGCTGCCCCATATATCACTATTCCATAGACGATATGTGATAATATGGAGCTGTGTACTTCAAGGCGAGGACCTTGGGAGATAGGTATTTCCTATGCCTGTAAAGGACACTGATCTTAATGTTGACTGTCTTTACCGGGGAGTCAATATGTTGAGCAAATGTAAGGGTTTCATCGAGTGTGATCCCCAGATACTTGAACGTGCAGACTTGTTCCAGTTGTTCACTGCAGGAGTTTGTAATGGTGAGGGGGTTTTGTTTGATTTTTTTGTGTGTACTGGTAATAAGCATGGTCTTGGTCTTCTTATAATTAAGTAGCAGCTTACATCTGCACAACCAAATCTCTGAAGAGGAGAAGGATGCCTAAAAAAAAAAAAAAGCTCTATTTGCAGATTTGCAAAGGACGTGCTGCTTCCCAGGAGCACCACATCATCAGCGTAGAGTATCAGTTTGGTGTTGCAGGCAGTGGGGAGGTCAATTAGGAGAAAACTAAAGAGTAGGGACCCAAGGATTGATCCCTGGGGCACCCCCAGCAATACCTCTCTTGCACTGTGTGACAGGGCTCATATTAGGCCCTGTCCCATGTGTGTTATATAGAAGGAAACCAAAAGCAAGGATCCTATTACTATTTCTATCCATCTTTTCTAACTTTCTATTAGACTGTGCAGTCATTACCTCTACTGTACTAACTCCTAAATTTCTAATTTCTTACTTGCTGAGTTCCCTGATACATAACACAGAGATAGTGAAATGATGACTGAGACAGGCAGCTATGACAGAGTGTGACATCAGCAGACTGATGCAATCAATCACAGTGGTTGGCCTAGCAACAAGATGGGTCACATGCCTGGCAACCAGCAGCTGTGGCTGTAATAATGCTGGTTGTGATGTCATACTAATTGAGGCACCATGCTGTTTATATAATCTGATGTCCTGAACTGAATTAGTGAGTCTGTGCCTGAGTCTGTCACTGTCTGTGCCTGAGTCTGTCACAGTCTGTGCCTGAGTCTGTCACTGTCTATGCCTGAGTCTGTCACAGTGTGTTCCTGAGTTTGTGTCTGTGTGGAGACTCACCTGCAGCCAGTGAGGAGAAGGAGAGAGATTTTCAGCAGAGGGATAGGCTGCTTATTTCTTGCTGGAGAGATTCATCTGGAGGCACTAGATGAGAGACGCTGATATTTTCCAATTAGTTTATTTGTTTTTGTTTTATTTACAATAAATCGCCATGTGTGGTTTTTCTACAACTTCTCCTGGACTGCTCATGATTCCTGACCTATAAGCCTCCAAAATATTTTGTGTTAGAGGTATCTGGTTTAGTTACAACTGGTGTTATTCTGAGTCAGAAGCCACACCACATCCAGAAACTTCACCACATATGGTGTCAGAAGTTGCAGGTCACCACATATGGTGCCAGACATTATTGGATTTAAGCCGTGCATACTCTAAATCCAAGAGTTTGTTCATGGTTTCCAGACCTGGAACCATAGAAACATAGAAACATAGACGGTGTCAGCAGATAAGGGCCTCTTGGCCCACCTAGTCTGCCCTAGTTACTCTATCCATTCCATCTCTACTATCTATTATATCACCTTGACTTATCTGATCCATTGTCCCCCCTTTACTTCTAAGATTCCCCCAAGTCTATCCCATACTTTCTTGAATCCTGTAATTGTTTTTGACCCAGCTAACTCCGCTGGAAGGTTATTCCACTCGTCTACCACTCTTTCTGTGAAGAACTGTTTCCTCACATTTCCTGTGAACCTCCTCTCTTTCAATTTCATAGTTGCCCCCTCGTTCTTGAGCATCTTTTTTTTTAAATGCTACCTTCGTGAACCTTGTTCTTCCCTGTGATGTATTTGTTTGTTTCCATCATATCACCCCTCCTCCTATCCTCCAGTGAGTACATGTTCAATTCCTTTGGCCTTTCCTCATAGGTTTTCTTATGCATGCCTTGCATCATTTTGGTTGCCCACCTCTGAATCATCTCCACCCTAGCTGTATCTTTTTGAAGACAGGGCCTCCAGAACTGGATACAGTATTCAAGGTATGATCTTACCAGAGATCTATACAAGGGCATTATCACCTCCCTCCTTCTAGTTGTGATGCCCCTGCCTATGCATCCCAGCATCCTGCTAGCCTTGCCCACTGCCTCATTACACTGTCTTGCAACCTTTCGATCATCTGAGATTATCACCCCCAGGTTCCTTTCCTGCTCTGTGACTGTCAGTGCCTCCCCCCCCAATTTGCATGTTGCCCTCAGGTTTTTGTGTTCCTTATGCATTGTTTTGCATTTTTTAGTGTTGAAACCCAGTTGCCAATTCCTTGACCATTCTTCTAACTTTTCTAGATCACCCCTCATTCTATCCATCCCCCCCATGTGTCCACTCTGTTGCAGAGTGTTGTGTGGTCTGCAAAGAGGCATACCCTTCCTTCCAGTCCTACAGTAATGTCACTAATAGAGACATTGAAGAGGAACAGGCCCAGTACTGATCCCTCTGGTATCCCACTGGTCACTTTGCTCTCTTTTGAATGGGCTCCTTTCACCACCACTCTCTGAGTTTTACCACCCAGCCAACCCTCTACTCAATTAACAGCCTTAGTACCCACTCCTAGACCCCCAGCTTAGCAGGGGAGCATAGCAGAACAGCATGGATCCAGTAAAAGACAGAGCTGGAATGACCACCAGGAGTATGACTGTGAAGCCACCAGAGTTGGGAGAAGACACTAAAGCAATGCCAGAATCAAAAGTTTGTCTGAATTTTTCAAATGGTGTATGATACAGCAAATAGAAGCCGAGAGGCAGAGAAGAGTAGAGGCAGAGCAAAGAGAGAAAGAGAGAAAAGAAGACAGACAGTTATTGCTCGCTGCCTTGCAAGCTATTATAGGCGGAGGAACTAGTACAGCTCACACAGATCAGCAAAATACAGATTGTTTGAAAGACATTAAAATGACAATATTGTGCCCCTCAGAAAGCTTGGAGGAAGAATCAGAGGATGACAGTTCTCAGATACAGCTGGAGGAAGAGTTTATGGTGGAGCAGGAGCTTCCACTATTGCCCGAGTTCCCAGGTTGCTATTTGCTGGAGGACGGAGATGCCAGAATAGATGTCAGCAACATCCCAGATGAGACGGTGACTAAGGATACTTTATTTGGAGTAATGACTCCAATCAAGAAAGAAGAGGCATATATATAAAGGCCAAAGGGACTTTTGCTTGTTGTATGCCATCTCTATCTAGTCACAGTAATGGTATTCAAGATAGTACTGACTGGGGTTGGCTTCAATCTGGGGATACTGCTATTGGGAAAATAATGCAATATGTAAAAGTTAAAGAAAGTGTACCTGTTAATGGTGGGGTGGGCATGAGACAGTACTCATGGTATGAAGAGCAAAGGGGTGTTCTTTACCATATGATGCCCGATCTCCGCACCCAGAGAGTAGATGCCCAGGTAGTAGTGCCACAGACCTACAGGCAGCAGGTGATGGAGGTTGCGTACTCCAGCACCTGTGGAAGTCACTTAGGAAGACGAGGGACACTGACTAATTTGTTGCCCCATTCTTACTGGCCAGGTGTGTACAGACAGGTTGCAGCCAACTATAAGGCCTGTTCTGTCTGCCAGTTTGTGTTGGTAACTGTCAGGTTGGCCCCAGAGAGAGAGTGCCACAGAGCAGAAAAGGTGCCTGACCACTCATTAGGAAGGTGGTGGTGGCATCTCAAAGGGGATAAAGCCAGCTGGGGAAAGGAATGGAGACCCTGGAAAATGAAGGGTAACCTTTCTCCTCGGCTGGGTGGTGCATAAAAGTAAAAACACTTCTTAACTAAGGTTGAGAGGCTGTTATGAAAATGGAACGGCAAAGGTTTATGAAACTGGTTTATGGTTAATGACGAAAAGTCCAAGGTAAAATATATCAAGTGTTTGTATTTATAAGGAAATATCTACATAGGAATAAGTAGGTGGGAATGTTAATGGACCCTGCATTGGGGTAACGTAACTGTTTACTCTCAGGTGTCTCAAATTGTAAAGGAGATAAAGGATATTGTGGGTTTAAGTAGTGGGTGGAACCTAAGGAAAGGGCCTATACTTAGTACCAACATTTCTAATGGGGGTGGGTAGAGCAATTAGCTACCCTGTTGCCGTTACATGTAGAGTGTGCAGGGCAAGACCCTGTATATATGTCAAATGTTTCTTTAGAAGGTTAAGGTTAGGAGTTAGTTAGAGAAAGAAAAACCAACACTTCCCATGTGGTTTTCCTCTTAAGCAAGGGGATATATGTAATAGAGTCAGTAGGTGATCAATCACAGGTAAAATGCATAAAAGACAGTGAAGGTTTTGGAAACCTTTTTTAAAGAGAAAAAGGAAATAGGTTCCCTCTTAGTGAGGGAGGTATATCTGACAGGGCTCATATTAGGCCCTGCCCTATGTGTGTTATATAGAAGGAAACCAGAAGCAAAGATCATATTACTATTTCTGTCTATCTTTTCTAACTTTCTATTAGACTGCACAGTCATTACCTCTATTGTACTATCTCCTAACTTTCTAATTTCTTACTTGCTGGGTTCCCTGATACATAACACAGAGATAGTGAAATGATAGCTGAGACAGGCAGCTATGACAGAGTGTGACATCAGCAGACTGATGTAATCGATCAGAGTGGTTGGCCTAGCAACAAGATGGGTCACATGCCTGGCAGCCAGCAGCTGTGGCTGTAATAATGCTGGTTGTGATGTCATACTAATTGAGGCACCATGCTGTCTATATAATCTGATGTCCTGAACTGAATTAGAGAGTCTGTGCCTGAGCCTGTCACTGTCTGTGCCTGAGTCTGTCACTGTCTATGCCTGAGTCTGTCACAATGTGTGCCTGAGTTTGTGTCTGTGTGGAGACTAACCTGCAGCCAGTGAGGAGAAGGAGAGAGATTTTCAGCAGAGGGACAGGCTGATTATTTCCTGCCGGAGAGATTCATCTGGAGACACTAGATGAGAGACGCTGACATTTTCCAATTAGTTTATTTGTTTTTGTTTTGTGTACAATAAATCGCCACTTGTGGTTTTTCTACAACTTCTCCTGGACTGCTCATGCTTCCTGACCTATAAGCTTCCAAAATATTTTGTGTTAGAGGTATCTGTGTTATTCTGAGTCAGAAGCCACACCACATCCAGAAACCTCACCACACACTGGAAACTGTATGTCCCATTTTGACACATTGAGTTCTGCTTGTAAGGTAGTCTTGAAACCAGCATAGCACACTAGGTGCCACACCAGTGTTGGACATTTTGGTCAGTAACAGGGGTTAATGACTGTGTCGAAGGCTTTGGTGAGATCTATGAAACTAGACCCCACCAGTTTGCCTTCATCCAAGGCCTTGTGTGCATAGTTCATAAAGTCCAGCAGAAACATAGAAACACAGAATTTGATGGCAGATAAGGACCGCTTGGCCCACCCAGTCTGTCCATTTCCCTACCTAATGGATAAGCTGCAGATCCTAGTTAACCAGCAGCCTACTTCTTTCTACCTCCACCCCCTAGAATTGCCTTATGGCTGTCCCATGCATGCTTGAATTCAACCACTGTTTTGACTCCACAACCTCCTCCGTAAGGCCGCTCCATGCATCCACAACCTCTCTGTGAAAAATACTTCCTTACATTACCTCTGGAGCCGCTCTCCATCTTCAAATTGTGTCCCCTTGTTCTTGCACACCTCTTTTGAAAGATGCTACCCTCTTGGAGTTTGTTGATTCCCTTGAGGTACTTGAAAGTTTCTATCATGTCCCCCCTCTCCCTCCTTTCCTCGAGGCTATACATATTAAGCTCCTTTAGTTCCTCTTCATATGCCTTCCAGTGCAGACCCTGCACCATTTTAGTTGCCTTCCTCTGGACAGCTTCCATCTTGTCTATGTCCTTGTGGAGATTGGGTCTCCAGAACTGCACACAGTACTCCTGATGGGGTCTCACCAGCTGTCTGTACAGAGGGATAACAACTTCCTGTTTTCTACTGGTGATGCCTCTCCCTATGCATCCCAGTATCCCCCAGCCCTCCTCACTGCCCTCTCACATTGCTTGCCCACCTTTAAGTCATCTGATATGACTACCCCCAGGTCCCTTTCCATTTTTGTTGTTGTTAGTATCTCACCCCCCATTGTGTACTCTTCCCCTGGGTTTTTGTTTCCCAGGTGCATTACCTTGCACTTCTTAGCATTAAATCTAAGCTGCCATACATTTGATCATTTCTCTAACCTTGCCAAGTCCCTTCTCATCCTTTCCACCCCACCTTGTGCATCAACTCTGTTGCAGAGCTTTGTGTCATCTGCAAAGAGACATACTTTTCCTTCTAGTCCCTCTGCAATGTCACTTACAAAGACATTGAAGAGGACCGGTCCTAATACTGAACCCTGCAGCACCCCACTAGTAACTCCCCTTTCTTCAGAGTGGACTCCATTTACTATTACTCTCTGTGTCCTATTCTCCAGCCAATTCTTTACCCAGGCTATCATCTTGGGACCCACTCCCAGGCTGGCTAACTTGTATATTAAACTTTTGTGTGGGACTGAGTCAAATGCCTTGCTAAAGTGTAGGTAGGCCATGTTCACAGCCCCTGCCTGATCTACTACTTTGGTCACCCAGTCAAAGAAATCTATCAGATTCGTCTGGTATGACCTTCCTGCTGTGAATCCGTGCTGCCTTGGGTCCTGTGCCCCTCTGGCCTCTAGGTACTCAACAATTCTTTCCTTCCGAAGTGATTCCATCATTTTCCCTATCACTGAGGTTAAACTAACAGGTCTGCAGTTTCCTGCTTCTGCCTGCTCCCACTTTTGTGAAGGGGAATCACATCTGACCTCCTCCAGTCCTCAGGTACCACCCCATCCTCCCATGATTTGCTAAAGAGGGTAGTCAGTGGTGTCACTAGTTCTACCCTTAGTTCTTTTAGACTTCTGGGATGAATCCCATCAGGCCCCATTGCTTTGTCCACCTTCAGTTTTAAGAGTTCTTTCAGAACCCTTTCTTCTATAAATGGGCTGGTATCAACTTCTGTATCCAGAGTGTTTCTATTGTTTGTTTTAGGTACCTTCCCCATTTCATTTGTAAATACTGAGCAAAAACATGTGTTTAGTATCTCTGCCTTTTCACAGTCACCCTCTGCCCACCGCCTCCCCTTTATTAAGCCTCACTATCCCTCCCTTAGTCTTCCTTCACTCCCTGATGTACCTAAAAAGGTTTTATCCCCCTTCTTAACTGAGTTGGCTATCTTTTCCTCAGTTCAGGCCTTTGCTGTTCTGACTGCCTTCCCAGCTTCCATTTGCAGTGGTTGTGCTGTGGCTTTGTCTGAAACCATGCTGGTTAGGGCAGAGCAGGCTATATTTGTTGAGGTAGTCAATGAGCTGACCAGCCACAATCTTTTCCAGTGCTCTGGACAATGGAGAGAGTATTGAGATGGGCCTATAGTTGGCTACCTAGGATTTGTCACCTCCCTTATGCACAGGTGTGACTTTACAGGCAGTGTGGAATTAAATTCGGGACCCCACCTACTACTGCTAACTGCCCCAGGGGAACTCCCACAGATAAAGGTTCTGAGCTTCCTGCATATGAATGTATGCAGCGTTGCCAAGAAACTTGACCAGGTCCATGCCTGGGTACTACATGCCAAACCTGATGTAGCAATGCTCTCAGCATCCTGGCTGAAAAATACTTTACCTGACAAAACATTTAACATACTAGGATACATCTTGATCAGGTGTGACAGGTTGACCAGAGGTGGTGGTGTTACCATATATATTAAAGATAAATTCCTAACCACCGATATTGTCTGCACATCAATGCCCAAAGAATTTGAATTTCTTGCCTTCAAAATTACCTTCTCACCTGGTATAGCCTTATTGGTAGCTGCATGCTATAGACCTCCTGCAGCAGGCCTGTGTATACTACCCCATATTCACTCTCTCCTGGAAAAAGCGAACATGGGATGCATTATCATGGGTGACCTTAACCTTAATTGGAACGATAGCAGTGCAAATAAGCTTAAGGACTTCTGCGATGAGCATGGGCTCACTCCAATTATCTCTGACATTACATGACCTAACAAAAAAAATTCTGCCCACAGTTCACTTCTGGAACTTATACTTGTCAACAAGCCACATAATATCTCTCATGCAGGGGTCTTCCACAATGATCTGAATGATCACTGTACAGTCGCCAGCGTTAGGTGTTCCCCCACACCTCCCGTCAACCTCTACTTTCAAGCTTAAGCGCAACCTAAAATACTTCAGTCTCCCGGCCTTCTTGACAGATCTTGGGAACATAAAATGGCAGGATTTCTACCTTGCATCCTCTGTGTCTGAAGCATTCTGTATCTTTCAGGATCTGCTAGTAAACATTGTTAACCAACACGCACACTTAAGGAAAATCAAATCCAGGAAATGCACACCTGATTGGTTTAGCCCACTACTTAAGAAGGCCTTACAGCATAGAGACACCCTTTGGAAAAGGGCAAGGAAGTTGCAGTCTGACACAGACTGGCTCTTCTTCCAGGTAGCCAGCAATATCTGCATCAAATTGGTATGGTAGTAGAAACAACGGTTCTTCATGTCAGCACTGGAGGCAAACAAAAACTGTTCCACCAATTTTTGGCAGATACTGAGAGAGGTTGAGGGTCATTCCTCTGCCACCCCGCTACCAGCCAAAATTATGTCAAATGACACCTCCTACACAGATAAGTCTGAGATCCTTGATCAGCTCAATAACCACTTCGTCACCGCAGGCCTCACATTCAGCATGTCACCTGTTAGTAAACTGAGCACCACAAGCACCGCCAGCATAGCTACTAGACCAGCCATAGCCTCTCCTACCAACTGCCCCCTCTTCAGGTTCCAGTCAGTCTCCTACAAACTGGTGGAGTGCCTGCTCCTCTCACTGCACACCAAAAAGAGAGCTGGTGCTGATTCGCTTGAACCCTTCTTCTTAAAAGCAGGTTCCTATTATCTGGCAGCTCCAGTTGCCCATCTTTTTAACAACTCATTATCCCAAGGGGAATTGCCACCTAGTTGGAAAACCGTGCACATTATCCCCCTGTTCAAGTCAGGAGACCCCACTGACTTGAACAACTATAGGCCTATTTTGTTGCTTCCTGTTTTATCCAAGCTACTTGAAAAAATTGTAAACTCTCAATTAAGAGAGTACTTGGATCAAGAGAAAATCCTAAATCCAGTCCAATCAGGTTTCAGACCCAAGCACAGTACTGTGTCTGCTCTCGCCAAAGTGTCAAATGACTGGATAAAGGTCCTGGACATTAAACAGCACAACTATGCACTCTTCCTTGACCTCAGCAAAGCATTTGATACGGTTGATTATTACATACTTCTTCATTCCCTGAGTAGCATCAGTCTAACCTATGCTGCAGTAAAGTGGTTCCGCTGCTACCTCACAAATCATAAACAGCAAATTAAAGCCCAAGGGGAATTCTTCTCACTAAAATTACTGCCCTGATGCATTCCGCAAGGTTCCATTTTGGGACCTATCCTCTTCGCCCTTTACATCTACCACATCGATTCTGACATGGTTGCTGGAAATGTTCATCTCTTCGCAGATGACACAGTGCTGTACACAACCAACTCCTCCTTGGACATTGCATACAAGGAGCTACAGCAGGATTTTATCATCCTCTAGCACAACCTACTGAATATAAAGCTCTTGTTAAATGCAAAAAAACAAAAGCTATGATTATCTCTCCATCCCACAATACGGGGATACCTGGGACGCCACAGATTACTACCCTTCTTAATGAACCACTAGAGCTAGTGGATAAATTTAAATATCTGGGAGTCTGGTTGGATAACAAACTCACCTTCACTGTACGAGTTAACAAAAAAGCTAAGGCAGCACCTCTGTATTTTCTACCTCATAAGATGCCTACTCACCCTGGAATCTAGAAAGCGACTGGTTCAAACAACCTTTCTTGCCCTGATTGACGATTCCAACTTTCTATACAGCCATTTCCCCCCCGTATACAGTCCAAAAGCTGCATACACTCTATAGAAACATAGAAACATAGAATTTGACACCAGATAAGGACTGCTTGGCCCACCTAGTCTGCCTATTTTCCTACCTAACATATAAGCTGAAGATCCTAGTTAACCAACAGCTTACTTCCTCCTACCCCCCACTAGGACTGCCTTATGTCTGTACCATGCATTCTTGCATTTCCCCACTGTTCTTGAATCTACAATCTCCTCAGGGAGGCTGTTCCATGCATCCACAACCCTCTCCATGAAAAAATACTTGCTCTCATCACCTCTGAGCCATCCCACCTCTATCTTCAAATTATGCCCCTTGTTCTTGCACATATCTTTTTCTGAAAGATACCACCCTCTTGGACTTTGTTGATTCCATTGAGGTACTTGACAGTTTCTAGCATGTCCCCTCTCTCCCTTCTTTCCTCAAGGGTATACATATTTAGCTCCTTTAGTCTTTCTTCATATGTCTTCTGGTGCAGACCCTGCACCATTTTGGTTACCCTCCTTTGGATAGCCTCCACTCTGTCTATGTCTTTTCAGAGATGGGGTCTCCAGAACTGCACACAGTACTCCACATGGGGTCTCACCAACTGTCTGTACAGAGGGATAGCAACTTCCTGTTTTCTACTATTGATGCCTCTCCCTATGCATCCCAGTATCCGCCCAGTCTTCCTTACTGCCTTCTCACATTGCTTGCCCACCTTTAGGTCATCTGATATAATTACCCCCAGGTCCCTTTCCATTTTTACTTTTGTCAGTATCTCCTTCCCCATTGTGTACTCTTCCCCTGAGTTTTTGTTTCCCAGTTGCACTACCTTTCGCTTCTTTGCATTGAATCTGAGCTGCCATACATTTGACCAAACCTCCTATCTTGCCAAGTCCCTTCTCATCCTTTCCACTCCATCTTGTGTATCAACCCTGTTGCAGATCTTTGTATTGTCTGCAAAGAGACATACTTTTCCTTCTAGTTCCTCTGCAATGTCACTTATAAAGACATTGAAAAGGACCGGTCTCAGTACTGAACCCTACGGTACCCTGCTAGTAACCCTCCTTTCTTCACTATCATTGTGCATTGAGATTTGTTCTTGACTTGCCCTCACAGACTCATCACTGCTCATAGTATCAAGCATTAGATTGGCTGTCCTTCTCCACGAGGAGGCAAATAAATGACCTCATGTGGCTATTCTGGGCTTTGTCCAACGAACTACCACCCTATATCTGTGACTTGTTTGAAAGTTCAAAGGGTGCCTACAGACTAAGAAACTCTTCATTTGTCCTCCTTAAGCTACCAGGAACAAGGACATGTGTTGGCTTAACTGCTATTAGCTCCTTTTTACCAGCTCCTTGGAATAGCATGCAAAAATTACTTAAACTCTCCCTGCTGCCCAGCTGTTTTATATTTAGGGGCTGTTCTACAGAGGTCTGAAAATGGCATGTGATTGTTTCAGGTAAAGCCTTACCCTGCTCAACTAGGTCCCTTAACCGCTGTAATCCTGGGCGACCTATTTCACCATGTTGGCCAGCATCCCTTTAGGGCAACCACTGCCCCACCTCCCCCCTCATCAATTAGCTTTGCAGGGGGCCTCATTCTATTAGGCTGTCCTATTTTTCCCTCTACTATGTGTCTGATAATCTTTCTTCCCACTGCCTTTCTTTATGTCACTCCTTCCTCTACTCACTTGTACTCTATAAGCTACAACCTGTATATGCTGTACTTTAAGTGCCTATATTTGCACTTGCTTTACATGTCTGATTCATCAAAGTACTGACCTTGTATATTGTAACTGCCTGTACCGATGTCTACAGCTGTATCATGTTGCCTACTGTAAGCAAAAGTATGCTCTGTGTCCAGGACCATCTTAAAAATGAACTTGCTTAATGATGTAACTGCCTGGTTAAATAAAGTTTGATTGGTTGATTGATTGATTGATTGATTGATATTAAAACTATAAACAGGAATCTGCCTCTATCTTCAAAATCAAACAAAGGGGCAGAGGACACTGCAGAGCAGGATACTGCTGCACAGGAGCTAGCACTACAAAACTCACCCAAAACAAGGACAAAACAGAAAAAAGCAAAAAGGAAATCCAAAACACTTCTAATCATAGGAGACTCCATGATTCAGGGAGTTGATACAAACCTCCTGCTGGGGGTGATGGTTAGATGTCTCCCTGGTACATAAGCGCTGCGAGACACTGATCGCATTGCTAAAATTGTTCATGAAGCAGGAGAAAACATCAATGTCCTGGTAAAACATATGGGCTAACAATCTCGCCAACTGGTCAGTTGTGGAGACAAAGGAATACCTGACCAGGCTGTGAGACAAACTGTGATCCATTTCATCTTGCATCTCCTTCTCTGAGATCCTGCCAGTCTGGGAGAGGGGGGCAGATGGACGGAAGGTCAGAGAAGGGGAGATAGGGGAGCTAAACATGTGGTTCAATGGGTGGTGCCAGGAAAAAGGACACCAATTTGTAGGTAACTGGCAACAGTTTTGGGAGCAAAAGTGCATTAAATTCAATGGACTGCATCTGACGAAGGAGAGAGTCAGTGCACTGGGGCAGACGTTTGATGCCTTTGCAGAATATTTAAACTAGCAAAAGGGAGGGGGTGCAGCACCTGATACACTGAATGGAAGAACACCCTTCCACCCTCAGCTAGTGATCAAACAGGAGTTCAGCATGTTTGTAGTTCATTTGTATCAACAGGTAAGGAAAAAGATCTGGCTCCCCAGAAAACGTGCAGGAGAAAAGCCAGACCTCGTACAACAACTAACACACTGAAATCTGGACAATGGAAAATCATGTACACAAATGCCCACAGTCTGGGAAACAAGATCCCAGACCTGGAGGTAACAATGGCAGAGGCTAAACTGGACATAGTACCATTAGCGAGACATTGTTCACCTGTAACCACACTTGGGAGACTTCAGTACCTGGCTTTGTACTGTTCAGAAAAGGCTGAGGTGCAAAAAGGGGAGGTGGAGTGGCCCTATATATCAATGAAAATATCAAAGCTGAAGAAATTTAGAATACACTTAAGGGGCCAGAGGAACTGTGGATCACCCTGGAAAAAGGAAATGGGAGAACCATACGAACTGGGGTTGTCTACAGGCCTCTATACCAGGGGGAGGACATAGACAAATTACTGTTAGAAGATATACAAAACATGACAGCTAAAGAAGAGGTTCTGATAATGTGAAACTTCAACATGTCAGATACAGATTGGTCAATACCAGCAGGAGCATCTGCCCGAACAAGATACAGAGTGGATTCCCTGTGGGGGAGGGCCTCAAACAATTGGTGCAACAACTGACAAAAGACAGGGCTATCCTGGATCTAGTACTGACTAACGGGGAAACGATCACATATCTCTATGTAGAAGGTCACCTGGAGGCCAGTGACCATTACATGGCATGGTTCAATTTGGTCACTAGAACTAAATCATCCCATTCCAAGGCAAAAATATGGGACTTCAGAGGAGTTGACTTTGATAAGATGGCCAACAGAGTTAAGCTAGCCCTGAAAAGATAAAATACAGATGAGGGAGTACAGGACATAAGGCAAGCATTAAGGATGCAATACCTGAAGCAACATTCCATTGTGTTAGGGAGAAAAGCAAGAGCAAAAGTAGGAAGAAACCACTTTCGCTCTCAAAAACAGTAGTAGAAAAAAATCAGATCCAAAAGGTTGTCCTTTGAGAAATATAAGGGAACAGCAGTGGGACGAAGATAGGGAGTCATACCAAACTTCCCTAAGGGAAGCACGAAAGCCAGTAAGGCAGACAAAGGCCCAAACAGAGGAAACACTAGCACGAACAGTAAAAGAAGGTGACAAGACTTTCTATAGATACATTAGTGAAAGGAGAAAGTTCAGAGGGGGTACTGCTAAGATCAAAGGGGATAAGTGTGGGTGTGGAGGAGAACCAAGGAAAAGTATAGCTCTAAATAGATACTTCTGCTCAGTATTTAGTAAGGAGAAGGTAGGGCAGGGCCCACAGCTCAGCACCATGGACAAAGGGGGGAGGGAGGTGTGCACAGATCTCCTCACAAAAGAAAGGGTCCTACAAGAGCTTGCTAAACTCAGGGTGGATAAGGTAATGGGACCTGATGGCATACATCCCAGGGTATTAAAGGAGCTTAGGGTGGAACTAGCAGAGCCATTAGCAGAACTGTTTATTGAGTCTCTGAGCACAGGAGAGGTCCCAGAATACTGGAGAAGGGCTCATGTGATCCCACTCCAGAAGAGTGGTAGCAGGGAGGAGGCAGGGGAATACAGACCAGTCAGTCTTACCTCAGTATTGGGCAAGATTATGGAAGCACTCCTTAATGAAAGGATAGTACAACACCTGGAATCCATAGGAGCACAGGATCCAAGACAGCACTGGTTTACAACAGGAAGGTCCTGTCAAACTAATCTCACAGATTTCTTTGACTGGGTAACTAGAGTGGTGGACCAAGGGGGTGCAGCTGATGTTGTCTACCTTGACTTCAGCAAAGTTTTCGATACTGTTCCACATAGAAGATTGATTAATAAGATGGGTAGGCTCAGGGTCAGTCAGAGGTTGGTCAACTGGGTGGCAAACTGGTTGGCGAGCAGAAAACAGTGATGGCAAATGGTGTACAGTCAGAAGAGATGTAAGTGACAAGTGGGGTACCTCAGGGATCAGTCATGGGGCCAGTCCTCTTCAACATCTTCATCAGTGAGATTGCAGATGGACTGGAGGGTAAGGTTTGTCTGTTTGCAGATGACTCCAAGATCTGCAACAGAGGAGATAATCCAGATGGGGTGGGAAGAATGAGAAGAGATCTGGAAAAACTGACAAAATGGTCAGAAGAGTGGCAACTGGGCTTTAATGCAAAGAAGTGCAAGATCAAGCCACATAGGGAAGAGAAATCCTGAAGCTACCTATAGGTTGGGAGGGAAGTTGCTGGCAATCACAAGGGAAGAAAGAGACTTGAGCATCATCATCATCAGCGATGACCTGAAATCATCCACACAGACCACTAAAGCAGTAGGCAAGGTTAGAGGGGTGTTGGGGTGTATTAGTAGGGGTATCAAAAGTTGTAACTCTGGTTTGCCCCCATCTGGAGTACTGCATGCAGTACTGGAGGCTGCAACTGCACAAGGACATTAACAAAATGGAGGCAGTCCAGAGAAGGGCAACCAAAATTGTGCAGGGACTGCATCAGAAAACATATGAGGAGAGATTAATGGAGGTCAATATGTATACCATAGAGTAAAGGATGGTGAGAGGTGATATGATCGAAACATTCAGACATGTTAAGGACATTAGCAAGGTGAAAGAGTCTAACATGTTTCAATATAAGAAAAATAGCAGGACAAGAGGACAAAGCATGAGATTAGAGGGAGGCCGATTATGGGTAATGTGAGGAAGTTCTTTTTTACAGAAAGGGTGGTGAATGCATGGAATGGCCTACCTCAGGAAGTGGTGGATATGAATACTTTGTAGGGCTTCAAACAGGTATGGGATAGGCATAAGGGAGCAATACGGATGAGTATGAATAGATAGGTCATTGACAGAGTAAAGGCCTATGGCAGATTCATAAGGTAGAACAAATGGGCAGACTGGATGGGCCTTGCGGTCCTTATCTGCTGTCAACTTCTATGTTTCTATAACAAATGTTTCTGATTCTTACCTAAGGCAGATTAATGGAAATGGGATAGTAGTTCTCAAATGCCGAGAAGCCCCGCCCATGTGAATGGCAGAACTTTTGATCTCTTCAACACCTGATGAACAGTACAGGTGTGGAAAGAAAGGTTTAGTAGCTCAGAGCCTGAGGAGGAGATAGCAGGTGCAGAGGGTTGTAAAACTTTAGGGTCACTCTCATCTGCTTTTTACTCTGAGCAGATTAAGGGGAGTCACAGTAAAAAAACTCAGCTGAATACCTCTTAAGCTTTTATCTATCAAAAGTGGGATTCTCTCCTTCAAAATGTTAGAAAATATGGGGCACTTCATCGAGTCTTAGAGATATATGTTCAGAACATTGTGGAAACATGACTTACATATGAAATGTTTGCTGTCCACTGAACGTCACATTTTTCACATTAATCATAATGAAATATCCCTCTGTATTGTTGTACTGTACCCTCCCAGGTCATGCCTGAAAATAGTCATTGATATTTCTAGTGCACCTACACGGTACACAAAAACTAAATAAATAAATGACTTTTTTCTTTTAAATCAGCACCTCCTCAATATGGGATGGAAGGCTTCAGTGAAATATGATGTGGAACATTGCCTTTTGAGGTGGGGCAATTGATAGGTATGTGGGGTGTGATAATCTGAAAAAAGGAAGTTGCAGAATGTCAGAACCAACTAAACTACACCACAAAAAAAGAAGAACTAAAAAGACCCAGTTACTTTTTACTCAGGCCAAGCAGAGTAAACACTACATAGTTCAGATACTGCTTTTAAAAGGACTGTGAGCTTTGAAAGCCAGGCCAACATGTTGCCTTTGTTATTCAGGCAAAGAAGGAAAGGTTGATGATGTTTATAAAAAATACAACTAAAGAACAAAAAATCTGGTCTCTAGTGGCTCCAGAGACGACACAGGCAGGATGGTTTTGTTATCCAGAAGAAATTCCTTAGGGGAGTTACAGGCATTGCTTGATAGGAATACTGTAATGAGAAATACACTTTTCCAGCATGCAAAAATTAAATCTAACTTCTCTTTTTTCTTTCTCTATTAGTACCTGCCATCTACATTTTATTATCAGCCACCAGTCATGAATGCCAGGGTTGATGAAGCACTCTGTAGCATTTGTCTGTCCATTTGTTCTGTGTTTCCAGTTATCCATCCCTGCTGGCATACAAAATGTTTTGTTTATGTTTTTACTGCACACAAGCATTATGTCATGTAGACTTCTATAATGTTAAGGCTATGTTAAGGCTATTTTAATTATTCCTAATAATAAATACATTTATTTATTTGAAAATTGGTAACTGGGAAAGACACACTGAGCCAAATCCTGTTTCTAGGTCTGTCCAGGGGAAAAGGAAGCAAGAGAAAACTGAAGTAAAATACACAATAGCATTTCACTGATACAAAAATAAAGTGCAGTTATAGCACAATATAGAACAGCTACAGAAGTGCAAATGAAACAGCAGCAAGGCACAGCATGTCAAAAATAATACTGTATCAGACAAGAGACCTGATTGACTGGTGCATTCCTACCCCTTGGGGGAAGGAAGTACAAAGGTAGTGAGGAAATGAAACCAGTAAGCAGGTTAGGGGAGACCCAGAAAGAAGCCCAGCACATGGATGGTAGGGGCTCCAGGTGGGGGAGGCATCAGGAGGATGGGTAAGAGGAGCAGGTGGGGAGGAAGAAGTTTTAACTGGTACCTGAATGAGCCAAAGGAGGTGGAGAGGTGGGTGAAGGAGAGTAGCAGGTTCCAGAGTGGGGGATTTAGATAGGAGAAGGTATATTGTCCAGCTAAAGAGCAGGGGTGAGGAATGACAAATGTCTGACGATCCCTGGAGCAGAGGGAACATAAGGCAGGAGGGGGGGCAGGAGAGAGTGGTGAGGAGAGGTAAGAGGGAAGAGAGAATGGAACCAAACCAGTATTTCAATATGGAGGTAAGAGTGAGAGTGAGACTAGAGACATGAGTGTAGGGTAAGGATAGATCTGGAGATGTAGAGGGAGTAGTAGTGAGTATGACAGAAGGGGTTTGTAGCAAAAGCAGCAAAAGGTGTTACAGAGAGTGGCCAATCTGGCAAAGGAAGTGAAAAGGGAGGTGCCATGGACTACATCTGCATAGTCAAATACAGGGAGCACCATTTAGGTAACATACTTCCTGCACATCTGTGGAGATAAGCAGTCTTTGTTGTATAATGCAGCAAGCTTGGGGCAGAATTTTACCTGGATGGCATCAATGAGGACTGAGAGTCAAGCCTACTGTCAAGTCACACTTAGAGGTACCTGAAGAGCTGCATGGCTTCAAGGGAAGTGCCATCCAATTTGATGGAAACAGGGAGGGTCGGGAGTCTGAACAGTTTCTGGCTGGTGCCAAAGGTCATGAACACTCTTTTTTTTGTGTTTTCCTAGCACTGGTTGGATTACAGCCAGTGCAGAATGTAGTGAATGTCTTGCTGTAGAAGGTCTTCAACAGCTGTGGTACAGGGACCAGAGCTGAAGATGACTGTGTTTAGCATGTTTATATGCTAACTGGCACAGACAGAGCAGAGGTAGTTCAGGAAAATGGAGAAGAGGATAGGATCCAAGATGGAGTCCTGGGGGACCCTAGCTTGGATGGGTAGTGGAGATAACAGAACACCTCCTACTTATATAGACTGTTGATGGCCCATAAGGTAGGAATGGAATGAATCAACAGTGGGAGCTGAGAGTCCAACAGAGCTCAGCTTGTTCAGGAGGAGTGGATGGGACACCAAATGAAAGACTTTGGCCAGATTGATAAAAATATCAACCATGATGTGCCCCTGATCCATCCCAGAGAAGATGAAATCTGTGACATGCAGCATCAAGAAGACAGTAGAATGGTGCTTCTGGAAGACAGACTGGAAGGGGAAGAGGAACTTGAAGGATGAGAGGTAGTTGTAATGTCTGGAATACACAAATTTCTATTGTAGCTTTGTAAGGAAGAGGAGGAGGAGGGAGATTAAATAGAAGTTGCCTGGGGAGAAGGGATTACCCCTTTTGTGAAGTGGAATAACTTTGGTGGTCTTCAGGACTGAGAAACAGTGCAGAAGAGAAATGCTAGCTTGAGAAGGTAAGTAAGGGGAGATGCAATGCAGAGCTAAGAAGTGGAGAAGCTTAGGGTACAGCCCATCATGGCTAGACTTAGGCTGGGGGAGGAAGGACAAGCAGGGATTCCTGAATAGTGACGGGGGAACAGAAACCTGGAGAGGGGTGGGAAGAGAGGATGAGAGAACAGGTGGGAATTAAGAGAAGCCAGAAAGGGGAGTAGGGTGGTCACGGGTAGTGAAGTACTCATTGAAGTAAACAGAAACCAACAGAGGATCAGAAACACCTGAACCATTAATCATAGGATTTGGGAATAGACTGGGTCAAAGAGGGAATGGATTAACTTCAAGAATTTAGCTGGGCATTAAGGTTGCTTTGGAGGTTGGCCTTTAAACAGTGCAATTTCACAGGTCAGATACCCTTCGTACAACTGTTACTCTGAACCCTGTAAGAGAGGAGTCAGGGAGAGAGAGGGATGATTTGTAGTGGGCCTTTTTCATTGGTTTCATAGGCTGTTTTGAACATAAATGGACAACTTGCCCTCTTCTGCTCATTCATCATTATTGATTATAATCCTTATTTTCTATTTAGTAAATGATTATCCAATTTTATCTTAAAATCCTGCATACTACCACTTCCTACAACCTCCAATGGCAGACTGTTTCAAACACTCACCACACTCTGTTAGAACCATATTCCCCTATTTTTCGTTCTGCTAATTTCTCCATGTAGCTTGACTACGAGATCTAGTTGTAAACTCCGCTTTTTTCATTTCTATCCCTATGCAGTCCCACAAATCATTATTCTCAAATGCAACATACACAAAACACAGATCTTCTCTCATCCTCCTATATTCCAAGTAAAGTCCTAGTCTTTCCAGTCTCTCTGCATAATCTAAATCCTGCATATCCACAGTCCTCTTGACTGCTCTCCTTTGCACTCTCTCCAAACATCAGATCCCCTCCTTTGTACATGGTGACCAAAACTGACTGCAATATTCCAATTGGGGCCTCACCAATGCCTTATACAGAGACATCATGACCCTCCTGTCCCTACTCTGAATGTGTCTCTTAATGCAACCCAGTATGTTATATAATTTTTTGCTGTGTCACTCCAATGCCATTTCATGAATAAATCATCTGTAATAATAATGCCTAGATCCCCTTCTTCCTGTGCTACTTCCAGCTCTTTCCCATTTAATGTATATTTTGCCTTTTTATTAAAACTCCCCAAGTGCATGACCTTGCACTTTTCTGTGTTGAATTCCAATCTATACTATTCTGCCCATTTCTCCAATCTCTGTAGTGCTCTCCTTAAGTTTTCAATCTCGTCATCATTCCTTATTGTAGATCCTTATTTAGAATCATCGATAAATTTAGCTAATCAAATGGTGTCTTCAAAATACATGGCAGAAACATACATCTTGATTAGACACAGTCCCAATACCAATCCCTGCAGCACCCTACTTGTCACCCCATCCAGTCCAGCAGTTCCCCTCTCAAGGAGACCCTTTGCCAACTATCAGTTAGCCATGACTCAGTCCATTTAACCAACCTTCCATTTACTCCCATACTCTGAAGTTTTTCAGTCAATTGTAAGTGATCTACAGTATCAAAAATCTTTTGATAATTAAAGAAAATCACATCTTCAGGTATCTCTCTACCTAGGGACCTACTGACTCTTTCATAAAAACTCAATATATTTGTCAAACACAACACAGGCAAGATCATGGGGCTTATACTGGTTAAAGATTTTGATGATAATCCAGAGATAGTGAGAAGTTTTGACCCTAGATTTCCTGAGGGGTGTGTGCTTGTCCCAGACTAAGGAGAGAAACATCTATATCAGATGCAGAGAGAATGCCTGACCAATCTGTTCAGTGAAGTTGCTCAGGACAGCATTAATGTTTAGTGGCCAGAGGAACCTGGAGAATAATATTAATATTATTAATAATTATATTTTTGGAAAGAGTCAATGTGCAAAATAGACACATCAATCAGTCAATCAATCAAACTTTATTTAACCAGGCATAGACACCATTGAGCAAGCTCAATTTCAAGGTGGTCCTGGACAATGACAAGTTACAGGCAAGGGTAAACAAAGCACAAAAATACATGTGGGGTATCACAACAGATGACAGTATTACAGTTTGGAACAGATAGTAAATCAGTAACATGTACAAAAAATACATGTGGGATAACAGACGGGTCATAATATACCAGATGGCAATATTACAAGCAGATTGAGGGAGTCAGGCATTATCAGCATATATATTATGAATCAGCCTGTGTAAAGGAGGTGGAAGAGAGAAAGAGAGTGAGAGAAAGAGAGAGAGAGAATGAGAAGGAAGGTAACAGTGTTGGGTGCCCCATAACTTGAGGGCTAAGCGTAACTAAGAGCCCAATAGCTCAAACAAAGATTTGGTGGTTAAGGAGCTGGGTCACCTAAAGCAGTTGCAGGTTTCAATCAGGTAGCCAATTAACATTGCTTTGAAGGTGAATGGTCCAGGAAGGGTATAACATTTTAGGGAGCTTTGCATGGTATTCCAAAGGGAAGGGAAGGAGTAGTTGATTGTAGCCGAGCCATGAGATGTTTTTGTTCTAGGTATCTGAAAGCAAAGTATGGAGAAGCGCCTCAAGCCAGAGGCACCCTTTGCATGCTCGAAGAGGCTCGAAATGTACGCCAGAAGTTTATCAGACAGTGATCTGTAGAACCAGAGAAGAACATTCCTTTTCCTCCTCATAGGAAGGGAGGACCACATGGGAAAATGAAACACAAGGCTACCTTTATTATAAACATTAGCATCCAGACTTTCAGTGGTCTGCAGCTGTAGGAAAAATACCGTCAAGCTTTGATGATTTTTTTATTCACAGTCTTATGAGAAGATGACAGTAATGTTCTAATTCAGACACATTTTGCAACATTTTAACTTGTTTGTACCATTCATCAGGCAAAGCCACAGAACAATGGTCAAATATCCTGCAAATGGAAGGTGTATGCCAACACATCTGAAATGAGGTCATCTAAACTGCCATAAATAAAAATAAATGTAATTTTCAATCACTATGAGGGGAAGTACAAAGTGGGTAAATTCCAGCTGTATGTTTCTCAGTCACAGCATACACAGACACTGGCACATTCTGAATGGCACTGCAACAATTCCAAATTGTTATTGAGATGTCAGAAGGAACACAGGGTTTTCAGCTTTTAACTCCAAGGCATTTTATTTATTTATTTTATTTATTTATTCAATCTCAGATTACAAGTACCTTTGAGTGCAAGGCCGCTCATTTACAAAGGTTCCACATCAGTGGGGAAGGGGTTACAGTTAGACAGGGAGTACAACAAGATGATGTTAAAAAAATACAGTACAGTATGTATGGTACACCTTTAAACGAGATGATTACTAGAGCAATATTAAATAGTGAATAAACAGTATGGAGAGCCAGCATGGTGAGCTGACAGTTATGCTGCAACAAACAGTCAAGTGAATACATCCGGAGCATACAGTGACAGATTAAGCAAGGGAGGCAGAAGGGAGTTAAGATAGAGGAGTAGATGAAGGTGGTGGCATTGTGATGTTGATCAGAATGGAGTGTAGTAGCCAGTGGCTTTGTCAAATGTTGTGGGGGGGTAGGAGGAGGTAGGGAATAGAGGGAGGGCAAGGTGAAAGGGTGATGTGGACGATCGGTGCCATGTAAGTGCTGAAATGCAAGTGCCAAAGGGTGTGGACAGGGTGCCACAGTACACACAGCTGAGGTTGACAGACAGGAACTAGGATTGGGTGGGACAATCACATGTGCTTTCAGTTATATTATGATGCTGGAGCAATTGTTTAAACTGTGCAAGCTTGGTCAGTTTGGTCAATTCACTACACAGGCTATTGAACCAAAGTGGGGCTCTGTACAAGAAGGATCTTTGGTACTGTGCAGTTCAATACCGTGGGATGAGGAGGTGTTCAGATTCGGAGGTACGGGTGTGCTGGGTCTTAAGGGATTTATTCAACAGGTATCCAACTCCTGGAGACAAGAGCCCAAGAAGCTTTTTTTTGGTCAGCAGGCAAGTTTGATACTTGATTCTATCAGTTAGTTGAAGCCACCCAGTTTTGGCATATAGATCACAGGTGTGGGCAAGACGAGCAGCACCTGTGATTAGCCTACATGCTTTGTTCAGAGCAACAGTTAGCCATTTGAGTGATTTGGTTGTGGCACCTCCATATGTTACTAAGCCATAGTCAATGACCAATAGAACCAAGCTGTGGATTTCAAGCTTCAGAGCTTCTGGAGTCAGACACCATCTATATCTATAGAGGAGCCCAATCCTGGTGTTAATGTTTCTAGTAACATTCTCTATGTAAGGTATATAGGTGAGATGACTGTCCAAGGTTACACCAAAGTACTTAAAATGTTGTAGTTGCTCTAGAGGGGCTCCAAGGTTGTTTAGAACAGTGAGAGTATGGGCCTTGTACTTAAGGCGAGAAGATGAAACCAGCAGCACTTTTGTCTTTTTGTAGTTTAGCACCAATTTGTAGGTATTAAACCAGCTCTCAAACTCTATAAATCCAAGTTGTAGGTTGGTTTGAAGTGTGTTTGGGTCAGGGTGGCTTGCGAAGGTGACAACGTCATCTGCATATAGGAGTGTCCACTGATGACAAGCAGATGGCAAGTTATTCAGGAAGATACAGAATGGGAGAGGACCCAGGATTGATCCTTGTTGTGGTACACCAGACCGGATAGCCTTCTGCTCTGAGATGACATTAGCTATC
This sequence comes from Neoceratodus forsteri, assembly GCA_016271365.2. Taxonomy (NCBI): domain Eukaryota; kingdom Metazoa; phylum Chordata; order Ceratodontiformes; family Ceratodontidae; genus Neoceratodus; species Neoceratodus forsteri. The sequence continues at coordinate 249,357,356 of CM057453.1, forward strand.
TTCACCCTTTGTGATCTATCTCCTAGGTAGCTCGTGAACCATTTCAGCATTTGTGGTGAGAGACCAATTTTTGTGAGCTGACCGAGTAGGAGTGGGTGATTCACAGAATCAAAAGCCTTAGTTAAGTCAACAAAGGCCACTCCTACAAGATTGCCTTGGTCAATGGATTGTTGAATGTAGCTGGTGAATTCTAGCAGTGCTGTGGTGGTGCTGTGTCCTTTTCTAAAACCATACTGTTGTGGGCATCGGATGGAGTAAGTTTCCAGGTAATCCACAAGCTGGTTTGCAACTATCCATTCCAGCACCTTGGATAGGGGAGGAAGAATTGATATAGGCCAATAGTTGCTATGCAGGGATTGATCACCAGACTTATGAACTGGGGTAACCAGTGCAGTTTTTCACACTTGTGGGAACTGAGACAGAGCTAGTGAGAGGTTTAGTATCTTAGTTATGGGTAAGAGCACTTCCTCTAGTGTGAGTACAATTAGTTTGAGGTCCAGAGAGTCTCCACTATACCTTGACTTCCCCAATACCCTATTTAGAAGTTTTCTACCAGGGTTATTGAGATCTTCCTAAAGTAGAGTGGAGCATGTTCAGGGCTCTTTACTGCAGCTCTACTTGTAGCTTCAGAGTCAGAGTTATCCTCAAAGACATCTAGAGGGAGTACGCTGTTTAAGTTGGTGAAGGCATCATTAAAAGTGTTTGCGATTTTGAGCGGAGCAAGTGTGGGGGTGTCTTCAAGGTTTAGCATTGAAGGGATACCTTGGAATATTTGCCAGTGATATCTTTAATGTTTGACCAGACTTTTCTGCTGTCTCCCCAGATATTGGTCAGCATCTCCTTGTGGTGCTTAATTTTTGCTTGCTGAATACCTTGTGTGCAGGTATTTCTTGCAGTTCTGTAAGCTTGAAGATCCTGGGGTTTACCAGAGGCTTTGGCACAGTACCATAGATTGTACCATTGTTTCATACTGGTTATGAGGTCATGTGTTATCCATGAGTTCACTATGCCTCAAACCTACATCTTTTTAAAAAGGACATGTGTATCACAGGCTGAGCTGAAAACCTTGATGAAGTGCTCAAGTGCTGTGTTAATGTCATTGGTGGTGTCCAACATAGTCCAGTCCTGATAACATAGTTGTTGTTTTAAAAGGTCCAGGCGACAACATTTTAGTACTCTGTTGTAGATAGTTAGTGGAGATGGAGTATGGAATTTGTTTGACCAGTGACAAGTGACAGGGGAGTGATCATTAAGGGAGTCAGGGTGAACCGTTACATTAGAGATATGATCTGGGTGATTTAAGATTATCCAATCCAGGGTGGTACTTGTTTTTGCATTTGCATATGGCCTGCACAGATCATGGTATTGCACAATGCACATGGTACAATGTCAAGCCTAGCCATGGACAGTACCAAGCATAAGGGCATCTCAGTGAGAAGTACCCCCTCAACTCCCTTTTGATTTTTTTTTACTTGTGATCCAGTGGTTCTCCTTTTTTAACCCTAGAATCCATCATCAGCTGGTGATCTGTTGGTCACCAATATATTGGGTCCAATGTCCAGATTTTGGTGGTATTCAATGTATTGAGGTATCCCTGCCATAACCTGCTTCTAGCATGCACTCAGGCCAATGTGGTAGCAATCTAGTCAAAGATGGTTCAGTGGACCATTTGTATGGCAACCTATGCCAATATCATGTCCACTTACAAATCTTTTGCAAGTGTTCAGGAATGTGTTGCAATCCCCACTGAGCATGGTTTGATTGCAGTGCTAATGTAGTTTATGTAATTGTTATTGGCACTAAATCACAATGACATCTTAGCTGAATAACCCATGCAATTGAGAATGGGACTGATGTCATTGCCACTTGCACCTTTTTATTTATTTCCTACTTTTTCTTCAAGCTCATAGTTATTTTGTAAAATTTCTCTTTACCATTGATCGCTCAGCTGAGCTAAGTTTGTACCAATTTCCAAGGCAATGCAGACAGGAGCACTAAGAGGTTAACTGACCTGCCCAATGTTACAGAGTGAGTATGTGGCTCTAGCATGGTTTGAACCTGCAATCTCCTGGCCCCCAAACCAGAGCTCTAACCAATAGACTATGCTGTCTGCAATAATATGGTACCAATAGCTTATGTTGTACTGTCACAAATGGAGTGCTTCAGAACTCGGTGTTGGGCCCTGTTCTGTTAAACATATTCATTGGGGACATTGGTGATGGCATCCAGGGCAAGATTGCCCTGCTTGCAGATAACAACAAGCTGGGAGGGCAAGTAGACAGCCAGGAAGGGGCTAGGGAACTACAAAAGGACCTCCAAAAATTAGAGAAATGGTTGAGCAGGAGGCTAGGAGGCTGGTAAGGACAGAGGTTTGGGTTTCTATTCTGTTTTAACTGAAATATTTGAATAGTTTTGTACATGAAATTAGTTCTGTGTGTTAAAAATTACTACTTTAAGTTAGAACTGTTACTTGGGCTGTGATATTGTAACTTTTGGGGCTTAGGAACAGTTGTTTGGCAGTGATAATTAGAGTGAAATTTAAATGTGATGTTTGCCTGGTGTTAGAGGGAGGGAGGGGAAATTAACAAGAATCATCTTGTCTCTCATTGTTCACTTGGGAACATAAACAGGAGGCTGGTAAGGACAGAGATTTGTGTTTATATTCTGTTTTAACTGAAATATTTTGAATAGTTTTGTATGTGAAATGAGTTCTGTGTGTTAAAAATTACTACTTTGAGTTAGAACTGTTACTTGGGCTGTGATATTGTAACTTTTGGAGCTTGGGAACAGTTGTTTGGCAGTGATAATTAGAGTGAAATTTAAATGTTATGTTTGCCTGGTGTTAGTAAGAGCCCTCCCACCCACCCTGTTTTGTAGGCTTTCTTAAATACTGAAAAGCCACTGAGGGTTAGGATTGAAGGGCTGTGTATCTATGTTTGTGACTGAAATTTGAAGCAACAGGAACTGGTGGGCCTGTGACATCATATGGTACCTGATGTCTGCATACACACACTGGACTGTATGTGTTTGTGAGACTTGGGAACTTTATTGATGGGTTGAAATTGGGTTTGTAAATAACTGCAGTCAGTATAGAGAGAAACTGTATTCAAGGGGGAAGGGACTGAGAAAAGGGGTGTGTGCCATTATAAACAGAGGGGGACAAACTGGGTGGCCATATTCCACCATGGCAGGCATCTTCGGAAGGGTTGTAGGCTGCACACACTGTGGGATGGCACTAATTCTCAATTGGGCCTGGAGAGAGGGAGGCTGCCCACTCTGTAGACAGCTATCTTGTATCAGGAGTGAAGTATATTGGTTAAGGAGTAAGCTGGGGGAGTTGGGGGGGTGTCCAAAGATAAGGGGTGTAGATATTGGCAGCAGAAGGGTGGGGCTGAGGGGAGACTGGGGAAATACTCTGAAATTACAGGACGTTATGTTACAGCAAGCAGAAGGGGGGGATATTAGGGACAGAGGACCCTTAGATAGGGATGTTGATGCTAAGGGGAAAGCGTACGGGGTGAACATTCCAAATACAAAGAGTGTGGAGGGGGGAAGAGTCAGGAGGAGCTGTTGTGGGGAGGTCTAGTAGAGCAGACATTGAGAAGGGAGGGGCTGTTGTGGGCAAGCCTAAAACAGCAGACTGTGGGAAGGGAGCTCCTAAGGAGAACAGAGCAAGAGGGGAGGAAGAGAGGCAGTTTAGAGGTGCAGTCAGGGGAAATTCGAGTTACTTGATGGAGGCTGGCATAGATTGTTATAATAAATTTGAGCTACTAAGCAACCTAGTGGGGGAGGAAGGGGGTTGGTGAAAATGAGGAAACTGATACAGAGGCCAAGGGGAGGGAATTGGCTACCCACAGGGCATCACAGACCGGCAATAGAAAGGATAGGAATAGTCCCAGAGGGAGAAGAGAAAACATAAATGTTAAGCAGATGGGGGAGATGCAACACATTGCAGACATGAGGGAGGAGAGCATGACTGGAGAGAAACTGGGAAACAAGGAGGTGGGGGAGGGGCCCCCTTCAGCAGGGGGGTCTGTACCAAGGATGGGGCCTTAGGTAAAGGGGACCCACAGAGAGCCTCTGGTGGTGGGGTACTATTACAAGGGGGGAGGATGGCATTGTGGGGGAAGGGGAAAACATCAGGGCCAGGATAAATTGTGTGGATAAGAGAGGGTTAAAGGGGACACCTATTCAGAAGGGTTCTGAGTTAAGTAGGCAAAACAACGAGGGAGGCAGAAAGGGGAGGGTGACAAGGGGGGGTCTCTAATAAGGCAGGAAGACTCCCATGGAATTGAGATCACAAATAAAGGGGGGATGGGGGGCTGAGAGTGCAGAGTGGAGGTAACCATAAGGATGATGGCGGTGTTAAGGTTCTGTTATTAGGAGACTCAATGATTAGGGTTATCCAGTGGAGGACAGGGGGTGGATGCCATAGCCAGGTGAAGGTAGGTGAGTATCTCTGGGCTGACAGTGCACAGAGCAAAGTTCATGGTGTACGAACTGGTTAGGGATTGTGGAGGGAAACCGGATTTCCTGGTGCATTTGGGAACTAATGATCTAGAGGGAAATAGTGTTTTGGAAATCCAAGCAAGGTTCCAAGAACTTGCCAGAGTCTGTGGGGATAATGGATGCAACATTTCCTTTTCGGAGATATTGCCAGTACCAAAGGCTTCAGTGGAGAAAAAAATGAAGATCACAGAGGTTAATGACTGGCTCAGGAAGTGGGGTGAAGAGAGTGGGTTGGGGGTGTCAGGGAACTGGAAAGGAGTTTGGAGGATAAGTGACTGTATGCCAAGGACAGGCTTCATCTTGCCCCATTAGGGAAGGAAGTCCTAAACAGCGGATGGCTGACTACATTCAAGAAAGGTGGGGTTTAAACTTGTACTGGGGAAACGGATAAGGGAGGGTTGACCAGAAGCCCTCTCTTCCAGATGAGGGGAGTAGCCTTCAAACCCAAGGGGGTAGGGGGAAAACAGACTGGGGTGGAGGTTTCAGGAGGAGCAGAGGGAGGATGGAAGTATAAGGAACATGGATGGGGTTCACAAAAGGGATCAGGGATAAGGGTGGGGTTGGTGTTAGTAAATACCACGAGCTTGGGAAACAAGTTGCCAGAGTTCCAGGCCATGCTGTTCGGGGGGGGTGGATGTGGTGGGGGTCACGGAGATGTGGGCCAACAAAAACCATGACTGGGACCTAAACGTGCGGGGGTACACTATGATAAGGAAGGATAGAAAGGAGGGCAGAGGGGGTGGAGTGGCTATGTTCATTAGAGATGACATAGAAATTGCTAGGGTAGAAGAGGCAGAGGGAAACGTGGAGGCCTTATGGGTCACCCTACGATCCCCAATAGGAGATAAGGTCAAGCTAGGTGTAGTATATAGGCCCCCCGGGATGGGTGATGTTCTGAAGGATGGTTTGCTGGACAACATCATTGCCCAGTGTGGACCAAAAGGGGAAGGAGTGGTGTTGATGAGGGACCTTAATATGTCAGGTACAAACTGGGGAACCATGTCCTCTTAGGTGGCCAAGGAGCAGAGGCTGCTGGATGGCTTCCAGGATGTGTTCTTAACACAGCATGTGATGGAGCCCACAAGGGAGGGGCATGTCCTGGATGTGGTTCTGGCAGATGGGGATCTGGTAAGGGACCTGGTTATAAAGGATCCCCTGACTGGGAGCGACCACAATACTGTCTGGTTTCAAATAAGCATGGGGGTGAGATCTAGGACACTGGCAGTGGACTTCAGGGGGCAGACTTTGTGGGCATGGGAAATATTCTCAAGGATCACTTGAAGGAGATTACATCAATGACAAATGTGGAAAGGAGATCTGAGGTCATAAACCGGGTACTTCATGAGGCAGTCAGGACCTGCACTAAGGGGAAACGTAAGGGAGCAAGGTCACTTAAACCATGCTGGTGGTCCAGTGAGGTTCAGGTAGCAGTCAGAGAAAAGAAGGCAGCCTATAAAAAATATAAAACAACAAGAGGGGATAGGGATAAGGAAATGTACCATCTTGCATCTAGAAAAGTCACCCGGATGGTGAGGGGGGCAAAGTCCAGTAAAGAGCAGTGACTGGCACAGGGGATACATGGAGGGGAAAAGGAGTTCTTCCGGTACATTGGGGAGTGGAGAAAAACTAAAGGCCTCCTCAGCAGATTGAGATCAGAAGGAGGGCGGGTGGAAGAGGCAAGGGACCAGGCAGAGGTATTTAACGAGTACTTTTCCTCTGTGTTCACTAGGGAGGGGGGTGGGATATGTACAAAGCAAGGAATGATGGGGATAGAAGCGGCAGTGAGTGGGATCAGGGGAGCAACAGAAATGGAGCAAGAGGGAGGGAGAGGTACCCCAGGGGTGTCACATCAGGATAAGGATAAAAAGGCCAGAAAGGTGGAGGGGACGGATGATGCTATCTCCACCAAAAGAGTGTGGTTAGCCCTCAAGGCCCTAAAGAAAGACAAATCTCCTGGGCCAGATGCCATTCATCCAAGAGTACTATGGGAATTGGCGGACATACTGGCTGCACCCCTGGCGGAGCTGTTCAACAGGTCACTTGAGACAGGGAGGGTACCTAGGGATTGGCGAGAGGCACATGTGGTGCCAATCCAAAAAGGGGGGTTGAGGGAAGTACCAGGTAACTATAGACCCATCAGTTTGACCTTGGTGGTGGGAGAATTAATGGAGAGTATACTAAAGGAATGATTGGGGGTGTACTTGGAGGAGGTGGGAGGTCTGGATAGTCGTCAACATGGGTTTGTGCCAGGTAGATCATGTCAAACCAATCTTGTGGAGTTCTACAAATGGGTAACATCAGAACTGGACAGGGGAAAGCCTGTGGATATATTATTCTTGGACTTCAGCAAGGCGTTTGACTCTGTCCCCCACAATGGTCTGGTGGAGAAACTGATGGGGTTGGGAGTAGGCCCTTTGATGGTCAGATGGATTGAAAACTGGCTAGCTGGATGCACCCAGAAAGTAGTGGTCAGTGGGAAGCTCTCGAACCCTAGAGAGGTTGGTAGTGGGGTACCGCAGGGCTCGGTCCTGGGTCCGATCCTGTTTAATGCATACATATCGGACATCAGGGAGGGTATAGGGTGTGAAATGAGTCGCTTTGCTGATGACTCCAAGATGGGAGCAGTAGTTATGGGAGAAGAGGGGAGGTTGGCACTGCAAGGGGACCTAGACACCCTGGAAAGCTAGGCTCACACATGGAAATTAGATTTCAATATCACCAAGTGCAAGGTGTTGTGATCTGGGCGGAAACCCTAAACACAGGTACACCTGGGGGGGAGGCACTGGAGGCCTCAATAGGGGAAAAAGACCTAGGGGTCATGGTGGATGCATGTATGAATAACTCTGAGCAGTGCAGGAGAGTGGCTAGCAAGGCAAACAGGATGTTGAGATGTATTGTAAGGAGGATCACCTCTAGGAGCAAGGAAGTGATTCTGCCACTGTACAATGGACTGGTTAGACCACACCTTGAGTACTGTGTACAGTACTGGAGACCACACTTGAAGAGGGACATACAGCTCCTGGAGAGGGTACAGAGGAGGGCAACTAAGATGATACGAGGACTAGGGGATTTGACGTATGAGGACAGACTTGAGGAGCTCTGCCTGTTTTCATTGGAGGAGAAGAGAGACAGGGACATGATTGAGGTCTTCAAGTACCTCAAGGGAATAAATAGGTAAACATGGAGGGATCTTTAGACTAAAGCAGGAGGTATCACCAGAGGGCATGGTTTGAAATTGGAAGGTGGAAGGTGAGGGGAAAAGAGGAGGAGGTTTTCACTGAGAGGGTGGTGGACCCTTGGAATGCACTGCCTGGCAAGTTGGTTCAGAGATCCACAGTGGAGGGCTTCAAGAGAGGGTGGGACAGACAGAGAAAGTGGATGTATCAGATGATGGCCTGTCCCAGAAGGGTGGGGATGGATGATAGGGGTTTCTGGAACACAAGGGGGTGGGGCTCGGCACCCAACTAGGGATCTGAGGTTCGAGCAGACTCGATAGACCATAAGGCCTAATCTGCTGGCAAATAGTATGATAGTATGTTAGCATGAATTTGTGGCAGCTGAAATTTAACCCAAAGAAATGCAAGGTTATGCATTTGGGGAAGGAGAATCCCAGAGGGGAATACTGGCTCAATGGAGTTAAGCTGTGTACCTCCGTAAAAGAGAGGGATCTGTGGGTCATCATTACTGACACCATGAAACAAGTGAGCCAGTGCAGTAAGGCATATAGTGAAGCAAACAGAATGTTGGGATGCAGAGAGATCAACAGCAGGATTAAAGAGGTGGTCTTCAACCTCTATAGATCTCTGGTGAGGCTGCAACTGGAGTACTGTGTCAAGTTTTGTAGATTGCACCTGAAAAAGGACAGGGATAGACTGGAAATGGTGCAGAGAAGAGCACTGAAGATGATCCAGGGTCTTCAGGGACTCACCTATGAAGACTGGCTAGTATCATTAGATATGTACTCACTGGAAACAAGGAGGGAACATGGAGACATGATTGAGGCCTTCAAGTTCTTGAAAGGCATCAGCAAGGTGCTGGACACTAAGGATATATTCCACAGGATCATTGGCTCAATGACTAGAGGACACAAGTGGAGATTTAGAGGGGAAGTTTCAAGAGGGATCTGAGGAGACACTACTTCACAGAATGAGTGATGGAGCCTTGGAACCATTTGCTGGCAGAGGTGGTAGAGACAGGGTTCATGACAACTTTCAAGCATGGGTGGGACAGATACAAAGCTCATCAAGGGGGCAATAACAAATGGGGGGGTAGCTCTCAGGGATACTGACAAGTTCTGGGATCTCATGGGCAGACTAGACTGACTCTTGGACTCCTTCTGCCATCATTTTCTATGTATCAATATATCTATGTAATGCAGCATACTATACTGTAAACTGAATTGCACCAATGCAATGATGGGGCTGCAAGAGCAATTTTCATGCAACCCACTTGAAAAACTAGCGCACAATTTCCCTCCTGTTTCTTCACATACTCTACTGTGTATAGCAGAGGAAGGTCCTCCTGGGGTCCCTGATGTAACTCAGTCACAGACATTTCCTCAGTAATTTCCCCTCTCCTCCTACACAATTAAATCAATAATTCATCATCCCCCACCTTCATAACTTGCAGGATTTTATTTAACCCCCTATCATAGGTATGCATGGTCCTTTAACTTTTTACTTGTTGAATGCCCGGCAGTGCATAATTGCTATCAACTTAATCTTCTTTGCTTCCATTGTGTTGCAAATGAATTCAGTATGCAGTACTTTGTGTAGTACTAAGAGTAAAGTAGTTGATAAATTAGGTGGTAATTGCTAGTTTAAATTCATTTTAGCCAGGTCATGATGGGGCCATGAAAGTGACCAGCATAACAATTTCCATCACATAGGCAGGCAAAATTTAACTGAATAAATATGTGGCAGTTGTATATTAATTCAGTTTATGGCCACCAGGCGAGATGTTGGGAAGGTTTCTGTCTCTCGCCTCAGGCCTCTGCATTACCTGACAGGAGGAAGTTTTATTTATTGATTACACCACTTCCAACTTACACATAAGTTGTACCCTTAATACTACACAAAGTAGTACCTACCAAGTCTGACTCCATGGCACACAGAGGTGGAAGTGGGGAGCAGTTTGTCACTGGCAGTGGGCACTCTCTGACTGAAACGGCAAAGTACCATGCCTTTCTGTGACTGGTGAATGGGGATTAAATAAAATCCAGGGAAATTTGACAGAAAGAGAAAGGAGTTGACAGATTTAATTGTATTAGAGGAGAGTAATAGCCAAGAAACTAGCCAAGGGGGAATTTCACAAGTGGTATGGCAATGAGTTCCAGAGTATGGGATCACCACTGAAAATGCCCTGTTACTTGATAGTTTAAGGAAGGACCTCAGAATATCCAATAGAAATCCCTTGGTGGAATGGAGCAAGCAGCTGGGAGTATTTCAAGCTAAGAGATCTTTTAGGTAGCAGAGTCCTGAACTATAATCGTGTTACTGTGCAGGGATATGGACTGTGTGGGACAAGGAAATATCTGTAACTGAGATACATTTTGGAAGTTGGAACCTTGATCTATGCCAGAGGAGTCATTTAACCCTTGCTGTGCCACAGGCTGATAGATCAGTCCAGAATTACTATATGTTCTAATTCTATTGGCAGCCTAAGGGTTAAGGTAGTCACATATGGAATCAGAATTTCTGATTCTGAGATCCTAGCAGATTCCATTTAAAATTTGTATTGTTCGATAATTTCTTTTTGATTAATCATCATAAAGGTGTAGGGATGGATAATTCTGCTGTGGCGTGATTGAGTGATCACCTTTCTGCCAGATCACATTGAGTAAAACTTGAGGGAACAGTATCATCTTACAGGAGAGTTTAATATGGAGTCCCTCAGGGCTCCATACTGGGATCTCTGCTTTTTACTTTTTTATTGATCCCACTTCTCATGTTGTTCAAAACTGTGAGTTACTTTTATATGCGGATGAAGTATTGTTGTTAGCTCATAGTTCTTCTATAAATGAGATTAATTCTACATTGACTCATGAATTTTCAACAGTGTAGGACAGGCTCTGTTATAATAACTTGGTTCTTAATAGATCCAAAACTAAGTCTATGCTGTTGGGTTCTGCCCCTAGATTGCACCAATTTTCTGGAGACTTTAGGGTACAAGCCATTGATGGAGGCTTACTTGACAGTTTCAACTCTTTTAAATATTTACTAGTCACATTAGATCCATCCTTAAATTTTAATAGTCATTTGGACCAAGTAACTGCTTAACTACATTCCAAAATCAGTACACTTTACTGTATTCAGAATTATTTGACCAAGGAAACTCATTTGGCTACAGCACAACAAAACCTTTTATCAGGTTTGAATTATGCCTCTATTGTGATTGACACAGTGCCTGCCAAGACTATGTCTAGGAAAGAAATAGTATTTCAGATGATTGGCAAATTTGCTTTACAGGTACCTCATTGAACCCATCATTGTCAAATTTTGGAGTATCTCAATTAGTTATATTTTCAAAATAAATATAAACTGATGCTATCTAGCTTTATATTCAAAATTATGCATTCAGGTGTTTCAGTATATCTAAGTAAATTCTTAAAGAAACATATTTTCACTTTTGATTCTCGGTCTTCTTCTGAATTTCAGTTTCTCACGACTTTTATCTGCACAACAGCTGGTAAATGTACTTTTGTATAATGTGCTGCTTCATTGTGAAATACCCTACCTACACAATTAAAACAACTTGTATCTTATAACTTTTTTCATATCTGCACTTCAGTATTTCAAAAAGCTAAATGTTTGTTCCTGTAATTTGTGTTAATGCATATATTTACTCTATTTTTAGTGTTTTATCTGTATGTGTGTAAAGTTATTATCTTTGACATCAGGTTGTACCTGGAAAAGGAATATGTATTCCAGTGTACCTACCTGATAACCAAATAAATGCTTGCATACTGTGTGACTCTGAGCAAGTCACTTAACTTCCCTGTGCTCCCAGGTCGAATCTGTAAATAAGCTTTCAGCATGGTGTGCCACCCCTGCTTAAACAATTGAAAAAAAAAATGAAATGAAATGAAAATTAAAAAATTGACTCAGAAATTTTGAAATACTTTCAAACATGACAAAGAACAAAATCAAACAATTCTGAGCAGCCCTTTTAAGTTGAAGAGGGGTGGTTATAGACTTGGTATAATCTATAGACTGCCAAACCAGGGGGAAGACACAGAACATAATTTGTAAAGGGTAATTAGGAAGGCAACAAATCTGGGTAGAATTACAGTATAATCATGGGGCACTTAAATTTCCCAGACATAGACTGGGATAAACCAATGGCAACATGACAAAAATATCAGAAGTTATAGGAGTAACACAAGACTTCTCTCTCATACTACTGGTGTGAAAAGTAACCAGGAAGGAGAAATTCAGAACTTCTTAAATTCCAACCAGGACATTATCAATGATATCTTGAATGGGGACTCAGTTGAACCAAGCAATCTCAACATTATTAAATTCAACATTGTGCTGTATTATCAGCAACTAAAATCCAGCACAGTGGTCCCTAACTGAATAGAATTAATAGAAGATTAGTTCAGTGGTTTGCAAGAAATAGAGGGGGTCAAAAAATGGATAGCAATAACAGAAGCATTCATAGTACCAGCCCAAGAGTGTATAACATTTGTTAGCAAAACAAACAAATGAAAGAAACCTCTCTGAAAAACAAGCAATTGAAGGATGCCAATCCGGGACAAAAGAAACATTTTCAGAGTACACAAGGAAGAGGCAAATGAGGTCAACAAGGCTGAGTATAAGGAATAACTGGAGAAAAGGAAGGGTGAGAGTTGTAAGGAGAGGAGAGAGTAAGCATACAGAGAAACAGTAGAGGGGACACAAAATAAGACATGACAGGAGTGGTGCAGTGCAATGGCTGTGGGGCGGCAGTATTCCAGGATACATTCTGGAGGCTGTGATGCTGCCCTATTTGCAGGCACCTCTCTAGTCTGAGGGAGGAGATTGCCCATTTCCAGGCTGACCTGGCTAGGATTCATGAAACATCCTCCCCCAACAAGGGACCACCAGGGCCAATGCCACTACCTCAGAGGTTGCCAAGAAAGAGGAGAGACTGGACCAAGGTGGGCTCAGGGAGGGAGAGGGTGGTGGAACAGAGTTTCATCCCTCCAGCTGTACTTCTCCACAATTCATACACTCTTCTGGTGGATAGTGGTTCCTCTATGGAGGCACATGCAGTGGAGACCAAGGAGGATGCTGGGAATCTTCACAAAGAAGATCCACAGGAGGGTGGCATGGGATCCCACAGGGGAACAAAACAACTCCTGGTGGGGGACTCAATGATTTGTAGGGTAGAAGTGGGGGAGGAAGGGGAGAGGGAGGTAAGGTGCCTGCCTGGCACTAGGGCTTGGAGGGACAGAAAGTGAATCCTCAGAATCATGGGAGCAACTGCATGAGGGAGGGAGCTGGGTGTAATTGTTCACCTAGGGACAAATGACCTGGCTAAGAATGTGATCAGAGCAGTGCAAGAGGAGTTTGTAGAGTTGGTGAGGGGCCTTAGACAAGTAGCGCATACGGTAACCTTTTCGGAGGTGCTGTCTGTCTATGGCAAGGGAGATGCTAGGGTACTCCTCACCAGGGAATTCAATGAATGGTTGAAAAACTGTTCTGGAGCTCAGGGTTTTGGCTTCATTGAGGACTGGGCAGCCACCTGGAGGGATGCAGACCTATACTGGTGCGATGGTCTGCATCTGTCCAGCAGGAAACCAGGATCCTAGGTAAGAGGTTTAAATGTTTCATTGGCAAGCATTTAAACTAGCCAGTGGGGAGGCACTGAAAAGGAGCAGGGAAATCTCAGCCTCCCCCCACAAAATACGACAATTAGTGAGGTAAACACCAAGGTACAGAAGTCATTAAGGAGCAGGACAGTGGTAAATGTAAAAAAAGGCAAAGGCAGTAAGGACAGAGATGGGGCCAAAAGGAGTAAGGCCATCAAAAAGTGGAGGGTGATGAGTACCAGTGCTCATAGTCTGTGTAACAAGCTCCCTGAACTAGTGGTTTTGATGGAAGAGGGTTGCCTGGATATTGTGGCAGTCACAGAAACATGGTACACAGAGAACCATGACCAGGATGTCAACATACCAGGATACACAATCTACAGGAGGGACAGGGAGAGTAAAAGAGGAGGAGAAGTAGCTCTCTATGTAAAGGAAGGGATCAAAGCAACAGAACTAAAGAGTAAACAGGGAGCAGATGAGGCACTCTGGGTCACCCTGGAGACAGGAAATGGCACCACAATCTGCATGGGGGTTATATACAGACCCCCATCTCAAGGGGAGGGAATGGACAAGGAAATGATAGAAGGCATCCTTAGAATGGCAGAAAAAGGGGAGATATTGTTGATGGGGGAATGCCAGATGTTAACTGGAGCATCTTTGCTGCAGACACATCCAAGAACAGAGTTATTCTTGATGCCCTACAAGGGGCATGCCTCAGACAGCTAGTATTGGAACCCACTCAGGAGGGAGCAATTTTAGACCTGGTACTCTCAAATGAGGATGGAGAAAAAATCTCAGATTTAGAAGTGGGTAGCCATCTAGGAACAAGCGACCACCAAACAGTGTGATTCATGATAAACACAGCTATACAATCAAGCCATACAAAAGTAAGAGTATTGGACTTTAGGAGGGCTGACTTTGGGAAAATGAGAGAGTGCCTCAGAAAAACACTAGCAAACAGGCAAGAAGGAGGGGTGGAGGAACAATGGGGAGTAATCACAGAGGCTACAAGCCTTTGTGTAAAGCAAATCAACAAAACACAATGAAGGAAAAAAACCGATATGGTTCTCAAAAGAGGTGGCAGGGAAGGTTAAGGAGAAGAGGACAGCATTCAGGAAATATAAGGAAACACAGAAGGAGCAGGACAGAGAACTTTATCAGTTAAAGCAGAAAGAGGCAGGGAAGGCAGTCAGAATAGCAAAGTCCAAACTAAGGAAAGTATAGCCAACTCTGTTAAGAAGGGGGATAAGACCTTTTATAGGTACAATAGGGAGTGAAGAAAGACCAAAGGAGGAATACTGAGGCTTAATAAAGGGGAGGGAATGTGGGCAGAGGGTGACAGTGAAAAAGCAGGGATACTGAACGAATATTTCTGCTCAGTATTCACAAAGGAAGAGGAGGGAGAGGTAACTAAACCAAACAAGAGAAACACTCTGAAGATGGGGGTCGATACCAGTCCATTTACAGAAGAAAGGGTTCTGAAAGAGCTAATAAAATTGAAGGTGTACAAAGCAATGGGGCCTGATGGGATTCACTCAAGAATTCTAAAAGAACTAAGGACAGAACTAGTGACACCACTGACTACTCGCTTTAACAAATCATAAGAGGATGGGGTGGTACCTGAGGACTGGAGGAGGGCAGATGTGATTCCTCTTCACAAAAGTGGGAGCAGGACAGAGGCAGGAAACTATAAACCAGTTAGTTTGACCTCAGTGGTAGGGAAAATTATGGAAACACTTCTGAAGGAAAGAACTGTTGAGTACCTAGAGGAAAGTGGGACACAGGACTCAAGGCAGCATGGATTCACAATGGGAAGGTCGTGTCAGACGAATCTAATAGATTTCTTTGACTGGGTCACCAAAGTAGTAGACCAGGGAGAGGCTGTGGACATGGCCTACCTAGATTTTAGCAAGGCATTTGATACAGTCCCACACAAAAGATTAATACAGTTAGCTAGCCCTGAGTGGTCCTAAGGTGCTAGCCTGGATAAAAAATTGGCTAGACAACAGGATGCAAAGGGTAGTAGTAAACAGAGTCCACAGTGAAGAAAGGAGGGTTACTAGTGGGGTACCTCATGGTTCAGTACTGGGACTGGTCCTTTTCAATGTCTTTATAAGTGACATTGCAGAGGAACTAGAAGGAAAAGTATATCCCTTTGCAGATGACACAAAGATCTGCAACAGGGTTGATACACAAGATGGAGTGGAAAGGATAAGAAGGGACTTGGCAAAGTTGGAGGAATGGTCAAATGTACGGCAGCTTGGATTTAATGCAAAGATGTGCAAGATAATGCACGTGGGAAACAAAAACCGAAGGGAAGCGTACACAATGGGGGGGGGTGAGATACTGACAACAGTAAAAATGGAAAGGGACCTGGGGGTAATTATATCAGATGACCTAAAGGTGGGCAAGCAATTTGAGAAGGCAGTACGGATGACTGGGGGATACTGAGATGCATAGGGAGAGGCATCACCAGCAAAAAACAGGAAGTTGTTATCCCTCTGTACAGACAGTTGGTGAGACCCCATCTGGAGTACTGTGTGCAGTTCTGGAGACCCCATCTCCTCAAAGATATAGAGTGGAGGCTGTCCAGAGGAGGGCAACCAAAATGGTGCAGGGTCTGCACCAGAAGACATACAAAGAAAGACTAAAGGAGCTTAATATGTATACCCTTGAGGAAAAAATGGAGAGAGGGGACATGATGGAAAATTTTAAGTACCTTAAGGGAATCAACAAAGTCCAAGAGGGTAGTATCTTTCAGAAAGAGAGATGTACAAGAACAAGGGGGCCACAATTTGAAGATAGAGGGGGGATGGCTCAGAGGTAATATGAGGAAGTATTTTTTCATGGTGAAGGTTGTGGATGCATGGAACAGCCTCCCTGAGGAAGTTGTGGAGTCAAGAATAGTGGGGGAATTCAAGAATGCATGGGACAGACATTAGGCAGTTCTAGTGGGGGGTATGAGGAAGTAAGCTGTTGGTTAACTGGGATCTGCAGCTTATCTGTTAGGTAGGAAAATGGGCAGACTAGGTGGGCCAAGCGGTCCTTATCTGCTGTCAAAGCCAATGTTTCTATGTTACATCATTAGAAGAGAAAAAGGAAATGCAGAACTAAGGATAGCACAGTGGATCATGAAGAAGGATAACACTTTTTTCAGGGACATAAGGGAAAAATGTCAAACAAAAGAGAGCATAGAAAGGATGAAGAAATATGTAGAAAGTGTGGAAGAAGGTGAGTGGAAGCAAACATTCGAAATGTGTACTTCAGTGATCACAGTGGAAGCTACAGTACCAATTCTGGACAGCAAGGTAAGTTTCAAGAGTACTGATAGCCACAGTTTAGAGATAGCATATGCTGTATAAATAAGAAGACATCACTGATGGGTCTGCAGGATCTGTAGAAAAATGTGGACCCAGGAGCAGAAAGGTTGCACCCAAAGGTCCTGAAGGAGACAACACAGACCATAGAAGGACACCAGAAGATCTATTCAATGACTGGTAACAAATGAATTGCCAGTGAACTGGATTGTGGTGAGCTTGGTCCACCTGCACAATGTTGTGGATGGAAATCTGGGAAAATATAGATCAGTGAGCCTTTCATCGATAAGTTTTAGGTTCTAATCCCACACTAGAATTGATCTTATATCATAAATGCTGCACCCAAATACAATGCTAAGGGGATTCTGTAATGTTGGGATGTGTCATGTCTTAGATGAAACATTAAACATAGGTCCTGTCTGCCTTTCCTGGAATTTCTTGAAAACAGTAGGGGAATTTTTATTGAAGGAGATATCCATCAAAAAACATTATAGGGGAAACTGAATCAAAAAATATATACATTGAAACTAAACAGAGACAATCCTATTCACTTACCAGTACTGTAAAATAACATACAGTATACATTGAAACCAAACAGAGACAATCATAGTCATTTAGCAGTAGTGTATGTCACATGGAACCTCTGACTCCTTACTAATCTAACCATGATATCCCTTTCCAGTGATTCTGAAATGTGACCCTGTGCATCCAAGCAGCCTTTCGGTCTCTACAATTTTGCAATTCATGTTCAATATTGTGAACTAAAGTAATTAATAATATATTCCTTTTCCATAGAACAAACTGACATCTAGATTACCAGATGCACCATTTGATTTGTAACTTGGCATAAAAAAGAAAAACGAAATGAAGCACTCAGATAGGTGCAAACACACCATGTGGTACAGTAGAAACCATGGTCTAATACCATAGTAGATCATGGTTTGTATTGTAATACCTTGGCAATTCCCTACAGGTAAGAAGCAGTATACAAGGGAAAACAATATGCAAATAGCTTGCAGTGTGTAATTGTCCCAAGTTGTATTTATTAAGAATTTTCCTGGCACAGGGTTTTTGACTTTTTCAAGATTGTTCTATATTGTAACTACAACAGAAGTTCATGAGTTACTAAAGATTGTACATTTAAACTCCACATATACTGTTAATTATGCTGGAGCAATATTTCTGTAGAAGTGAACAGTTACATACTGTTACCATCCCTTCTGATCTACTGCTTTCCATGCCACTGTGGGTGCAATGCATTGTGGATGACTGAATAAGATTATCTGTCCTAACCTTGTCTTGGTGAATACACAGTGGTAAAGATGAGCATGCAGCTTCTATAACCGAAAGCAAAAGTAACAGACACTGAGATAAACAAAACAAAATGAAAGAGAGAGGATACTTCTGTGGGTGAAAAGGAGAATAAATTGAGAGAAACAAAAAGAAATCAAAGAAACAGATGAACAATAGTAGTCAAAACAAGTATTTGAAAGATGAAAGCAGTAAACGTTATGTTGTTCTATGTCCTGCTGAGTTAGGTAGTTTACAGGGAAAAAAAGTGAAAATAATATTCTGCAAAATAGTAGTTGTTCAATAAAGTGTTTTTCAGATTGGCTTAGTTCAGTGCATTTGGAGAAAAGGTGATTGTGCTACTAGGATTGTGTGATAGCCACCTATTGGTCTGCACAGGAACTGGAGAAAGAAAACTGAAATGTAACATAGCACACTCCCATCATGCAGTGCAGCCCATATCTTCTAATACACAGAGAGGAAAATCAAAGCATCTAGAATAGAAAGTGAATTGCAAGGTTTTGAAAAGTTGTAAAATATGTTTTGATGTTAGAAAGTTTAAAGCTTGTAATCTAAGTTATTTTAACAAAAGTGAAATAGCGGCCATGATATTTCCAATAGGTGTGTTCCAATTGTTTTCAAGTATATGTACATCATGTTTAATAGCTCAATTTATAGTATTCTGTAAGTAAATCAGTGTGACTGTACTCATTTATTCAAAGACTATTAGTTATACACTCATTGCCATGTTACAAGCGGATTAAGCCACTCGTAAGGATGGGTCTACAGTGGAATTAATCCATGGTTGGTTGGTTGGACCCACTCAGCCTTCTGCCTCGTGGTCCAACCCCCCCCAACCATGAATTAATACCACAGTAGACTCATGCTTTCTCATGGCTTAATCCTTACATGTGCACATATAGCATGAGCAGTACTGGAAGTCCATTGTGTCCATGAGTGTTCATCACTTAAGGTTAATTGTCTAAATGTAACAGTCTTGAGACTTAAGTACATTCCACTAAGTCTCCAATAGTTGCCCGACTGGGGCAATATAGAAACACTGAAAAAAAAGATGAGTCATTGTTTCTAGTTCATTCAACCAATTCTGTCTAATGCACATTATTTCTTCCAGACATGTGTGTTTAGCATTGTCTTTCACATTTAGTCTGCCATGAACACACAACCACAACATATTCAATATTTTCTTTAATCTTGTGGTCCAACAGTTGTCTTATCATCTCAATGTAGGGGATGCCCTATTGCTGTTGACACTCTATGTCACAAATGAAGTTTAAAGTGAGTATCCTTTGATATAACACTTTCCTAGTGTCATTCCATACCATGGCTCCTGTTACATTCCAAATTTTTAGTTTTTGAAAGCAACTCTGAACAAAACCAATATTACCAGTATCCCTATCGTTGATTGTCCCCAGAGTTCCTTGCTACCAAGAATGTAAAACATGTTCACTAAAAATACCCCAAAATTCTAAATCCATCTTGATTTAGGACAAGAGTATGGGGAGTAGGTTGTAATGAAAAAAAAATACAATAAAAAAACACTATTGGGTTTACCATACCTATACCTCCGTCTTTTATGGGGCAATAAGTAACACTACTTTAAAATGGATTTAACCTACTACCCCATAACACTCTGAAAAAAAACACTATACAATCAGGCCTCCATCTTTTTTGAAAGGGGAAACGCAAAACTAATATATGAAAAAATGGGGATCATAAACGTTTTAATCATATAAACTCTCTTTTGTTTGGACATCAAGCACTGGTTCCATTTGTTTATTCTCGAATCAGCAATATCTAATTTGAACTTCCAGATATAATGTGCCATATCTATATGGCCAAACCAAACTCCTAAATGTTTTTATCTTATCCATGATACAGGGTATTCCACTAATGACAGCTATGTTAGTAGAAGCAGTGCTAGTCAATACAATCCCAGTGCTGTTAGTCAGACTGACCTTAGTGCCTGACATTTTTGAAAAGCATTTTAAGTGCTGCAAAGCTTTTTCCCCTGAAGTGGCATCTCTTATCAGTAAGCAGACATCATCCACATAGGAAATAGATTTAAATTGCACTAATGTGGAATTTACAATTGACTCACGTATGGGGTTATCATGATCCAATGCAAACAGAAATGAGTCCAAGACAAACAAGTACAGTAAAGAACTTATAGGACAGCCCTGTCTGAGGCTCAATTTCAAATACAGTTCATTTTCCCTTTACATTAACTATGGGAAGCAAGATGCCATTCCCATATAAGAATTTTACCCAGTCAATAAATTTCCGTGGACACCTTATGTTTCCAAAACATACCATAAGTAGGCATGGTTAACCATAACAAAGTCTTTCTCCTGGTCTAGGGCCTAGAGTAAGCCTTGTACCTGTCCAATAGCAATGTGCATAATCACATCTCACAGTAAGGATGGATACTGTGACCACAAGTGACTTCCCCAATAACTTAATTTCTTGAAGTCCATATTTAAGAGACTTAATGGTCTTCAAGTGTTAACATCTGTTTTATCTCCACTTTTATGAATAAAAAAACAATATACCTTGTAACATAGTGCCCCTACAGGTATGTTTGGAAAACATTTCATTAAACACAGCTGACAGAGGGCCAGCCAGAACCTCACAAAATAGCTTATACACTTCACTTGGTATACCATCAGTGCCAGGAGCAGTGTTTTTTTTAAGAGAATTTATGGCTGCTGTTACTTCTTGGGGTGCAATATCTGCTATAAGTAAGTCCTTAATGTCCTCTGGAAGCCGTGAAATCAGAAAAGTTTGAAATACTCTGACCATGTCAATGGCTGTGCCTTTTTCCTTCCCAAAAATCTCATGTACCTGATCATCCACTATCTGCCTAATGTCTTCCTGTGCAGCCTGGAGTTGTCGAATGACATCCCTTAATTGAGTCAGTAATTTTTTTTGTCTATTCTATCTGAACAATCATCAAAGAGATTACTTTGTAGTTTTGTACCCTGCAAGCCAAATGTTTGTTCCGGTTATAAGGAAGTCATTCTATCATATTGTATATTTTGCATTTTATGGTTCACTTGAGTAACTTGGCCAGAACAGTCTTGTTTGCTTTCCATAGAGAAAGAAAGCAATCTTTGAAGTTGGTGTCATAAAGTCAAATACATTAAATATTCAGTATTCTTTTTAAATATAGACATTTGTATAGAAAAGTCTTTTTTTTATCAAAGAAGATTTTATTAAGATTTTCCAGCATTATCTTACACTTCCATGTTCATTCCTCTTCTCATACATATTACAAGCTCTTCAATGTCCTCATTCATACATTTTACACTACATAACCACTGGCTAAGCCTTTATATTTACTTCACATACATTCACATAAATACATCCTATCCTCCTTAAACATAGCTACTCATTCATGCTAGACATCTGGAGCATCTAATACAACACACCTGGTGACTGGACCGAAGAATTCTCAGCTGGGAGTCTGTATACTAAGTTAAAATAAGAGTCCCACTTCTTATGGAAGTGAACCAGCTGACCTCGATGGGCATAGGTCAGTCTTTCGAACAGTGCCAGTCTCGCTATAGCAGCATGCCATTGACTTATACATGGACTATTAACTTGCCTCCATTTCATTAGTAGAAGCCGCTTAGCCTCCAATAGAACTACCATGACCCACTCTCTTAAGGACTTTGGCAGCGTAAGTAGACAAGACGTGTCCCCCAACAACAGTTTGGGATCAAACTGGAGGTTCCTTATACCTAAAACTAAGCAACAATCCTGCCTCACCGCCTCCCAAAAGTTAGAAAGTTGTGGACATTCCCACATAATGTGAAAGAAATGGGCTCCCCTCTTGCTGGCATCTCCAACAGTCCGAGTGTGGCAGTAATCTTGCTGCACACAAGACGGCTGGGGTTCTATACCATCCCAACAAGATTTTTAATTGAATTAATTGACTCTTAGCATCCTTATACAATCTATGCACATTTTGGAGACACCCAGCCCATGTGGAACTCAGTATTGCTACCCCCAATTCTAGCTCCCATCGAGTTCTACAATGTTCGGTAGCGTCTGGCAAGGAGTCTCAGCCTATAGCATAAAATGTACCTATTCACCTCAGAGAAGACGTCTCCTTATGCATGGTGGAAAGCCACTTCCACTTGCTATCAGTTCGCATCTGGGAGGAAAGGTCATATATGAAGCTGCGTATTTGGAGATACCGCCCAAAAGTCAATGTTTGGGAGGCTAAATATCTTCTTCAACTGGTCAAAGGATAATAATGTATTCGAACCAGGTATCATTAGATCCCTCACATAGCATATTCTCTTTGCTTCCCAGGTAGACCAATTCAGGGGTTGTCCCTCTAGTGTTATAAAGGTGTTACGCCACAATTCTGCATAGGCCGGGGGGGGGGAGCCCAAGCATTCTTGAGGGTATTTGACAGAGTCATAATGTGATGCCAGACATATCGAGAATGACATATAATTGGGGAGAGGCCCTTCCCTGCAAATCCACTAAAGCTCAACAGAGACCTAAGCAACACGGGAGCAGCCAGGTCTCATTCAAGGACAACCCACACTGGCCGAGAAGTAATAGGCAGTACAAACCATTTTTCTATCTGAGCTGCGGTGCAAGACAGGTGGTAGTTCAGAAACCAAGGGCCCCCCAGGCCTCCCCCAGTCCAGTGTGCCCTAAGTTTATTCCTCCCCCACCTATGTGCCTTTTTCTCCTACAGTAGAGAGGAAACCATTATTTCAAGAGTATCAAAGAGTTTGGGGGACAGCCGCATTGGAAGATTGTTAAATAGATACAGCACCCTCGGGAGTAGTAACATATGTACTGAAGCTACTCTACCCATCAGAGACAAATATAATTTCTTCCATCTCTCCACTTCTACACTTAACTGTTTTAACAAGGGGGAAAAATTAGCAGACTCGAAATTTGCCCAATTAGAGGGTATGTAAACTCCCAAATACAAAAACCCTTGTGGGGCCCATTTTAGTTCTGTGCCTTGAAGGCATTCCGGTAAGCAGAAAGGGTTCAACCGGGCAAGTACCGTCTTCTGTTAATTCACCTGTAGCCCTGATAGCTCCACAAAATTTGTAAGAACTAAGAGGGCAATCGGTAGTGACTCTTGTGGATGAGACAGGGTGAGTAATAAGTTATCCGCATAGGCAGCCACAGTATACGCCCTACCCCATACCGATATGCCTGTTAGCCCCTTCTTATTGTCAATCGCACGAATTAGGGGATCCAGAGCTATTAGGAAGAGTAAAGGGGATAGGGGGCAACCTTGGTGTACCCCTATGGAGTGCAAAGGAAGGAGAAATAGAGTTTGTAAGGATCTTTGCTTTGGGGGAGTTATAAAGAGTCGAAACCCACGATCAAAATTGGTGACCAAATCCATATATATGAAGAACCTCATGGAGGTATTTCCATTCTTCTGAATCAAAAGCCTTAGCAAAATCTACGGCTAAGGCAGCCATGAGGATTTTTGCTCTGCCTGCCACCCACTTCAGGTTCAGCAACAATCTAGTGTTGTCAGAACCTACCTTTCCAGGCATAAAACCGACCTAAGATGGGTGAATAATTGAGTCGAGTACATTTTGCAATCTAGTATCCAATATTTTAGCCAAAATCTTTATATCCACTGGCAATAATGATATGGGGCGAAAGTTAGCACAATTCAGGGGGTCATCAGATTTTTTTGGTTTGACCGAAATTAAAGCTTCATTCATTGTGGCAGGAAGGGAGCCTGTAGAATGAGCACATTGCAGAGCAAGCAACAGGGGGTTCACAATCTCTTGGTCTAAAGCTTGATATAATTCAACGGTCATTCCGTCCGGTCCAGGGGCTTTCCCTTTGGCCATGTGGGATAGCGAATGTCGCACTTCTGTCTCCACTATAGGCCGGTCTAGGAGGTCGATTTGCTCTTGGATTAGTGAGGGCAATGTGAGTCCCTGACAAAACTGATGCAGTTTATGTGCAAGCTGTTCCCTTGGATATATGGATCTGGATTGATATAGAGCCTGATAGTAATTTTTTATGGTCTCATTAACCCCCTTCGAGTCACTAACCACTGAGCCCATAGGAGTGCGTAGAGCATGAATCTTTGCAGATGCTTGCTGTTTTCTTAACTGGTAGGCAAGGAGCCTCCCTCCTTTGTCCCCCACCTTCCCACTACTGATATTTTGCCCTGAGCCAGGTCCATTCAGCTTTATTCTGCAATAGTAAATTTATTCGATATTTAAGTCCCACTATATACCTTATCGAAGAGCTGTCCCCAGATGTCGCAGTAGTGGTCTGGGAGGCCCAAAAGTGGCCCTCTAAGTCCGCAAGCTCAGCTTGTAACAGCTCCATTTCTTTTTTCCGGGTTTTGTTCTTCTTTGCAGCAAAGGCAATGATATGCCCCCTCAGCGTGGCTTTAAAAGCCTCCCAAATCATGCTCGGCGAGACTTCCCCTGCTTTGTTAAAAGTAAAATACTCCTGAGCTACTTCCTGCATGCTTTTCTGGAATTCAGGGTCACAGACTAACAAGGGGTTGCACCTCCATCTTGTCCCCCTACTACCACTCCCAGGAGTCATGTAGGTACACGAGACTGGCACATGGTCTGAAATCATTATATTGCCTATGTCATTTGTGATGGCACTTGAGGCTAGCTGGTTAGCTAACCAATAGTCTGTCTGACTATGAGTGTCATATAGGGAGGAGTAGTATGTGTAATCACGGCCAGTGGGGTAGTCACGCATCCAAACATCCACCAAACCCCATTCTGCTATTATCTCTTGGAGTGCAGCATGGGCCTTCATGTGTGTCTGGGTGGTGGGTCGAGATTTGTCCAAAAATATATCCGGTACTACATTAAAATCCCCTGCAACTATCAACGGAGTCATGGAGTCTGACTGTGTTAATCCAGCAATAGCCTGACTTAGATTCGGAAAAAACTCCGCCTGATCTATATTTGGAGCATACAAGTTGCACACTATCAGACTGTCCAAGCCAGATCGTAGTTTAACTATCACCCACCTCCCTTGTTTATCTGCTCGGGAGTCTTCCATTACCCAATTGCTTGCCTTCTGTATTAAAATAGCAACCCCCCCTTCTTTTAGTAGATGCAGAGCTGGCAAACACAGTACTGACCCACGACTTCTTGAGCCAAGGAGTGGCTTTGTCAAGGAGATGGGTCTCCTGCAAGAGAGCTATGTCCGTGTGCAAGAAACACAAATATTGTAACACTTTGGTTCTTTTAATAGGGTGATTTAAACCCTTTACGTTCCATGACACGAGACACAGAACCCTTATAGGAGCTGGAGGCATTTCGGCAGTATATCAGACTCTACTGGGCTTGCACGGAGGTATTCTTCCAAAGTGGACCTTGGTGCCCTATTAAGGACTACCACTTGAAAAATCTACTATACCTTATGATCCAAAAGCTAGCAATTGCTATATCACCACACACGAGAGAGGTTTTGGCTTTGCAGCAGTAGCCACAGGAAGTGTATATGTAAGCAATAATAACTACTTTGACTAACACTAAATGCTGCACTAATAAGAGCAGAACACCAACTTAAAACTAGTTAAGCTACTCTATGTAACAATCAACCAGCAGTTCACTGCTAACTGCCACAGACGTTTCCAGGGAGAGGATGGACAAAATCAGTATCCTGAGCCCCACCTACATCTGTGCCTGGGGGGTTATCAATAGGAGTCATGGCTCCTCCAGTTGTCAGTGTGAGTCACAACACTTCTGGGCTGTTGCCCTCCTCAACTGAGGAACAATCCTTGGAGAAAGTGTAATCCCGGGGAGGAAACCTCATCCACATACAAGGAGGGAGGAGGAGGAGGGGAAATTAACAACTCAATAGAAAAAAAAAAAAGAAAGGAGGGAGAGATAGGGAAGGGGAGTGATAGGGAGCTTCCCCAATCGTAACACACTGGCCAGGCCCCCATAACCCTTGCCCATATAGTGCTATGCACCCTAAGGCACCAAAAACACAGAAGTTTCAGACACTTCACCCTTATTTGTATTTTCCAGCTATCCAAGTTAGAAGGTAGTGATGGTGGAGAGGGGTGGAAGGGGAATGGGGGCGAGGGGCGGGACCTGGAAAGAGAAAAGGGGGGGTTTCACCACCAGAATTCTCTATTTCAAAGTGTTTCAACCATCATAAGCAGGGGAGGATGTTTTAACCTACCATGCTACTATTAAGACCAACTACACCATGCAGGAAAATATTGTAACTGTAGTCCATGCAGACAAGAGTAGTCCAAGAACCACGCTTCTTCCCAGGCCACTGGTCATCTGGAATCAATCTCCAGCAGCTGGGATCTCTTCGGATGTTACCGCTGCTGCATACAATTTTATCCCTGGTTTGAGCTGATTAAAAATATCCACTGCCTCCAGCAAGGTAGATTCCGGAATATCAGCCCAGTCCATACAGTTCCCTTGTTCGGAGATCAGGGATTCAGATTTATCCACAAGTTGATTTGGGTCAGATCCCAATGGTTCATCCCTGGACATTTTCGCCCGGTAGGGCTGTTCTCTACAGATCCAGGGGAAGCTGCTGTCTGCTCCTGGAGTGCTGATGCTGTGAGACCAGGCCGTTATTTCTGGGAGGAAGAGATGGCATGTTTGAGTCAGCAGACAGTGTAGGTACAGGACTAACATTCATGTGGGTAGATTTCTCTCTGGGGGGCTGATCAGTCCAGGAACCTGGTCCTTTCTCAGTCCTGTCCTCTGGGTTCCATAGCTGATGATTTCAGTTCCTAGTTCTGTTATCCAAGGGTTCCCAAAGCTTTCTGGGGGATGTAGTTTGTAGGGGGGAGATTGGGCCAGTACTTAGAGGCCCATCTTTCAATCTCTTCAGGCGCCTCTGCCAGCATTTCCCTCCCTTCTTTAGACACTAGCAGTCTTGTAAGGCCTTTAAATCTGTATTGAAATTTGTGAGCTGCCAACATCTTCTTGATCAGGCTGAAAGCTCTGCGTTTATTTGCAGTTTCATGTGCAAAATCTCTATAAATCGAAATCACCGCCCCTTGTCATCTCATTTCACCAAGATCTCGGGCTGCACTCAAGATGCGTTCTTTCGTAGAATATCTCAAAAAGTAAGCCACGATAGGCTGAGGGACCAGCTGCTGCTTCTCCTTCCTTCCCACAATCCGATGGGCCCTCTCAATTTTGACTGGGCCTCTCTAGCATTCCCCCAGCGTTTTAGGAAGAGACTCATTGAGAAACCTTTCCATGGAGGTCCCCTCAGTCCCCTCAGGGACTCTGATAATGCAGAGATTATTTCACCTCCCCCTATGTTATTGGTCCTCCACTCTAGCAAGCAACATTTACAATTATAGGCATTGCATTCTTATTTTCTGTGTAAATTTTGCCTGTTGTAGCTCCAGGACTTCCACTTTTTGTTCTGCCACATTTAGCCGATCCTGCATCACCCATTCCTCCACCGTGGTGTTTGCAAGTGTGGTGTTAATAGTATCAACTCTCAACAAGACCGCCTCTAGCATTTGGGTGATATATGTTAATGATTCAGTCACAGGAGGCATTTTCATGGTAGCAGCTGGTATCAGAGAAAGTATGGGTGAAATAGTCTCAGTCTCCACTTTCTCCGGGGTTGAGTGAGCTGGTGCGGGTGCTGATAGAGCCTCCATCTGCAGGTTTTGTGGAGCAGATGCACCTCAAATCCCAAGGCTTGGGCCTACTGCTTCTCTGGCCTATTAGAGCTGCGTCACTCTCGATTTGCCGGTGATTGAAGTAGATTAATGATACCGCTCACTTCCAAGAATCTCAGTGACCAATTTAGGGAAGTTCCCCCGACACTTATCATTCAACAAAAAAACAATTACCACCCGGGATTAGGCTGACTCGCCACTGTTCTTTCCCAGTGAAGAGGAGCTCAAGAATTATGCTGCCATTCCTATGGTGGTCAGATCATGCCCCTACAAAAGTCTTTAAAGTCTTTTTTCTCTTGCTCCCACCAGTCTGTTGGAGTGTCAGACATTTCTACCACTGTTAACTTATTTTCAAAAAAAACACCCTACCTTGGTGTGTCCCTGTGGCCTCCAAAAAGATGGAAACATTAAGCTGTCATTCAGGGGGTTTGGTCCTAGGGCTAATTTCTGAATTCAGGATGACCAATGCAGCCAAGTGATCAGAGGTTTCTAGTGGCATAGTATGTACTGCAGAAACCAACGGCCAAGAAGATAAAAACAATGGATCTATGTGTGAAGAAAGGGAACCTTTAAACAATGTGTCATGTAATGATGAACCAGAAGCAGCAACAGCGTCCACCAGGAAAGCAGAGGTTACCATGTTCCCCAAAAAAGACAGAATCACAATACATTTTTTTTTGTCCACATTCCTTTTAACAGTTGGAAAATAGCAACAATTCAAATCACACCCAGAAATGACCCCTTTAGTTGTTGAAAGAAAGGGCCTAATCTCTTTAATCAGGTCTATTCTAGCAGTCTTTACTTGCAGGCAATATACGTTAATTTCATGCAATTCCATCCCATGAAAAAAAGCATGTTGAAGAGCAAAAGCTTCCCAGGAATAAGGTCTAACAGCCTGTGGACATGCATGTTATAGGCTGCAAACATAATACAAACACCAGAAAAGTGGTTCTCATCCAATGACCAAAAGGAAGTTCCTTTTTGCCATATTCCCTTGACTAATCTTACTTCTTTCAGAGTATTAATCCTAGTATCCTGTAAAAACATGATATATGAATTTGGAGTCTGTAATGCAGCAAATGTGGTCAACCTCTTTTTCGTATTAAACATACTACGAACATTCAAAGTAGTAACAGTAAATGTTGGCACAATAGAGGGATCCATGTTATTTTGTTTTATTTACTTTGCTTTTCCTGCCCCCAGCTGCCTGGTACCTCAGCCTGGTCACAGACTCTTCGATTTTCACTCTCTCATACTGGCCTTGACTCCCTTATACCCCTTGGCTTGCTCCCCAGGGTGGGTTTGCAGCACTGGCCCAAAGTGCTGCATCTGATGGGATAGATCAGGCAGCCAGCCTGAGAGAGCTAATTGAAGCCAAGGGCAGGCTTCATTAAGGGTGGCCAGCAGCTATTTTCTAGGTTTCCCTAAGGGTGGGGATGTGCAATGATGTCCAGCATCCGCCCTGCCTCTCTTGCGTGTTGGCCTCAGTCGCCTGTGGTTCCCCCAGCCTCTGCTAGAGGTCTCTGAGGTGCTGGATACTCTACCCCTCACTCCCCCCAGAGAAGGAGAGCAGTCCATGGGATGCTCAATCCTTCTCCCCAGACCAGCCCTCCAACTCACTGGGTCCATTTCTGAACCCTGGTGACCGGTGTCACAAGTAGAATCCAACCGCTATGATGGTGGGCTGGCTGGAGGGCTCCATGTTAAAGAAAAGAAGAGGAGAAAAACCTAAGCCATAAGACTGATCTTATGTAAGAACACCTCCTTTTTTCTTAGCATACTTCATTTTCTTGGAGATCCCGTCTACTATATTCAAGACTTTTGCACTGAAGGGAGGGATCAGGTTGAGAAAAAGCAATATATGTCTCCCTCAGTGTCTTTCCCAATTTTGGTTTGCAGAAAGAACTTCAAACTTATTCTGCAGGCCTATAGACTCTGTTATGAATGCTTGTGGATGTTTGGGAATTTGTTGATTTTTCCTTCTTCCACGTCTAATCACCATTTGAAAGGAAGCTGTTTCAAATGTGGTCCAGAGAGGCATATCATTGAGATGCACGTCCACTTGATGGAGCCCATCCTCTGCTCCAGTCTCATCCAGCAGCGTATCCCCCTCCAATATGGGGCAGATTACATTATCTTCCTTGTTTACTTTAACTCCAGCCTCTATGGAAGGATCTATAGTGTTCATAGGGAAACATAGAAACATGGGCCAGATTTTTCAAAGGCCTTAGATTGACACAAGGTGCTTGCATCAAACAGATCTGATGCAACGGCACCTTACGCCATGGGCTGCACCAAGTGGGAATTTGAAAGGCAGCCTGCGTCACCCAGCAGTCTGTCTGCACCAAAGTATGTTAGCACCATTCTTGCACCATGAAATTGGCTGTGGCATGGCACTGGGTGCTTGTGGCAGACCCAGAATGCCGCAGACCTAGGATCTGGATATTGAACCCCCCCCCCCCAGAACCAAGTGCCAAGTACCCTTATACCAATGAGATGCTGGTCTAAGGGGACTTAGACAGCTCCCGGGGGGGGTCATCCTGTACCTGCCACCATGTGGCCCACCCTGATCCATCCTTGGTGGTCCAGTGGTCCCCCCTCACCCCATCATGGTCCCCGACACCCACGTCTGTGTGTCCTGCCAACACCCCTGTGGTACCCATCTCAGCACTCCCACCCTCCTCCCGTACCCCTGATCTGGTGACTGGCACTGCCCTCCACACATCACCATGTCCAGCAGCCAAATGAGCTGTCAGTGGGTGGACTGTATACAGTATACAGTAGGCGCATAGACTGCCCATTCAGCAGTCAGCCAGGGTGGCATGTGGAGGGCAGTGCTGGTCACCGGATCGGGGTATGGCAGGGGAGCGGGAGTGTTGAGATGGGTATGGGGGGGCACTAGCCCACCAGGGTACTGTAAATTGATGTGGTGCCGGTGCCAGTGGCGTGGCGGTGTTTGGAGGCACTGCCTGGTTGCTAGCCCCTGTCCGTGGGTGCTGCGGACTCCCCACAGCCATTGTGGCATTCCGGGTGGGTGCACTATTCATCCAGCGCAGCACCTCCTTTGCCACAAGCCACTGGACCCTGTACAATCAAATTTCGGGCGCAGGGTCCCGGGGGCATCACACTCCCTGCAAGCTGCCATTGTTGCAGCTTGAGTCGGGGCTTTGAAAATCCAGCCCATAGACTTTGATGGCAGATAAGGACCACTTGGCCCACCTAGTCTGTCGATTTCCCTACCTACAGGATATGCTGCAGATCCTAGTTAATCAACAGCCTATTTCTTCCTACACCCCACAAGAATTGCCTTATGTCTTTCCCATGCATCCTTGAATTCTCCCACAGTTTTAGACCCTATAACCTCTTCAGGAAGGCTGTTCCATGCGTACACCACCCTCTCTGTTAAAAAATACTTACTCACTTTACCCCTGAGCCATTCCCCCTCTATCTTCAAATTGTGTCCCCTTGTTGAGGGAGTTGAACAAGGCTTGATATGGAGGGTAGTTGAGCATCTACAATGTCTAGACAGTGAGGGGGTGCAACAAGTGTTGTGTTTAGATGAGGAGCATTTATGGCCTTTGTGGCCATTGTCCCTAAGCTGCCCACCCTCCATCTTCAAATGGTGTCCCCTTGTTCTTGCATATCTCTTTTTCTGAAAGATGCTACCCTCTTGGACTTTGCTGATTCCACTGAGGTACTTAAAAGTTTCTATCATGTCCCCCCTCTCCGTTCTTTCCTCAAGGGTATACATATTAAGCTCCTTTAGTCTCTCCTCATATGGCTTCTCTTGGTGACCCTGCACCATTTTAGTTGCCCTCCTCTGGACTGCCTCTATCCTATCTATGGCCTTGTGGAGATGTGATCTCCAGAACTGGATGCAGTACTCCAGATGGGGTCTCACCAACCATCTGTACTGAGGGATAATAACTTCCTGTTTTCTGCTGGTGATGTCTCTCCCTGTACATCCCAGTATCCCTCCAATCCTCCCTACTGCCTTCTCACATTGCTTGCCAACCTTAAGGTCATCTGATATGATTGCCCCCAGGTTCCTTTCCATTTTTGCTGTTGTTACTACTCCCCCCTCCCCATTGTGTACTCTTCCCCTCGGTTTTTGTTTCTTAGGTGCATTATTTTGCACTTCTTTGCTTTGAATCTAAGCTGCCATACTTCTGACCATTCCTCCAACCTTGCCAAGTCCCTTCTCATCCTTTCCACACCCCTTGTGTATCAACTCTGTTGCAGATCTTTGTGTTATCTGCAAAAAGGCATACTTTTCCTTCCAGTCCCTCTGCAGTGTCACTTATAAAGACATAAAAAAGGGCTGGACCCAGTACTGAACCCTATGGTTCCCCACTAGTAACCCCCGTTTCTTCAGAGTGGACATCCACCATGACCACGACATCCCCAATATCGCCTAAACTCCTGTATTTTGGTTTAATATTCCTCCATGTCCACATTTAAATGTATTTAATCACCCCCTATAATCCTTTCCACATCTGCTGCACCTTTATCAAGGAGTTCTGCTGTAAATTTCTGTTATACACATCAGTATATGAATTTTCACAGTTTCCCTATGGCAATATATGGCATACATTGCTATTGCAACACATATTTACTTTGTGCTTGCCATAAATAGAATGTTAATACTGTAAAGAAAACTACCAGTGTGCTAGCATCATACACCTGTAAATGGCCTACATATTTCCCCAACACTATCTGTTCATGTTAGTCATTGTAACCATGGCAACCTCCATCGAATAGCTAAACATTTCCACAAATTCACATTATATGTGCAGTCTAATATAAAATGCTGCAAAGTCTCCTCTGGTGCTAAACATTCATATTAAGGACACATTCTGTCCTCTGTAGCCTTGTGTTTTAAATTACACTGTATATTAATCCTTCCATAAGTACTAAGCATAGGATATTGTACGTTCTTTCAGGTACTCGAGGGTTTTGTAAGCTGTTGTTTCCTAGGTGTACACTATTTAAATTTAGGTTCAGTAGGCCATGTCTTACTTAAAATGTTATTGTATAGCTGTTTCCTAGATTGTGATGTAATTTGGTATTTTTGCACTTTCCATAAATCATTTTTTTAACTGCAGGCTTTAGGTACTCCAGTTCCTGAATTGTTGGAATAAGTTTTATTGGTTCATCTTGCCATTTATCAAGAAAATTTCTCAACACCCTCGAATCCATTCTTTTCCCATAGAGTCCTCCAACCGTAATGCTAGTTTTATTGTTCCCATCCAAAACATGGTAGGGAAGAAAACAATTTGGGTGAATCATACCCATCTCTTTCTTTTAGATTTTGACAAATAAGTATATTCCCACTGAATGTGGTTCAGATGGCTGCCTCACAGTATCTGAAAAATTAAACTCCATGTCCTTGTTTCTAAGTGAAGGGGTAGTGGGTAAATCCAAGCCACATATAAGAACAGAGGCAAGATAATTTTTTTTAAATAAATTTGTTGTCTGGGATAAAGTCCTCCCCTTCCATCTCGCTATCTTCCCTTCACATTTTTGTAATGCTACTTCCCAATTCTTTTGTGCTATGTCTCGATCTCCTATGTATATTCCTATTGTAATAATTTAATAGGTTACTTTTGAATTTTAATCCCTGCCACCACTGTATCCTGACTATGTGTCCCCAAAGCTATACCACAACTTTTGTCAGTATTTAACCGTACTTCAGAAACCTGAGCAAAATTCAACAATTCCCCTAAAATAAGTGCCACATGTTGTTCTGCTTTCAAAAACAAACAGATCATCAGCATACACTGATGATTTTAAGCTACCTGACCCTGAAGGACAGGAATTCCTTGTATTGTAGGTTTATTTATAACATACCTAATAAAGGAATCCAAGTAAAGTACATAAAGCAACTGGCTTAATGGACAGCCCTGACGTACACCCCTCTTAAGTCTTATCTGGAAACCAGTTGTTCCTCCCAATAGGGGCACTATAGCTGCTCCCCTGCATAACATTTTCAATCACTGTATCATCCTATCTGGTATGCCATACTGTTGTAATGCAGTAAATAAATAAGCATGTGATACCCTAGCAAATTATTTGCTTTAATCTATAATAATTAAATATCCCTTTATCCCATTCCTTTTACAAAATTCGTAACAATCTCTGATAACATAGAGATTTTCCTGTAGTTTTCTTCCAGGAATTGTACATGTTTGAGATGGGTGTAACAATGTTTTTAAATTCTTTTGTAATCTTTTATTTAAGATTGTACTGAAAATCTCCCAGTCAGTTTTTCAAAGGCAAATTGGACTCCAATTCTGAAGTAAAGATTAACCCCCTGCCTTGTACAAAAATTGCAATAAACATTTAGAAAATTCATCCTTTATCTTATTTTCTTCCATTATTTCTTGGAAAACTGAAAGTAACATATCAATTAAGTCTTCTTAAGAGATTTGGTAAAATTCAGTCAGTAAGTCATCCCATCCTGGTGAAACATTTTTTCTTACCCCCTTTATCACTTTCTCAATTTCTGCTTTTGTAATGGGGTGCTAACTGTTCCTTTTCCTCCTTTGTCAAATCAATCTTAATAGCAGTGAAATAAGATTTCATTTCCATCTTACTGCCAACCTGTTGGTCATTTAAAGAATGCATATATTCACTTATTATTCTCCCCAAGTGCTGTTGTTCTGCATAGTTTCCCTCTAGAATCTTTTAATTCTGTTATGGTGGTAGTATCCTCCCTGGTTTTACATGCTGCACAGGTATCCCCGGTGGATGTTTTTATTGTTCCAAAACTGAGTTCTTTTAACACGGTAGTTGCCTTATTATACTGGGATTTCTGCATTTGTTGTTTTTTTTTATTTGTTTTTAATTTGTTCTGTGAAATCCCCATTTGTTGAATTAACTAAGGAAAAAAGATGTTGTAACTGGTTCCTTAAAGACAAATATTTCCAAAATTTTTCATTTTGGGCCATCGTACCCTGTTTCTGTAGCCATATCTCTATATCTTTTTTGGAATCCTCCCACCATTCTCCTGCCATATCATACAGGCAAAAAAACTGACTTTCTAGCCTTTAGCACTTGTGTCAGGCCATTAATAGCCTTTTATCTTTAAATAAGTTCAAATTCACCCTTCATCTAATATTCTTAGAATTATTACCCCTTGACTGAGAAACCACTAGCTTCACTAACAAGTGGTCTGAAAATTCAGAAGGTACCATACAAATTTCCTAAATTTGACTTCTGGGTAATAAAAATAAATAATCAATTATTGTTGCCAAGGAACAACAAACATATTTTTTTTCTGGTTTTCTCCCTTTGATTCAATAAGCATCCTGAAGACCTTCTGTAGTGATGCACTGTTATAATGCATGGGAATTGCAGTATACCTCCCTCCCTTTAGTCATGTTTGCAATATCTAGGGAACAATTAAAATCCCCCAAAATAAACTGCTCGAGCTGTGGCTAAAAAGGTTGTACTTTCCCAAATATATCTACCCTTTCTGACTTAACTTGTGGTGCATATACATTAATAAATCTACAAGGTATACCATCCCACATCCCATCCAATACCAATAACTGACCATGCACTAAATCAATCAATTTTTGTAAGGTAAATTTTGACCCATTAAACAGAATCCCCACTCCATCAGCCTTATCAATCCCAAAAGACCATTAGGAAGGTACCCGAACCCATGATTTTTTGTTTTGATACAAATTAAATGTATCTACCATCCAGGGCTCCTTTAAAAAAATGATATCAAGATGCATCTGTTCTAATAAAGTAAATACAGCATTCCTTTTCAAATCACGTTTTATGCTACATGCATTCAGGGTTGCCAAGTTTAACTGTTGCATAATAATTTACAGAGGGAATGTTATTCTATCCCAGTAATCTGGGTTCTACCAGTCTTTCCTTCCAAATGCGTCCTTTTCTTGTTTTTTTTCTACCATCTTTTTCTTCAGGAAGTGGTAGTAAATGCGTAGAAGCATCTGAGTCTGGGTCATCAGTATCCATTCCTCCCAGCTCTTTCTATTTTTCTTCAGAACCTCAAATCTAATATCGACAGTCACTTTTGGTAATACAGCCGCTTGTAATTTAACACCTTTCCTGGTTACAGGCTTTGACCATTTTGTGTGTGTGGGAGGGAGCATACTATTTTCGCCTTGCTGACCAAGAGGTATACTAGTAGCAGGTCCTGTAGTATGTACAGTGTCTTGCTGTGGTCCATCCAAAACCTCATTTCCTTCCATCCCACACTCATTCTCTTTGGGCACCTCCTGTGGCAGTGGTTCCTGAGGAAATATCTACCTCTTCTTGCTGCTCTGGTTCTGCAGACATCCTCCCCAGCACCTGAAAATGTTGTCTCCTGCCCAGGAGTGGGTATATGCTCTGCATCTGCTGTTTTTTGTGCAGTTTTAACCAGAGTGTCCTGATCCACTCTATCCCTCCTGTTGTGTGCCGCCCTGGGGCACTTTTGAAACACATGCTCTACAATATCACAAAGGTTACATTTAGCCTCATTTCAACAAGCCATGCTAATATGATTGTATTTCCCACATAAGATACATCTCAACTTGTCACAAGTACTCACTAAATGTGTCCATTCTCCACATTTATAGTATACTTTTGGTTGGCCTGCATAAAGCAGACCCGCCCCCGATCATTTCCCAAAAAGAAACTGCTCGGAGAATGTAAAACTCCTGATTTATTTTGTCACAATTTTACTTTAAAGTTCCAACCTCCAGTCCAAAAAAGCTCAGAAATTCAATTATTGGTTTAGGGGCACTAAGAATGTTGCACCATTTCTGAAGCCAATTATATATGTCCCCACACTCACCCCTCCTTCAAAAACATTACTGTGATTTTTTTTATGAGTAACTTTGTTAGAGGGATCACCAGAAATTGTGTCCACAAAGGAGAAAATTTTACTTGGTTATATTTGATCCAGAAACACTCTAAGTCTTGAGGAATGTTAAAGCTAACTTCAAAATTATCTTCACTGGAGATGTGAATGAGAGCATGCATATCTGCCAGTTAAAAATGTAAAGAATTTTTGATTAGTTTTTTCCCCACATAAGTTTTATCAGGGTGAAAGTCAATGCCCCCTTTATATCTAGTATGGACAGCATTTCATTGGGGTTTTTGTGTAGATCTATCAAATAAATCCCAGAATCTAGGGAGTGGTCTCTGAGGATTGAGTTATTTGCTGTTAGCTTGTAGACCCTCTTGACTGTGAACCTGATCCTGTTCACCTGCTGCTTCTTTTCCTGACCCTGCCTGTACATTCAGGGTTGTAGACTCTGAGTTTGGAATAGTAGCCTTGGTATCATTAACAGTCATATCTACTTCTTCAGGTGCATTAGAAGTTCCTTCCAAACTTGCTTTATCTTGTCCCTCCCATTCAGTATCCTGCTGTTTCATGTCATCCTATGCCAATCTAGTTTTCTGTGTTTCATTCAATTGCCCAACTTCATGACCATTTCTGAAGTCTGGGAATTGTTTTCCCTATTTCCCCCATTTTGTTTTTTCCTGTGAACACAAACA
This sequence comes from Neoceratodus forsteri, assembly GCA_016271365.2. NCBI lineage: Eukaryota > Metazoa > Chordata > Ceratodontiformes > Ceratodontidae > Neoceratodus > Neoceratodus forsteri. Next base: position 249,394,464 of record CM057453.1, read on the forward strand.
GAGAAATATGCATCACCAGTGAAATTCCCAGCATCACAGAAGCATGTACCCCAAAGTATTATTATTTACTGTTTCTTCTATATTTCTCCCTGTTTTTTCTCCTACACAGCCCTCTTTCTGTGCAGCACTATTGGGTACTTTTTTCTTAAGTTCTGGGAAATTACTGTCAAACTGCAAGACACCACTTGCAAGTTTGGCATTTGGGTCTGGAGTCCACTTACTCGAACAATCCTGTATCCAGCCTGCATTTCAGAGCACTTGCTCCTGTGTCCAGTCTGTCTCTGTATCTCCTGGCATTTCAGTGCCAAACACCTCCTTTATTCTCTCTTGGGCAGATTGCATGCCCTATGAAGTTCCAGCTGCTCCTACTCCAAGTGTAGCAAATATTTTTTCTTTCATTCCTGACGTCCATTCCATTTTCTGTCATTTAACTTCTTTCTTCTTTAAATCCATCTTCCTGAGCAAATATATTTCTTATTCTTTTGCCATCTGTTGTGCCATCTGTGTTCTCTTATTTGCCATTTCTTGCTCCAACAATAATTCTGCATGCATTGTTTCCATGTCCAATGTCTCCACAACTCATGCCAGCTTTCCATCTTGGCTCTCTGTTTCAATATATTCTGGAACCACATCTTTGTCTCCATGTACAATTCATTTCATTCCATGGGTGTTCTCCTTTGGTTTATTGGCTGGAAGGGAGAACAACTCCCCAGTCTACTCCAGCAGCTTCTCTCCTGCCTCATCTGAGTCCTCCATCTTGGATTCAGGGCCAACAGCACCTTCCTCCAAGAGCAGAGGAATTTCCTTGGTGTTATGGTCAGATTTTTAGCATTTATTGAAATAACAGCAGCAGATTAATCTGATTTGATTTCAGTTGGTTTGTTTCTGTATCCTACCATGGCAACAACATTGAACTTCATATGAAGAAACTCATTCCCTGGTGTCCGGAGGCCAATTATTCCTCCAAGCACTAATCTGCATATGTAGGAACCCATTTTCTGTTGTTCAGAGGTCTCCACCCCATATCCCAGGAGACACCCTATCTACCTCTGCAGTCATTGATGCTCCTGGAGATGGTGATAAGCACAGCCCCTCCACTCAGTGATTCAGCTGAACTCCATCAGATTGGCAGGAAGCTAAGCATGCCTACTACAGAAAAAGATGTTTCTACAACAGGCATAATCACTCCTTGCAATCAAACAGTGGCTGATCAAGGTGGTGAGCAGAGGGGCTGTGCCAGTCACCATCTCCAAGGGTTGTCAGTGCCTGCAGGGTTAGGTAGTGAGTCACTGGGCAAGGGATGGAGGGATCTGAGTGGGCATGATGGGGAGTAGGGTTCAACTGCACAGTCAGGGTGGGGCCACTAGATTCAGGGAATGGGTTAATATATATACAGTATATATATATATTTATAAAAAGGGTAGGAAAAATTATGTCTGCTGACTTGTTGGAACACTTCACATGACCGTGCGTATATCAGAGCATGACCGCACACCTGCACTTTTACTCCCCTCCAAAACAATTTTGACACTTTATAAGATAAATAAACCACTCTGAAGTGTGCGGTGATGCTCTTATAAACACACACCTTGGGTGGTTGACGCACACCAAGGCATGCATATATCAGAGCACAACTGCACACCTCAGAGTAGTTTATCTATTACATATCATATAGGCACAATAGTGCCTGTGTATTAGGGTTGAGTAAGCACCTCTATGTTAAACTCAAATTTGTGCACCTTAATAACGTTGCCCCCTTTCAATCAATTTATATGTAATGTGGACAGTACAACCTCTGTGCCAGGTGCTCTTGATCCTGTAAATTTCACTTAGATCAGTTCATGGGAGGCAAAGTTACAGAGGTGCAAAAAAAAACTAAAATCTCTGTTTTTGAATGTTTTAAAAGCTTTTTTCACCACCTGATAACTAAAAAAATAGGAGGCTTTGAAACCTGAAACTCTCAGGTTTCATAGATGTTGGTCCAAAGTGTGTGTTTTTTTTGTTTCTAGGCACCACTGTTAAGTAGTGTTTAAATTATTTAATAAAAATGTTCCGTTTCTAATCATGCACAGTTCAGAAAATCAAAGTTTTATTCATAACTGAATTTATGTGAAAGCAGCAGTTTGCACTATATTATACAGCTGTCTTTAAGATATGACAGCTCTGTCATATAGTGCAATCTCTGCTGCTGCCACCACTCATAAGTCAGGTCTGGGGCAACTGTCATTGTAGCTCTGCCATCCTGACTGTGCTGTGACCTTCTGTATATCTACACACCAAGGGCCCCAATCCTCCACTGGCAGTGTATTTATTTATTCTTTTTTTTTAATATTAGTGCAGTCCAACACTGGAACACCCACACCTGGTGTTGGATGCACCCACAGCCCATTATGTGATGCAGTTACCCCCTCACACAGTCACACACACACACACACACACACACACATATGAGTGGGACACCTTCAGTGTCCCAAGATAGATCACTTTTATATTGTATACCTGCAAAAAAGAAAACCGTCACCAGCATCCTTTTTTACTTAAACCTGAAAGAACAAGCATCCCTCATCATCGCTGCTTAGCCCTTCCGCATCCCAATTCTCCCACTGTGTACCCACCTCCTTGTACCCCCCTTACCCGATACTTACCTCCGAGGTGGTCCGGTGTCATCTTCTGTGGACCTGGACACTCTGGCATTCTTCAAAGTGGAACCACAAACTGAGTAATAAAACTTAGTGCCATATAATGTATTTGGCATAGGAGCCGGTTGCACTATATGACACAACTGTCCTTTACTAAATGACAGTTGTGTCATATAGTGCAACCAGTTCCTATGCCAAACACATTATGCAGCATTAAGTTAAGGTGCTTTCCCCTCACCAGTTGTTCATTAAATGGTTGCCAACATCAGGGTCTCCAATCCCTATGTCAGCATTTATTACATTTCACCCCTACAGTGTGGAACACCTGTGGAGCCCACTCCCAGTGTCCCAAAATAAATTATAAAAGAAAAGCACATATAATCCAACACTGGGATGCCCACCCCAGTGTCAGACCCCCCCCCGCAGCCCCTTGTTTAGAAATACCTTACCAACATGGGGACCCTAATCCCCATGTCAGAATTTAGTATTGCACATTTCTCCCCATCAGTATCGGACACTGGGAAGCCCACTCCCAGTGTCCCCAAATGTGCATTCCATTCACAATACTGTGGGAAATTGGGGAGCTCACTCCCAGTGTCCCCAAATGTGTATCCCACTCCTGATATTGTGGGATACTGGGGAGTCTATTGCCAGTGTTCCAAAATGTTTATTGCAATAACCTGGTTAGAAAGAAAACAGTCCAGTGACATCTTTTTTCCCCGAAAAAAAGAAAATGGTCCCTTGTCATCCCCACCATACCCCTCCCCCATCACAACCCTCCCATTGAGCATTCTCCTCTCTCACACCTCCCCTTGCCCCATACTTACCACAAGAGGGCATCCACTATCATCTTCTGTGGAGCGGGACACACACTCTTCAAAGCCGAACTGCGAACTGAGGAATAAAGGTAAGTGCCATATAATATACTTCAATGGGGTTTTCAACTTATGTTGACATCTTTGCCTTTTTTTGATATTTTTTCATGAAGATGTCAACATGGGCTTTTTGGGATCCCACTTCATGAACACTATCACTGTTATTTTGTTACTTGGGCCCAGAAGATGATTTCGCAGTTGCTGCATGCAATCACCTTTTGGGTCTGATTAATGAAATGACAGTGCCAGTGTTCATGAAGTGGGATCCCAAAAAGCCCATGTTGAAAATTTGGTGTAAAAGTTCCAAAAAATGAGTGCACCACAAGCGTACTTTGTGCAGTGTCAATGCAGGCAAATAACTGGTAATTTAGAATATTTTGATGCCGGATTTTCGCCATGCCCATTTTGTCACACCACTTCATGAACAGTAAAGCTGTCATTTCTCACATCCTGCCTGAAATATGTTTTCACACCTATTGCATGAAATGGTACAGTCACTGTGTGGAATCACCTTTCTTGGCTAAATAATGTAATGACAGCGCCAGTGTTCATGAGATAGGGTCTCAAAAGGCCATGCTGAAAATGTGGCAAATAAATTCATAAAAATAGGTATGTTACCAGCGTGCATTGCACAGTTTCTATGCAGATGCACAACTTTAGTAATTTACAATATTTTGACTACAGATTTTCAACACACCCATTTTTTACAGCACCTCATGAACAGTACAGCTGTAATTTTTCACATCCTGTCTAAAATGTGTTTTCGCATCTTTGGAATGGAATGGCGTGGTCGTTTTGTGAAATCACCTTTCAGGACTGATTAATGAAATGACAGTGCCAGTGTTCATGAGGTGGTGTCCCAAAAAACACATTTTGAAAATTTGGTTAAAAAAATTAAAATGGCCGTGTTACGAGCATACATTGTGCATTTTCTATGCAAGCACATAACTTTGGTAATTTACAATATTTTGATTTAAGATTTTCAACATTTTTCATACCACCTCATGAACTGTACAGCTGTCATTTTTCACAATCTGTCCGAATCATGCTTCTGCACCTGTGGTGCAGAATGGCGTTTCAGCTCAGATTTGAAATTTTTCACCTATGGGGTTTATCAGGTGGATCATAAGAAGAATATGTTTAATGTTAAAAAACAAATAATTTATTAAGTAAAATTGATTGCAGGAATTGACCTTGCACATATGGAGAACATGCTGCCTTTCCATCCAAGTGAGCTGAGTTCAGGTGTGAGCTCAGTGAGCTGATTTATTGGGACAAGGCTGATGGAGAAGGTGCTGCAGCATGCAGCACCAGTCATTGCCTGGGAAGAGATGGAGCAGTGTTTTGGCACAGATGCCACACCCTGAGGTGGGTCAGGGAACCTCACCCACAGGGTATTGAGGAGTGTGCCGGGGTCGTCTGGGCCCATGGACTGCATCATGACTGTCTCCAATATTATATTTAGCTCATTTTGTGTAGGTCCCACAGGGATCTATGCAAATGAGGATACAGTTCCAGGACTGTCTTCAATATTGTATTTATCTCATTTTGCAAAGGTCCCTTCAGGACCTTCACAAATGAGAATACAGTTCCACTATCACAAAAAGAAGGGAAATTAGTTGCAAAAAACTATGTTATTGCAGAGATTAGGGTTGTAAAAATGCAAAGTGTACAAAGATGAGAAATGAAAAAATCATTAAGGATTTGGGTCTCCAGAGTATTGGCAAATCAGTGATGGGGTCTTATCTGGGATTGTGTACCCTAATGCCCATCCCTACCCTGGATCAGACAAGGTCATATGTGATGTACGGGCCCTGTGTGAAGAAAGCTTTGACAGATTATGTTGGCTTTACTGTATCACTACGAGACACTAGGTTTGAGCTGTAACTTGTGCTTTGGACAGGAGGCTATGAGCTGTGGGGGTGGGCACTAAGGCTGACATCCCTAAGTAAGACCTCATCGTTGATTCACCAATAATCCGGATATCCAAATCTCTAATTTTTTTTGTTTCCCTTCTTTGTTGTACACTTTGCGTTTTTGCAACCCTAACATTTGCATTAATGTAGTTTGTTGTAACTGATATATCATATACATATGAAGACTGGCAAACAGTGGGGTGGGGACACTGGACATCAGGGAATGAGTTACTTCATGTGTAAATCAGTGATGGGGAGAAGTGGTACCATGGGACACCAGGGAATGGTTACTACATATGGGGCTTGATGACCCAGGATAAAGAAGGCAGGCATAGCTCCACACAAGGCCTCCATTCAGTTATGCATGGCAGCATTGTGTGGCATGCCAATAAGCCCATAATGGCCATACAAATGGACCCTTAGTGCCTTTCTGTGCCCTACAGATTATCTAGCTGAACATGGTGCACAGAAGCCATGACACTATCCCTTTGGGAACCCACCAATTCCATTCACTCCTGGTAGCCATATTCTAGTAAGGGTTATGTAAGCACAATAAATGGCCACTGTGCACCGTGCTGACATAGTCCTATATTTAGAAAGTTAGCATGCTTCATCAGAATATGTTAACTGAATATTGCCTCAAGTTGGTTGTGCAGTGGTGAACATGGCTGGCTCTGAATATGAGGGCTTACGTCAAAGTATCTTTGTTTTGTTGGCATCTACTGTATATAACGAAAAGAAAAAAAAAACGTCTGCAGATCACAATGGTTCAGCCTTAATCCACTGTGTTGTGTGCATTGTCTGGCAAATGTTTCAGAGCTCAGTTCCACATGTGACTGAGGAGGCTGTCAGCTGATTCCCCCTCTATAATAACAATGTTTGTTTTACTTTCTGCTGCTTTTTGTGATAATTGCTAGGGTTTGGGCATAGGTGATAATACTGTTCTGTTCCACAAGCAGCACACTCTCAGACACTATTAGTTAGATTAGTTGCTAGTTATAGTACTCACTAGTGACTAACAATGTATGATCAGCAACCTGGTAAATGTGTTTTGTCCAGCCCAAGGAACTCATCTGCACCACTGTCCTCAAACAATGAGTGACAGGTTTATAGACAGTCATGTGGGCATAACTGTAAAGCCAAAATATTTTTCCTCAAGAAATCCATTTGGTTCTGGTAGTAGTGGCAGAGTAAAAAGTAATACTTCTATCTCCATTGCTAGAAGTACTACTAGTGTCACCACCAGTTCAAGCTACATGTTTGCAGCCCCATCCTTTTATGGCAGTAGCAAGAGGGCTTTACAGTTTGCATCCACTGGTCAAGAAGTCACAGCCACTGCCAGAAGTCTTCACACTGCTACCACCATGGCTGATACATCCAAAGCAATGCTCCCCACCTGTACCAGTGCCATAATTGCAGCAGGCACTCCTTCCACTGTCATCAACACTGCACCAACTGAAACCACCACCTGTGCCAAAACCACCTCCACAGTAATTGTTTCTACCATCACCACTGTAGACAATTTGTCCAGTGCCTTGTGTATTACAATGGCTACAATACCTACTGTCCCTGTACTGCAACCATGATCATACTAGTTGTCTTGTCCCAAACCAGTGCTCATGCTCATGTCCCTGAAGTTGAGAAGAAGGAGGCACACTCACCTGTCTCCAATATCTGTCTCAGCAGCAAGATTTATATTTATCATTAGAATGTAATAGCGACACAAGGTAGGAATTGTTAGTCTATAATACAACACATTCAATTATTATTTAATAAGAGATAATGCTTGGAGTTATGTTAGTTCTATTGTATTATTATTATTCTTTTATTATCATGCCTTATCAAAATACTGTATGCATAATGAAGCAATACATTTACAAACATGAATGTTTTAAAGTGAAAATTCGTAAGAAAGAGTGGCTATTGTATAGGAGCAGTCCAAAGGAGAAAACATCAGTTTCATGTATATAGACTTATTATGCGTACTATTATGGAGTAAGGAAGGAAAGGGTTAAAATTTCCAGACTATTAAAACCAGTCAAATAAGACTCAATACTGTATATTGACTTATTTTCTCTATGCAATCTTGTACCAAAGCTTCCATCAGATAATGTCAAAACCAAGGAAAAAATGACTACAACAGCATTATATTTCAAAGAAGAACTGATCAAATATTTTTTTCCCCAATTGTTTAATCAGGAGAGACACACTAAGCTGAAAGCTTGTTTACAGGTGTGACCTGGGAGCACAGGGAAGTTAAGTGACTTGCACAGGGTCACACAGTATGCAGGTGGGGGCTGTGGGATTCAAACCCAGGTCTCCAGATTTGCAGCTCAGAGCCTTAAACCACTGCGCGATACTGTCTCCAAATATGTCAATGTAGTGTGCGTTTGAATGACACTTAATCCAGGAGAACAAGCAATGAAGGATTTGTTGATAAACATTTACATTTTATGAAAGAATGGCAAATGTTATAATCACCTATTATATACCTTCTTGTATAAGAGATTATTAGATAGCAAAGGGCCTATAAAAGAGGGTTATACTGTAGATCCTCCTAGAACTTAGATACAGATTAAAATATTTTTCTACTAAGTGTTTATCCTACAAACTTCTATCATTGGAGAGCTTTCAGTATGACTAATATGAGAAAGTAACTTTTGAGAATATGTCCAAAAGTTCTGTGAAGATATTTGAACTTCTAGAAAAAAAAACACATGTTCTATATTTTCTCAATGGAACTGTTGACCCACGTAACACTTCTAGAAGGAATGAAGTAATTCTCATTAATATGTAAAAAGTTTTCAACCATTGGATTAAGACTAGGAACCAATCGATAGATACCAGATAGGGTGCTGACATTACCTACTGTAGCTTTAAAATAGTTGCACCTGCTATCAGAGCCAGAAAGGGCAGGAGAAAAAACAGAAGAGGCAACAATATGAAACTGAGAAGGAGGCTGACAACGTAAGCCACTGGTAATGCTTTTCAGAAACCAAAAAAAGATATTTTTTTTTCTCTGAAAGAGAACTGCGTCTATCTTGCAATGTAACAAAGTGTAGGCAGAAATGGTTACAGATTTTTATCAGGAGTCATACAAGTGCAGACGGCATCCATCTGACTGCAGATAAAGATTCCTCATAACACCACTATAATACAGGTGCTCTTCTTCTTTAAATAAACTGCTTTAGCATACAAAAATGGGACATAGGCATACATAGAAACATAGAAAGTTTACAGCAGAAGGAGGAGACCAAAGGTCCATCGAGTCTGCCCATAAGTTCACGAGAAGCTAGGAGATCCCAGGACCTAGCCCATACTTTTACCCATAGGTTTCATTCAAAAATACTCTTTATCCCAACCCTGTTTGAAGACTGATATGGGATACAGGAGGGCTATTTTCTTGCTATAATTTCAGTAAATGAGTATACATTTCATCATGCTTAAATTATCTGTACCTCTGAAATATCATAAATATGAACAAAATGGGTAATTTGAGTAAGCATTAATGCATGACACAGGAGGGCTCTACTAGGGAATTAATGCCTGGTTGCAGAGGTTGGGGCCGAGTGCATTAATTCCTAGTATAGCCCCACTGTGGAGAACATTATTGCACTTGTAACATGGCAAGCGCTTAGAAAAATTCACAGACACTGATCTTTCTTGTGAGAAATAATACACAGAGATATTGGCAATGTTTGAACAGCATTTACTTTTTTTGTCTGTTTTGACATTTATTTATATGATGACACTAACTTGAACTCAAAATTTATACATATAAGCATTTGTTCAGGCACTACATGTAAGTAGCATGTACAATATTAAACTTTTGTAACATGCAGAAAACACTTTGGTATCCTACTTGAAAAAGCATTCATGACACCTTGTCCAAACGGTCGAAGAGCATTTTACAATGGCATGAACATTTCCTGGACTCTGATTGGTCAGTGTGTGCCTGGAACAGTGATGTTATTACACAATAACATCACTGTATGAAGTTCAGGCACACACATGACCGTATGACACCTGTGTTATCATGTCCCCTCCAGAAGTTACTGCTGCTGCCAGACACCGCTGTAAATGAACTCAAGCTCCCCCCCCCCCATGAGAATTTACAACATACAGTAAAACCTCTCATCTAACACAGCGCACACTGGCCCCAAACACAAACTCTGTCTTTTTTCTTAGTTTGAATATACACTCAAGAATCAAGACTGCCTGCAGCTGTTTAAAACAAGTCGTACGTACAACTCCCGCTCCATTTCGCTCCATCATTGACACCCATATTGACATGAACACAGCACTTTAGGGACTCTCGCACTCAGCCGCCCATTTACCCAGCATCATTTTTAACTTAAAAAAATATATTTTTAATGAAATATCAAACAAAAAGTAACCGAAACGGCTCTTCCTTTTCCCAGACGCCTCCGAGAGTGTGTCAGCGTGTGCCCACGTTAACTCCCACAGCACAGCAATGTAAAGGCAGGAAAACAAATGGAGTCAGTTTAAAAATGAGGAAAACATTACAAAAACTGCACCCTTCATTCATCGTTCACTAGCACAGTACGTGTAAACCAATGGCTGAAAAGGGCAAAGGGGAAACTTATAAAACCAGGCATACCACACAACATAACAAGAGAAAAAAGCTTTGGAGACTCAGTAAGCAACATCATTCTAACAACAACTCCACCTTGTGGTAGAAGACACATTTCAAACTTTTTTTTAAAATGTACATCTACACTCACAAAAAATCAAATGAAAAATGGATAAAATAAGTATTTCTTACTTTCTTTTTTTACATAACACACCAAGCCATTGTATAATAGCAATAAGGCACTCCAGGGTGTGTGTTATTGTGTAATAACGTCACTCCTGGCATGGTGGAAGCACTTGGCTTCGCCTCGTGCTTCAACCCACCCCAGCAGTGACGTTATTACACAATAGCACACACCCTGTCATGCCTTATTGCTTAATTATGGGACTGCATATTTCTGACCACTAACAGAGCAGATTAGCTATAATGATCGAGTTTTAAACATTACATCTAGCCATACTGCAGAGGAATTATGATACCATACTTGCAGAATACAAAGGTAAACAATTTAAATGGTGAAATATATCTTCTGCTGGTGGTGGGTGCTGACACTACTATCTATTGGGAACCTGAACTAGTTTCTCCCTTGTCTGAATAATAATTAAAATTAGCAATGCCGAAGGGCGGGTGGATGGGAAATAAAATGCGCTCCACTTTTATATTTTTGGGGTGGCGATTTTAATGTGGTTAGAGACAGTGATACATTATGACATGGGCATTACTAGGGAATTAAGACCTGCTTTATTTTGTGCCATGTGTCCTGTTTGCACCAGTGTGATTGCTGGATTTTCCTCTTCTGTTTCTTGCCAAGTTACAATAGCTTTTATTGGACCAACGAGAGATTCACAGAATGTTTTAAGCTTTTGATCTTACACAAAGTTCTCTGTCATAAAAATGGAAGTTATACAAAGAAATCTCATGGGGCAGAATTGGTATAAAATGGAGATAGAAAACAAAGGTAAGAAAACAGTCTTTGAAAACCTAGTAGAGTGTAAATCTACTCTTCTTGGGATGGAATGTGATGTGGCTGCAGAAGGCCTAGAAATTGTCAATTCCTAATAACCTTTTTGGAAATAGTCTGCAGAATGTGTGTGTGTGTGTGTGTGTGTGCATGCGTACGCACAATATGTACTGAGAAATAGCCATTCTGTGTATATGAATTCAAATAGTATGAAACCAAACATCTGAAAGATCAAGTAAATTCTGTTATCTAAAACAGAAATGCTTTATCATCTGTAACAATGTTCAAAATAGTTACGTTCCTTGCTGCTGATATTTTAAACCTGTACTGATATCTTTTCCATATATCATGCAATTTTTGATTTATTTTAATGAGCAACTTTCAAGGTATTTTACATTTTAAACAACACCTGTTTTTATACCACCTATTTTGTGGACAAGTACAAAACAGCATTCATATAATAACCATTTATTAATTTTAGCTGTGGGTGAATATAAAGGTGTCTCAATAGCAACTGAAGTTAATATAATAATCATTTATTAATTTTAGCTGTGAGTGAATATAAAGGTGTCTCAATAGCAAATGAAGTTAATGTAATTTTTTTAGAATCTATTATCAGTCAGAGCTTTGATATTTTGATTGAAGGTTATAGTGTCCAGTCTAAAGTTTCAGCAAATCACCCCAGTGATTTCAGGGATGAGGCAGAAAACAGTATGTCTCCTATATGGGGAATTAATGACAATGACAACCTGCCAAAAGGAGGAAAATGGGTGCCAGTGATAGGCTGAGCAAGCATGTCACCCTTCTACCACAAAGAAAACAAATCAATCCACTCAGGCAATTCTGAAGGTTCTGCCAGCTTGGCCACTACAGTCTACGCTGTGCCATAGACTTGGAGAAAAATAACAGGGTGCAGTATCCAGGTCTGATATAGGAAACACTTTCCTCAAATGCAGCCCTGCTTCCCCCTCTTCTCCTTCCTTACCCACCAAACCATGTCTAGGTGCCTCTGCTCCTGTTTTCCCTCCCCTGGAAATTCCATGAACCTCAACCAAAATGGGTGGGAATGCCCTCTTGGTAGCAGCCCCCAAATTCTGGCATGGATTACCCACACTCCTCAGAGCTTCCAACACCCATCATAACTTCAAATTCAACCTCAAATCATTTCTTCTGAACGAGACATATGCACTTGCCCTAGATAGTTCCCCTCCCTAAGAAAATTTTAGTAAAGCTCTTTGCCCACCCTACTGATGTTTCTGACTCTGCTTCTCTTATTCTGCACATGCTTTGGTTGATGTATGCTGGGCCTGCTCTGGGGGGGGGCACTGTTTTTCTACTCCTCAGCATTTTTACCTCTGCTACCTACATATATACCTTGTGTTGTCCATATATAATTTTGTGCTTATCCTATTGATCCTGCAACATTCATGGTCTCCACCCACATTGTGCTTACTCCTGTCACCAAGTTGTACTTGGTTTGTATGACCCCACTGTATATCTTTGTGTGTGTATTTTGTACAGTGTATTGAACCAGTGTATGTTTTGTATTCTCTTCCATGCCCATTGGCCCAGGTTATGCCTGTAAATGGTTATCTAGACCAGTGCACCTACTTGGTTATCAAAGACATAAATAAATAAATAAATAAATAAATGAATGAAATGCACCAAAAAAGTAGGGGCCTGGCCACCCTCTAGGAACACGTTCTGCTAGTGTCTATACAGGAAAAAATTGCACTGTAGCTGCATTTCAGTCTTGTAACAGATGACGGAACAAAGGCAATGTGCTCATTCTGCCAGTGCATGATGAGCACATGGAAAACCTTTCCAATCGGACCATGACCACAATGACGTATCACTCAGGTATAAAATATCCCCATGCACTGCAGGGATCATGAACAGCAGATTCTGGCAATGAACCTGTCAGTTCCTCTATGGGTATTGGTGGTGGTCCAATATATCCTGAGCTTAGAGGTGGGGATCATTCTGTTAATGAATCAGTTACCATCTTGTCTGCTCCTCCACACCACTGACAGTCTTTCACCCACAGAGGAACATAACCTAGTGTGCTCAGAGGGGATTGCTAGTTATTGTGGAGTCCACACCCCTTTTCCAGTGACAAGAGGACAAAATCTTCATTCTATCACCACAGCTTTGTCCCTTACAATGTATGTCTCCCAAGCCAGCACCAAATCCAATGTGTCACATCTGGTGGCACAGCAGATCACCCAGTTGATCCGGGATGGCACTGGATCTGTAGCAATTTTCTATGTGGAAGATGCCAGTTTCTTTTGGGTACTGCAGCATTTGCATCTCAAGTGTAAGATGTTTTCCTATGCCACATTTCTCCAGAACATTGTGATCAAGATATACCAAAATATGCAAAAGACATTTTTTTGTTTTGTTTTGTTTTTTTGCTTCCCATTGTTACAGGCTGTTGGCGGCTTGTTGAATTTTATTAAAGAGAATGGAACAACACTTACTCTAACCTTGCATATATCTCACTCAGTGCACAGTGGTGTGTAGTGGACCCAGTAATTGGTGATGGCATTTAGGAAACAGGTAATCAAGCATCAGACTGAGGCAATGTGCTTGGGCAATAGAACAGTACAGGTCTGCTTTCTGATTGCTGTACTTTAGTTTGCACACCTCTAAATTTGAAATTTTGATTGTACTGTACCTGCCAGATTTGGTTTGATTAATGAGACGGAATCCACCATCACCTGGGCTCTTTTGCTGTTTGATCATTGAGTACTGCCACACCTCTTTTGTTATGGAAATGATGTTCTCAACTGGCAGGCTGCCAAACCTTGAGATCAGTGTATTTGCATGTTATCGGTGCTGGTTTTGTCTTTTCCAGTGGTGGATCATCCACCCCTCTCACTTCTGGTCTTCAGTAACAGGCAAGTGCTGGAATAGCAGTATAACTGTGTATAATGTGGGGAGTAGTGCAATGCAGTGCATGCAGGGCAGCTGTATTCAGGTAGACCTTCTGGACACTGAGATGCTACCCTATCTGTAGGCATCTCTCTGGACTATGGGATGAGGTAGTCAGACTCAGAGCAAAAGTACACTGGGTCAGAAGTACCTTCACCCCTGTCCAGAGACCACCCAGTCCAATGCTGCTGCCTCAAAGGATTCCCAGAACAAGGAGTGCTTGGATGATGGTGGGCTTGGGGAGGGTTTGGGCAGTCAGGCAGAGGCACATCCCAAATCCTATTCAACTCCAGAACTCATATTCAGCACTGGAAAATGGGGACAACCCAACAGAAGTACCCAGAGAAGAGGAAGGGAAAGATGTGGAGGTCAACCAGGGAGGTGACCTCAGTAAGAAGAGCAGCGGACCTCAGAGGAGGAGGAAGCAAATCCTAGTAGGGGACTCTATCATAAGAGGGATCCAGCTAGGGACACAGAAAGGGAGGACAGAGGGGTGAGGTGCCTACCAGGTGCCATGGCATGGAGGGATGAGAGGAAGATCCTGGGGATCGCCAGGAAGGCAAGATGGGAGGGTGAGCTGGATGTCATTATCCCCCTAGGTACTAATGATCTGGCAAACGGGGAGCCAAAGGAAGTTCAGGAAGAGTTTAGGAAATTGGGGAGGGGTCTCAAGCAAGTAACTACTTCTGTCACCTTCTCAGAAGTTCTACCTGTCAGAGGCATGGGAGAGCATAGGGGTGCATGCACCAGGAACTTTAACTCATGGTTGAAGAACTGGTGCTGTGAGGAAGGGTTTGGATTCATTGGTGACTGGGGACCCACCTGGAGGGATGGGGGCTTGTTCAAGCCTGATGGCCTGCATCTGTTCTGGAAGGGAATCCAAGCACTCAATGATAAGTTTAAATGCTACATGGACAAGCATTTGAACTAATCAATGGGGTAGCAGGCCAGCAAGGAGGGTACCCAATTGCCCACCCCCCACAGCTAGCACTGGAACCAGTGAACAGGAGGAGTGGATATCTTTACAAAGCAGTGTACAAAAAATGGAGATAAGCACCCAAGGGGTGGATAGGCAGAACGGGGGCAAAAGTCAACAGAAGGGCAGACAGCAGGGAGAACCAAGGATAATGGACAACCAGGGAGGGGGCTAGAGTAGAACAGCTAAAAAATCCAGGGAGTTCACATCATGGAAAGCCATGTGTGCCAATGCCAGGAGCCATAGCAACAAGACGGAGGATTTGGATGCTACCATGGTGCAGTCAGACCTGGACATTGTGGCCATCACACAGACCTGGTGTAATGATAACCATGACTGGGAGATGACCATACCCAGTTACAATATATTTAGAAGAGACAGGGCAGGCAGGAAGGGAGGGGGAATGGCATGTTATGTGAAAGATGGCATAAAGGCCACAGAGATCCAGGAGGAACAAAATAGGGGAGAGATACTGTTGGTTAAGCTGGAAAGGAAAATGGGATCAGCCATCTGCACAGGGGTGGTCTACAGACCACCAGACCAGGAGGAAGAAACAGAGAGGGAGCAGATGTTAGCCATCCAAAGGATGGAAGACATGGGTGAGGAAGTGCAGATTGGAAACTTCAATATTCCAGACATGGACTGGAGCATCCCAGCAGCAGCATCAGCCAGGAGCAGATTTATCCTGGACTCCCTTCAAGGTGCCTTCCTCAAGCAACTAATCATGGAACCAACTCAGGAGAAGGCAATACTGGACCTCATGCTCACAAATGGAGACAGTGTGATGGGGTAACAGTGGGGGAGCACCTGGAGAACAGTGACCACTGGTCACTGTGGTTTGAAATCACAGAAGGAGCAGAACTAAACTGCACAAAAACATGTATCCTGGATTTTAGGGGTACAGACTTTGGGAAAATGGGGAGATGCTTGAAAGATGCATTAATGGGAATGGGGAGGGAATAAGGGGTTGAGTAACTGTTGGCAATATTTAAAATGGGGATTACAAGAGCAACAGAATTATGCATTAAGCAGGTTAGCAAGGGGTAAAGAAAGAGGAGGCCATTATAGTTTTCCAAGGAGGTAGCGGAGAAAGTGAAAGCCAGAAAGATTGCATTCAGGCAATACAAAAAGATGCAGGCAGAAGGGGATAGGGACAAGTACCAGGAGAAGCAAAGGGAGGCATGGAGGTTAGCAAGGGAAGCCAAAGCTCAGACAGAAGAGTGCAATGTAAAATCAGTGGGTAGAGGGGACAAAACCTTTTACAGGTACTTAAGTGAAAAAAGAAGGGCAAAGGGAGGGATAATGAGACTGAAGGGGGAGAATGGGGGCTGCGTGGAGGATGACAACAGTCAAGCTGACATACTGAACAGATATTTCTGCTCAGTCTTTACTGAGAAAGATGAGGGTAATGGGCCTGAAGGGAGTACAAGGTGTGGGAATGGTGCAGAAATGGACACAAGACCCTTTACATAGCAAAGAGTCTTAAAGGAACTGGAAGGAATAAGAGTCAATAAAGTAATGGGGCCAGATGGGGTGCACCCCAGGGTCCTAAAGGAATTAAGAGAGGTGGTGGCTGAACCTTTGGCAATCCTGTTTAGCTGATCACTGGAAACAGGGGAGGTACCCAAAGACTGGAGAACAGATGTAGTCCCCTTATACAAAAGTGGGAACAAGAAGGAAGCAGGGAACTACAGACCAGTTAGCCTGACCACAGTAGTAGGAAAGATCATGGAAGCACTACTGAAGGAGAGACTGGAGGACCATTTGGTTGACAATGGACTACAGGACCCAAAACAGCATGGTTTCACCAGGGGAAGGTCATGCCAGAACAGCCTCATTGAATTTTTCAACTGGGTGACAAGGGAGGTAGATCAGGGGAGGGCAGTGAATGTGACCTATCTGGACTTCAGCAAGGTCTTTGACACTGTACCACACAGAAGACTATTAAACAAACTGGGAATATGGGAGTGGGCAGGACAGTAGTGTGGTGGGTAGGTAATTGGCTAGGCGGCAGGACACAGAGGGTGGTGGTAAATGGCTGTCACTCCACAGATGGAAGAGTGACCAGTGGGGTACCACAGAGATCAGTGCTGTAACCGGTCCTATTCAACACCATCATCAGTGAAATTGCACAGGACCTAGCAGACAGAATTTCCCTCTTTGCTGATGACACAAAGCTCTTTAACAGAGTGGACACATCAGAGGGTGTACACACAATGAGTAAGGACCTGCAGAAGCTTGAAGAAGGGTCAAGGGTTTGGCAGTTGAACTTCAATGCAAAGAAGTGCAAGATAATGGATATGGGGCACAAAAACCCTAGAACAACATATCAGTTGGGAAGTGAGGGTATAGCATGCACCAAGCAGGAAAGGGACCTTGGGGTTATCATCTCTGATGACCTCAAGGTAGGGGAACAGTATGACAAGGCAGCAGGTAAAGCAAATAGGATGCTGGAATGCATAGGCAGGGGCATCACCAGCAGGAAAAGGGAAGTCATAATTCCACTATACAAGGCACTAGTGAGGTCCCACCTGGAGTACAGTGTACAGTTCTGGAGACCTTACCTACATAAGGACATAGGGTAGAGAAGGTTCAGAGGAGGCCAACAAAGATGGTACAGGGATTGCATCACAAGTCCTATGAGGACAGGCTGAAGGATCCAAATATGTACTCTGTGGAGGAGAGGAGGGAGAGAGGGGATATGATAGAGACATTCAAGTAACTTACAGGGAGGAACAGGGTGCAAGAATACACTATTTTCCAAAGAAAAAGATGTTCCAGGACTAAAGGGCATGGAATGAAGTTGGAGGGAGGGCTATTTAGAGGAAACTTGAGGAAGAATTTCTTCACAGAAAGGGTGGTGGACAAGTGGAACACCATGCCAGAGGAAGTGGTGGGGGCTGAAACAATCATGGGCTTTAGGGATGCATAGGATAGACATAAGGGAATTCTGGAAGTCAGGGGTAAGGGGCTATAGACTCTAGAAAAACAAAGTGAACTTACAAGCTCAAATGGGCAGACTGGGTGGGCCATAGGCCCTTATCTGCTGACAGTGTCTATGTATCTAGGTATCTATGTATTGTTCAATGTGGCAGTTATTGAGAAGCATCACCAGCCTGTGAACAACATGCCATTCCTGCAGGACATGCTAAATCCATGGACTGAGGGCAGCAAGTTACATGTTGGCTTTTTGGTGATGTCAACATTGCAAATAAGATCAAGTTCTTAGAGATAGGAACTTCCATGAGACTGTTTCACCCAGACTCTTAAGTTGGTAGTGACAAAGGCCTTAAGCAGGACAATGAAGGTGTATCAGGCTATTAAAATAGACAAAGCCATACAGCATGTGGGTATTTCCATAATTCCATTAATGCCCCAAACCAACTGTATGAGTGCCTTCAGGCTTCTCCATATGGCTTTATACAGGATGTCATGACCCAGTGGAATTCCACTTTTTTCATGCTTGAAAGGCTGCTAGCGAGAAGTAGGCCCTTCATGAGATCAACATGGAAAACACCACTGGGTAGTGCTTGGCAACCAGAAGTAAGCTGTGAAGGAGGAATCAGTAAAGCTGCAAGAACTATTTGAAAGAGCACTCATGACCCAAATTGTATGTCTGCATTTGTTAGTTAGGTTATCCCTGTATACATAGTCTGAAAATGCCCTGAGGAGATTGTCAGATTGGGTTAAGAAAGAGGCCATAATCAACATGTAGTGATGGTTCTTGTGGAGAACCTTAGCAGTGAAGTAGATAGTCAGTTTTCCAAACTGTGTGACAATATACTATATGCTTTTGCCACCATGCTAGATCCACTCATCAAGTGTGAGGTACCACACCATATAATGTAATTACAGAGGGTTACAGTGTTTTGGCATCAGATATGCTCCTGGCTTTCCGAGTCGTCTGGTATCTCCAGGAGGTACCCCTGCTGCAGATCTGTCAAACACAGGAACCCAGGATGACACCCCTGAGGATGAGACTGACAGTTGGGGAGAACTCCGTTTCTTCATTACAGGATGAGAAAAGAATGTAGAAAGAAAAGCCACTTTCAGAAAACAATCTGCTTAATTGTTTCTCCATTGTGGATCTGGAGTTTTTCTCCTTAGCTCCTATGAACTACTGGAGAAAACAGCAGATGTCATTCTCTCAGTTGGCCATGAAATTCAGTTGCCACTTATCAGTATGCCTTCTGAACAGATGTTCATAAAACTGGGAAATGGTGGAGCCTGAAAGTTCCACATTGACCCTTGATAATGTGGAACAACTGTGTTCATTAGGCTTAAATTACCACACCTCAAGGGCAGCACCAGTATGAGTGATAAAATATGGCTTCTGGTGCAGACCTTGCACCATTTCACTTGCTGTCCTATGGACTGCCTCCATCCTGTTTATGTCCTTGTGGAGATGGGGTCTCTAGAACTGCACTCAGTTTTCCAGATGGGGTCTCACCGACTGTCTGTAAAGAGGGATAACAACTTCCTGTTTTCTACTAGTGATGCCTCTCCCTATGCATCCCAGTATCCCTCAACCTTCCTTACTGCCTTCTCACATTGCTTGCCTACCTTTTGGTCATCTGCTATGACTACCCCCAGGTCCCATTTCATTTTTGTTTTTGTTAGCACCTCCCCCCCCCATTGTGTGCTCATCTCCTGGGTTTTTGTTTCCCAGGTGCATTACTTTGCACTTCTTTGCATTGAATCTAATCTGCCATACCTTTGACCATTCCACCAACCTTGCCAAGTCCCTTCTCATCCTTTCCATGCCCCCTTGTGTATCAACCCTGTTGCAGATCTTTCTGTCATCAGCAAACAGGCATATTTTTCCTTCCAACTGCTTCTCAGTGTCACCTATAAAGACATGAAAGAGGACATTAAAGAGGAATGGTCCTGCTAGTAACCCCCCTTTCTTCAGAGTGGACTCCGTTTACCATTACTCTCTGCATCCTGTTGCTCAGACAATTGTTTACCCAGGTTACCACCCTGGGACACAGGTGGGTCTATGAGATAATGGTGATCGCAGAAAGGCAACCGCCGTTAGGGCGAATATACATCCGTGAAAATCCATTTTGCTGATGTACACTCTCGGCACATGGGAAAAGGGCACCGGTAATTTGGATGTTTTTATGTGGAGGGCTGCACTCCTTGCTTCACCCTCCATACCCCACTATTAAAGATTCTCAACTCCGGGGGGGGTGCATGTTGAGGGGGGTGAAAATTAAAAAAGATATTATTTTTCAGACTGGTGCAAAAATTCCAACGTGCCTAGCACCGAGTCCAGCACCCTCCCTACCATTGCCTGTCACGAACCTACCACACCACACGGCCAGCTTGGCAACCCACCATTGCACTACACCTCACAAACCCTACCTCCCCCTCTGCCTGTTGCATGGCGTGCTCACTCCCCCCCACGTGCACGTAAACATATAACAACAGCATGTCGCTGTGTTACATTTGCACCCCCGTCCAATAGCCCTGAGAACAGGCACCACTATTGAGTCGCCCTTTTTGTAAGCGCTCAATAGCAGTCACCCTTCTCACTAGATATCCTCCCAGGCTGGCTAACTTGTTTATAAATTTTTTGTGTGGGACTGTGTCAAATGCCTCACTAACATCTAGGTAGGCCACATCCACAGCCCCTTCCTGGTCTACTACTTTGGTCACCCAGTGAAAAATTCATCTGACATGACCACCCACTGTGAATCCACGCTGCCTTGGGTCCTTTGCCCCGCTGACCTCTAGGTACTCAACAATTCTTTCTTTCATAAGTGAGTCCATAATTTTTCCTACCGCTGCGGTCAAACTAACAGGTCTGTAGTGTCCTGCCTCTGCTTGCTCCCACTTTTATGGAGGGGAATAACATTTTCTTTCCTCCAGTCTTCAGGTACCACACCATCCTCCCATGATTTGTTAAAAAGAGTAGTCAGTGGTGTCACTAGTTCTCCCCTTAGTCCTTTTAGAATTTTTTGGGTGCATCCCATCAGGCCCCATTTCTTTGTCCACCTTGAGTTTTAGGAGTTCTTTCCAGACCCTTTCTTCTGTGAGTGGACTGGTATCAACCCACCTATCCAGAGTGCTTCTATTGTTTTGTTTAACTACCTTCCAATCCTCTACTTTTGTGAATACTGAGCAAAAGTATTCTTTCAGGATCTCTGTCTTTTCACTGTCACCATCTGCCCACATCTCCTCCCCTTTATTAAGCCTCACTATCCCTCCCTGGTCTTTTTTCGCTCCCTAATGTGCCTATAAATGGTTTTAGCCTCCTTCTTAACTGAGTTTCTTTTCCTCTGTTTGGACCTTTGCTATTCTGACTGTATTCCCTGCTTCCTTCTGCTTTAACTAATATATTTCCCTGTCCTACTCCCTCTGTGATTCCGTATACTTCCTGAATGCCATATTTTTCTCCCTCATCTTCCCCAACACCTCTTTTGAGAACCATAATTTTTTTTTTCTGTCATTTTGTTTTATTTGTTTCACACAAGGGCTTGTTGCCTCTGTGATGGCAGTTATGATTTTTCTCCATTGTTCCTCCACCCCTCCTTCCTGCCCATTTGCTAGTGGATTCCTTATGCACTCCCCCATTTTGTCAAAGTTAACCCTCCTAAAGTCCAGTACCCTCGCTTTTGTATGGCTTGACTCTACGGATGTGTTTATCAACAACTACACTGTTTGATGGTCGCTTATTCCCAGATGGCTACCCACTTCTAAATCTGAGATACTCTCTTCATCTCCATTTGAGAGTACCAGTTCTAAGATTGCTCCTTCCCAAGTGGGTTCCAACACTAGCTGTCTGAGCATGTCCCCGTAGGGCATCGAAAAAAGGACCCTGCTCTTGGATGTGGCTGCAGCAATATGCTCCAGTTAACATCTGACATATTCAGGTTCCCCATCAGCAATATCTCCCTTTTCTCTGACATTCTAAGGATGCCTTCTATCATTTTTTGTCCCTTTCTTCCCCCTGACACCCAGCTATCAAAGATACAGATTATGAGTTTCTAATTCTTGCTTAAAAATATGGTTTACAGCAATTACACTATTGGGGTTTATACTTTCGTACCACAAAATACAAGTAATGTGTGTCTCTGATTTTATACTTAAATGGGTAAGCTAGTCTTGTTCCTGTATGTATCCTAGAATGTTTTTAAAAACTTAATGAGGTATTTCTATTTATGCCATTGACATAGAAAGAAACGCCTGATAATAAATTCATTTATCAGAGTAATTATATGCATAAATTTAAACCCTACCATATCTCCACATAGGGGTCTATGTACGACAGAAGTGCTGCATTTGCACAGTGCGCAACACATGCACATAATGTTTTATGTCTGTAAAACACACAAGTCACAGCTATGCAGCATGCATGTAGTGTGTGCAGTCATGTGTGATCAGTGCTCCTGAATAGCTATGCAGTAGCATCCCTATGCTCAGGTTTAGGGGCATGGCCATATAACAACATTCACACACCACACATATGCACATGCACAGTGTGCACTACATTGTCTTGGTGCGTAGAGCAGCATGCACAGCACTACACCCTGTGGAGGGCTTCTGTAAGATGCAGGCATGCAAGACAGGAATACAAGGGGATCATCACAGAGGCAACAAGCCTTTGTGTGAAGCAAATAAACAAATCAAAGTGAAAGAAAAAGCCACTATGGTTCTCAAAAGAGGTGGCGGGGAAAGTCAGGGAGAAAAAGATAGAATTCGGGAAGCATAAGGAAACACAGAGGGAGCAGGGCAGGGAGCTGTACCAGTTAAGGCAGAAGGAAGCAGGGAGAGAAGTCAGAATAGCAAATAGCAAAGGCCCAAACTGAGGAAAGGATAGCCTTAGTACTGTGTACAGTACTGGAGACCACACTTGAAGAGGGACATACAGCTCCTGGAGAGGGTACAGAGGAGGGCAACAAAGATGATACAAGGGCTAGGGGATTTGACTTATGAGGACAGACTTGAGGAGCTCTGCCTGTTTTCATTGGAGGAGAGGAAAGACAGGGGGGACATGACTGAGGTCTTCAAGTACCTCAAGGGAATAAATAGGGTAAACATGGAGGGGATCTTTAGACTAAAGCAGGGAGGTATCACCAGAGGACATGGTTTGAAATTGGAAGGTGGAAGGGTGAGGGGGGGAAAGAGGAGGAGGTTTTTCACCGAGAGGGTGGTGGACCCTTGGAATGAACTGCCTGGTGAGTTGGTTCAGAGATCCACAGTGGAGGGCTTCAAGAGAGGGTGGGACAGACACAGAAAGTGGATGTATCAGATGATGGCCTGTCCCGGGGGGGTGGGGATGGATGATAGGGGTTTCTGGAGATCAATTGATGGGAGGGTCTCGGCATCCAACTAAGGATCTAGGTTCGAGCAGACTCGATAGACCGTAAGGCCTAATCTGCTGGCAAATAGTATGTTAGTATGTTATGTTAGTATAGCCAACTCAGTTAAGAAGGGGGATAAAACCTTTTATACTGTAGGTACATCAGGGAGTGTAAAAAGACAAAGGGAGGAATAGTGACGCTGAATAGCATGAATGGTGGGTGGGCAGAGGGAGATAATGAAAAAGCAGGGAAACTGTATGAATATTTCTGCTCAGTATTCACAAAAGAGGAGGGAGAGGGGGAGGTGCCTAATCCAATTAATAGAAGCACTCTGGATGGTGGGGTCGATCCCAGTCCTTTCACAGAAGACAGGGTTCTGAAAGAACTCCTAAAACTGAAGGTGGACAAAGCAATGGGGCCTGATGGAATTCACCCTAGAATTCTAAAAGAATTAAGGGGAGAACTAGTGAAACCACTGACTACCCTTTGTTACAAATCATGGGAGGATGGTGTGGCACCCCAGGACTGGAGGACGGCAGATGTAATTCCCCTTCACAATAGTGGGACCAAGACAGATGCAGGAAACTACAGACCTGTCAGTTTGACCTCTGTGGTAGGGAAAGTGATGGAATCACTTCTAAAGGAAAGAATTGTTGAGTACCTAGAGGCCAGTGGGGCACAGGACCCAAGGCAGCATGGGTTCACAGTGGGAAGGTCATGTCAGACGAATCTAATTGATTTCTTTGACAGGATGATCAAAGTAGTAGACCAGGGAGGGGCTGTGGACATGGCCTACCTAGACTTTAGCAAGGCATTTGACACAGTCCCACACAAAAGATTAATAGTCAAATTAACCAGCCTGGGAGTGGGTCCCAGGGTGGTAGCCTGGGTAAAACATTGGCTGGATGAGGATCATGTGATGCAGAGTGCTGAGTAGAAGCTCCTCCGTTAAGCTCCTGCCTCCCGAATAATAATTTGTATTTTAACAACGTTAAAACTCAACTAATTCCTCCGCTTACGAGTTTTCCTTGTGTCTAAACAGTTTGTGCTCCAGTTTTGGGTATCTGCACAGTAAATGGAGGCTTACATGAAGAAAGCCTTGCAGAAACATACCCCCCTACCACTCCTGAGAAGGCCTCAAAGAAATCCCGACCCTCAAGTGGCCCAGATAAACCGGATCCATCGTGCCAAGCTGGGGACCAAGAACCCTTAACTCTTAACAGGTTCTTGGAGGAATTCAAACCATTCCGGAAAGAGGTAAAAGATATGGCAACTGATTTAAAGTCACTTTCCACTACAGTCTCAGATAATACTGCCCGAATAGTTTCGATCGAGAGAAAATGGGAAAGTCTGGATCCTGAATTCCTACTAACAAAACAAAAGTTATCTCACTTAGAAGCTAAACTCGAAGATTTGGAAGGCCGTAGCCAAAGAAATAATGTGGTAATACTTGGGCTCCCAGAAGGGGAAGAAGGCCAGAATACAATAGTCTTTGTCCAAAAGCAGGTAGAAAAGGTCACTGGTCCCTCTCCCTTTGGCCCAGCATATATGATAGAATGGGCTCATTGGTCCTTACAACCAAAACCCCCACCTGATGCCCCTTCTTGCCCTATCATTTGCCGCTTTCTGAACTACCTAGAAAAGCAGCATTTCTTACAGAAAGTCAAGGCCCTGCAGGAAGTTAGATGGGAGAAGGTGAAGCTGGGAATTGCTCAAGACATCCCTGGTTCGGTCCGATTGAAGCGGAAGGCCTTCCACCCGATTGTATCAAAGATCATAGCGGTGGGTTTAAAGTTCAGGATGGGGTACCCAGCGAAGTTACAAGTCTCAGTAAATGGCTCTTGGCTCATTTTCGAGGATCCTGAAGCTGCACTACTAAGCCTTAAATCTGCGTTGCCAGATTTGTTTCGGATGACCTGAGAGGACCTCCTGTTCTTCGGGATTCACTGGGAACTGCTGAGTGAACTGTTATTCACTTCTTTTGTGGAGAACGCTTCTTCTAACAACGGAATTTAGTCGAGTTTAAGCTCTCAAATGGAACTGGGCTACTAGTATATGGCCTGACTCTTACTATTTTCAGGCCCTGGCTTGTTGGTGTTAATAGTGGTTCAGGAAGAATGTTTGGGGGGTCCGGCGATGGCTTACTGGGACTGCATCCCAGATAATGTTGCATGTTTAATTTCTAAGCGGAGCATACTGGAGAGAGTTTTTGGTTAATTCCTCTTGATCAGTTTTTACATATTAAAATCTCAGAGCTCTGAGCAGTTTTGGGCTTTCAGGGTGTTTTTGGCAGGTCGGTTGGATTAGGTTACGACCACAATAGGGCGTGGTTCACCCATGTAACATAGGTCCGGCGATTTTGCCTCTAGAGGAATTTTTCTCAATTGCTTTGCCATACTGGCTTTGCAGGGTTTTTTTCAGAATTAGGGGTCGGTAACCCCTGGGTAATTACTCCTAGGGTTTTCTCATCTCGGGATCTTGTTTCAGTTTTTATCCGGTTTCTCGTCTTTTCATGTTCTCAACTCAATAACGGGGTTACCCCTCTGAATTAATTTTTCCTCTGGTTTTGGTTCTCGATGTAGTCCCCCAAGGGGGACAAGCATTTTTCAACTCCCATTTTGGAGTCTTGTGCCGATCTGCCATATTCACGTTTGTGATATCCGGTTTCCTTTTCTTTCTCGATATCTAGTGGACTCAATGATATATGTCCACAGGCTCTGGAAGTCTGAGACCGCTCCTTAGACATTAAGGGCTCACTAATGTAATTCAGAGTTATGTTATATTTAGAATATGAGGGTGATCATTTGCAGGGGACAAATTGGGGCAGGAGGGGAGGATATGATCCAGTGCTGTGCTGTTGCCTGCTTGTGACAGATTGGGGTTGGGAGAGGGGCGAGTGTTATTTGTTCTTGTTGGGGGTGGGGTGTACTGGGGTTTAAACTTGGGCTCTTGGTGGGGAGCTGGGGTGGGGGAAGGGCTTTACAGCAGCAATGGGAAGGGTTAGATTACTTGTGTTTTATACCCTGAGCGCAGGGCCGATTCTATTACTCTTAGTAATCTTTAGTAGATGGCCAAGGTGGTGACTTTTGCAACATGGAATGTCAAAGGGATCAGGAAAATATCTAAGCAATATCAGGTTCTCAAACATTTGAGCCTATTACGTACTCAGATAACATTTCTACAGGAATCCCACTTGTTAGAAATGGAAGCCTCACAAGTGAGGAGACAACAAGTAGTGTATGAGGCGCAAGGCTCCTCAAATAGCTGTGGGGTCATGCTTATTATTAACAGAGGTATTCCCTTTGTTTCAACCCCAGTTATTAGGGACCCTGAGGGTAGGTTCGTTTGAGTTAGAGGTACTGTCTGGTCAATACCACTGTTATTGGGCAGCATATACGGTCCTAATGCAGATGACCCTGGCTATTTCATGAGACTTATAAATGCAATCCTGCTGTTCCTTCCCATAAGGATTGTCCTGGGGGGTGACTTTAATCAAGTTGTAGACTCAAACCTTGACAGGTCGGGTGGCAGATCAGGGGGGTTTCCCCAGGTCAGAGGGCTTTTAGAGATCTACTAGATCAGTGTGGGCTCTGTGATGTCTGGCGTGTCCTAAATCCGGATTCCAGGGAGTTCACATACAGGTCATTAGCACACAGCTCGCAGTCCTGCATTGATTACATTTTCATTTCTCAGACTCCTGCCTGGGGTTAGGACCTCGTCGATCCAGCCTGGCCTTGTCTCCAACCATTCCTTGGTGTTGTGTGAATTGGCAATTCAGGATGCTTCAAAGAGAGAAACAAGATGGAAAATTAATGACCAATTGCTTAAAGACTCTAAATATTGCAAAACCATAAGGGAGCATATTAAGGCCTTTTTTCTGTTCAACCCTTTAAATAGTGCAAAACCGGATATTATATGGGGGGCTTTTAAGGCCTACATGGGAGGCGTTCTTATTAGCATCTTGGCAGCCAGGAAACAAGCTAGGGAAAGGGAATTATTATCTTTGTTATCTCAAATTTGGGTCCTTGAACTCAATATCTTGGTTAACTCCCCTGAAGAGGACAAGACGAAGCTCCTAGTGTTGAGAGATAAATATTTAGAATTACTCCGGGAAAAGGCAGAGTTAGCTTTGGTATGCACTAAAGCTAGTTACACCTATCAAGGTGAGAAGGCTGGGCGCCTATTGGCAGTCCGTATTAAGCAACAAGAATCTGTGAGATTTATCCCCTCTATCAGGGCATCTGTAGATGGGTCTCTGAAAACATCTCCTATGGAGATAGTTCAAGAATTCGTATCATATTACAAAATGCTGTATGGGGATATGGAGCACCCCCCAGCCCTGTAAGCGGGAGAAATATTTGATGGACTCTCACCTGTCCTCCCTCCCAGCACATTACAAAGACTCTTTTGTCTCTCCTATAACACAGGAAGAAATCACTGAGGTTATTAATGGCTTACCTTCAGATAAAACCCTTGGGCCTGACAGATTTTCTTCCCTTTTCTATAAGACATTTCGAGGACTTTTATTACCAATACTTAATAGATTATTTCAGCATATTTTATCCAGGATGGAGGTGGACCATCATCTCTTTGATGCCTTGATAGTGCTTCTCCTCAAGCCAGACAAGGACCCCGAACTTGCCCAGAGTTATAGGCCTATATGCCTCCTAAATCAAGATATTAAAATTCTCTCAAAGATCTTAGCTAACAGGTTATCCGTGGTACTCCCTGAGTTAATAGGTATGAATCAGGTAGGATTTATGAAGGGACCCTCATCGGTGGATCATTTGCGTACATTATCCCATGTCTTCTTGGCTACCAGAGATGCTGAGTTCCCTGCAGAACTGGTTTCTTTGGATGCCGAGAAGGCGTTTGACTGGGTAAATTGGAGTTTTTTGTTTAAGGTATTGAGTACCTTTAAATTCCCCCCAATATTCATATCCTGGGTTGCAGCATTATATAAATCCCCTATAGCAAGAATCTCAGTTAATGAGGTCTTCTCTAATTCCTTCCCACTTTATTCAGGTACTAGGCATGGTTGCCCCCTATCGCCTCTGTTGTTTAGTTTATACCTGGAACCCCTCCTTCAAAATATCCTCCAAAATACTTTTATACGAGGTATCCGGGTTGGGCGTCATGAAATTAAACTCACTGCGTATGCAGATGATTTGTTGATACATCTCTCCCATCCACTTTCATCAATACCACCCTTACTGAATGAAATAGCCAGATTTAGCGAGCTATCCAACTACAAGCTGAATGCTAATAAATCTTTATTTTTCCCATTAAATCACAAGGTATTTAAGGACGATATCAGTCCCTTAGACTTGGGTTGGACTCCTAGAGTATTTAGGTATTTGGGTATCAAGTTATCCCGTAACCCCTCGACATGGGTTAAAGATAACCTGGACTCTCTCTCACAGGTTGTTATTCACGACCTTGACAGATGGTCTAAACTTCCTATATCACTATGGGGCAGGATTAACATAATTAAGATGAATGTATTTCCTAGAATTTTTTACCCCGTATCCCTACTCAGTTCTTTTATTCCTATAGGCTGGTTCAAGAAACTGCATGGTATATTTACGAGATTTATTTGGGCTGATAAATATCCCCACTTGGCTTATTACAAGCAAGCTGTCCCAAAACTGAAGGGGGGGCTGAGGATTCTCCATATGGCACTATACTATTGGGCCAGTCATCTAGCAAAATGTGTCAGATGGATATCCCCAGGCCCTGAATCGGAACAACCAATATGGCTAAAGATTGAGTTAGATGCAATTAAAGCTAAACGCCTAGACCCCTTAACTCTATTTTACCTCAAATGGTCTCGTAAAGATGGCTGACTGCACCATAGTAGGTATTTCTCTGAGGGTTTATGCACAGTTATGTTTATTTCTTCATTACTCTCCTCAGACTGATCTTGCCCAGTCTATTTGGAACTCCCCATCTTTTACTATTAACAGAAAGCAGATTCCCTGTAAATGGTTGCCTCAATTAGGTGATGGAAAACTGCTTTCCCTGGTAGATGGGGAGGGGCACTGGTTGTCCCCAGGTGGAATTATTGAAAAGTTTCTCATTCTGGTCTCATCTC
This sequence comes from Neoceratodus forsteri, assembly GCA_016271365.2. Classification (NCBI taxonomy): domain Eukaryota; kingdom Metazoa; phylum Chordata; order Ceratodontiformes; family Ceratodontidae; genus Neoceratodus; species Neoceratodus forsteri. The sequence goes on from CM057453.1 coordinate 249,423,762, forward strand.
ACTTTAAAGTCATGCAGTTAAGACACCTAATCACTTTAGTCCTGGGGAATTCTCCTCCTTCTCAGAAAGTGTCAGCCTTGATACCCGAAATTTCTTTATTGTTTGGATCTTCAGGCATCGTATCCAAGTTATACAGGGTGTTGTATTATAAAAAATATGGGGACTCCTTCGGACCTACAAGATTCTGGAATCACTTCTCCCTCAATACCACTTGGGTTGGCAGTCCCTATGGGGATCCTGTCATAAGTATGTTTCCCAAGATAGATTGCGTCTCATGCAATACCACATATTACATAACATGTATTGTACCCCCGTTAAGCTAAAGAAATGGGGTTTCTTGAATTCTAGTACATGTACTAAGTGCTTGCAAGAGAAGGAATGCTCCTTCATATGTTCTGGTCCTGTCCTAAAGTTCTCTCTTTATGGAGTTCAATTAAGATGTCTCTAGATCCCCTATTGGGCATTCAGGAGTATTTTATTCCTGAGGTTTGTCTCCTAGGGGACGTGTCCCTGGTTAGAGTTAGAATCAGGAAATTCCATATCTCCATTGTTGCTCTCTCTGTTAAAAAACTTATTTTACGTCATTGGAAAGACCAATCCACCCCATCTTTCCAGGAGTGGTTACGTGAAATCATGACTAATCTCTGAACAGAGAGGGTGATTGCAAGTCTCCGTAACAGACTAGCAGCTTATGGTAAATTATGGGATCCCCTCTATTCCTTACTCTCACTGTCTCACTGAGGATTACACCACATCTTAGTCTTACTTATAGGTTTAATAGACTTATGAACTGCACTTTAGGGATATAGTCCTGTTGCTGCTGTAAGGGGTGGGGTGGGGTGTGCAGTTCTACTGTGCATATGGTATGTCACACCTGATCTGCTGTAACTGCCTTTACAAAATGAAATGTATTAATAAAGTTTAAAGTATAAAAAAAAAAAACATTGGCTGGGCAATTGTAAATGGAGTCCACTCTGAAGAAAGAGGGGTTACTAGAGGAGTACCACAGGGTTCAGTACAGGGTCCAGTCCTTTTTAATGTCTTTATAAGTGACATTGCAAAGGGACTGGAAGGAAAAGTATGCCTCTTTGGAGATGACACAAAGATCTGCAACAGGGTTGATACACAAGGAGGCGTTGAAAGGATGAGAAGGGACTTGGCAAGGTTGGAGGAATGGTCGGAAGTATGGCAGCTAGGATTCAATGCAAAGAAGTGCAAAATAATGCACCTGGGAAACAAAAACCCAAGGGAAGATTACACAATGGGGGGGAGGTAGTAACAAAAACAAAAAAGGAAAGGGACCTGGGGGTAATCATATCAGATGACCTTAAGGTTAGCAAGCAATGTGAGAAGGCAGTAGGTAGAGCTGGGTGTACACTAGGATTCATAGGGAGAGGCATCACCAGCAGAAAACAGGAAGTTGTTATTCCTCTGTACAGACAGTTGGTGAGACCCCATCTGGAGTACTGCATCCAGTTCTGGAGATCCCATCTCTGTAAGGACATAGACAGGATAGAGGCAGTCCAGAGGAGGGCATCTAGAATGGTGCAGGGTCTGCAAGAGATATAAGGAGAGACTAAAAGAGCTTAATATGTATACCCTTGAGTAAAGGAGGGAGAGGGGGGGCATGATAGAAATGTTTAAGTACCTCAATGGAATCAACAAAGTCCAAGAGGGTAGCATCTTTCAGAAAAAGAGACATGCAAGAATAAGTGGACACAATTTAAAGATAGAGGGGGGGCGGTTCAGGGGCAATGTGAGGAAGTATTTTTTTCACAGAGAGGGTAGTAGATGCATGGAACAGCCTTCCTGAGGAGGTTGTGGGGTCTAAAACTGTGGTAGAATTCAAGAATACATGGAACAGACATAAGGCTATTCTTGTGGGGGTTAGGAAGAAATAGGCTGTTGGTTAACTGGGATCTGCGGCTTATCCTGTAGGTAGGGAAATGGGCAGACTAGGAAGGCCAAGCGGTCCTTATCTGCCATAAAAGTCTATGTTTCTATGTTTCTAAATGGCCATTGTTTCATGCTGCTCCACAGCCGGAGGAGAATGAGGGTGTACTTTGGGTTAATTAGGATACACATACCTGTGTTGTCCTCCTGTCCTGGCTTCCAGTGTGTGACTAGGGATGCATGGTGGATTCCAAAGAGGGTGCAGCCTCCACATAGGTGGGCCCCATCTCAGGATCTGTAGTGTTCAACACAAGGTGAATAACATTTCCTTGGCATACAGGACATCCTATACCATGTCTCTCCATTGTACTACATAGCTGTCACTGTGTCTTTACCCTCCTGCTCCCCATTCAGGGCACCACGGTGAGGGTGTCTGCCACCATCCTCTCAGTGGGGCTTGGGCTGAGCCTGCGTGGGTGCACCACCACCCATTCCTAGCTGTGACCATTTGATGGCAACCAGCTTCCGCTTGACAGCTGATCTGAGGTCATGCCACATGTTTAATGGCCAACAGTGTCCACGCCTCTGGTCCAGCTGCATTTATGGTGGCCTGAATGTTGAGCCACAGATGGAATTTGGCCTTGGCTGGTGCCTTGAGGGACCCTTACATTGAGGATGCCATAGTTCTCATGGATATCCATAACCATGACTGCCACCTGCCCACTTGTAAAATCTGTAGACTGTGCCTGTACCTCACCACATGATCTCCCATGCCAATGACTCTCTGTACAGCTCTGTCTGGTGTCATCAGTCCTTGGCATTGAACTAGGTACCTCTGGTGCAGCCTTGCCTTCCTCTACCACTGTGTGTTCTCCCACAGCCATCACAGTTTTCAATTCCATGTTTCCGCATGGTGCGGTGCCAGTGCCCATATATGGTGGGGACAAGGGGTGGAGACATGTATTTTGGGCCTGCCCAGGAAGTGATCTGCATGGCACTGTGCACATCCGTAAGTCATGCCCATGCCTCAGACTGCCCTGCATAAATGTTTGTGCATAGCGCATGGTGGAAAAATATTTGGGGCTCATAGCTGTGAACTGATGGTATGACACATATGGGCATAATTCATGTGTGTTAATGCATAAGCCCTATAGTTATTATGTCACACACGATTTGTACACCTAGATAGTTCATCATACCTGAGTCATTCATTTAGTTAGTGCATCATTGTGACAGCCTTCCCAACCCATCAACAAATGTTCCAGCCAAACTCCACTTTCATTTTCAGCATTGATCCCACTCTCAGTTCTTTCTGCTCTCTGCAAATTAGCTCAGTCAAATTAATTTAAAAGAAAAATTTTCCCCAGCAGCACCAACTCACTTTTTTTCCTATTACACAAAAGAACACCCAGTCTTAAAAATGGGCCCTATGCACAAATGTGCAGAGTGGCTACGCGCTGTGCATTTATGGCATGTAGCCACTCCACACACATTGTGCGGGATGCATGACCTGGGGTGCAGAGTCCCTATGAACTCGATCACTCTGCTGCAAGGACAGCAATGTGCTGGGGGCAAGTGGGGTGCATGCCAGCACCATCTGCCGTGCACTAAGATTTGTAGTGCTACCTACGAGGGTGTAGAGGAGGGTGCAGGTTATGCCAGGAAGAACCCTTCCTTAAGTGCTCTACTTGGCCCATGCACATAGATTGCTGCCAGGTCCTGGTGGATAGCCACTGACCCCCACCAACAGGTTCCCAGCACCCGTCCCCACAGACCACCTGGTGCCACCCACCCCATCACTCACCTGTACCCCAGCCCCATGACAGCTGAATCCTCCACACACCCATACAAACACACATAGGGGCACCAGCCATGAAATGCAGACAACCCGCCCTGCAACACTGCCAACCCACCCCCCATCCCCCGGTCCTGAAATCCGGTGCCACTTCACAGGATGGCCAGTGGCACATCCCTCCTTATACCTCCTCAGCTGATGGCTGTCCAAGTGATGCTGGGACATGCCCATATATAGTTGGCATGCTCCCAGCATCACTTGGATGGCCAATTTTATTTATTTATTTATTTAGCTTTTGTTGACTGGGTAAGTGCACTAGACAAATCCTGCCTATTTTCAGGCATGACCCGGGGGAGGAGGATACAGATGAATTCCAACTGACCTTGAACCAGATTAAGCTGTTGGTGGTAATTTTTTAGTGAATGAGGGAAATTTGGCCAGGACAATGAAGGCACTGGGGTACTGGGTTGGGTGGGTGGTGGTGGTGGTTGGGGAAGGGGGTGCAACAAGGTAGTCCACATCTGCATGGCCCCTGCAATGATACACAGGGTTTGCTTATGAAGCCCCAATAGCTTGGTTCATGGTGGGTCCTGGGAAATATCCCTGTGGATCGGGGGCCTATATTTACTACACTGAGGACAGGGACTGAGTCAACTTGTGCAGGTGTGGGAGCTGTGCATTGGCAACTTTGGGGACAGGCTTGCATGTGTGGAGGGGGCAGCATTATGTACTACAGGGAAGGGGCTGCCAAGTGCCTGGTGGCCCTGCTGTTCAGGCACTTGATTGGGGACTACATGTTCTGGGCAGGGGTTTGCTGGTACATAACCAGGGTCCTGGATGGCATGTGGAGGGCCACCATATGGTCCAGGAGTGGGGGTCCAGCTGGGGATTGTACGGATGTCTGGAGCTACTGGGGTGTGGGCTGGGAGGTCCCCTGATCAATGGGGCCAGACTGCGTGGGTCTGGGTGCCTGCACTGGGCATTCACGCACCTGGACCCTCATCCTCTTGCACTAGGGATCCACTGTAGGACCCATGCCGGGCTGCCTAACTGGGTCCACGATACTGCCCCCAGCCGTCCTGCGTGGACCTGCACAACAGGGGGGCGTGGCCAAGGAAAGATGGCTGCCATTGATGAATACAGCCAGTGTGCACCTGTCCACAGGTGCAGAGCTACACATGCAAGTTATGCATCCCCGGCACGTACTTCTCACCCATTAGTGCATAGGCCCCATTGAGTTTTTTTTTTTTTTATTAAGAAAGTACCTCTATTTTCCATGCTGTTTTCCCAATCCATTATTGCTCCTGCTCTCAGACTTCTGCTCACTCTTTTCTGCTCCCTCCATATAGGATCACTGCTTCCACACATGCTGTGCCAGAAATTTAAAGAAGAAACTTTTAAATAAACAAACACTCTCTTTGCTTGTACTGACTACATTTTTTCTTTTACAGGAAACAGCACTCATACCCAATTCCTTTATTGGGGCACTAATGTGCACATGCTCGCTACAGTCTGATAAAACCTTCCCAGACACAGTAAAAAATAAATAAAACTAAACTAATTTCCATGACCAATTGTAAAAAAGACAGCAAAAAAATAAATAAAACACCACAAATCACGTAATTTAAGCAGTCCTCCACTCTAGTTTACTGCGCAGTCCTCCAAGCTCGTTTACACCCACTACCTTTTTTCTTAGATAATGATTCAAAACACAACCAATCAATTCACATGTTAGCACTGTCTGGGACATTAGGACATTCTGGCATCCCTAGCAACCATCTGGCAACCGTTCTAAGAAGCAGAGCTACACATGGAAAACCATCAAAATGTCTTTGTAATTTTTTATTATAACAAAAAACAACAAAAAAAAACAATTCTAAACAAATCTGCATAAACTGCCCAGAAAGTTCTGTATGCATAAATGAAATATTTGATGGGGAGTTTGCTGGAGAAATGATTTATTTTCATTCATGCTATTTGACCTTGGGCAAATCACTTGTGGCTTATGTCACTCTTGAGGTTAACAGCATTGGTGAAAATAAATCATTTATCCAACACCCCCCTCGCATATTCTTTATTTATGCAACATGTCCTGTCTGGTGATAAAGTATCTCTGTGCCTTTACACAGGGATTGCCCATTGGTAGGGATGCTTCCCAAGCCTGTTTTCCTAACAGATAGGGCACATAAATAGACACTGTAGACCACTAAAAGCAATGTTTCTCAGTGCAGTTCCCCAGTCTGGGATACCAGTGTGTGCAGTATTGGGCTTGAGCATCTCAGGATGAGCTTCTCTGGCAGCAACCAGCTGGAGGGAGTCAGCAGGCTTAAGAGTGGTGTCAGAGTTTCTGAGTTTCAGAGGCACTGTCTCCCTCTGCTGTGGGTCTGTGAGGGCTTGGGCCTTAACTGATGTCTGAGATTGAGGGCAGTGGCGGAGTATCTGAACCCAAGGGGCAAAGGACAGACCCAGTTCCTGGACATGCTACTGTTGCTGTGGCAGCTAAATGTGCTGACGCTGATCCTGAAAGAGACATGGGGCAAAGGGCAGGCTGTTAAAGGTGGTGTTCCCTCATTTATTTATTTAGTGATTTACAAATTGGTAACTGGGAGAGGCACACTGAGCAGAGGCTCATTTCCAGGTGCAACCTGGAGTTAAGGAGAAGGGGAGAAAATAGTGGGTGTGTATTCTGAGAGGACATACCCTTTCATTTGATCTCCACCAGATGCACAAATCACTGTTTCTGTGTCTAACAGTGCACCTCATGCAGACTGATTTCCCAGTCACCTAACCACATCACCTTATGTCTCAGGGACTTACATTTGCTCCAATGCCCTCTGCAACAGGACTTTGGTGCTACACTTGGGAAGAACAAATAGAGGTCAGCTCTATTCTACACACTGGGTGGGGTTCTATTTGCTACAGTAGAGGAGGAGAATGTCCTGGGGGTAATAATAAACAAGGGGCTAAAGCAGGACAAGCAGTGCTTGACCATTGTCCATGAAGCCAGCAAACTGTTTGGGTCATCATGAGCTTGAACAGCAGAGGAAGGGAAGTAATTCTGTCACTTCAGCTGTGCTCTGGCCTCACTTGAAGTACTTCATGCAGCACTAAGCTCCTTAATTCCAAAAGGAAATTAAGGTACTCAAAAGGATGCAACATCTGGCCACCAAAGTGACCAGGGGTACGAAAGACAATAGTATTGATGAGAGACTTGAGGCTCTGACCTTAACATGTTGATACTGGAGAAGACAAGAGGAGGCTGCGAGTAGGACATTATCTCAGTTTAAATGTAGGGTGTCAACAAGGTTGAACAGAGATGTCTGATCTAGTGTCTTGCAGCAGGACACAGGAGCACTATCTGAAGCTCAGAGGTGGTAAATGTAGGAGCAGGCACAGTCAGGAAGCACTTTGTCGCTCAGAAAGTGGTTACTCTACTATACAAAACAGCCTACTAGAAAACACTGGGAGTATAAACCTAGTGATGGCTTTCAAGATATGTCAGATCAAAGTTATACTTACCAAAGGAATCGCTACTCTGGGTAGTAATGGGGGGTCAATGACGAATTAGTATTTTGTGTACATGCCGAAATCCAGTGTTTAGGACACCTGTGAAGCAGGACCAAAGGAATTCTGTTTTCCTTTTACATTTCAGCACATCAGCATCATGATACAACACTTTTACAGGGAGGACAGATTAAGCATGTTCAAGTTGTTGGTGAGTCACAGCACCTGCAGAAGTCAATCAGTGGTGCTGGAGAACAAAATCTCCTTATGTTGCACACATCACAGAACCTTTCCAGCTCTCTCGGGGAGGGACCAGTGGCAGGATGGGAGCTCCTTCTTTCTGACAAATGGGGATTTTTATCAGATAATCTTCAAAATCATCACAGAATCACACATTAACATTCTAGTTAGCTGCTTTCTGCTACATTTAACTGTAGTTTTAGGCAAACAAACTACCGGTAGTTACAGTACTAGAAAGACACAGTGCAATCCTTCTGTGGCAGTTACAGGACCTGTAGCAAGAGCTAGCAGAAAGAAGTTAAGCAGAATGGGCAAAGTTGCAGGTGAAATTTTTAGAGAATTATGTTGCAAACTTTTTTTCACTCAGTTCAAGGGGTGTAGTAGAGGGTAAAGGCATCAATATTTTTTATTTATTTATTTATTTTTTAATTTTCACCAGCAGCTGACAGGTAAAGGTATGGTACGGGGGTTTTGAAGGATTTATTATTTATTAGATGCTCACAAAGTCTTTTAATTATGGTCAACGCTCACACAAACACCACAATACAGGGGTCATTCCCCCGTTCCTATTAATTTTCAGAGGTATGCAATTGATTACTACTACTACAAGTAGTACATGCTAAAATCGTGCATGAAGCAGGAGAAAACATTGACATCCTGGTACATATAGGGACTAAAGATCTCACCAGCCAATCAGTTTTGGAGACCAGGGAACACCTGACCAGGCTGGGAGACAAACTGTCATCCATTTCATCTGGCAACTCCTTCTCTGAGATCCTGATGGTCTGGGAAAGGGGGGGCAGAAGGAAAGAATTTCAGAGAAGGGGGGGTAGGGGAGCTAAACATGTGGCTTAAGAGCTGGTGCCAGGAAAAAAAAACACCAATTTGTAGGTAACTGGCAACAGTTTTGGTAGCTAAAGTTCTTTAAATTCAGTGGACTGCATCTGACGAAGGAGGGAGTCCGTACATTGGGGCAGAAGTTTGATGTCTTTGCAGAATATTTAAACTAGTAAATGGGGAGAGGGGAGCAGCAACTGATACATCGAATGTGAAGAACACATCTCCCCCCTTAGCTAGTGGTCAAACAGGAGTTCAGCATGTTTGTAGTTCATTTGCATAACCAGGTAAGGAAAGAGATATGGCTCCACATACAATATGCAGAGGAAACACCGGACCTCGACCAACACCTAATGCACTGAAATTTGGCCAAAGGAAAATCTTGTACACAAATGCCCACAGTCTGGAAAACAAGATCCCAGACCTGGAGGCAACAATGACAGAGGCTTAACTGGACATAGTAGCCATTACAGGTATCTGCCTCTATCTCTGAAATTGAATAAAGGGGCAGAGGACACTGCAGAGCAAAACTCGCCCAAAACAGGAACCAAAACAAAAAAAGCAAAAAGCTAATCCAAAAAACTTCTGATCATAGGAGACTTCATGATTCAGGGAGTTGGTACATATTTCCAGCCGGGGTAATGATCAGATGTCTCCCAGGTACATCAGCATGGAGAGACACTGACCACATTGCTAAAATTGTTCAGGAAGCAGGAGAAAACATTGACATCCTGGTATACATAGGGACTAACGATCTCATCAGCCGGTCAGTTGTGGAGACCGAGGAACACCTGACCAGGCTGGGTAACAAACTATCATCCATTTCATCCAGCATCTCCTTCTCTGAGATCCTTCCAGTCTGGGAGAGGGGGGCAGATGGACAGAAGGTCAGAGAAGGAGAGATAGGGGAGCTAAACATGTGGCTCAAGGGCTGGTGCCAGGAAAAAGGACACAAATTTGTAGGGAACTAGCAACAGTTTTGGGAGCGAAAGTTCTTTAAATTCGATGGACTGCATCTGAAGAAGGAGGAAGAGGGAGTCAGTGCATTGGGGCAGAAGTTTATGTCTTTGCAGAATATTTAAACTAGCAAATGAGGAGAGGGGTGCAGCACCCTATATGTCGAATGGGAAGAACACCCTTCCCCCCCTCAGCTAGTGGTCAAACAGGATTTCAGCATGTTTGTAGTTCATTTGCATCACCAGGTAAGGAAAAAGGTCCAGGTCCCCATATGACGCACAGGGAGATTGCCAGACCTCGCCCAACAACTCACACACAGAAATCTGTCCAATGGAAAATCATGTACACAAATGCTCGCAGTCTGGGAAATAAGATCCCAGACCTGCAGGCAATAATGACAGAGGCTAAACTATACATAGTAGCCATTAGCGAGATATGGTTTACCAGTAACCACACTTGGGAGACTTCAGTACCTGGCTATATACTGTTCAGAAGAGACCGTGGTGCAAAAAAGGGGGGTGGAGTGGCCCTTTAAGTCAATGAAAATATTAAAGCTGCAGATATTCAGAATACATATAAGGAGCCAGAAGAACTGTGGGTCACCCTGGAAACAGGAAATGGGACAGCCATGCGAACTGGGGCTGTGTACAGGCCTCCAGACCAGAGGGAGGACATAGACACATTACTGAAAATATACAAAGTATGACAGCTAAAGGGGAGGTTCTGATAATGGGGGACTTCAACATGCAAGATACAGATTGGTCAATACCAGCAGGAACATCTGCCAGAACTAGACACATGGTGGATTCCCTGCAGGGGGAGGGACTTAAACAACTGGTACAACAACCCACAAGAGTCAGGGCTATCCTAGATCTAGTACTGACTAACAGGGAAAGGATCACAGATCTCCAGCTAGAAGGTCACCTGGGGTCCAGTGACCATCACATGGTATGGTTCAATTTGGCCACTAGAACTAAATCATCGCATTCCAAGGTAAAAATATGGGACTTCAGAGAACTGACTTTGATAAGATGGCCAACAGAGTTAAGCTAGCCCTGGCAAAAAGAAATACAGGTGATGGGATACAGGCAAAGTGGGCAAGCATTAAAGATGCAATACTTGAAGCAACATCCCATTGTGTTAGACAGAAAAGGAAGTGCAAAAGAAGAAGAAAACCATTTTGGTTCTCAAAAACAGTAGCAGAAAAGATCAGAGCCAAAAGGCTGGCCTTCAGGAAATATAAGGTAAAGCAGCAGGATGAAGATAGGGAGGCATACCAAACTTTCCTAAGGGAAGCAGCAAAGACAGTAAGGCAGACAAAGGCCCAAACCAAGGAAACACTAGCACAAACAGTAAAAGGAGGTGACAAGACTTTCTATAGATACATTAGTGAAAGAAGAAAGTCCAGAGGGGTATTGCTAAGATCAAAGGGGATGAGGGGGCATGTGAGGAGAAGGACCATGTAAAAGAATCTATCCTAAATAGATGCTTCAGCTCAGTATTTACTGAAGAGAAGGTAGGCAGGGTCTACAGCTCAGAACCATGGACACAGGGGGGATGGAGGTGTGCACTAGTCCCTTCACAAAAGAAAGGGTCCTACAAGAGCTCGATAAGCTCAGGGTGGACAAAGCAATGGGACCTGATGGCATACATCTCAGGGTACTAAAGATGCTAAGAGTGGAACTAGCAGAACCATTATCAGAACTGTTTAGTGAGTCTCTGAGCAAAGGAGAGGTCCCAGAAGAATGGAGAAGGGCTCATGTGATCCTGTTCCACAAGGGTGGCTGCAAGGAGGTGGCAGGGAACTACAGACCAGTCTTTCTTACCTCAGTGGTGGACAAGATTATGGAGGCACTCCTTAAGGAAAGGATAGTACAACACCTGGATTCTATAGGAGCACAGGATCCAAGACAACATGCGTTTACAAAAGGAAGGTCCTGTCAAACTAATCTCATAGATTTCTTTGACTGGGTAACCAGAGTGGTGGACCACGGGAGAACAGTTTTTGTTGCCTACCTTGACTTCAGCAAAGCTTTCGACACTGTTCCACATAGAAGATTGACAAATAACCTTTTCTGATGCTGTATTTGAGAACCAAAGTAGTTTCCTTCTTCTTTTGCACTTCCTTTTCTGTCTAACACAATGGGATGTTGCTGCAAGTATTACATCCTTAATGCTTGCCCACTTCGCCTGTACCCCCTCACCTGTGTTCCTTTTTGCCAGGGCAAGCTTAACTCTGTTAGCCATCTTATCAAAGTGAGCTCCTCTGAAGTCCCATATTTTTGCCTTGGAATGGGATGATTTCGATGTAGTGGCCAAATTGAACCATACCATGTGATGGTCACTGGCCCCCAGGTGACCGTCTGCCTGGAGATCTGTGATCCCTTCCCTGTTAGTCAGTACTAGATCTAGGATAGCCCTGTCTCTTGTGGGTTGTTGTAGCAGTTGTTTGAGGCCCTTCCCCTGCAGGGATTCCACCATGTGTCTAGTTCTGGCAGATGTTCCTGCTGGTATTGACCAATCTGTATCTGGCATGTTGAAGTCTCCCATTATCAGAACCTACCCATTTAGCTGTCATGTTCTGTATATCTTCTAACAGTAATGTGTCGATGTCCTGTCCCTGGTCTGGGGGCCTGTAGACAACCCCAGTTCTTATGGCTGTCCCATTTCCTGTTTCCAGGGTGACCCACAGTTCTTCTAGCTCCTTATGTGTATTCTGAATTTCTGTAGCTTTGATATTTTCATTGACATACAGGGCAACTCCACCCCCCCCCACCTTTTTGCACCTTGGTCTCTTCTGAACAGTACATAGCCAGGTGCTGACATCTCCCAAGTGTGGTTACTGGTAAACCATGTCTCACTAATTTCTACTATGTCCAGTTTAGCCTTTGACATTATTGCCTGCAGGTCTGGGATCTTATTTCCCAGGCTGTGAGCATTTGTGTACATGATTTTCCATTGGCCAGATTTCAGTGTGTTAGTTGTTGGGTGAGGTTTGTCATGTCCCCTGTGCGTCGTATGGGTAGACAAACCTTTTTTCTTACCTGGTGATGTACATGAACTGCAAACATGCTGAATCCCTGTTTGACCACTAGCTGAGGGTGGAGGGATGTTCTTCTCATTCGACATATGGGGTGCCACACCCCCTCTCCCCATTTGCTAGTTTAAATATTCTGCAAAGACATCAAACTTCTGCCCCAATGCACTGACTCCCTCCTTAGTCAGATGCAGTCCATTGAATTTAAAGAACTTTCACTCCCAGAACTGTTGCACTTCCCTACAAATCTGTGTTCTTTTTCCTGGCATCAGTCCTTGAGCCACATGTTTAGCTCCCCTATCTTCCCCTCTCTGACCTTCAGTCCATCTGCCCCCCTCACCTAGACTGGCAGGATCTCAGAGAAGGAGATATCAGATGAAATTGATGATAGTTTGTCACCCAGCCTGGTCAGGAGTTCCTTGGTCTCCTCAACTGACCGGCTGGCGAGATCATTAGTCCCAGTATGTACCAGGACATCAATGTTTTCTGCTTTTTTTGAACAATTTTAGCAATGCAGTCAGTGTCTCTCCACGCTGATGTACCTGGGAGACATCTGACCATTAGTCCGGCTGGAGATGGATATCAACTCCCCAAATCATGGAGTCTCCTATGATCAGAAGTTTTTTTGGGATTTCCTTTTTGCTTTTTTTGTTTTGGTTCCTGATTTGGATGAGTTTTGTTGTGCTAGCTCCTGTGCTGCAGTGTCCTGCTCTGCAGTGTCCTCTGCCCCTTTGTTTAATTTCGGAGATAGAGGCAGATACATGTCTGTAGTTTTTATATGGTTTCAGGAGGTAATATGTTAGAGAGCACAGAGTGATGGGGCACCTGATTTGCCCCTTCTAACTGCCTACCAACCTCCTGGACCAACTACCCTCTGTGGTCGAGGTTCTTCTGTTGGATGTCGGGGAAATGGTGGGTGGTTCTTATAATGTATTTTCTCTTGAATATGAAATTTGAGGCGCACAATTTCTGCCCATGCTGCCCGAAGCTGAACCTTAAGATCTCCAATGGCCCAGCATGTAGGACAGTGTCCTAAATCCTGTAAGACTGTCCTTCTGAAAAGTGTTCCACATTACCTGCAGTTAATGATATCCATTCCAGATAAGTTGCTGGGTTTATAACCTGGTCAGAGTAATTAGAAGGAAGAAAATGCAAGTAATGGTTTGATTTTCTGTTTTTTTTTTGTATAACATGTTATAACAAGTTAAATTACTAGTGCCCCTGTAAATGAGCTCACCTTGTAGATGCCCCACTGATCCATCCCTTCCTGCTTTGCCACAGGAAATGTCACAACTGTGGTACCCTATAAAAGGAGTGTAATGTGGGGCTGTTGGGGATGGGGTGGGTCTTTCCCCTGCCGATAAAGAAGAACCACAGATGAAAGAACAAGGAGGTAAGAGCAGAAACAATCAGTCAGCAACAAATGCAGTAACCCTGAAGGCTTATCCTAATGTTAGATAAAACTGTAAAACCTGTAAAGCACCACCTGTAATAATTTCAGAGAAGATATATCCTGTAAGAAACACTTTGCTACAGAGGAAAATAAAGCAGTAACAGAAGATATACCTTGCAAAAGACAATTTGAATAAGAAGATTACAGCAGTAATCTGTTAGCACACACCTGTAGGCACACCTTGTAATAATGCAGAAGAAGGTATACCAGCAACAACAATTTGAATCAGAGAAAAATAAAGCAATGAAATGTTAGCAACAAACAGTAGCAATCCCTGAGAGTACAAAATGAAAACAACAACACACAGTAAATCTGCTGAGCCAAAAGAAGTCTTAATCCTTTTCCCTTGCTCTGGTAAGGTTCTCTGCTCTGTCCTTTCAAGCAATCTTAGAAGGAAAGAGCTCAGGTGAAGCTAGGTACCTTGGCCAGCAAACCAAGTCCATCCAGAAATGTAAATTCTAGACCTCCCCCTCAAAATCATCTTGTATTCACTGCCCAGTTCAGCAAGGTCTTCCACCACCATTTTCACTAATCAGTTTCTTTTTTTTTTCTTCTTTACAATTTTTATTGATTTTCAACAAACAGTACAATTCAATGTGATAAGGTAGATCAGCAAGTAATGTACAAAGTGAGTTATTATTAATACATTGGATACATTTCTTTTGGATGGCATACAGCAATATACATCTAAATCATATATGTTTATCTAAGTTATTTACGGTAATATTTTAAAAGATTATCAGATCTACAGTATTTTAGTAAAAATCTACATACATCAGTCCTGTTTAAGCAACTTTATACATTCAATAAAAGGGTTCCATATAAATTCTTATGCAGGAGTGGAATCCTGCAAAATATAGCTGAGTCTCATTAATGACCAGTTTATGTACATGTATTGGAGCCAGTCTTGAATGCTTAATGCATAGGGAGATTTCCAGCAAGAAAGTATAATATATTGTAAGCCTTGACTTGCTGATAGAATAACGTATTGGGAGCTTTTCAGGGTGGAACATATTGAATCACAAGCCCCCAATACACAACTCAAGGAGTTCAAAGGAATTTGAGTTCTAAGACCTTCAGAGTTTAATTCTAGTATTTGCATGGGACCAGATGGGAGAAATGTTTGTCCATGTTCAGAAAATATGGAAAACATTTACATTAATTTTCCCACATCTCCAGCAAATTTCTTTATATTTGTCTCTATTTTCAAAAGTAGCAATGGAATATAATAAATATTTTTATGGAGTATTCTGTATTAGATAGCAATGCCATATAACTCCCTTTAACCTTTAGTGGCATTAACCCCTAGCTCACTCCAGGTTGCAGGTTCAGTGTGATTGCCCAGTTCTTCTTCAAATTTTTTTCTAGAGTTATTTGTTAAATATTAGTTGTTTACATCTATACATTCATAAATTTTTCCAAAACAGCCTTTACTTGAATCTGTTTTAGAAGGAGGTTCCAGTCTTTCTAACATATATTTTCAGGGTTATCTGACAGAAAAACTTTATTCAACTATCTAAGCTGTAGGAAAAAATAGAAATCCACAAGAACTAAAAGTCTGGGCTACCATCTGCTTACCACAAAACACAGACCAACTAATTCAGTGCACATTCAATTATGGCATCTAGCAGCATATAGTACAAAGGTACTTAAAAATGGCAAGCAGCAGCAACACAGATATGATCATTGTTTCACAGTGAAATCGATTTGACAAGGAATGTTAGGGATGGTAGAAATTCAGCCTATCTGGATTAAAGGTTTGTTTGATATCTTAGAAGGTCTTGACCTTATCAGAGGATATGTTGATAATGTCTTCTAGTTTATTTAATACTTTAAATTTCAAATTTGTTTCTCTAAAGACCATATTTTCATATTTCAATATCAAATTTTTCCATACAGGTAGCAGTTTGCATGGAAAGGAATCCCATTTAAGACATTTCTACTGGGATTTTAAAGAATTGTGGTGTTCAGGAGATTGCTGGGTGAGAGAGCAGAGATTTTTTTTTGGAGAGGTATGAATAAGAACACTTTAAGCAGATTCAGCTTTTCTAGGGCTTAATCAGATTTCCTCCAGAGGGAGGAGCAGGGACATTCTATAGTTTAGGAAGAAGTAAGCTTATTTTGTGTGGTGATATCTTTCAAAGTTCAATAGTCCAAATCCCTTATTTTCTTTAGCCAAATTTTTTTTTGTTTGTTTGTTTTTGTCTGTGATTTTTATGTTGATTGCATGCATGCACAAGAAATATGTTGTGGCAGCTTTCTCCACAAGCAGGTTGTGGAGGCGTGGCACTGTTGTGGCCAATGCCCCCACAGCCTGCAATAGCTTGTCCCACATCCCTGAATGCCATGGCACACTGCTGCTGATGCTAGTTCAGCCAGCATGCCACAGCCTTCTAAAAAAACAGCCCGTTGCAATCAGGGCTGCCTCATCGTGCGTAATCAGCCTGCCCGTTGCAATGAGGGAGCAACCCTGATATTGTTTATGAACATGGCAGCGGCTTGCCGCCATATTCACAAACAATATTACCCCCCACCATGTTTATTTACCGATGGGGGATCCCACTCCCTGCTGGCATAATGTAACCCCCTACTGGTTTTATTGTCTGCCAATGGTGTGCCCAATCCCCGTCGGCAGAAAGGAATCCCCTCTTTTGTTGTTTGCCAATGGGGTGCCTAATCCCTGTCAGCAGAAAGGAATTCTCCCCTTTTTGTTGTTTGCAGATGGGGGTGCCTAATCCCCCATTGGCTACAGCTGCTACCCCAAAACAAGACTCCAGTAGCATGCTTGGAGCCCAACCCAGCATAACACATGCCCCTGTAAATAAAAAATGGTCCAGTGATGTCTTTTTTTATCCCTGTAAAAAAGGAAACTGTCCCTTGGAAGTCTCCATGACCCTACCTGCAACCTGCACCCACCCACTACGCACCCTGCCTCTCCACACCCACCTCACCCCATAATTACCTCTGAAGTCCAGCGTGATGATCTTTGGTGAACCGGGAACACGTCTGCACTCTTCAAAGCCGACCACAAACTGAGAAAATGACGGTAAACTGTATAATTGAATGAATAGGGTTTTTTCAGCTTTGATGGATATCTCAGGCATTTTTAGGAATTTTGGCACCAAATTTTCAACATGGAGTTTTTGGGACCCTCCTCATGAATTCTTAAACTGTCATGGTGTTAATCGGCCCTGAAAGGTGATTTCATGGTCACTGCGTGTAATCACCTTTTGAGGCTAATTAATGAAACGACAGTGCCAGTGTTCATGAGGTGGGCTCTCAAAAAGCCTATGTTGCAAATTTGGTGGAAAAAATCCAAAAATATGACTGTTTTACAAGCGTGCATTGTGCAGTTGCTACGTACGCTTGTAACTTCAAGAATTTGCAATATTTTCACATCAGATTTTCAACATTGGCATTTTGTCACACCTCCTTGTGAGCAGTATAGGTGTCATTGTTCACATCCTGGCCGAAATGTGTTTTCACACTTCCGGCACAGAATCGAGCAATCATTGTGAAAAATCACTGTTCAGGACAGATTAAGAAAATTACAATGATACTGCTCATGAGTGGAGGTCCTAAAATGCCTATGTTGAAAATTAGGTGATAGTAGAACATCAATTGACTGTGTTACAAGTATGTATTGTGCACTTTCCATGCACCCTTGTAACTTCGCAGATTTGTAATATTGTCACGCCAGATTTTCAACAGTGATATTTTTTCAAACCTCCTTATAAGCAGTACAGCTGTAATTTTTCACATCCTGACCGAAACGTGTTTTCACAATTCCGGCACGGAATAATGTGGTCTCTGTGGGAAATCAGTGTTCGGGACAGATTAAGAAAATGACAGTGGCACTGTTCATGAGCAGAGGTCCTAAAATCCCTATTTTGAAAATTTGTTGACTAAACTCCATAACATGACTGTGTTACAAGCGTGCGTTGAACTGTTTCCACGCACCCTTGCAACTTCGCAAATTTGTAATATTGTCTCTCCACATTTTCAACAGTGGCATTTTTTCACACCTCCTTAGGAACACTATAGCTGTCATTTTTCACATCCTGGCTAAAATATATTTTTGCACTCCTGCCAGAGAATAGTACGGTCACTCTGGGAAATCAGTGTTTGGGACAGATTAAGATCGACGAGTGAGAGGGGGCAGTGACCGAGATCACTTGAGCTCTGTCAGGACTGCTGCAGATTTGTTTTTGGGCAGACAAAGGCCCCAACACAAGAGCCCAGTACAAAAGGGAAGCCTGCAGCACTGGGAAAAACAGAACGAGAGAGTGAGTTAGTGAGGGGGAGTGAGCGAACTCACTGAAGCGCTATCAGGACTGCTGCGGATTTCTTTGTGGGCAGATAAAGGCATCAATGCAGGCAGGGGCCCAGTACAAAAGGCCTGCCTGCAGCGGTGGGAGAAACAGTACGAGCGAATGAGACAGCGGGATTTAGTGAGCTCAATGGAGCTCTATCAGGACTGCTGCAGATTTCTTTGTGGGCAGAAAAAGGTGCCAATGCAGGCAGGAGCCCCGTACAAAAGGACAGCTTGCAGCACCAGGACAAACAGAATGAGCGCATGAGAAAGGGAGACTGGGCGATCTCAACAGAGCTCTGTTGGGACAGTTGCGGATTTCTTTGTGGACAGACAAAGGTGCCAATGCAGCCAGGAGCCCCATACAAAAGCGTAGTCTGCAGTGCCAAGAGAAACAGGAAGAGTGAGTGACAGAGCGATAGGGAGCGAGCTCAATGGAGCTCTATTGTGATTGCCACAGATTTCTTTGTGAGCAGAAATTGCGGCAATGCAGGCAGGAGCCCAGTACAAAAGGCCAGCTTGCAGTGCCAGCAGAAACAGAATGCATGAGTGACAGAGGGGGGGAGTGAGCGAGCTCAATGGAGCTGTGTTGGGACTGTTTCAGCTTTCTTTCTGGCCATAAAAAGCCACCAATGCAGGCAGAAGCCCAGTACAAAAGGGCAGCCTGCAGAGGCAGGAAAGCCAGAATGATCAAGTGAACGATCTCAACGGAGCTGTATTTTATCTGCTGCAAATTTCTTTGTGGGCATAAGAAGGCAGCATACGCAGGCAGGGGCCCAGTAGAAAAGGGCAGCCTGCAGTGCCAGCAGAAACTGAATGAGTGAGTGAGAGAAAGGGATTGAGTGACCTCAGTGGAGCTCTGTCGGGACAGCTGTGGATTTCTTTGTGGGCAGAAAAATCCACCAACACAGGCAGGAGCCCAGTACAAAAGGGCAGCCTGCAGTGCCAGGAGAAACAGAATGAGCAAGTGAGAGAGGATTGAGCTACCTCAACGGAGCTCTGTCGGGACAGCTGCAGATTTCTTCAGGGGCAGAACAAGGTGCCAATGCAGGAAGCAGCCCAGTACAAAAGAGCAGAGCACTGGGACAAACAGACTGAGCCAGTGACAGAGGGCCACTGAGCGAGCTCAACAGACCAACGCAATCAACATTCGACATTGACAAATGCTTGTTTAGTACTGAGAAGTAGCATTTTACACTCCTCAAAAAAAAAAAAAAACATTTTTTTCCAATTCTGGTTGTCAGGGCATTAAGATAAGAACCATTTTTTATTTTTATATTTGTTTTTCAATTCTGATTGGCAGGGTATTAAGGAGATAAACATATTGGGATAACTTATCTTTGTAGAATTTATTCAACACCAGAGTGATAGGCTATGTTTATTCCATGCAGTAAATGCAGTAAATTCATCATATAATTTGATCTACACTGTTTTAGGATTATATCTCATTACATCCTTGATCTTGGGAGAAAGGATTATTCTTAGATAATTTAACTCCCTGGCTGCTGACAGAATTAGAATGTATATTACATCCTTAAGCTTGGGAGAAAGGATTCTTCTTAGATAATTTAAATATTCATATGATATTTTAAGTGGAACAGAGGTTTTCACAATACAGATTATGGTTTCAGTGCAGGCTTTGTTAAAAGTCACACATTCAGATTTATTCCAGTTGATTAATAGACCAGATATTTTGAAAATTAATTTTAATAGTTTTAGAGTTCAGTGAGCTGAGTACTGGGGATATTCGACAGATGTCAGTAAGTCATCAGAAAATGTAAGCCATTTTTCCCGGGTGCTTTTTTAAATTTTTATCCCTCAAATTTCAGTTACAAGTTCTAGTTTTCAGATTACCGGTGCCATTAACAGTGCAAATAGGCCTAGAAAGAGAGAGAGAGAGGACATTCTTGTCTGGTTCCTCATTCTAATGGGAAGTAATTGGATTGTATTCCATTAGTTAAGACAGCTGCACAAGAATTCTTGTATAGGATTTATTTCCAGTCAATGAAGGAAATAGGTAGACCAAATTGATGTAAAACAGAATAGAAGTATTTCCACTTGAGTAATACTTGTTCAAAGTACTGAATGCATTCTTCTAATATTAGCAGAGCCCTGACACCCCTGGATGAATCTGATCTGTTTGGCTCTAATGACCTTTGAAATAACTTTCTGTAAGTGATTGCTGAATAGTTTGGCCAGAATATTGCAATCGGTATTTAGCAATATTTTTGCTAACCAGTCTTACACATATACCGGTAGCCTTTTCTATTGCCTGCCTTATTGCTACCCGCTGCTGCTCTACTCCTCTTAGATCCCCCATTTGTGCTAGGGTGTCCCTTAGACACCACCTCATCTTCACAAAGTCAGCCCTCCAAAAGTCAAGGACCCTTGGTTTTGTGCAACTTGACTCCAGGCCGGTTTTAATGTTGAATCTAACCATTTTGTAATCACCGAAGCCCACATAGTCCGACACCTCTACTTTTTCAACACTGTCCTCATTCCTCAGTTTTAGGTCCAGCACTGCACTCTGTAGTCAGTACCTCCACAAGCTCCCTGAGGCACACCCCCTGCAGTGAATCCAGGAAGTCCCTACTCCTTGAGGTTGTCACAGTAGGGTGACTCCAATCAACATCTGAAAGAATGAAGTCCCCCATCAGCAACATCTCACCCTTGTCAGCCATCTTTTGAATGTTCAGTAGTAGCTCCCTGTCCAGTTCCTTCTCCTGCATTGGAGGTCTATATGCTGCCCTCAAGGCACAAGACTGATCCCTTTCTCTACTCCAAAGATACCCACAGTGCTTCCACTCTCCCCTGACGTCCTGTTAGTTCTGAAGCCTTTATACAATCCCTCACAAAAAGGGCTACCTCTTCCCCCCTTTTTCTCATCCTATCCCTATGAAACAGATTTAACCATGGAATGACCAAGTCCCAGTCCTGGTGCTACCTGCACCAGGTTTTTGTGACTGCCACACATCCAGTCCCCCCTCCTCAATAGCAGCCACTTAGTCTGCTAATTTGTTACCCAAGCTGCAACCCTCCATAGCCCTCCATTAGTACTTTCTCGCTTATTTGTCCTCTTCCCCATTTGCGGGGTAGTGCCAGCTAGGTTTTCCCCTTGCTTGCCTGTCTCATCTTCCCTCCTAGCATCATACTCTCCCCTTAACAGTTTAATCTTAGTTCCCTGTCCATGTCATCTCTCAATATTTCCCTTAGGACTCTTGACCCTTCATCATTTAAATGCAGCCTATCTTTTGCATAGATCCCTTCATCTAACCACCTGTTTCCCCACCCTACTATGCACACTAATCCATCTTTCCTGCACCATTCTCATAGCCGTGCATTAAATTATTCAGTCCTCTTTTTCTTTTCTGTTCTAGTACTGTGGACTAGAAGGACCTCAGAGAATGCCAAGGAGCTTGCTACTATCCTACAGCACTCTGCCAGTTCTTGGACCAACCCCACCTCATTTCGTGCCAAATCATGTGTCCCCAGATATATAATCAGGTGCTATATACCCCAATGCTGCCTGGAGTATCCTAGACCCCACCTTCCCTACCTTCATCCCAGGAACACAGATGACTACTTTTCTCTGTTTTGGATCACACTTCCTAATCCAGAGTATCCTTTTAATGACTGGATCCCTGAAGACCATCACCCTTTCTTCCCTCCATGCTCTGTTCTTTGTCTGCCTATCTGATTCTGGTGAGCTACATTCCCCATCCCTGTCTTTCCCCTTTTTTCCTGCATGCACTCCTATTTGCCACCCCCACAGTGATCATTCCTCACTGCCTTCAGTACCCCCATCTCCTTCCTGTACCCCTTCTCCCATTTTACTTTCTTCTCATTTGTCTTTATTGACACTAGCCCCCATACCACTGCACCCTTCTGTCCATTTTATTCTCTGTCATCCTTGACTGTTTCATATTTTCTTCCATGCCCTCCTGTGTGCCCACCCCACCATGGTCCTTCCTCACTGTCTTCTGCACCCCACATCCTTCTTGTATCCCTGCTTCCACTCTCCTACCCCCTGCTCCATCCTCTTCCTAGTCCCCTGTACCACTCCACCATACTGTCCAGTTTTTCCCTTCTCCCTTCCTTTCTACTTCCCCCCTACTGATTTATTTTATATGGCTTCTTCTACAAGGTTACTTGTATTCCTCTCCACCCCTTGTTGCTCATGGTCCACCAAACCTACTAGTGCCTCAAATTTGTTCTCCAAAGTACACCTGACCCATGTGGAGCTTCAGTTTCCTTTCCCCTGTCCCCCTGTAGATACTGCATCCCAGCTTGTCTGTCTTCCTTTGAACTCTCCCCACCACCTGACAGTGTTCCTTTACTAAGTCATTTGTTCTGTGGTGGTCTGCAGCCCCTGATCTCCATGGTTCCTTCCCTGACAGCCTCCCCAATCATGCCATCTAGCTTACCAGTGGCTGCCCCAACTCATCCCCCATTTCTGTTTTCATTTTCCCAGTCAAACCCTTCCCTGTCCAATCCCCAGCTCTCCCCTTTTCCATTTTCCCACCTCATCGACTCCTCCCCCATTCCAATCTCCATTTGAACCATTTTGCCTTTGCTCTCAGCTGTCTCAGGTATATAAACACCAGGCAGCCCCCCATCCTCCACATTATACTCCAGAACACTGCTGCCCCACATCCATTACAGACAACAATTCTCCAATTTTCTCTATGCCATACCAAACCTTCCACCTGCCACCCCAACCCCCTCTGCTGATCACATGTGGCAGGGTGCCCCATCCCTTCACCCTCAGTAAACAACTCCAACAGGCAACTCCCAACAGTTAATTTAGGGTCGCTAATATACTCTTCATGGCTGATAAGTTTGTCTAGCTCTATGCCATTGCCCAGCAACTCCAACAGTCAATTTAGAACATCTAATAGGGGAATTTAGGGACATTAATGAGCCACTGTTTCAATATGCTCTGTGTGGCTACTATAGTTTCTCAAGCAATCTGCCATTTACAACTTCCCTTCTTGCACAATTTTTCACAGGCTGCTATACAAATAAAATAAAAAATGAAACAGTTTGCTACTACCTATATTAAACACTATATACATAAAATAAAATAAATATAGAACTACTTTGTTGCTCTTGATTGATTTCTCTGCTATGTCCCTGATATACATTCAGCATTTGACATGCATTACTTGGCCCCTGTCTCAGTCATCTCTATCTTAGCATTCATTAACTCAACTTAACCAATCAAATAAAACTACAAAAAAATTCACTGTTTTCGATATTCTGAGATGGGATTTTTTGTCCCTGATTTAACATTTAATATGCACTACTTTGCCCTTGCTTCAATCATTTCTGTCTTAGTATTCATTAACACTACTTAACCAATCAAATAAAGATACACTATTAATTCAATTTTTTTGATTGTTCTCTGATGCCTCATCGATGGTACAGGTGCTCACAACTGGAAGCACCACGTTTAGTCGACAGTGACAATGCTGACCTCCCCCTCAGCGATGGCACAATACCGATGCAGGTATTGTGCTGCCTGTTTTAAAGGTGTTTTCTGTGGGGCCAGCCTCACACCCACAATGTGGGGAGCTCTGCTCCCACCCCACAGACTATAGGATTTCAACTCCAGGTTGGAGTTGGTCCTGGAAGGGAGAGGAACATTGGGGGAAGGCGAAACATGGAAAATTACCATTACCTCGAATATCGCCGTAATGGTCTTTTTTCCTGTTTCACCGTCGGGGTGTCAACCTAAAGGGGTGCACCACTCACAATCATCTTGAACCTATAAAATAAGACATGGTCTTGGGTGGACAGATGGTTGGGGTGGGCAGGAGAGAAATAGCAATAAGCTCCCTTTGTCTGATGCTGAGCACTTCTCTCTCTCTCTTCCATGTGGCTACTGTGGAGTTCTTTATTTCAGGAGCAGAACTCCTGATGCTGCCCCCCCCCATTTTTTTTTTCTGGCCCAGGAAAATAAAACCAAAAGAATCCCCAAGTTGTTTTGGGTGGAGGACACAAATCAATGTACTTCTATCCTCCGACCCTCTACTCTATCTCTCTCTCTCTAGAGGCAGCTCACTGAGGATCAGAATGCCAGCTACAAATTTCAAGGCTGCTCAGCATTTGAAACAGGTGCCTTTTTTTTTTATTTAGTAGGCTCCCTTTGTCTGATGCTGTGCTTGGCTTTCTCTCTCCCCTTCAACTGCTGCAGATTCTTTGTTTCAGGAGCAGGACTCCTGATGCTGGCTCGAACAATTTTTTTTTTCTGGATCAGGAAAATAAAACCAAAAGAGTACCCAAGTTGTTTTGGAGGGATGACACAAATTAATGTACTCCTACCCCTACTCTGTCTCTCCATCAATGTTTCACTGATGATCAGAATATCAGCCACAAATTCCATGGCTGCAGAGCATTTGAAACTGGTGCTTTTTTTATTCAGTAGGTGCCCTTTGTCTGATACTGCACTCTCCTCTCTCTCTCTCTCTCTCTCTCTCCCACTTGCGGCTGCTACGGATTATTTCTTTCAGGAGCAGGACTTCTAATGCTGTCCCCCCCAATTTATTTTTTCTAGACCAGCAAAATAAAACCAAGAGAGTCCCCAAGTTGTTTCGGTGGAAGGACACAAATCAATGTACTACAGTCTGGTTCTATGTCATAACGGTGGCCTCCGAAAGGCGATCGCCTTTAGGGCAATGGTACATCGCCGAAAATCTATTTCAGCAATGTATCCCCTGGTGCACAGCAAAAGGGTACTGGAGGCTTGCAACTTTCAATTTTATGAGGGGGGCTTCCCCTCACTCCCCTTCCCCCCCACTATACGATTCTCAACTCCAGGGGGGTACATCTCGGGGGGCATGCAAAACCGTAAAAAAAATTGGGGCTGGGCACAACAAAATGTTCCTGCACCCAGACCTAAATCCAGTATCCTCACAACCCCAGACCTGAACCAACCCACCATGCCATGGGGCCAGCTTGGCAGCTCACTGCAGCACCACCCATCAGAAACTCTCCTTCCCTTCCCACCCCTCACTGAGCATGCTTGCTCCCCCCCTCACACGCATGTACATGTAGCAACATCCTGTCACTACATGTGTAAACCCTCAATCTGGTTGCCCTCCCTGGTATGTAGCCCCGATGACATGTGCTGCGATTGAGTCACCATTTTTTTATGAGCCCAATCACGGTCTTCCATATCATGGGATACCCTCCTGTCCTCCAACCTCTGTCTCTTCTGTGGCACCTCATATATTGCTTCTTATTATATCATATCTTCTTATCATATTGTGTCGGATTATATAATCATATATTATATCTGATTATAAATTTTCATATAACACACAAGGGTATATTACTACAATAAATATGATGAATTGGATTATACAGTTTGTCCCTATATCAAATATCATATTACTGTATATAATCTTCTCATGTATTAGATTATAATGTTTTGCATTATCTGTTCATTTACAGTATCATATTTGTTGCACTCACCAATACCAACTGAAGGCATGTAATTTAATAGTGGTACAAAAAAAATCATCTCGTAATTGCTGCCTTGTGCCCAGTTCCACTCCAGAAGTACTCCTTGACCTCTTGCACCACAAGTCCATTATACATATCAAAACAAACAGATCATATGTAGTGTGGCAGTATTTTACAGATTACATCACAAACCAACTGAAATCATACTTTCTTGGCATATAAATAAAGCAAATTAAAGAATAATTAACAATAATTATTAGATTCAAATAAAAACATATAGACATACTCTCTGGCCTCAAAAAACAATATGTACTCAATATCAACTTCCTCCTTTTTCCACCATGAATCACATTTGCCTCATCATGCATTACTGCAGCATGTGGGTGATACCATCTTCTTCCATGCCTGCATATTGCACAGTAAATGGTACAATATGATTAGCCAGTGCCACCACAGCTACATGAGCCCATTGGCATGGGTGAAAACAATTGCATGTACACATTGAGGCACCCTACATAGTGCTATGTATTATCATCTTTGTGACTTGTCAAATATTCATCCAGAAATCATATTTTCTTCTCATGGAAGTAAATATTACATAAAAGTGAATAAGAAAAGATGTTGTATTATACAGCTATCATTATAATATTAATGGGTCTGTGCTAAAATACCTTTGTGTGTATTAGCACAAGGGCTAACCCATGTCTGCATACACGCTCCTGGCACTGCAATATTTAGAGGCCCTGGGACAGCCCCTAAACCCATAAGTGCCAAGGCACTAAAATACCACTGCATTGGGTTACTCAAAGGTTTGTGGTTGTGGTAAACAGTCCCCAAAATGGTGCTCACTATTGTAGCTGAAAAACATCTCTTAACATAGTGATAAATGATCACTCCCAACCCCACAAATGCAGGGCAGCTGTATTACAGCTGCCTACTCCTGTTCTCCTATCCGAGCTCTGTATAAATGTGCCCCCAACCCCCTGATCACTCATTTCAGCTCTGTTAAATATTTCCTGGTGGTCCAATGTGTCCCCCCCACCCCCAATCATGCCTCTTAGCTCTACTAAATATTCTCTGGTGAAATTTTGTCAGCACTGCCTTCCTCTCACCTTTGCGGATGGCCACTGTATGAACTGTCGGTGAGCATGTGTACTGTACAAACAGCTGTTTGTACAGTATGCATGCTCACTGACAGCTCATAAGGTAGCTGGCCATGAAGGTGAAGGGAAAGCTACGCCAGTCAGCATACCTAGCTAGGAGAAACACTAGCCACAGTGGTAAGGAGGATGTGAAGAGGTGGGTTGGTTAAGAGAAGGTCTGTTGGGGGGCCAATGGACCACCAGAAAGTGCTATCTGTTTCTATACTGAGGAGCAAGGGTTGAGGGGAACCACCAGGGACTCTATTAAAATGCATAAACAGGCGATAGGGTTGGACACACTGGACCATCAGTGAATGTTTAAAAGAACAAGGATGTGGGATCCAGGATAGTGGAACCACTAAGCCACAAGGTATTGTTTAAAAGACCTCAGATAAACAATTGGTATGGGGGGGGCACTATGCTACCAAGGAATGTTTAAAAGAGCTCATATGAGTGATCAGAGTTGGGAACCACTGTGTCACCAGTGCTTACTTTTTACTTTGCAAGAGGTGCTAAGGGGCTGCTGTGCCTCATGCAAATAAGCCCATAATGGGCATGAAAATGGCCCCTTAGTGCCTTGATCCCAATGGGTTCACTTACCTTTTGGGGCTCAATATAGCCCGTAGGGGTCTTGGTGCTTTCCTATTTTGAGTGGCATTCTTTCCTGTGGGCTATATACAGCTGAGTTCCATGTTAGGCAGTGCAGTTTCACTTAGCTGCACCGACATGACCTGATATTCAGTCAGATAATGTTAATCGCTAGCTGACTGATTATCACAGCAGCTGGAGGAAGTGCAGGGGCAAGCACAGCACAAACATTTGCACTAGTCTTGCACAGTTATTTGAATATTGGGATATGTATTATCTATTATATAATATACATAACAAAAAAATATAATAGAAGGTATAATGTAAATTATACAATGGCAAGAAAGAATCCTGGACTCTGATTGGTCAGAGTATGCATGGTCCAGTGATGTTATTACACAATAACATCACTGTATGGATGATGATATACTTTGGCACATCTTTTCTTATGAAACAAAGATAAAGTGCCACACTGAAAATCTACTAAAAAATTTTTCTAAATGTTTTTTATTTTGTATAACAATGAGCCATTGTATAATAGCAATAAGGCACTCCAGTGTGTGTGTTATTGTGTAATAATGTCACATGCTTCAACCCACCCCAGGAGTGATATTATTACATGATATCACACACCCTGTCATTCCTTATTGCTAAATAAATATTAATCACAAGATTTAGTTATGTATTTATTTATTTCAAAAGTTTCAACAGGAAAGACATACTGAGCTGATAATCACTTGTTTCCTGATGTGTCTTTGGGGAGAAGAATGGAGGGCAATGATGAAATGATGAATAAAAATTATGTAATAGGTAAAATAGGAACTAAGCATCAATTACTAAATATCATACATAGTAATTTTTGCAAGGGTGAGGAAAAGTGGCACTGGGTCATAATGTCACAAGACATTAAATCACAGCAATATACTGCACTGCCAATACAGTGCACTATATTGCAAACTGAAATAATATATGTCTTGTTGGGGCTCTGCCCCCTCACCCCCGAATCCTCCCAACTTAAATAACCAACTCCGGGGGGGGGGGGCATTAACACTTAAAATCACACAAAGTGTGAAAAATAAAAACATGTTTTGCATCTGGCACTGGGAATCGAAACCCAGTCCACAGACACACTGCCTCCCTTACTGCCTCTGGCTCATCCTGCAGAGCCACTGCAGCTGCTCGCTGACCCATCGTCCCAGCAGAAGTCTTATCCTTTTCCTACAAACAGTGAGAGGGTACACTACCACTCATACATCCTTTCACAGTTTTGCACCCTCTCGCTCTTCCTGACCATGCCATTCCTGTTGCATGGTATTGCCGTGTGCAGTACAGCATGCAACAACCTCACCTGGTAAGGGGAAAAGCAAACTATGCAGTGAAGTCCTTGAGGTGAATAACAGCATTAGGGAATGCCATTCAAGAAGTAATTTAAAAGTGTTGAGGTACTGAAGGGTAACAGAAAGTACAAGGATTGATGCTATTAGGAAGGTGAAGGAGGGCTAATCAAGTGCAGACTGGAGATTAAGGGGAGAGGAGGATGTGAGTAATTGGTTGCGAGTAGCAGACTAGGGACAGGTATCTGGAGCAACTGCAGGAGTGAGAAGTGAAATCACAGAGAAGAGAGGACAGAGAGTGTTGGAAAGAGGCAGAGTGGATGGTTCAGGGAGGGAATTCCATAGATTGATGAAGTGGTATGAAAAAGTTGCCTGACCAGTGAAGGATTTCCTTGAGGGGAGCACATGAGAACGATAACCAGAGTTGCAAAGGGTGTGGGGGGGGGAAGGAGAGAGAGATAAGATAGATGGGGAGGGAGCCTAGGCAATATTTAGAGATGAAGAAGGAACAATGATCGAGTTATCTGGCTTCAAATGAGGGGAGGAAAAATGGAGGAGTCCAGGGAGCAATGGTGGGTGCAGGGTAGACAGTCCAGAGCAAAGCAACAAAAGGAGTGAAAGAGAAGATACAGTCTGGCTAGGGTGAACTTGGGAGCAGCGCTATAGAGTATGTCACCATAGTCAAAGATGGTATCATTTTTAAGACAATAGCTCGGTAAGTCAGAAGAGGAATGCAACCTTTATTCCTGTACAGCATAGTGAGTGTGGGGTGAAGATTTATGTGTATGGCATCCACGTGCACTAAAATCTCAAGGTATGGTTGAGCCAGATCCCTAGCTACATAAATGAGGAACATATTCGATTTCAGCACCATCAAGGGTGTGGGAAGAGGAGAAGCAGGTTAATCTGGTGAGCTTCTGTCTAGTGCCAGATATCATGGATACAGTTTTCTTGGCACTGAGGGACAGCTGGTTTGCCTGGAACCATTGCTAAATATGAAATCCAGCTGGAGCCTGTTCATAAAGTCTGAGGGAGAGGAGCCAGAGGCAAATAGTACTGAATCATCTGCATACATATGAATGAATACAGAGAAGCAGAAAGAAGGAAGGTCATTCAGGAAGACCAAGAAAAGAATTGGGCCAAGGATGGACCCTTGGAGGACACGATAGCTAAAAGGAAGTGGAGGAGATAGGAAGTCTCCAATTTGAGAAGTTTGAGACAATCCCTCAAGGTAGGAGCAGAACCAATTAATTGAGGAGACAGAGAAACCTGCTACCTTATGCTTATCTAGGAGAATGGGGTGGGCAAGAGTGTCAAAGGTTTTAACCAAGTTGACAAAATGGCAGAGGTAATTAGGCCCTTATCCATGCCAGAGAGAATGCAGTCAGTAAGTCAGAGGAGGGAGTCGGAGGAGGAGGTGGAGTGGAATTTCCTTAAGCCAGACTAGAAAGATGTGAAGAAAGAGGATGAATCAAGGAAGGGGGGATAGCTGAAATAGCACAAGGTGTTCTTGTACTTTAACCAAAGTGGGGAGCAAGGATATAGCGTGGCAGTTGCCAGGAGAGGCAGAGTCACCTCCTTTGGGAAGGGGTGTGACAGTGTCATGTTTCCAAGACTAAGGGACATAGGCAAGGAAGAAAGATGGGCTGGGGAGGGAAGTAATAGGTAGAGCAATAGCATGGTGGAGAGATGGAGGAGCTTGGGGTCAAGACCATCAGGGCTTTTCCCTTTGAGAGGGTTAGCAACCAAGACAGACTTAAGGGTAGCACAGGATTGATAGGAGAGAAGAAAAAGGGATGTGGCAAAATGGAAGGCTGGGGGGGGAGGAGGAGGTGGAAGGGGTTAGGGGAGGTTGGAGAGTGGAGAGAAGGAAGGAGGCACAAGAGGTGAAGAATGAGTTGAACATTGAGGAAGCAGAGAAGAAGCCAGAAATGGGAGTGTTACCCACCTTGAGGATAGGGGAAGAGGACTAAGTTCAGGAGGGGCAAGGATAACCTTCCAGAACTTAAAGGGTGATTAACATTGTTCAGGAGTGTGGAAGCAAAGTATTCAGACTTGGCAAGTCAGGTGGCTCTGATAGAGGCATTACAAAGAGACCAGTATTTCATTAGGGCAGCAGGGGAGCCATAGGATTTATGAGTCCTCTAAGCAAGGTCATGTGCACAGATGCAGGCCAGCAATTTAGCTGAGATCCATGGGAGGTGGGAACCACAGACATTGTTTATTTCTGAAGGGAGCATTAAAATCCCAGATTGACAGGAATTTGGAGTTGAAATAAAGGAAAGCATTATTAAAGTCACTGGCAGAAGAGATGGGAGACCAGTTAGTAGCTACCAGGTTGATATGGAGAGAGGACAAGTCCAGCAACTGGAAAGATCAGATCTGGAGAAATTTTGGGAGCTATGGGTCAACGAATGTTATGCACACAATAGACCATATGTGGTCACTGAGGGTGTAGGGGAGGATGCCGGCATCTATGATACAGTGGGAAAGAGAGGTAAAAGCCCAGTCCTGTGAGGAGTGACTGGGAGATATATGATTGTGCTGGGCTGGGTAAGAGATCATTTGGATAATTTGGGGGCCCTGATGTTTCTGCACTATTTAGTTAGTAAGGAGGAAAGCCAGTTTAGGTTAAAGTAACCATGGATGAGTAGCTCACTAGATGAGGCATTTGAGGAGATTGTGGTAAGGACCTCAGTGACTGATGAAGGGGAAAGACTAGGGCAGCAGTAGACAGCAGCCACAACGGTAAGGACAGAGGAAGAAATTGAGAGTTTGAGGAGGAGTAGCACATGGGCAGAGGGAGAGGTGATACAGAGTATTGGCTCAAACTGGATTTTAGAAGTGAAGTAGATGGCAACTCCACCACCCCCTTAGCATGATCCTGTCGGGTGAGTGTATACCCAGGGATGGCAACTGCAGTATCATGGATCTTGATGGATGGCCAAGACTATGAGATAACCAACATATCAGGGTTAGAGATGGTGCAAAGTAAAACTTCACCCACAACCTTTGCCCAAAGCACAAAAAATTAGTGCTTCACAAAATTAGTGAATTTTTGGATGTTCAGACAAAATTGGCATTGTGCGGATTGTGTGATTTTTTTTTGTAAAATTCGTACATTTTTGCCATGAAGTGTGAAAATTGTGGACGGAACACAAAATTTGTGGGCAAAATTTTGCATTCTGTGGTGAAATTCCACAATTCTTGGACCATGAATTATGCAAATTGCCCAGAATTCACTCTACCAATGCCACGAAATCAGTGAATAAACTCGTGGAGTGAATTTCGTGGACTTCCCATATCGCTAATCAGGTTTGAGATTATCCATAAGTGGTTGCAGCTGATTAATCTTTAGGAGGAGGCTTAGGATGTGGTCCATTCTTGCTCTTCTTGATCTCTCATCAGCTTTTGACACTGTGGACCATGGGGTGCTTCTCGCACGCCTAGAGTTTATCTGTGGCCTGTCGGGAACAGTCCACAGATGGATTAGATCTTTCCTCACAGACAGAACTCAGACAGTGGTGTCGGGGATAAATTCTTCCCACCCAGTCTCTCTGTCATGTGGGGTTCCCCAGGGCTCGGTGTTGTCCCCCATGTTGTTTGCAGTGTATATGCTGCCCCTCAAAGACATTGTATGAAGGTATGAGCTGAGGTTTCACTGCTATGCAGATGACACCCAGCTCTACCTATCTTTTGCACCCGACCAGGATAGAACTCTCTCGGTCTTTAATAGCTGACTCACTGAAATCTAGTGCTGGATGAGTTCAAGATGGCTAAAACTGAACTCGGAGAAGATGGAGGTAATGGTTGTGGAACTGGGTCATAGGTAGAGGGGTTGGGAGTTGGTCCTCTCTCAGGTTTATTTCTGGGAGGTGTCCAGCTCCCTACCTCTGATTGGGTGAGGAACCTGGGGGCGATTTTTGACAATGAGCTGACACTTTGTTCTCAAGTGTCGGCAGTCGTCAAACTTTCCATTTACCATCTTAGAAACATCACCACGACTAAGCACCTTGTTTCGCCCAGCAGATTTACCAACGCTGGTCCATGCCTTTGCATCCTCATGCCTGGATTATTGCAACTCCCTTTATCTAGGGCTTCCTGGGGTTGATATCCACCACTCGCAGCTGGTGCAGAATGCTGCAGCCCGGCTATTAACAGGTATGTCTCATGCCAGTCATATTTCGCCGGTGCTTCATGATCTGCACTGGCTGCCAATTCAGTGGCAGATCACCTTTAAAGTTGGTCTTTTGGTTTTCAAAGCCCTAAACAGACAGGGTCCAGACTACTTGAAAGAGCTTTTGGTTCCGTACTGCCCTATGCGATCTCCCCACTTGGTGGACGAGGAGTTGCTAGAAATTGTGAGGGTTTCTTTAAAATCATCAGGTGCTTGTGCCTTTATGTATGCTGCTCCAACCCTTTGGAATTCTCCACCTCACCCACTTTGTCAGTGTGCATCCATAGAGGAATTTAAAAAGGCCCTAAAGACCTATCTATGGTCAAAGATCTCTTTTAACTAATACTGTGATTTTAGGAGATCAGATTATTATGTATTGGTTTTTATTTATAATGTTGTTAGATATTGTAAGGCACCTCGATTTTAGAAAGGCACGATATAAATAAAGGTTTATTATTATTATTATTATTATTATTATTATTATTATTATATGTGCCACTCTCAGTCCATTGGGGATATGAGTGGGTATAGACTATGAGTGGCCCAGATTAGGCTCAGTATCACCTGCCACTAAAAGTAGCAGAGAGACAAGGAACATGAAGGGGCCTAAGAGACATTTATGAGGCAGGTGTGAGGAAGAGAGGGAGTGGGGGCGGGGGATCAAGTCAGTTGGAGAGATTTGAGAGCTTCAAGATGGAGGCAAGAGGAATGGAGGAGGTGGCACCCTGGAGGCCAAGGGGAATGGGAGAGATCAGTAAGGCTGGAGGAGAGGAGGGGGGAGAAGAGGGGGGAGAGATGAAGGGGGGAGGAGAAGTATAGCCATGTGAGTGAAGGGAAGCTAGGGAAAACAGGAAGGAAAGGAGAGAGTGAGTAATAAGAAACATACTTGGAAGGCTGTAGGCAGTGATATCCCAGAACTTAATTAAAATAGGAGAGGTTTGGAACTAGTAAGAGAGTTAAGTGTGAGCAGCACAGAGAGAGAGAGAAAGACAGAGGGACCCAAGATAGGGAGTCCACACAACTGCCTAGAAATATGGGGAAAGGATAGGGTGAGAGCAGCACTGAAGGGGAAGAGAAAGAGGAATATACAGAGAAGATGTTCTGCTCAGCTCAAACAGGGAGCTGGTATGAGCAGCTCAGAGACAGAAAAGTAGGAGACCCAAAATAGGGATTCAGTAAAAGGTATATATATATATATATATATATATATATATATATATATATATATTATAGTGTCACTGTGGTGCCACTATAGTTAGGGTTGAGTACCCCATTTAAGGTTAAAGTGTGAAATTTTGCATCTTAATCACTTTGCAACTTTATGACAGATTTTCCTGAAATTTGGCAGGCTTGGAGTGGTACCATACATCTCTGCATCTGTCAAGATTCGTAATGGTCAAATATACGGTTGCGGAGTTAAAAAGTGACATTCTGTAGTGCATTTACTCTTTTTTGTGCATTCTTTTCTTGCGCCTACAGGTCACATGGTTTGCGCGACTGGTCCAAAAACTTCAGGAAACATGCCGCCAATGTCCCCAATGTGTCTTTTGATGATTTCGTGAAAAAATATTGCACAGTTCAAAAGTTAATCAAAAAACAATTTTCCCATTATAGTCAATGGGAAAAGTTAACAAAAAGTTCAACAGTGTTGCAAATGCAGGTTTTTAGTGTCACAAATGACCCCTGTAGTGTTGTGAGTCAGCCATTTTTTTTCAGTTAGTAGTCACAGAAATGCTTGGCATTTAAATGTGGGACCCTCTAGGGTAATAATTTTTTTGTGTTCACCTAGTCAGACCCTGAGGATGCTAGCCATGTCTTTTTTGAGGGGTTAAACACCCCAGAAATATGTTTTTGAAATTTTTGTAAAAAGTAGTGTCGCACTCATGACACTTTCATGATTTCATTTGCGAAACTGTCATGATTTGTGGCACTATTTTGCCACACTATGCCCGAAATAACAGAAATTCTTTACCACCCTGCTGCAAAACAACAGTTTGGTCTTTTGGGCTGAAATTTAGAGAGAAGAAAGCCAGCATCCCACAGATGTGCCTTGTGGTGGTTTGGTGACAAAATATTGCATGGATAGAAAGTTACAGTGCTCCAAATTTGACACATTTTCCCATAGACTAACATTGTGATGTCCAACGTGCCTTTTGGGGCCTGTATCTCGGAAACGCTTAGAGATACAGAATTTTCATTGGAAAATCACTTAGCCTACCCCATCAAGGGGCTAAGTGCAACACTAGCCAGAAAAGTCATAATTTATATGAAATGAAAACATTTTTTCTATGTCGTACGGTTCCTGAAATATAAGCAATTTAGTATTCCAAGTGCTCATTTTCTGCTCCAAGGCCCATTATTATGCATACATTCTTTGTATTCACTGTGTTTCTCTATGCAGCTGTTGGTAAAAAAAAAGGGTGTGCACTTTCGTTACTGTCACAGTTAGCGTTCCCACTTGCATTTCAGTAGCCGTTTGCTTTAGCGTTCCCGTCTATGCCACTGTGTGCGTTACCCTTTGCATTTTCATTTGCACCTGAATTTGCATTACTGTTACCATTTGCATTTCCATTACTGCTTCTGTTTGCATTTTGTTTTGCATCACCATGTGCATTACCATTTGCGTTTGTGTACATGCTTCTGTTTGCATTTCCTTTGGCGTAATCGCTGCTGTTACTGTTAGCATTTGCGGTACCATGACCGTGCACATTTGCATTTCTGTATGCACTTGTGTTTGCATTTCTGTTTGTGTTACCATTACCGTGTACGCCACTGTGTGCGTTACCCTTTGCATTATCATTTGTGCTTGTATTTGCGTTACTGTTAACATTTGCATTCCCATTACTGTTTTTGTTTGCATTTTGTTTTGTGCCACCATGTGCATTACCATTTTTACGTACATGTTTCCATTTGCGTTTCCTTTGGTGTCATCGTTGCTGTTAGCATTTGCATTTCCTATTGTGGCACCGTGACCTTGCGCGTTACCAGTTGCGTTTCTGTACGCACTTGCATTTGCATTTCCATTTGCATTACCGTTCCTGTCTACGCCACCATGTGCGTTACCCATTGCTTTTTTGTTTGAGCTTGCGTTTGTGTAACTGTTAACATTTGTGTTTCCATTACTCTTTTTGTTTGCATTTCCTTTTGTGTCACCGTGTGCATTTACATTTGTGTTTGCGTATGCACTTCCATTTGTGTTCGCATTTTTGTTTGTGTTTCCTTTGGTGTCATTGTTGCTGTTACCGTAACTGTCTGCATTTCCAATTACATTACCATGCCTGTGTGCATTATGGTTTGCGTTTCCGTATGTGCTTGCATTTGCATTTCTGTTTTCATTAACATTTGCGCTTTGTGTTTGTACCTACCATTTTATGCTATCATTTACGCTTTGTTACCATGTCCATAGCATTTGTGCGTTTGCATTTGCGTTGCCGTGACTTCACTATTTATGGTGTACATTCTCAAAAAGAAGGGAAATTCATGGCAAAAATCTCAATTTAATGGAACAGCTAGGGTTGTTCCACAGCAACAAAAATGAGGAAATTCAATGTTAGGTTTTCCACCCCCCTTGCACCCATCAGGCATCGGGGTGTGCGTTGGAGTCTTCATTCCTAACTCTCACCCCATTCTCCTATACTACACCAACTCAGCTTGTTAGCACATGGGATGGGGTCAGAGTTAGGACCACTGACCCCAACGTACACCCCAATGACTGCTCGTGGGAGTGGGTTGCAAAGGCAGTGGGAACCCTAAAATCGAATTTCCTTGCTTTTGTCACTGTGGATCAATCCTAAGTGATGCATTAAACAGAGTTTTTTGCCATGAATATATATATATATTTTATTTTTATTTTATTTAGCTTTGTTAACAGGGTAAGTGCACTAGCCATAACATGACTATTTTCAGGCATGTCCCGGGAGAGTACAGACATGCAGAAACTTAACAGGATAACAAATTATAAGTGCTTTACATACAGTGAGTTAAAGAGGCTACAATATATCAGAACATACAAAGTAAAGTGCTTTACATACAATGAGTTATAGGGGATACAATATATCGGAGACATACAGAGTAGACCATTCATAAGTTCATAGGTGCCTACCTATGCAATGAATAGAGAGGACCTTGGAAAATAAATTATCAGGTGACATATCATATGAACATAGCAAGGTACACAAAACCAAAAACAGGTAATACAAAAGGAAGGAATAACCATTGAGAGCAGGGGGTGTCGTTAAGGAAAAGTTTGGTAAGTGAAGAAGAGGGGAGCAAGCCATGAAATTAGGTTATATGAGTGTATGTAAGTGTAAGGAAGATGCCTGCAGTGCAAGATTGTATATGAGCAGGGAAAGGCAGCTGGGACAGGCTGAGACAGTAAGAGGGTTATATAGAGGTGAGGAAATGCTATTGTATGGCCAGAGAGATCAGTTATTAGGTTGGGTAAAATCAGGAACGGGTAACAGCAATCAGCAGATTTAAGTGCAGCTTTCTCTTAAAGCATATGTGGGAGTTAGAAAGTCTAATGTCAAGGTGAAGGGAATTCCACAGCTGTGTAGCTGCATGCTGAAATGCAACAGTTTCTTTCCTAGTACGGCACCTCTGCAAATTCAGAAAGGATTTATCAGCTGATTGTAGACCATGGAGTGTGTCCTGAGGAACAAGCAGAGCTGCAAGACATCTATGGGTTTGATTTCTAATTATCAAATCAATAAGAGAGCCAAGGTAGTATTTCCTACTAGCTAACGGAGAGAGCCAACCAAGATCATTATAAAGCTGACAGTGGTGTTTAAGCCGAGGAGCAGAAGAGGCATAGCGTCATATGTTGTTATACATAATATCCCATCTGAGTAGGTCAGTTTTATGAGCAGCCCCAAATAAGGGAGCCCCATAGATTAGGGTGAGGAACAGAACCCCCCTCACAATGGCCATTTTAGCCGATGCATGAGCATATACAGTGGTGTGAAAAAGTATTTGCCCCCTTCCTGATTTTCTCTATTATTGCATATTTGTCACACTGGATGTTTTCAGGTCTTTAGACAAAATGTAATATTAGATAAAGGGAACCTGAGTGAACAAATAACACTTGTTTGTTTTTTTATTTCACTTATTTAACGAAAAAAAGTTAACCAACACCAATTGGCACTGTGTGAAAAAGTAATGGCCC
Source organism: Neoceratodus forsteri (assembly GCA_016271365.2). Classification (NCBI taxonomy): domain Eukaryota; kingdom Metazoa; phylum Chordata; order Ceratodontiformes; family Ceratodontidae; genus Neoceratodus; species Neoceratodus forsteri. The sequence goes on from CM057453.1 coordinate 249,461,662, forward strand.
CCTTACACTTAATAACTGGTTACGCCACATTTAGCTGCAATGACTGCAACCAAACACTTCCTATAATTCAATATCAGTCTTTCATATCGCTGTGGAGGAATTTTAACCCACTCTTCCTCGCAGAACTGCTTTAATTCAGTAACATTTGGTAGGTTTTCGAGCATGAACTGCTCGTTTCAGGTCCTGCCACAGCATCTCTATTGGATTTGAGTCTGGACTTTGACTAGGCCACCCAAAACTTTAATTTTACTTTTTCGCCATTCTGATGTGGACTTGCTTTTGTGTTTTGGATCATTGTCTTGCTGCATGACCCAACTACGCTTCAGCTTCAGCTGATGGAAGGATGACTGGACATTCTCCTTAAGAATTTTCTGGTACAGAGCAGAATTCATGGTTCCTTTAATTATGGCAAGTCATCCAGGTCCTTAGGCAGCAAAGCATCCCCACACCATCACACTACCACCACCATGTTTGACTGTTGGTATGGTGTTCTTACTGTGGAATGCTGTGTTTGCTTTACGCGAGACATTATGGGATCCATGTCATCCAAAAAGTTCCACTTTGGACTCATCTGTCCATAGAACATTTTCCCAAAAGGCTTGTGGATCATCCAGGTGCTTCTTGGCAAATGAGAGATGAGCATTTATGTTCTTCTTGGTTAGCAGTGGTTTCCCTTGCTACTCTCACATGAAGCCCATTTTGCCCAGTCTCTTTCTGATTGTGGAGTCATGAACACTGACCTTAGCTGAGGCAAGAGAAGCCTGCAGTTCTTGGATGTTGTTTTAGGATCCTTTGAGACTTCTTGGATGATTTTTATACTGCGCCTTGGAGTAATTTTGGCAGGCCGCCCACTCCTGGGAAGGTTCACTACTGTTCCAAGTGTTCTCCATTTGGAGATTATGGCTCACTGTGGTTCGATGGAGTCCCAGAGCCTTAGAAATAGCTTTGTAACCCTTTCCAGACTGATAGAGGGCAACAAAATGTTTTTCTGATCTTTTCAGGAACTTCCTTTGATCATGGCATAATGTGCTTGTTGAATCTTTGTCCTGACAATGTGACTCTGATGGTAAGGGCCAAAATAAGTGAGGTTTATATTGAGCAGGGCTGGCTGTAATCAAGCCTGGCTGTGTTCAATCAGCTGACTCTAATTATCCCTTTAATTGGGTTGATTTAACTAGGGGGGCAATTACTTTTTCACACAGTGCCAGTTGGTGTTGGTTAACTTTTTTCATTAAATAAATGAAATAAGTAAAAAAAAAAAGTGTTATTTGTCCACTCAGGTTCCCTTTATCTAATATTATATTTTGTCTAAAGACCTGAAAACATCCAATGTGACAAATATGCAATAATAGAGAAAATCAGGAAGGGGGCAAATACTTTTTTCACGCCACTGTAACTAGTCTTATATGCAACACCCAGTTTGGAGTTGACAGCTCGGCAAACAGACTGTACATGAAGATTAAGATCAAGAGATTGATCTAGCAGGATGCCCAGGTACTTGAAAGAGGTCACACATTCCAGTAATTGACCTTATAAGTCCTGCACCATCAGTGCTGTTGTGCAAGCCCAGAGCTTTGGGGCCGATCCAAGCAGCATGGCTTTAGTTTTACTAGTGTTGACAGCCAGTTTGTGGTCATATAGCCAGTTTTGGATACTATTAAAGTCAGAGGAAAGGGTTGTGTTGATAGTGTCTTTATTAATAGAACTTGTATTGATGGCAAGATCATCAGCATATAGAATAGCAGAGCAGGATTTTAGAGCAACTTCAATGTTATTTATATAAAGAGAGAATAGGAGGGGCCCTAAGATGGAGCCCTGAGGTACACCAATGTTAATGGTGGTACTGTTCGATAAAGAGGAATTAAATTTTACCACTTGAGTTCTATTTGTCAGGTAGCTTTCATACCAGCCAACAACAGAGGAGGAGAAATGCAGGTGCCGAAGTGAGGAGAGAAGCAAAGTGTGATCAACAAGGTCAAAAGCCTTTGTGAGGTCAATAAAGACAGCCCCAGTCAGATTACTAGTATCCATTTTTGAGACCATGTCTGTGGGTCTGTGGTGAAATTAAGGAGTGCAGTCGTTGTGCTATATCCTTTCCTGAAGCCATGTTGGGTATCTGAGAGCAGGCTGTGCTTAAGTAGATAGTCAGTTGTCTGACCTATATATATATATATATATATATATATATATATATATATATATATATATATATATATATATATATATATATATATATATATATATATATATATATATATATATATAGTAGCATGGTAGTGCTATCATAGTTAGGGTTGAGGAGCCATTTCTATGTTAAACCCCAAAACTTTGCACCTTAATAACTTTGTAACCGTTTGATGGATTTGCCTGAAATTTGGAATTTGTGATCAAGAACCATAGGCCTTGGGATCTGCCAAGTTTCGTACCAGTTGGATATACAGCTGCGGAGTTATTAAGTGTGATCTGTGCGCGCGTTTACGCTTTTTCTGGAAGTCTATGGTCACATCTACAGGTCGTATGGTTTGAGCGACTGGCCCGAAATCTTCAGGGAACATGTGGCTGGGGTCCCCAATGTGCCTTATGAAGATTTGGTGAAAAAATATTAAACGGTTCAAAAGTTATTCAAAAAACAGTTTCCCATTATGTCAATGGGAAAAGTTAACAGAAAGTTCAACACTTTCGCAAATGCATTTTTACTTTCGCAAATGGGCCTGTTACTTTCTCAAATCGGCCATTTTGTTTTCAGTTGGTGATCAGAAAAATGGTTGGCATTTAAATTTGAGACCCTCTAGCAGCCTAATTCTTTTTGTATTCACCTAGTCGGGCCCTGAGGATGCTTGCCATGTCTTTATTTTGTTGTAAAACACTCCAGAAATATGTTTTTCAAATTTCTGGAAAAAGTACTTTCTCAAATTACTTTTGTGCTCACGAAAGTGTCGAACTTTTTTGTGAAAGCTTTCTCAAATTGCGGCAGTAGTTTTCCATCTGTGGGACAGTAACAGTGATTCTTTGGCACTACGCTGCAAAAGAACCGTTGGGAGTTTTGGGCTGAAATTTGGAGGTAACGGAGCCGACATCTCACAGATGTGTCTTTCAGTGTTGTATTAAAAACATATTATATGGCAGCAAAGTTACAGCACTCCAAAGTTTACAGTTTTTCCCATAGGATAACATTACGGCGCCCGACGCATTACAAAAATCCTTTGGCACCCTGCTGCAAAATAACGGTTTGGTCTTTTTTCCTGAAATTTGAAGGGAAGACAGCCAACAGCCCACAGATGTGTCTTTCAGTAGTTTGGTGAAAAAATATCACACAGCGGCAAGGTTACGGCACTCCAAAGTTGACGGTTTTTCCCATAGGATAACATTACGGCGCCCAACGCATAACAGAAATCCTTTGGATCCCTGCTGCAAAATAACGGTTTGGTCTTTTTTCCTGAAATTTGGAGGTAAGACAGCCAACAGTCAACAGATGTGCCATTCAGTAGTTTGGTGAAAAAACATTACAGGGAGGCAAAGTTATGGTGCTCCGAACTTTTCTTTTTTTCCCATAGGATAACATTATGGCGTTCGCCGCGCCTTTCAGGGCCCGTATCTCGGAAACGGTGAGAGATATGGACTTTTCGTCTGGAAATTTCTTAGCCCCACAATGGGGCTAAGGCCCAAATTAGCCAGGACAGTTGTAAATAATATGACTTTTAATTTTTTTTCTACGTCATACAGTTCCTGAGATATAATGTATTTAGTATTCCAAGATCTCATTTTCTGCGCCGATACTCATTATTTTGCATACATTATTTGTACTCACTGTCTTTCTCAATGCAGGTTTTGGGGAAAACCAGCCTGTGCGCTTACATTACTGTTACTGTTGCCCTTTCCTCTTGAGGTTCTGTACCCGTTTCACTTACCGTTGATGTCTGTGCCACCATGTGCGTTATCCTTTGCATTTTCATTTGCACTTGCGTTTCTGTAATTTTTTGCCATTTGTGTGTACCGTACTGTTTCTCTTTCTGTTTCACTTTGCGTCACCATGCCCATTGACATTTCCATTTACAGGCATCATGTTACTATGTGACAAGACATCACGTGGCACACCGTTCCCGTCTACGCCACCATGTGCGTTACCCATTCTGTTCTCATTCGTGCTTGTGTTACCATGTGTGCCACTGTTAACATTTCTGTTTGCATTGCTGCTCCTGTTACTATGCCACAAGACATCATGTGGTGGGAGCTCGGGGCCCACCTCATTACTTTTACTATTTCTCAATATCATTCTCAAAAAGAAGGGAAATTAGAGGCAAAAAACTCCATTTAATGCATTAGTTAGGGTTGTTCCACAGCGACAAAAGTGAGGAAATTCGCTGTTAGGGTTGAAAACCCTAACTCCGAATTCACCCCCCCCAGCACCACACACACACACACAGACACACACACACACATATTCAAGTATGGGGGAGGACCAAGTCAACACAACCAATGACAGACATCCGGCAGCAGGTGACAGAAATAACAAATAATTGTCTAAATGTACTACTAGACATCCCCACCCACCTGACCAGGTGCTGCATGCTCAGTGGAGATCAACAGCAAAACTGAGGCCATGTACACCAAATGTACACATCCCTGATTGCAGCTGCACACAACGTACCACACTTAGTAGTTGCATGGCCTTACCTACCGATGCCCCACACCACACCACAACTGGTACTGTGCCATTATTCAATATAAATGCTGAAGGTGCATGATGACAGTTGTAGAAAGGTTTTAACACTACTGAGTATGCATTAATTAAGAGAAGCACATATATTAACTACAAGACACTAGCATGCTCAAGATAAAAGTAGTGATACATTTAGTAGGTGATTTACATAGTAGTACATTTACTGCAATGGTTTACTCAACATAGAGAGGCTGATGTAAATGTATGGAGAAGCATTGCCTGTTCAATGCTGTGAAATTGGTACTGCCAGTATCACATGCATTCTTACTGATGAAGGTGTACTGCTGATGTACATAGACCTTCAGTGTGTTTCAATATTAAAGATGCAGTAAGTATTCTTTGTAAGAAAGATTGTAATTGCATGGATCAGGCCAAGCAACTTCTAAATATCATACCACTACTGAGCCAACAATGATGTACCTGTATTGGACATGTATATAGGATAGATTTTCCTGTAGGCACTTACTGAGTATGTTGTAACTGATAAAGACAATCTCATTGCATCTGTGATGACTAACTTATTCAAATAGTAATACATTTGCTATTGTTGCAATGAGTGATCTATGCCACTTATGGACACAGTGTGATTTTTTTAACAGTTGTTTCATACTCAGGCTGTATGCCTAGTGTTTGGGTTTGCCACACTTCTGTCACTGATGCTATCAAAGTGATAACTATGTTAATTCTGCTACAACAGGAATCAGGTAGGTATGGTGTAGATATAAACAGAATGTCTTTTAGTATTGATTTAACTCATAATGGGGTAAATGTAGTAGGACAGCATGGGTTATCCTCTATCACTGAGTCTGTCAGTTATGATCACACTAGAGTTTCGATGACTGTAATTATCAAGTTACACTGTTCATCTTCATGAGTTCATATTCACAGCCATTTTCCAGCAACTAGACAGTGTATAGTGTAACTGGGTGGGACACTGTGTTGCAAAGCTGCTGCAGTGCCTAGCAGAGGGAGAGTATCTACTCATAAAGACAATTAAGCAATAAGGCATGACCAACAGTTATGTTAAATGGTCTGTTAATCACCCTGTAGGGGTTTAATGTTGAATGAGGCATAGCCGAGTGCCACATGTCGCTAGACAGTGATAAACTGACCATTAACATAATACCTGGGAGTAGCTTATTGCTATCATAATAAAACTGTTTTTTAAACAACATTAAACCATGTTCATCATATGGTTAGGCTCTACATGTATGTTAATATAAACTAAACATAAAGCTGTCACAATGTTTACAGTCAATTAGAAAGCTGCATTTCTCAAACCCTTGTTATAATCAGAGATATTATACCTGTACAACTCCTTGGTTTTGCTTAACTCTATTGCTCAGGTGGCCCACCACAAGTGGTGTGGTCTGGTGTGGGGCATCGGTAGGTAAGGTCATGCAACTACTAAGTGTGGTACGCTGTGTGCAGCTGCAATCAGGGATGTACATTTGGTGTACATGGCCTCAGTTTTGCTGTTGATCTCCACTGAGCATGCAGTACCTGGTCAGGTGGGTGGGGATGTCTCGTAGTACATTTAGACAATTGTTTGTTATTTCTGTCACCTGCTGGATGTCTGTCATTGGTTGTGATGACTTGGTCCTCCCATACTTGAATGTGTGTGTGTGTGTCTGTGTGTGTGTGTGGTGCTGGGGTGAATTCGGAGTTAGGGTTTTCAACCCTAACAGGCGAATTTCCTCACTTTTGTCGCTGTGGAACAACCCTAACTAATGCATTAAACAGAGTTTTTTGCCTCTATATATATATATATATATATATATATATATATATATATATATATGCAATGGGAGTGAGGATAAAAAGTGCCAAATAACAGCAGTATTTTTGACTGGTGAGACCTACAGTGAGAATATCACATTTATCCTCACTGTAGGTCATTTATCCTCACTGTAGGTAATAACCAGGCACTGTCTGCACTTCAGCACAACTTCTCACAAAGCTTTTGATTGGTGGGAGCTGGTGGCACAATCAGTGTCCCACTTTCACCAGCTCACTTCCATGCCAGCTACCACTCTGCAGTTTCATTTCTCTCTTACAGCACACACAGCACTTTCACTTTCTCCCAAAAGCACCAATAGATACAGTCCTTGATAAAAGTCAGTCACATAAAATGGAAAACAACATTTCTCCACCCCCCCAAGCAGAATGCCACATCCGACAGTCAAAATATTTTTTTGTTTTAAACCCTGGCTGTACATTTTAGCTAGTCTATTCACCATCAACTCACCAGTCCTCAGCAACAGACTGTTCTCTGGACACTTCTCCAACCTCCCCCTGACACAACAGCATGACACATTACAGATAAAAAAAGTGTTTATATTTTTTTAAATCCTTGCACATTCAACATGACACACTCAACCACAACCTTCACCTTACCGACATTGACACCACACAGCACTACGAACTAGATGGACTTCAATTGAGGGCCAGCTCCATCCAAGAATCTCCTCACTGTGAAACCGGCATTCACACTGAGAGGTCTTGTTTTTTTTTCCCCCACACAAAAAAAAGCCTTTGGTAACTCTCTCAAAATGCTGCAGCCAAAACCTCCCTCTCTTCTTTCTCACCCACAACTTCCACTCCCTTTTTCTCACCAGCTCACAGTGATTCCCACAACTGGCAACATCCTCCTCTGCTTGTAAACATGGCTGACAATGTCTTTCTTTCCACTATCAAGTGGTGCACAATAACCAAATCAGGATCAACCAGATAACTAACATTTTACACAAAACTAAAACAAAAGTACTGAGCCAAAACCTTGCTCCCCTGCTAAATGGGAGCTACCACTACCATCTTAACAAAACTACTCAGCCCACCCACATAAGCCCATCGACCAATAAAATGAGACACGAAAAGAAACAGCATGCACAGACCCTAGCTACCACGCTAATGTCCCTACATACCTAGCAGTGCAGTACCATGAAACACCATAGGGAGAAAGAATTAAAAATAAATATTGAAAAAATACATTAAAACAAAAATAACACCTAAAAACACATTGCATAAATCAAATATGCAATGGGTCTACTGGAAATGTCAGTATTTCCCCCTCGTTCTATTTCCTCCTGGTTCTGCCACTCGTGAGGTCATAAGGTCACACTGCACTCGGGGGGGGGTATCACTGTTATTTCCAGTAGACCCATTGCATATCATATATATATATAGGGGATACATGATGGACATGAGTGTGATAAGGCAAATATTGTCACTCCTGCAGAGTGAGCTCTGGATATCTCATGATTGCCGAAGGCATGAGTGAGATATCCAAGCTCACGATGCAGGAGTGACAATATTTGCCATAGCACACTATCTGCCCATCATGTATTCAATATATACAATAGGTCCAAGAGTTTCAGAAGTTTTGTTATGCTGTCTTGTGTTCTGTTCCTGTTTATGTGTTTGCTCATTCTGTGTGTGAGCTTTTCTGAATGGGCTGGCAGTGTTATAAACTCTGGGAGACACATGAGTGTGTTTTGCGATGCTAAATGAGTTAGTTTTAGATGGGAATGAGAAACATACTTTTGTGAAGCTGTATTGTTTAGGAGTCTGACTGCAGTGAAGTTAAAATCATCACAGTAATTGTAATGAACTGAGAGGCAGAGTGTCAGAACAGCTGATACTGTTTTCAGTGGTAATTAATTTAGCTGCAGGCAGAGTGCAGAGTGTTCTGTGAAATTGTGCTCTTTAGGATTCTGGCTGCAGTGAAGTTGAAATTGTCACAGTAATTGTAATGGGTGAGAATCAGAGTTTGAGGAACAAGTGAGAGTGTGTTTCAGTGGTAGTTGAGTTAGGAACAGGCAGTAGTTTAGACTGTTCTGTGAAGCTGTGCTGTTTGGAATTCTGGCTGCATCAAGTTGAGAGCATCACAGTAATGAGCTGGAAGTTGGGGGGGGGATATGTGTGTTTTGTAATGCTCATTGAGTTAGCTGTAGGCAGCAGTGAGACCTCTCAGGTAGTTCTGCATTTGTGTCTATAGTAACAGCACAGGTGTTTCTTGCATGCTGAGGGGAAAGCTGCCTAGGGAGATGATATCAGTGAACTTTTGTGACCTATGTGTGCAAATGACTGATATTATCACAGTAGAGCAGAAGGTAAAAATATCACACTGCAGTGGATGATATGCTGTTTTATCTCTCTCATTTACCACTCACCCCTAATGTGTGTATATATATATATATTTGTTACTGGGTGTCCAAGTGCCCAAGACAACCAAGACAAAGGAAGGCACTTATCCCATCTGGAGTGTCTCCCACTCTGAGTGGGCATATTTGTTTAGTGGACTGGGTTTTCCATGAAGTACTTGTTCAGTTCCCTTTTAAAACAGTTTGAACCATTGATCTCAATGAGATTTTGTGACAGCTTATTCCAAATCCTTGTTGTTCATATGGTAAAAAAAATATCCCATCTGTTGGTGTTTGCCTTGGGAATAACCAGCTGGATGTTATGGGACCTAAGATTCACTAATTTCAAATTATATACAAAACAACATTTTTGACTTAGTTCTGGATCTTTTAGCAGTTTATGAAGTAACATGATGTCTCCCCTTAGTCATCTTTTTTCAAGACTAAGTAAGTTCTGTTCCTTGATTTGTTCTGAGTAAGACTTATCCACCAACATTGGAATAATTTTTGTCAGCCTATGTTGTGTTAATTCTAGTGTCTTAATATCCTTTTTGAGACATGGGGCCCAAAAAAGGGGATGCATAGTCTAAATAGGATTGCACATATGATCTATACAGTGGAAGGAGACATTGTTCAGTCCTGGAAATGAATTCATTTTTAATATATCCTAAAAGTTAGTTTGCCTTCTGAGTTATTACTCTAGAATAGTTTGAGGGCATAAGGTAATTAATAATTATAATTCAATGATCCCTCTCATTCATATAAATTGCAAAACATTTTGTTAATCCTCTAGTTAGGGTTAAAGCTGCAAATGTAGGGAAATGTTGTGTTAGGGTTTCCAATCCTAACATCCCACCCCCACCCTGCTCACATCAACAGACATCAGTGGTGTGCATTGGGGTCACCAGCCCTAATGCTCACTCCATTCCATAAGTATATAAGATGAGATGTGTACAGTATAGGAGAATGGGGGTGAGCATTTGGGCTGATGACCCCACGACACTCCCACAATGCCTGTTGGTGTGTGTAGGGTGTGGGTGGGCTTTAAGGGTCAGAAACCTAACACCACGTTTCCCTACTTTTCTGGCTTTAACCCTAGAGCCTTAATGAAGTTTTTTGCAATTTATTTCCTTACTTTCTGTCATAGTATAATCATATTCTTATTTGTCTGTGGGAGCACAAGACCCTCCAGGCCCTTCGCTCCCAACCCTATATAGATACATATAGGTATGCAGCTGTGGAAGCATACGGCGCAGGGACAATAGTGACCAAATTGTCTGCATAGCCATCTTATTACCTCACCTCATGTATCTGGTACAGAATATTTTTGAATCCCTGCCAAAATGTAATTATGCACAACTTCAGTGCCATTCCACACCACAGGTGTGAAAACACATTTTATCCAAGATTTGAAAAATGATAGCTGTGACATACATGAGGAGGGGTAATACAAAGGCTATTTTGAAAATCTGGCTTGAAAATATTTAACATTTCCAAAGTTACGAGTGTGCATAGCGAAATTGTAATGAATGGTTATAACTTTGCCATTTTTACATATTTTGAAGCCAAATTTTCAACATAGCCTTCTTATGACCCTTCCTCATGACCAATGACAGAAAATGTTCCAATTCCCACCTGAAAGGTGAATTCGTCAAGCAACTTCAAAATCACCTTTTGGGTGAGAGTTGCATAATGACAGCCTTATGGTTCATGGGGTGGAGTTCCCATAGGGCCATGTTGAAAATCTGGGGTCAAAATGTTAAAATATTGCAAAGTTAACATAGAAACATAGACTTTGACGGCAGATAAGGACCGCTAGGCCCATCTAGTCTGCCCATTTCCCTACCTACAGGATACGCCGCAGATCCTAGTTAACCAACAGCCTTTCTTCCTACCCCCCCCACAAGAATTGCCTTATGTCTGTCCCATGCATTCTTGAATTCTCCCACAGTTTTAGACCCCACAACCTCCTCAGGAAGGCTGTTCCAAGCATCCACTACCCTCTCTGTGAAATAATACTTCCTCACATTGCCCCTGAACCCCTCCTTCTATCTTTAAATTGTGTCCCTTGTTCTTGCAAGTCTCTTTTTCTGAAAGATGCTACCCTCTTGGACTTTGTTGATTCCACTGAGGTACTTAAAAGTTTCTATCATGTCCCCCTCTCCCTTCTTTCCTCAAGGGTATACACATTAAGCTCCTTTAGTCTCTCCTCATATGGCTTCTCTTGCAGACCCTGCACCATTTTAGTTGCCCTCCTCTGGACTGCCTCTATCCTGTCTATGTCCTTGCGGAGATGGAGTCTCCAGAACTGGACACAGTACTCCAGATGGGGTCTCACCAACTGTCTGTACAGAGGGATAACAACTTCCTGTTTTCTGCTGATGCTGCCTCTCCCTATACATTCCAGTATACCCCCAGCCCTCCCTACTGCCTTCTCACATTGCTTGCTAACCTTAAGGTCATCTGATATGATTACCCCCAGGTCCCTTTCCTTTTTTGTTGTTGTTACTACCTCCCCACCCATTGTGTATTCTTCCCCTGGGTTCTTGTTTCCCAGGTGCATTATTTTGCACTTCTTTGCATTGAATCCTAGCTGCCATACTTCTGACCATTCCTCCAACCTTGCCAAGTCCCTTTTCATCCTTCCCACGCCTCCTTGTGTATCAACCCTGTTGCAGATCTTTGTGTCATCTGCAAAAAGGCATACTTTTCCTTCCAGTCCCTCTGCAATGTCACTGATGAAGACATTAAAGGACTGGACCCAATCTGAACCCTCGGATTTGCCCACTAGTAACCCCCTTTCTTCAGAGTGGACTCCATTTACAATTACCTTCTGTGTCCTGTTGTCCAGCCAATGTTTTACCAGGCTACCAACCTGGGTTCCACCCAGGCTGGTTAATTTGACTATTAATCTTTTGTGGGACTGTGTCAAATGCCTTGCTAAAGTCTAGGTAGGTCATGTCCACAGCCCCTCCCTGGTCTACTACTTTGGTCACCCAGTCAAAGAAATCTATTAGATTCATCTGACATGACCTTTCCGCTGTGAACCCATGCTGCCTTGGGTTCTGTGCTCCACTGGCCTCTAGGTACTCGACTGTTCTTTCCTTCAGAAGTGACTCCATCACTTTCCCTACCACAGAGGTCAGACTGACAGGTCGGTAGTTTTCTGCCTCTGTCTTGGACCCACTTTTGTGAAGGGGAATCACATCCGCCTTCCTCCAGTCCTCGGGTACCACACCATCCTCCCATGATTTATTAAAAAGAGTAGCCAGTGGTTTTACTAGTTCCTCCCTTAATTCTTTTAGAATTCTGGGGTGAATTCCATCAGGACCCATTGCTTTGTCCACCTTCAGTTTAGGAGTTCTTGCATAACCCTTTCTTCTGTGAAAGGACTGGGATCAACCCCCCTATCAAGAGTGCTTCTGTAAATTGGATTAGGCACTTCCCCCTCCTCTTTTGTGAATACTGAGCAGAAATATTCGTTCAGTATTCCTGCTTTTTCACTGTCCCCCTCTGCCCACCCACTGTTCATTCTATTCAGCATCACTATCCCTCCCTTTGTCTTTCTCGCTCGCTGATGTACCTATAAAGGTTTTATCCCCTTCTTAACTGAGTTGGCTATCTTTTCCTCAGTTTGGGCCTTTGCTATTCTGACTTCCTTCCCTGCTTCCTTCTGCCTTAACTGGTACAGCTCTCTGTCCTGCTCCTTTTGTGTTTCCTTATACTTCCGGAATGCTATCTTTTTCTTCCTGACTTTCACAGCCACCTCTTTTGAGAACCATAGTGGCTTTTTCTTTCATTTTGATTTGTTTATTTGCTTCACACAAAGGCTTGTTGCCTCTGTGATGGCAGTTTTGATAATTCCCCATTGTTGCTCCACACTTCCTTCTAGGCTGTTTGCTAGTGCTTTTCTGAGGCACTCTCTCATCTTGCCAAAGTCAGCCCTCCTGAAGTCCAGTACCCTCACTTTTGTATGGCTTGACTCTGTAGCTGAGTTTAACGTGAACCACACTGTTTGATGGTCACTTGTCCCCAGATGGCAACCCACTTCTAGATCTGAGATCCTCTCACTGCCCCCATTTGAGTATGAGGTCTAAGATTGCTCCCTCATGAGTGGGTTCGAAACTAGCTGTCTAATGCCTGCCACCTGTAGGGCATCAAGAATGGCCCTGCTTTCTTGGATGTGGCTGCAGCAAATGTGCTCCAGTTAACATCTGGCATATTCAGGTCTCCCATCAACAGTATCTCCCCTTTCTCTGCCATTCTAAGAATGCCTTCTATCATATCCTTGTCCATTCCTTCCCCCTGACATGGGGGTCTGTACACAACCCCTGTGCAAATTGTGGTGCCCTTTCCAGTCTCCAAGGTGACCCACAGTGCCTCCTCTCCTCCCTGTTTACTCTTTGGTTCAGTTGCTTTTATCCCTTCCTTTACATAAAGAGCTACTCCTCCCCCTCTTCTCCCCTGCCTGTCTCTCCTGTAGGTTATGTACCCTGGTATGTTAACATCCCAGTCATGGTTCTCTGTGTACCATGTTTCAGTGACTGCTACGATATCCAAGCATCCCTCTTCCATTAAGGCCATCAGCTCAGGGAGCTTGTTGCCCAGACTACGGGCATTGGTACTCATTACTCTCCATTTCCTGATGGCCTTACTCCCTTTTGCCCCATCCCTGTCCTTCTTGCCTTTGTCACTTTCTCCATTTACCCCGGCCCTTTTCCCTATCAACACCTCCATGCTGGTGTTTGCTGCACTTACTACCATGATTATTTGTGGGGGCTAGGATTTTCCTGCTCCTTTCCAGTGCCTCCCCCCTTGGCTAGTTTAAAAGCTTGCCAATGAAGCATTTAAACCTATCACCTAGGATTCTGGTTCCCCTCCGGACAGATGCAGCCCATCATGCCAGTATAGGCTTGCATCACTCCAGGTGGACCCCCAGTCCCCAATGAAGCCAAATCCCTGAGCTCCACACCAGTTTTTCAACCACTGATTGAATCCCATGGTGCAGAACACCCTAGCCTCTCCTATGTCATAGATGGGTAGCACCTCCGAGAAGGTTACCGTGTGTGCTACTTTACTAAGACCCCTCCCCAATTCCACAAACTCTTTCTGAACTTCTCTAATCCCTTTCTTAGCCAGGTCATTTGTCCCTAGGTGGACAATGACATCCAGCTCCCCGTGCAGCTGCTCTGGCAATCCTGAGGATTCACTCCCTGTCCCTCCAAGCCATGGTGCCAGGCAGGCACCTTACCTCCATCTCCCCTTCCTCCTCCAGTTCTACCTTCCTAACAATGGAGTCCCCCACCAGGAGTTGTTTCCTTCCCCTGCAGGGTCCCCTGCCACCCTCCTGTGGGTCTCCTTTGTGGAGGTTCCCAGCATCCTCCTTGGTCTCCACTGTGGGTGCCTCCATAGAGGAACCACACTTTTCCAGAATGGCATAGGAATTGTGGAGAGGTACAATGGGAGGGATGCACCTCTGTTCCACCACCCTCACCCTCCCTGAGCCCACTGTGGTCCAACTGCTCCTCTTTCTTGGCAACCTCTGAGGCAATGGCAGTGGCACTGGTGGTCCCTGGATGGAAGAGGAGGTCCCACAATTCCTGGCCAACTCAGCCTGGAGATGAGCAACCTCCTCCCTCAGCCCAGAGAGGTGCCTGCAGATGGGACAACACCATCCTCCAGAACATCTCCCGGAAGACTGCTGCTCCACAGCCACTGCACTGCACCACTCCAATCATGTCTTATTTCTGGCCCCTTAACTGTTTCCAATCCTTACTCTTTCCTCTGTTTTTTTTTCTCTCTCTCCTTACTTTCTGCCTGTGTGCCCTTTAAGCTCATGATTGTCCTGTTCTGAGACACAAATATCCTATATTTCGCAGTAGACCACTTACTTGCTCAGAGGCAGACCTCCAACAGCTAGAGGTGTCCGGAGAGCTACTCTTGCCCGTCTAGGATGGTGGGTCCTTGGTGGTTCTGTGATCACTCACTTCCTGCCCCTAAACCGGAAGTTCCTGTTGTCAGTCAAATCCTGTGCCTATAAAAATAGAACTAGCTTTGGGTGGGGGGTGGAGAGGAGGGAAGGAGGGCAATATAGTCCCAGCAGAGAAGTTCAGTCACACAGCAGTCCTTTCTCTTGGTGTCTTCTGCCAAGTTATTAGCAGAAGCTTTCTAAGGCAGTCTTTAAATGTAGTTACCTTCTAGCTAAGCCACTCCCCCTACTTACCAGATCTTTCTACAAGTAATTTAAACCTCACAGCAGTTAAGTCCTTTCAGTCACCTGAGATTTACACCTAGATAACTCTTCAGATACCCATTCAGTTCAGTTAACCCAAACACACACTTTTTTTTTGTTAGTTTTTTTACCCTTAATTGAAGGTCAATTACAAAAGTTCTTCTACTTTAGTCCCAGCAGAGAAGTTCAGTCACACAGCAGTCCTTTCTCCTGGTGTCTTCTGCCAAGTTATGCATAAAAGTTGAAACCCCTTTGAAATAAATTAAAATGCATTTGCCTTAGTTTATCATATTGCAGTTGCCTGCTCCAGCAGCAAGATGTGTCTTTGATTGGAGACTGGATCTCAAACCTGGGACCTTTTCAGGTGAGTGAGGGTGTGTGGGGGAATACTGGAGGGTGTGGGGTGGCTGCCACCTTTACTCATGGAGAACCTTTAACAGGACATTAAAATATAAAACCCTCATGCATTTTAGTAATTATCAAAAATTCTTTCCTGTCATGATCTCCTCCTTACACACATAAACACATTTTAAAAAAATTAAGTGCTATTCATTGGTTTAACTCCTGGTGTTTCTTTGATGCCAATGAATAATTTTCCTCCTGACTTTGCTGGCTTAGTAGGGCAATCTATATTGCTTACCCTGTCACAGATGAAAGAGAGTCATTAGCCGGCCCATCAGCTCAGCGGTTGGATTTCTGCTTGTGACATTGGCCACCCAGGTTTGAGAATGGACCTGGGTCATTGGAGGGTCAGCTTGGGAAGAAGGATCGAACATCCTATGGACAGCTCTCCTTCTCTGGGAGGAGGGTGCTGTGTGTAACTGGTGCTTTATGGACCCCTGGCAGAGGTGTGGGGCACCACTGCAGCTGGCACCAACAAGACTCTGAGGGGCAGGATGGATGGTAGTGTCATTGCACATTCCCACACCTGCTCACAGGAGAGAAAACCTAGCTGCCAGCCACCCAAGATGAAGTCAACCCTTGGTTTTAGTCAGCCTATAGGATGGCCTCCTTGATCTTTCCCATCATCTGCAGCACCATATAAGGGGTTGGTGCTATGACCCCACCCTGGGGGGCAAGCCAGGGGGTATTAAGTGGGGGGTCCATCCAATATGGAGGTGGAAGCAAGGATCTGTGACCTGACTGAGGTACTGGGAGGCTGGTGGCAGCAAAAAAAAATAAAAAAAGAAAGAAACAGAGTCATTGCCTCCATATACTGTAAATTCTTCAGTTGTGTGTGAGGGGTGAAAACTCTTTAAAAGAAATTTGTAGACACTTAAATTACAAATTCCTGTATTCCATAATAAACAAAATAAGCAATCATTAAATACAATCAGAAAACTACTCCTCCACTAACTAAGGAATCTGGCACTTAGGTCTGTCTAAATATTTGGTCAAGGAAAATATGGATATACCAGACTGACGAATGCAGCATTCAGGAAAAAAACCCACATTAAGGAAATATATATTAATAAAAAAATGCTAATAGGCTCAAAAACATTTTGATAATCTCCCAAAGAAAAAAAAAACAACCACAGTTTGCAGAGGAATCAGCTCAGCTTATCCAAATCTTCAATAAATAGAAAACAGCACTTATTTGTATGAGACAGTTCGATCAGAAACATTATAGTTCATGGTGGAATGCTGTCCAGCATGGAAATCCATGCCTGCAACAGTGTTGTTGTGCTGCACTCAGTATGTCATGATGTTGCTGTGCTACACTGAGTACATCACATTATACATTTACTGGGAGACCTGTTTTGGGGATAAAGGAGTGCCTCTTATGGTTGCCCATACACTATAAAAGATTGTGTATGAGCAGCCATACACAAACAAGGCAGTTTTACGATTTCAAGGTTTTCTTGGTAACTGACCTCTCGAGCTGTGCTCTTGAGGTCTTTGGTTACCACGGAAACCTCTTGATCATACAACTGCCTTGTTGTGTATGACTGCTCCTTCATAATCCTCTGTATTGTTTCTGGCAATATTCCAAGGCACATGTCTTAGAGTGCACCACATCTTTCCTGCATCTGTAAATGCTTGCTACTGTGAATTCAAAAATGAAATATGATCTTGAACATTAAATGTCAAATATAATATGCACTTTGTAACATCACAGAAACAATTCATAAAAGAACAATTTTGTCTTGCAATGTTTCAAAGTCACATTTCACAAAACCCATCACATATTCTTTGTTGAAAATTGAAAGCTATACTAGATCTTAAAGACTGGTTATGTGCAAAAATGTGAAGTGCTTTAGTGCAGAAAGTGCTTAAAAGAAGTAATCTATACTGAAACCACGTAACTGAATAGTATTTTTCCAAACAGAAAAAAAACATGTAGTAGATCCAGCAAGAATGGAGTCAATTTTATATTGAAACCAAAACTGAAACAGTGATAAAAAAACCCTGAAATGCAAAACAATATGCACAATCAAATAGGGAGGGGGGAGCTGAAAATCACCAAGGGTTTTGTAAGCCATCTTATGTCTTATTCCAACCTGAACAAATAGATAGAAGGGGTCATGCTACGGCCGGCAAAAGGCCCCCCAAATACTCAATATGTTAGGGGATATACCTTCTATGATTAAGTCTGCATTCACCAAGCTAAAAGTCAGCATGCCTACAGGTTATCTTTCATTGCTCAGGTCATAAACAGATTCTTGGAAAAAATGGTTAGAGCTGATTTAATCTTGCTATAGGAAGTGTGCAAAAACTAATGGCAAACTCTTCAATCAAACTACATGTCTGGCTGTAACCAAAAATTTCCCAAATATAGGTCATCAAAAGCAGCTGTGACCCCACACATACTGTATATAAATATATAGTAATTGATAATGTGTATTAACAAGAAAATGGCTGGAAGTATTTGGCAAAAATAGATATAACTTAGTGTAACTTGAAAATTGTATCTCAGGCAGTAATTATACTTCCTGGATATCTGAATGTTCGAGTGAAAAATGCATTGAAACTATTGCATGTAAAGTCCTTTCTGATGAAGGGTTCCACCGCAAAATATCTCTACGTTACTACGTAGCACGTCTCTTGCAACATTCAGAAAGTCCACTCAGTTTGCACAAGCGCAGTCTCTGCATTTGTTTTTTTGGCATCTCCTTTGGTGTTTTTCAGTTTTTATCTTCAAATATGCGTTGACTTAAACTTTGATTCAAACTCTGAATGGACTTTGTATGGAGTAATTTCAATGCACTTTTTACTTGGACATTCAGATATTTTTTTTTTTTTAGTTTTTGTTGACCGGGTAAGTGCACTAGACAAATTCTGCCTATTTTCAGGCACGTCCTGGGGAAGGGGGAAAGAGATGAATGCCAACTGACCTTAAACCAGATTAAGCTGTTGGTGGTATTTTTAGTGAATGAAGGAAATTTGGCCAGGATTTCCAGCAACTACGTGGCTTGTCTGAGAAGTTTTCCATTGGTTTTTGCACACTTCCTATAGTGAAGCTGATCCAGCTCTAGCGTTTTTTCCAAGGATCTATTAACAATCTGAGAAATGTAAGATAGTTTGTGGGCATGCTGACTTTCAGCTCAGTGAATGCAGACTTATGATTTATAGGAGGTATATCCCCTAACATATTGCATATTTTAGGAGCTTTCAGCCTGCCATAGCATGACCGCTTGTAGCCATCTGTGCAGGCTGGACTATGACATACGATTGCTTACAAGACCCAGGGTGATTTTCAGCTCCACCCTCCAATTTGACTGTGCATATTGTTTTGCATCTCAAGGGTCTTCAATCATATTTTAGTTTTGGTTTCACTATAAAATTGACTCCATTCTTGCTGGATCTACCACGTTTTTTCTGTCTGGAAAAGCAATATTCTGTCATGTGGTTATAGTACAGAGCACTTGTTTTGAGTACTTTTTGCACTGAAGCAGTTTACATTTTTGCACAAAACCTTTCTCTAAGATCTATTATAGCTTTCAATTTTTTTTGCAGTTACACTTCTTATTAGTTTTTCATTTAAACCTTAAACAAACAATGAAGAATATAGAAATTAAGCATTTCACACCTGTACATCAAATTACGTGATCACTGTAACCGCAGTTATGTTTAAGGGTGATGGGGACCCAAGTGTGTCTTGACTTGTCAGCTCTAAGAGGTGACTTCCCAGGAGCGGGTATTACTGCATACATTGAAAGTGCAATAAAGCTTCCTGCCATGAAAAAAGAATCAGTGACCCACAAAGAAACTAGGGTACAAACTACGTGACAGAGAGATGCATTACAGAGAAATATACATGAAAATCTATTTATCTGCAGGTCAAACAGTTGTCATCACACTTAGTATGGCAGAGGATAAAGGCAATCAGTGGGGAGAGGCCTAGCAAATGCCTGCCCTGAGCTTAGTATATGTTATAAGTGTATTGCAACATCTGCAATAATTCAGAAGAGTGTTTGCGATCACGTGTTATATGGTCCAGATTAGCAAATTGTGCTATGGAGTTTAGAACTGCAGGGATGGTGGGTACTTCAGATATTCTCAATTTGCACAAGAGAAGTCTTTTAGCTTGCATGCTTAAGAGAGCAATCCATTTTCATTTATAAGCATTCATATGGGGAACGTCTGTTGTCATTCCTAGCAGCATCAGGGTAACTGACTGCAGCACCTGCTTGTTAAAGATATCTGAACCCATGGCACATACCTTTTGCCAGAAGGGTTGGATTAGGGAACATTCCCATAGTATATAGTACACATCCCCTTTATGGGACTGACACCTCCATCAGAAGTCATCCTTGATAAGTTTGGAGGCATGAAGGATTACTGGAATTCTCTACCAGGAGTGCAAAATTTTGTTTTGTGTCAGATGACTTCTGGCATCTGGGTAAGCCAGATGTGCAGATTTCCAGCACAACTGGCATTGTTGGTTAGTTATATGGACTTGTAGGGCTAGATCCCATTTGGCATTGGATTCATGGGACTGTGTTGGGATTGTGTCTCTAATTGTGGAATAGATGTTACTGGTTTGGCCTTTCGGGTGCGATAGCCACTGAGTTATAAGATTTGGCTGTTTATTCAGGGGCATGTTACAGATATAAAACTGAACATCTCTTCTAATTTGGAGGTACCACCAAAAATTTGTTTGGGAGAGACCCCAATGTGTCTGCAGCTGCATAAATGTGGCACCCTTAGGTCCCTTTAATCTATTATGTCTTGTAGGTGGTGAATACCCTTGGTGGCCCAATGGTTCCAGAAATGAGGCTTATGATCTACTGTAATGTTTGGATTGCCCCATAAGGAGGCCAGGCATGTAGGATTGGGATTAGTGTTTAATTTCTTATGATGTTTGGTCCAGTATTTACTTTCGGGCCCTATCATAGAGTGGGAGGTTAGCCCCTTAGGAGGTTTGTTATATAGTAATAGCAAATGGTATTGCACCTTGTCTTGAGTGTCTTCCATACTGAACCATTGGGCTGAACAGGGGAAGTGAGGCATGAACCGTTTTAAAGTTTGCATTGTCTGAATTGCCAACTTAAACCCCTCTATCCATAGTAGACAGCACCCTCATTCCAATAAGCTTGGTGATCACCCGGCTGTACCTCGGCTTCTTACCCTTCCAGAGAAAGTTGCCTATAGTTGTGTCTATCTTGGTGTACCAACTAGATGGCAGTTAATGGGGAAGGTAAGAGAGTACATAGAAAAGCTTCCGGGTGGTGACCACTTTAATTGATGCAATCTTCTCCACCATCATAAGATTGAGTAGTTTCCATCTTTCAAACTCTGTTTATATGTCAGAGAGAAGTGGCTTTAGGTTCAGATCCCAGAGTTTTGAGATGGTGGAAGCTGTCTTAATACCAAGATATATGATATGTGTCGGCACCTATTTTAGGCCATGTGGGGTAACCTGGCTGAGCTTGCACCTCCGGTTCAAAGGCAGGTCATAGAAACATAGAAACACAGAAAAAAATGGCAGAAGGGGACCAAAGGTTCATTTAGTCTGCCCAAGGGTCACTGAGGCCTTTTATGGGCCCCAGAACTAAGTCCCCCTAACCTCTGTACCTTGTTGAGCTCTTACTCTGTCCTACCCTCTCCTGAAAGCCGCCACAGTAATAGTGCCCACCACCTCATCGAGCACTCTATTCCATGGTTCAATTACTCTTTCTATGAAGTAATACTTCCTCAGATCCCTTTTGAAACTCCCACCCCATAGCTTCCATTCATGTCCCTTGGTAGCTGAGCCTTCTATTCTGTTAAAAATTTCTGAGTAGGGAATTTTGTTAATGCCCCTCTTGAATTTGAATGTCTCAATTATATCACCCCTCTCCCTTCTAGTCTCTAGAGAGTACATATTGAATGTCTTTTGTCGCTCCTCTTAAGACAGTCCATGGAGGACCTGAACCATCTTGTATGCCTTTCTCTGCAAAATCCCCAGTCTATCCCTATCCTTCCTAAGGTAAGGGCTCCAGAACTGGACAAAGTATTTCAGGTGGGGTCTCACCAAGGACCTGTAGCATGGGAGGATCTCTTCTTTGTCCCTACTGTTGAAACCTCTCTCTATATACACCCAAGCATTTTATTTGCTTTGAAGTAAGCTTTGCTGTATTGGCTTGACTGCTTAAGGGTGTCACATATGATGACCATACGATCCCTTTCCTCATGTGAGGTGCTGAGTTGGACCCCACTGAGCCAGTACTCTGCTCTGGCATTCCCCTTATCCAGATGCAACACCTTGCACTTTTTTGCATTGAACAGTAGCAGCCAAACCTCAGAATATCTCTTCAGTTTTTTCACATCTTTCTGCAGGTCCTTCACCGCCTTGGCATTGTTAACCCTACCACCAAACTTAGTGTCATCTGTGAAGAAGACTATTTTACCCTGAATGCCATCTCCAGAGTCATTAATAACAAATTAAAAAGGACCGTCCCCAAGACCAAGCCCTGTGGCACCCTTCTAGTGACCTCCCTCTCAACTGACCTCAGCCCATTGACCAGTACTCTCTGCTGCCTGTCCTTTAGCCTGTTTACCTCTCGCTTGACTATGCTCCCAGCAGTGCCTATGTCTTTTAACTTCTTTAATAGGTGCTTATGCAGCACTGAATGAAAGGCCTTACTAAAATAAAAGTATAGGAGATCCATTTGGTGGCATTTATCTAATTCCTTAGTCACCCAGTCAAAGAACTTAATGAGGTTTGTCTGGCATGACCTCCCTGCTACGAACCCATATTGTCTGCTATGCTGATGTCCATTCTTTTCCAGATATTCTACTAGGTCCTGTTTAATTAATGTTTCCATTAATTTTCTGACTATAGATGTGAGGCTCACCAGCCTGTAATTACTGGTCTCCTCCCTTGTGAAGAGGTACCACATCTGCTGTTCGCTAGTCCCTAGGTATGGTTTCCATTTGTAGTGAGCAGTGGAACAAATATGCTGGGGGGGTCTACTAACTCCTCAGCAACTTCCCTCAGGACACTTGGGAGCAGTCCATCTGGTCCAGATCCTTTGTCTGCTTTAAGATGCTCCAGTGCTTCCCTGACCCTGTCTGTGGCGAATGTTGATGTCACCATTTTTGGTATCCCCTATCCTCAGCATTTATGCCACTATCCGGAATGGGTCCATCATGCTACTTGACGAACACTAGATGGAAGAAGTTGCTCAGAACAGATGCCTTCTGTTCATCATCCTCAATGATCGTATCACCATCTAAGAATTGAGCTATCACTTCTCTCTTTATTCTCTTCTCCTGAATATATCAAAAGAAATCTTTGTCCCCTTGCCGTGATCTGAAGCTTAATTGCTGCTTTTGCCAGTCTCACTGCCCTCTTAGCTTCTTTGCTTTTCTGAGTGTAGTCATCCCAGTTGCTGTCCCCTTTGTTTGTCTTATATTTGTGAAAAGCTTCCATTCTGCCCCTAACTGCTTCCCTGAGCTGGCCTATGAACCAAATGTGTCTCTTGTGCCTATTCCTTTTTGTAACAGTTCTTATGCATAGTTTCATGGTCCCTAGAATGGCTTCCCCCAGATGATTTCTACCTCTATGTTCTTATGGATCCCTAACAGTTGTCTCCCAACTAGCTGTTTCAACCTATCAAAGTTGGTTCCTCTGAAGTTCAAGACCTCTCTCCTGGATTTAGATTTAACTTCCTCTAGGGACTTCTTGAACCAGATGGAGTAGTGGTCACTACTAGCTAGTGGTTACCAACCTTAACAGCACCAATCACCTCTGAGTTGGTGAGGACCACATCAAGGATGATGTCAAGCCTAGTTGGGGTGTTTATTAGTTGGCTCAGTAAGCAGTCTTGTAAGACCTCCACCACCTTTTGACTTTTTGAGGATCTAGCCAAGGGGATACTACAGTGGCCCTGAAGTGCAAAACACAAACCAAAAAAGTGAAAGGCAATCAAATAAGTAAAGCAACAACCAGAAAATAAAATGCAAACAAAAAATGTAAAGCAATAAACCAAATGTAAAGTGTGTTGCTACAAAAATAAAGTAACGCAGCAAAACCAAATATAACATCCAACCACAAGAAATTACAAATGCAACACAAAACAGTGAAGTCCATCTAAAAATCATGAAGTTATACAAATATAGTAACACAACTAAAACATGAATACAAACAAATTTAATACAGAACAACAAACACTGAATGTAAACACAAAAGCATTGCACAACTAAAAAATGAGTGCAAACAAAGAAGCAAAGCACAACTAAAAGATGGATACAAACAAAAAAGCATAGCACAACCAAAAGATGAATGCAAACATAAAAAGCATAGCACAACTAAAAAATGAATGCAAACAAAAAAGTATAGCACAACTAAAAAATGAATGCAAACAAAAAGCATAGCACAACTAAACAAGCATTTGTCAATGCCGAATGTTTGCTTGCTGGTATTAGCATTGGAAATGCGGGAGTTAGACAGATGCAGAATAGGCATGGCAGTAAAGTATTGAACTTCATGTCAACCCCACTTCCATCCTATAGAGACAGACAGGCTTTGGGGTAAGTATTTGGGTCGTCGCCAATGATGGTCATGGAGAGGCCGGTCTTTTGCTGTGGTCACCACCCCTCCCAACAGGACTACATCACTGCCATGGAACTGGGTCAACTGCTGGGGAGCAAAGAGGAGCCACTAACCTGTTGGACTGTCTGAGACTCAGGAGGGATGCAGGAACATGAGTTAAGTCCCTCCCTATAGGCTCTGACCGGGCCAGCTAATCATTCCCCCTCACTCAATGCTGCTGCTTCAGTTCACTCCCATGATAAAATGAACAGTTGTAGCCATTCAAACAGGTTGGGGATTCCATCCTGGAATCCTCACAAGGCCTTTCCTGTTTGCCTACCCTCGTGACCAGAACTCACAAGGACAGGTTCCCAGTGCAAGGCAACTGTGGGGCAGTCTGTACAAATCTACAGGCAGGGAAGACCAGCAGAAATTAAACATTTTAAAACACAGCCAAGCTGAGGCTTTGCATTTCTGGTGGAAGGGGTACCAAAGGAGGCAGTATAGTACAGCCATTTCAGGGTCTGAGGTGCAGATATGGAGACCTGGGTTTGAATCCCACAGCCACCTCAGTACATACTGTGTAATCCTGAGCAAGTTAATTAATTTCCTTTTGCTCCCAGGTCACCTCTAGAAACAAGCTTCTGCTTAGTGTGCTACTCCTGGTTAAACAATGTTCCCTTTCCCTTCCCTAACTTAGGTGCACCTATGGCTGTGACATCTAATGTTCAGGAAAAAAACAGACACTTTCCTACCCAGAGCACAACAAACCTCCTAGCAAGCCCAGGAGCACCTGGATGCCCATTTTTGGAGGACACCAGGAACTCTGGGGCACTACAAATGTACAGTATGTTTTAAAATGTAGTGGAGGGAATGGAGTGAAGTATATTTAAAATGAGATGAGGGAGTGGACTTTAATATGTGGGTGGCACAATATAAAATATTTAGTGTAGGAGGATGTACCTGTAACATTTTCTGCACTAAAATGTGGGGACACCTTTGAAATGTACTTGAATGTACTGCCCCCCCCCCCCGATGCAGGCAAGCATATCACATTATCTCTTGCTTTCACAGCTGCTTGCCTGATCCCTTTCCAGCTACCAGATAATGAGAACGTAGAAGTGACATCAGCCATCAGCATGGTAAATCATCATATAATAACATTCTGTGATGACCACTGTGAACCATGCCATTACAAAGCTAGGCTGACAAGTGTTTACTACAATGATCAGCAACCACAGTCAAAGCATGTTCTACCATTTCTAACTGTGGTTGAGAGTGGTATTATATACTTGCTTGGGCTATTACTGAGCATAGGAAAGCGAATGAGTGAGTCAGTCAGTCAGTGAATCAGTCAGTGAATAAGTATGTGAAAGGATTGGTCTGTGACTGAGTGTGTAAGTAGTCAGTCTGTGACTGGGCATATGAGTGGGTCAGTCTGTGACTAAGTGAGTGGGATGTTAGTGCCTGAGTGAGTGGATCAGTCAGTGACTGAGGGTGTGAGTGGGTTAGCTGGTTATTGAGAGAGAGGGTCAGTCAATAATTTATTGGATCATCAGTGAGTGTGTGTGTGTGTGTGTGTGTGTGTGTGTGTGTGTGTGTGTGTGTTGGTCAGTCAGTCATTAAGTGAGTGCAGACTTCACTAATACTTTATGCACTGCAAGAAAAAGCACTGGTGGCTGGCACTTCTGGTCTATGAGAGAACAATGTTCAAATCTTTGCAGTTTATTTTTTGGGGGTCTTTTTTTGTATGACTGATTGTAATGGCATGTTTGATAGCTGTCCTGTGTGTCAAAGGTTCATGTGTAAGACAGAACCATATGGTAATGGTGTTTAAATATAGAAACATAGAAACATAGAAGATGATGGCAGAAGGGGACCTGTGGTCCATCAAGTTTGCCAAAGCGAGGAATATCATGTGTGAAAAGAGTTCTTTGGCTGTGCCAACATATTGGCTGCAATTCACCAATGCCTACGTGTTGTGCATGAGCAGTGTATAGTCATTCCTAACACCAAATGCCATGCAGTGGTGCCCTCTGCACCCCCTGTGGCATTCAATAATGGGTACATTAGTACCCTGAGCAAGTGATCCCTGGACAGCCACTGGGTGCCACACCAAGGGTGGGGTAGGGGCATGCCAGGGGCACCCACAATGGTGCCCAGTCACAATCGCACTATGCACCATTCTGGGCTGCATCCTCAATGCCTGTGGGACACATGCATAGCCATTGCACCCTCCCTCCTCACAGTGCCACCATTGGCAGTGGCAAAACATTGCTGGTCCTCTCACAATGCCTCCAGCCCCATGGAATGGAAGGGGGGCTGAGGTGGCCACCTGGGCACTGGCCCCATGTCCCTGCATGGACCCACTACATTGCTACCAGAGACCCCCACACTGTGGGGGATCCATTAGAGAACTGGGTACAAGAATGCCAATGGCTGCCTGCCTGAGTCTGCCGGTCTGCCCCCATGCACTAGCATGCTAGGTGAAGAGTCTGTGGACAGGAGGAGTGCTGTGGCCAGTGATCCCAAATGCTGGCCACTGCACACCTGTTCACAGGTGTGGAACCATGTGGGCAGGTTACACATGTTGCATGTGGGAAACCCACCTGTTCATGAATCATGGCTATTGTGTGTAAGATGGAGGGATCCATTAGACACTAAGTAGTGCTTACCATAGAATATGATGAGGGGTACTGGATGTGCTTGGGGTGATTGAATGACATTCACATACCAGGGTGTCCTTGGCATAGGAAGTGGTGAGGGATGGGTGCCACTGGACATTAGGGAACAATTAGTATGGGACAGGGTGAGCATGAGTGTGCAGTTTGATACCTGGGTGTGCTTGGCATGGGTCTGAGAGAAGGAGTGTCCATTGTATAACAGAAACAGTTTGGCATGGGATGGGGAAAGGAAAGGGGTGTTTCTGCACAGCAGGGAATGTTTTGAATGGAATGGGATGAGAGATGGAGGAATGCCAATGGACAACAAGTCCAGGGAGTGTTTGGCATGAAAGGGGGTGCTACTGGATACTAGGGAGTGCTTAACACTAAATGAAAGGAAGGCAGCAAGGGGTGCCACCAGGTACCTGAGAGTTCAAAGCATGGGGATGGGGAGGGGAAAGGGTGTCAATAGACACCAGGGAGTTCTTGGTGCAGGATGGGGGAGGGAGGAGGTGCCATTGAAAACCATGAACTGCTTCACATAGCATAGGGTAAGTGATGGTAGTGCCACTGGACATCAGGGACTGCTTGGCCCTGGATGAGGTTAGGGAAGATACTGATACCATAAACCAGAGTGTGCCTGGCATGGAGTTGGGTGAGGGAGTAGTCCTAGCACATTTGTGAATGCTTGGCAGATAATAGAAAGAGGGAGGTGGTGTTACTGGGCATGCATTGAATGGTTGATACAGACTGGACATGTGGTAAAAGGATACCACTGGGCACTAGGAATTGCTTTGCATGGAGATGGGGTGGAGGAGGGTGTGTGCCACTGGGTAGCAGGACATAACTGGCTTGGGACAGGAACAGATTGCCTCTGCATACTAATAACTCCTTGGCAAGTAGTGTGTCCTTGGCAAGTGATCGGGTAAGTGTGGAAGGTGTCGATAGACACCAGGGAATATCTGGCGTAGTATGCATTCATTTACATTTACTCTTTTGGACAAGCTATTTGAGGTACCAGCGAACTCTTGGATTCTTGATTTACATTTTGCTTGCATTCATCTTTTTGTTGTGCTGTACTTTTTTGTTTGCATTCATTATGTTTGCTTGCATGCATGTGCAAGAAATATAGTGCCACCATATGAATTTTTGTAGGGTACGAACCACCGCAGCTTGTCTACCACATATAACAGCCCTAAAGTCATAGTATGTACTAATGGCATAGTTTCACTGAAGTTTGTCATGCACAGCGGGATGAGACAGTGTTGCCCACTGTCTACTATGCTCTTTAATGTAGCTCTGGAATATTTACCACATAAGATACAGGCTGAACCTAGCATCCAAGTTATAAACATTGGGCATATGCCATGATCCTTTAAGCAGGCATGGACACACCACACCAATGAACTGCTGAGCTGTCTATGACAGCAGTTCAGATACAATGATGTACAGTTGAAAGGGAAGAACCGCTGCAGTGAGCGGTGGTAATGTATAGGTAATTTGCATAGTTAGCCCATGGTCATACCTATCAGGTTTCAGTTGATGGGTATGATGATGGGCTAAATATTTTTATTTATTTTTTTATTTATTAGATCTAGGATTACAAGTACCTTTGAGCCAAGGCTCTTTTACAAGGTTCCACATCAAGGATTAACATACAACAAGGATACAACATTGAATTAACAGAACAGCAATTCTTGTACTGCAGTGCTATTGTCTGCCTGAAGACAGGAGAGAGTGAGAGGGGATAGATGCAGCCAGAGGCATTTGTTGAAAAAAGTAGGAAGGAGAGACAGAGGTCAAGAGGGGGTAGGGTGAGGGGGAAGAATAAGTGAAGCAAAAGGGGCATGGAGAGACTAAAAAGGTGGTATGAAGACCTGGGTTTTTATGTTGTCACCTCTGGAGTCTGGGGGAAGGGGACTGGGAGGGTGCCAAAGGGCTTATCAGTAGGCTGGAGCTGTGTAGGTCATGAGCTAGGTGAGGCAATCACAGGAGCTAGAGGCAGTAAGATGAGCCTGGAACCTGGTTTTAAACAGGCCTAGAGTAGTGGCTGAGGCGATGGTGTTGTTAAGATCATTCAGCCATAAAGGAGCCCTGTAGGCGAAGGAGTGTTGGCCCTGAGTAGTAAGACAGTGAGGGATTTGTAGATTCTGAGTTATTGAACTCCTGGTGTTCCGCTGGTTAGTGTTTTGATGTAATAAGGCAGAAACACCAGGAGGAATTAGGCCAAGGTTGATTTTTTTCACCATGGCACAGGTGAGATACTTTAACTGGTTGGAGAGTTGGAGCCAACCAATTTGTGCATAGAGGGAACAGGTGTGGGTGAGGTGGTGGCACCAGTTGTGAGTCAGCAAACTTTGTTTAGGGCAATTGTTATGCGATGGAGAGTGGATGTCGAAGCAGAACCATAGATAATGAGGCCATAATCAATAATTGACACCACCGAGTTCTGGACGGCAATCTTCAGGGTCTCTGGGGTGAGATGTTGCCTTTGCTTGTAGAGCAATCCAAGGTGTGTATTGGTAGCTTTGGCCATGCTGTTGATGTGAGCAGAGTAGGAGAGCTTGGGGTTGAGCAAAATACTTTGATATTTGAAGGAGGACACTTGATCAAGGACAGAACCCTGTTTGGTGGAGATGGCGAGGCGGTGATGCCTGTGACAGTTATGAGAACTAAAGAAAAGCAAGGACTTGGTTTTCCTGTGATTTAGGACCAGTTTATGGTTGGAGAACCAAGTTTCAATGGCACTGAACCCAAACTGTAGGCTGAGTTGGAGTGGGGCAGGGTCCTGATGCATGGAGAAGACAACAACAGCATCATCCACATACAGGATGATTTGCTCAGAGCTGGATTGTGGTAGGGAGTTTAAGAACAGGTTGAAAAGGAGTGTGCCTAGCATGGACCCCTGTGGGACTCCAGAGTGTACAGGCACGGTATGTGACAGAACATTGGAAATTTTTACTCTTTGAGAGCATTTTTCAGGGTAACTTCTGAACCAGAGACCTGAGTCAGATGCAAGGCCAGTAATGATTAGCTGGTCAAACAGTAGCTGATGATGGACCGTGTCGAATGCCTTTGATATTTTGATGAAGACAGCCCCAGTGAGAAGACCTTTATCAAGGGTGCTGTGCACTTTGCCAGTAAATTTCAGTAGGGCAGTGGTAGTACTATGTCCTTTTCTAAAACCATGTTGCTGAGGGCATAGAATGTTGTATTTGTCCAAGTAGTCAGTGAGCTGGTCTGCAACAATACACTCAAGGGTCTTGGAGACTGGTGGCAATATGGAGATCAGGCAATAGTTTGCGTGGCTGGTCTCATTCCCATTTTTGCGGACAGGGGTCACTGTGGCAGTTTTCCAGATTTATGGGAATGTACTACTGTTGAGAGAGATATTAAGAATTTTAGTGAGGGGAAAAAGGACCTCATCAAGTGAAAGTGATGGCAGCTTGAGGTCTAGGGTGTCACTGGTGGTTCCAGATTTAGAGATGGCCAAGGCGATGTGGCAGCAGGCTTCACTCATCTTAATCTCCCTGAAGTAGAAGCGTGGCTGGTTGAATGAAGCCCAGGGAGTGCTTGAGGTGGTGTCATTAACCATGAAGAAATCAGGCAGAAGAACAGAGCTGAGGTCGGTAAAAGCCATGTTGAAGGTGTTAGCAGTGACCACAGGATTAAGAGTAGTGGACCCATCAACAGTTAGCATTGACAGAGGGGACTCTAATTGTTTCCCAGTGATGTCCTTGATATTGTCTCAGAAGCCATGGCCTTTTCCCCAGGTGTTGGTGAGGACATCCTTATAATATAAATTTTTGTGAGACAAATGGATTTTGTGCAGGCATTACAGGCATGTTTGTATTTTTGGATATCAGATTGTTTGCCTGTGGCTTTAGCCACCACCCATAGGAGGTCCCTAGATTTCAGCTGTGAGAGGAGCTCCACAGTTATCCAAGGGTTACAGATGGCTTTTGCTTTCTGTTTTTTAGTGGGAGGCAAAGAGGTCACAGGCCTTGTTGAAGGTGGTAATGAAGTAGACGAGGGCTATGTTAACATCCAAAGCATTGTAAATAGGCAATCAGTCTTGAAGGGATAGGCGCTGTTTGAGATGGGTAAGTTTCCCTCATGGAAGGACTCTGCTGTTTATGATTAAGGGGGGTGGTTTTTGAAATTTATTCGACTATTCACATAGAATCGGGGAGTGATCACTGAGAGAGTCCAGGAGAATGGAAGGGCTAGAGATCCTGGAAGGGTGATTGGTTGAGAACCCAGTCTAGCAGGGTCTGGTGCCAGTTTTGTAATTAATTCTAGTAGGTGTAGTAACCAGTTGTGAGAGGTTGGCAGCTGTAATGGCATCCTTATAAGTGCAGACATCAGATGTGAGCCAGTTAATATTGAAGTCATCAAGAAGGATATGTTCAGAGCCAGGGGGTTGTGCGCTGATGAAGTTAAGGACTTCTTTGATGCCAAGATCTTGTTGCCAAGGTGGAATATAAATGGCGACAATGGTGAGGGCCTTTTGATATATGCAAATGACCTACACATTACCACCGCTTATTGCAGCAGTTGCTTTCAACTGCATGCCACTGCATCTCAAACTAGTTCCCTTCCGATCTAACAAAAATGTTGAAGAATTATTTGCTACTGTATTTTTGCTTGACTTCTTTTTAAGAAAATAAGGTGTCCATGTTTATAAAGCACTTGAAACCCAGTTAGAGTCCATCCCCTTTGTCTGATGTACGTTAGGACGGCTGCCTAATTAAGGAGTATTTAATCTAATGCAGAGCAAATGGATCACAGCATGCTGGCGCCAAATGGATCCTTCAGCCTTGCTGACCCTGTTGCCCGCCCAGGCAACCAACTAACTGCTGTTGTCTTCCTCTGCTGTTTGCATTATTAAAATGTTTGACTTAATACTTGTTTGATGTATTTGTTTCTGTGGCCCAAATATGAAACACACAACTCTAGATTCTTGTCATTCCTGAGGTACAGAAGTGGAGTCACTCTGCTAGCATCAGCAAGGTGTGAGTTCAAACATTCCATTCTTTATGATTTGTGGCATTTTGCATTCAAGGCTTTCATACGTTTGCTAAACTTTTTTCACTGGTAAATTTCCAATTGAGTTGACTGAAAATTATAATATCAGCTAATGTAATTGCATATCACTGACTGAGTTTATGCATGCTGTGTTTAGAGAAGCCGAACATAAACCTTTCCATACCATAAGAACTGGCAGTGATAGTGATAGGGTTGTAAAATCAGCAGCAGGGCTAGTATGTGAGATGGAAAGAGTTAAGCTGCCAGTACTGAGAGATATTTGTTTGCCCCTGTTTGCAGACTATTTTGAGTGACGTGATCATCTCCCTCCTGGTTTTGTGTATGAATACACCTGCAGTCCCAGCGTGGAGCGGCTCTGGATCTTGGGGGCTGAAATAAGTATCTCCAAAGGGTGAAGCATGCTAAGAAGGAAGCAGCAAGTGCCCAGGCATGCCACAGGTATGAGACTGTGCACAGATTCAGCTAGTAAATGTATTGTGTATCTTTTCTGCCTTTTTACAAACCATTGTGACAGAACTTTCTCATGCCTCACCTATTCTAAATCCTCATCCCTTTTGTTCCCAAAGTGTTTACAGCATGTAGATTTAAAACAACATCTGCATCTCCATCAGCTTCAGAGGTGGAATTAGCTAACCTTGTCATCCATTTCAATTTACAGTATGTCTTTCAAACACATCCCTTTGTTGAAGGTAATGAATTAACATTTTGAAAATGGGAGAAACTAGACCGCTATAACAAAGTTATATAGAGAACTACAGTATGCTAAGATGTTTAAAATGACTTTGCCATATTTTGTTAGCTGGTCACATTGGCAACAACCACGATGCTTTTGATTTTATATTTTAAAGCCAGGGCTAAAGATCTTTGGCGAAGCACAATAAAAGGGCTGTGTATTGCCAACTGTCTGTCATGATCTCTTTGCTGCCTGTGTGCTGCATTTTTTTTTAACTTATCTTGGCTGTGTGTGGACTATTTTTTTTTTTTATCTAAATATCATCTCTAGTTAAGTTGTAGCATTATCAAGAAAAGCTAAGTATTACCCTTAGGCTGCCGACAGAATTAGAAGGTATAGAAATTTTGGACTGATATATTAGTCTGCGGCACAGCAAGGGTTAAGTTTGTAATCCAGGAGGCGGTTATGTTGAAAGGACGAGGGTTTTAAGTTGAACATTTTTAGTACAATACCAACAAATGCCCGGGGTGTTATGCTTTCTAACCATAACGTCCCATCTTGTACAGACTGACAGGCATCAGGGGTGTGCCTTTGGATCACCGGCTGTAATGCTCATGCCATTCCACTCCCACCCCCATCCTGAAGCCAGTGACAGCCACAGAGGTGTGCCTTGCATTCTTCAGCCCCAGACATCACCTCATTCTCCTATACTGCACCCATTCAGCGTATGTCCTTATGAAATGGGATGACTGTAAAGCCGAACACCCCAAGGCACACCTCAGCACATGTCGGTGTCTACAGGATATTAAGATGTGAAATGCCGTGATCATTATGGGCAATGACCCAGAGGCACACCCCAATGCCTGTCCATCTCTGCAGGGTAGAGATGGGATTGGTGTGAGTTCAATACTTCACTGCCACTCCTATTCTGCATCTGTCTAACTCCTGCACATCCAATGCCAATATCAGCAAGCAAACATTCGGCATTGACAAATGCTTGTTTTTTTAGTTGTGATATACTTTTTTATTTGCATTCATCATTTAGTTGTGCTGTGTTTTTTTGTTTGCATTCATCTTTTAGTTGTGCTATGCTTTTTTCATTGCATCCATCTTTTAGTTATGCTGTGTTTCTTTGTTTGCATTCATTTTTTAGTTGTGCAATGCTTTTTTGTTTTCATTCACTTTTTTGTAGTGCTATGCTTTCTTTGCTTGCATTCATTTTTATATTGCGGCGGCCTTTGTAAGAAGCAGTTTGTGGAGGCATGGCACTGTTGTGGCCAGTGCAACCACAGCCTTTAAAGGCTTGACCCACTGTCCCCAGTAATGTGGCACGCTGCTGCTGACACTAGTTCAGCTAGTGCACACAACCTTCAAGAGATTTGTACACTACGATCAAGGCGCCTCGTCATGCAGTGTCATCTGCTGCAATGAGGGAGCTACCCCTTATTGGAGGGCTTCCTTCCATTCCCGGCCTGTTTGCCGAGGGGGTGCCCAATTCCCCTCAGCATTATGTCCCCTTCCCTGTTTTTTTTGCCAATGGGGTTGCCCAATCACCATCAGCATGCCCCCCCAAGTTCTTGTGTGCCAAGGGGGTGCCCAATCCCCCTCAGCTCATGATACCCCCACCCCATAGGAGTATGTGCTGATGGGGGTGCCCAATCCCTGTTGGCATAATGTCACCCCCCCGCTTTTGTAGCGTGCTGACAGGGGTGTCCAATCCCCATTGGCATAATGTGGCACCATCCCTTTTGTTGTGTGCCGAGGAGGTGCCCAATCCCCTGTCAGTTACAGGTGCCTCCCCAAAAAATGAATCCGTCAGGACACTGGGAGCCCACCCCAACATGCCACATCCCCTGAAAAAAAAAAAAAACATCCTGCGATGTTTTTTTTTTGTTTGTTTTTTAAACTGTTAAAAAAGTAAAAGGTCACTTGTGGTCTCCCTGTCCCTCTCCCACAACCTACGCCCACCCACTGCACACCCTGCCTCCCCACCCCTCCACACCATACTTACCTCCAGAATCCAGTATGATGATCTTCGGTGGACCGGGAACATGTATGCACTCTTCAAAGCCGACTGCGAACTGTGGAAATGCCGGTAAGCTATATAATGGAATAAATAGGGGTTTTTCAACTCTGATGCATATCTCAGTCATTTTTTGGAATTTTGGCAACAAATTTTCAACATGGGGTTATTGGGACCCCTCCTTGTGAATTCTGCCACTGTCACGGGCATTTGACAGTGCTGAAAAGTGATGTTGTGGTCACTGCACAGAATCACCTTTTGGAACTGATTAATGAAATGACAGTGCCAGTGTTCATGAGGAGGGCTCTCAAAAAGCCTATGTTGCAAATCTGGTTGAAAAAATCCAAAAAATTACTGTTTTTCGAGTGTGCATTGCACAGTTGCTACACATGCTTGTAACTTCACAAATTTGCAATATTTTCACACCACATTTTCAACATTGTCATTTTTCCATACCTCCTTGTGAACAGTACAGCTGTCATTTTTCACATCCTGGCCAAAATGTGTTTTCGCTCTTCTGGCGCAGGATTGCGCGGTTGCTGTAGGAAATCAGCATTCAGGACAGATTATGAAATGACAGTGACACTGTTCATGAGCAGAGCTCCTAAAATGTCTATGTTGAAAATTTGGTGCCGATACTCCATAACTGAGGAAGAGGAGGGTAATGGGTCTGAAGGGAGTACAAGGGGTGAGAATGGTGCAGAAATGGGCACATGTCCCTTTACATGAGAAAGGGTCCTGAAGGAACTGGAAGTAATAAGAGTTGATAAAGCAATGGGGCCAGATGGGGTGCACCCCAGGGTTCTTAAAGAACTAATAGAGGTGGTGGCTGAACCTCTGGCTATCCTGTTTAGCCAATCACTGGAAACAGGGGAGGTACCCAAAGACTGGAGGACAGCAGATGTAGTCCCCTTATACAAAAGTGGGAACAAAGAGGAAGCAGGGAACTACAGACCAGTCAGCCTCACCTCGGTAGTGGGGAAGATCATGGAAGCACTACTGAAGGAGAGATTGGTGGAACATCTGGTTGTCAGTGGACTACAGGACCCAAGGCAGCATGGCTTCACCAGGGGGAGGTCATGTCAGACCAACCTTGTTGAATTTTTTGACAGGGTGACAAGGGAGTTGGATCAGGGGAGGGCAGTGGACGTGGCCTATCTGGACTTCAGCAAGACCTTTGACACTGTGCCACATAGAAGACTATTACACAGACTGGGGAATATGGGTGTGGGCAAGACAGTAGTGTGGTAGGTAGGTAACTGGCTGAGCGGCAGGACACAGAGGGTGGTGGTAAATGGCTGTCACTCCACAGAGGGAAGAGTGACCAGTGGGGTACCACTGGGATCAGTGCTGGGACCAGTCCTATTCAACATCTTCATCAGTGACATTGCGAAGGCAGAATTTCACTGTTCACTGATGACACAAAGCTCTGTAACAGAGTAGACACACCAGAGGGTGTAGACAGAATGAGAAGGGACCTGCAAAAACTTGAAGAATGGTCAGGGGTTTGGCAGTTGAAATTCAATGCAAAGAAGTGCAAGATAATGCATATGGGGCACAAAAGCCCTGGCACAATATATCAGTTGGGGGTGAGGATTTAGCATGCACCAAGCAGGAAAGGGATCTTGGGGTTATCATCTCTGATGACCTCAAGGTAGGGAAACAGTGTGACAAGGCAGCAGGTAAAGCAAATAGGATGCTGGGATGCATAGGCAGGGGCATCACCAGCAGGAAAAGGGAGGTCATAATTCCACTATACAAGACACTAGTGAGGCTCCACCTAGAGTACAGTGTACAGTTCTGGTGACCTTAATTATATAAGGACATAGGGTAGAGAAGGTTCAGAGGAGGGTAACAAAGATAGTACATGGATTGCATCACAAGTCCTATGAGAACAGGTTGAAGGAATTGAATATGTACTCCCTGGAGGAAAGGAGGGAGAGGGGGGACAAGATTGAGACATACAAGTATCTTACAGGGAGGAACAGGGTGCAGGAATAAACAATTTTAAGTGAAAAATATGATCCAGAACTAGAGGGCATAAGATGAAGTTGGAGGGAGGATGATTCAGAGGAAATATGAGGAAGAATTTCTTTACAGAACGGGTGGTGGACAAGTGGAACACCCTGCCAGAGGAAGTGGTGGGGGCTGAAACAATCACAGAATTTAAGAATGCATGGGATAGACATAAAGGAATTCTGGAGGTCAGGAGTAAGGGGCAACAGACTTCTAGGAAAACATAAACTGAACTTACAAGCTCAAATGGGCAGACTGGGTGGGTCATAGGCCCTTATCTGCTGACACTGTCTATGTATCCATGTATCTATATAAAATGACTGTGTCACGAGCGTGTATTGCACAGTTTGCATGCACACTCATAAGTTCGCAACTTTATAATATTTTCACTCCAGGTTTTCAACAATGACATTGTTCAGCACCTCCTTATGAACAGTACAGCTGTCATTTTTCAGATCCTGGCCGAAATGTGTTTTCGCACTTCCAGCACAGAATAGCGCGGTCGCCATGGGAAATCCATGTTTGGGATACATTACGAAAATGACAATGAACTGTTCATTAGCAGAGGACCTAAAATGCCTATGTTGAAAATTTGGTGATGAAAGTTCATAAAATGAATGTGTTATGAGTGTGCGTTGCACAGTTTCCATGCACGCTCGTACCGTCATAACTTTGCAATATTTTGACTCCAGATTTTCAACATTGCCATTTTTCCACACCTCCTTATGAATAGTGCAGCTGTCATTTTTCACATCCTTGCTGAAATGTGTTTTCGCTCTTCCAATGCACAATAGCACGGTTGCTGTAGGAAATCAGTGTTCGGGACACATTAAGAAAATCACACTGACACTGTTCATGAGTAGAGGTCCTAAAATGCAAATATTGAAAACTGTGTGATGAAACTCCATAAAATGACTGTGTTACGAGTGTGCATTGTGCAGTTTCCACGCACTCTTGTAACTTCGCAAATTAGTAATATTTTCATGCCACATTTTCAACACTGCCATTTTTCCACACCTCATTATGAACAGTACAGCTGCCAGTTTTCACATCCTGGCTGAAATGTGTTTTCATGTTTCCAGCGCAGAATACTGCAGTCACTGTTGGACATCAGTGTTTGGGAAAGATTAGGATCGACTGAGTGAGGGGGGGGAGTGACCGAGCTCAACTGAGCTCTGTCGGGACTGCTGCAGATTTCTTTGTGGGCAGGAAAAGGTACCAACGCAGGCAGGAGCCCAGTACAAAAGGGCAGCCTGCAGCGGCGGAAGAAACAGAACGAGTGACTGAGAGAGGGGGAGTGAGCAAGCTCAACGGAGTTCTATCATGACTGCTGTGGATTTCTTTGTGGGGAGAAAAGGGAGGCAATGCATGCAGGAGCCCAGTACAATAAGGAAGCCTGCAGCACCGGCAGAAACGGAACGAGCGAGTGAGAGAGAGGGAGTGAGTGAGGTCAACAGAGCTTTGTCAGGACTGTTGCAGATTTCTTTGTGGGAAGAAAAAGGTGCCAACAGAGGCAGGAGCCCAGTACAAAAGGGCAGCCTGCAGTGTCAGGAGAAACAGAATGAGCACATATGACAGGGATAGTGAGCGACCTCAACGGAGCTCTCTCGGGACAGCAGCAGATTTATCTGTGGGCAGAAAAAGGTGCCAACGCAGGCAGGAGCCCAGTACAAAAGGGCAGCCTGCAGCATGGGGAGAAACACAATGAGCGAGTGAGAGAGGGGGAATGACTGAGCTCAATGGAGCGCTATTGTGACTGTTGCAGATTTGTTT
Organism: Neoceratodus forsteri; assembly: GCA_016271365.2. Taxonomy (NCBI): domain Eukaryota; kingdom Metazoa; phylum Chordata; order Ceratodontiformes; family Ceratodontidae; genus Neoceratodus; species Neoceratodus forsteri. The sequence continues at coordinate 249,499,912 of CM057453.1, forward strand.
GTGGGCAGGAAATGGTGGCAGCGCTGACAGGAGCCCAGTAGAAAAGGCCAGCCTGCAGCACTGACAGAAATGGAATGAGCAAGTGAGAGAGGGGGAGTGAGCAAGCTCTACAGAGCTCTGTTGGGACTGCTGTAGATTTCTTTGTGGGCAGAAAAAGGCAGCAATGCACGAAGGGGCCCAGTGTGAAAGGGCAGCCTGCAGTGGCAGGAGAAACAGAATGAACGAGTGAGAGAGGGGGAGTAAGTGAAAAAACTGAATGGAACTCTATCGTGACTGCTGCAGATGTCATTGTGGGCAGAAGAAGGTGGCAACGTGGGCAGGAGCCCAGTACAAAAAGACAGCCTGCAGCACCAGCAGAAATGGAATGAGTGAGTGATAGCGGGGGAGTGAGCAAGCTCAACGGAGCTCTGTCGGGACTGCTGCAGATTTCTTTGTGGGCAGAAAAAGGTGCCAACAGAGGCAGGAGCCAAGTACAAAATGGCCCCCTGCAGCAGTGGGAGAAACAGAATGAATGAGTGAGAGAGGGGGAGTAAGTGAATGAGCTAAATGAAACTCTATCATGACTGCTGCAGAGGTCTTTGTGGGCAGAAAAAGGTGGCAATGCAGGCAGGAGCCCAGTACAAAAGTCCAGCCTGCAGATCCAGCAGAAATGGAATGAGAGAGTCACAGAGGGGGAGTGAAAAAACTCAACAGACCTGTGTCAGGACTACTGCAGATTTCTTTGTGGGCAGAAAAGGGTGCTAATGTTGGCAGGAGCACAGTACAAATCAGTAGCTTGCAGCACCGGGAGAAACACAATGAGTGACTGACAGAAGGCCACTGAGAGAGCTCAACGGATTAACGCAATCAACATTCAGCATTGACAAATGCTTGTTTAGTTGTGCTATGCTTTTTGGTTTGCATTCACTTTTTGTTGTGCTATATTAAATTTGTTTGCCTTCATGTTTTAGTTGTGTTAATATGTTTTTATAACTTCATGATTTTTAAATGGACTTCGTTGTTTTGTGTTGCATTTGTTATTTCTTTTGGTTGGACATTACATTTGGTTTTGCTGTGTTACATTATTTGTGTAACAACACACTTTACATTTTGTTTTATTGCTTTACATTTTTTGTTTGCATTTTATTTTCTGGTTATTGCTTTATTTATTTGATTGACCTTCACTTTTTGGCTTGTGTTTTGCACTTCAGGGCCACTGTAGGATACCCCAGTCAATGTCTGGCATGTCCAGGTCACCTAGCATCACTGTTTCCCCTTTCCGAGTCACGCCCCTAGACTCTTCCAGCAGTACCTCATCTTTTTTCTCTGCTTGTCCTGTTGGCCTGCATATGACCTTGATGATGATCTTTTTCCTGATGCTGAGCTGATCTGCACCCACAGGGATTCCACCCTTCTTTTTCACTGACTTTGAGTGTTGTGGTTCTCCCCCCTTCCTAAAAATGAAGTGCTACCCCCCCCAGATCCCTTCCTGCTCCTTCTATAAAGTGAATAGCCTGGTATCGAGAGTTTCTGATCATTGTTGTCTGTCGGTCAGGTCTCTTTAATTGCCACCAGGTCTAGTTGGGTGTCTGACATTGCCTGCAGGTCACTCACTTTATTTCTGAAGTTTCTTGCATTGAAGCACACTCCCCTCCAGATATCTGCCAATTCACATTTTATTTCCTTCTTTTGGTTTTGCCTGCCTCTTATTGGATATGTGGTCCCCTTTTTAATCTCTTTGTGCACTCTGTTGTACCCTACAGTTGTCTGTAGTTTGAGGTAGAGTGTTGTGCATTTTTGGGGGATTTCCAGGTAAGTTACTATCGTCCCTGCTGTGTCCGCTAGGTTCCCTAGCCACAAACTCCCCTTTTCCTAATTTTAATGTTCTACAAAGACATTGAATTTCTGTCCTAGCACACTCACCTCTTTCTTTGTCAAGTGAAGTCTGTCAAACTTGAAGAACTTTCTCTCCCAGAATCTCCTCCAGGTTCCCATGAAATGATTGTCTTTTTTGACACACCAGCCATGTAACCATTTTTTTAATTCTTCAATCTCTTTGTTCCTGACTCTGTTGGTGTCTGCTCCTTTGCCCCATACTGGGAGGACCTCTGAAAAGGTCAACGAAGACAAACAAGAAGTCAACTGTTCGTGCATCTACACAAAGCTTTGCCTGGCTTCCTCCACCATCTGGTTTGCCAGGTCGTTGGTTCCTAGATATACCAGTATTGTGAGTTCTCCACTTCTCTCTCTGTTCACCATCTTCCTGATGCATTCTGCATCTCTGTTTGATGAGGCTCCTGGAAGACATTTGACTGTTACCTTTGTTTGTGCACCTTCTCTCAAATGGCTCTCCACAGCTCTGATCATTGAGTCACCTGCAACAAGAATCTTTTTACATGTCTTATTTCCACATGTTTTCTGGCTATCTTGGGATGCCAACACCCTGCCCTGGCCAGTCTCACCACCTGACATGATGTCTCTTCTGTTGGAGTCAGGTTCATGCACCTCCACAAGGAGTGCAAAATGGTTTGCGGTTGAGATAGCCTGGGGCTGGACAGGGTTCAACTGGTTTATCCTTACACCTTTCCCTTTCCCCACCCCACCTCCTCCCACCACCCTGGACCAGTGTGTCTTTGAGAGAGAGGACTTGGAGGGGGTGAACTCAAGACTAGCTGATGCTGGAGCCTGGCTATTTCATCCCATGCTGCACACAGATCAACTCTAAGATCTCTGAAAGTACTACATATGGGACAATGACCCACCTTCCAGAGAAGTCCCTTGGAGACGAATGCCCCACAGCCATGATAACTTAATATATCCATGTTAGCTTCACTTACCCTGCAGATGATGACATCTGCATAGTCCAATCTGGTATATCTTTGGACCTGCTGTCCTATGCACTAATCAGCTGTTTGTGTGAGGAAGGGCTGGGTTTTTGTTTTGTTGTGTTTTTGTTTTGGATTGGTTTTGCTTTAGGCTTGAGTACTCAGTGAATTTGGATATGACAGACAGCAAGGGTTGAGGGATGTGTCATTATCTGCTAGTAGGACCAGTAGGTCATCTGTGTACATAAGTGTTGAATATTGTTGCTGGCCAAGAGTTACTCCTTTGTCTCAGGGTGTTGCCTAATGGCTGCTGCCAATAGCTCCACCACCAGAACAAAAAGAAGTGGAGACGGGGGCACCTTTGCTACATACCTCTCTCAAGTTGGAAAGGGAGGACATCACTGAGTTTGTCAGTACTCTAGCTTTCGGGTGCATGTATAGGGCACATAGCCAGGATTGGAAGTGGGTCCAAAATCCCATGTGTATAAAGGTTTGCTGAAAATAGTCCCATGTCAGGGAATCAAACATCTTCTCAAAATCTACAGCTAATGCCATGGATGGAGAAGGGATGTTTTTAGTGACATAGATAATGTTCCGGAGGGAACGGATATGGTCTGCATTGTACCAACCTTGTACAAACCCCACTTGGGAGGAATGTATGAAATGTGGTAGTTAGGGGTTAAGTCGGAAGTCAGAATTTTTGCAAATACCTTACTATCAGCATTTATAAGAGGTGTGGGCCTGTACCTTGCAGCCAGAGTGGTGTATTTCTCTTTTTTCAGAAGTACAGTCACCACTGCCTCTCTAAGGGTGGGGGAGAGGGATGATACCAGATGTTAGTGACTCTGTGTAAAAAAAGCATAGAACTGGGGAAAATATGGGTGTGAGGGACTGCCACAGTTCTGCTGGGAACATGTTCCCGCTTGGGACCATGCCTGATTTTAAAGATCTCAGCACTTGCACCACCTCTGTCACTGCCAGAGGGGAATCTAACATTGTGGTTTGTTGTTCAATTAATTGGGGAATAACTAAAGAGTCTAGAAAGGTCTGCACCACCACGGTGTTCGGGCATCTCAATGTGGAGTATAATTTAGCATAGAAATCTTTCATTATATGGTTTACTTCTTGTGCTTTGGTTTGAACCAGTCCGTTAATGTACATTACTCACAAAATGAATCTTTTGGCTTGCTGTTTTCTTAATTGGCATGACTAATACCTTCCCTCCCTTCCCCCCTTTGCAGTATTTGTGCCATAAGTGGAGGACGGAAATCTCAGCCTTTCTGGATAGTAATTCAGTAAGCTCCATCCGGAGCCTCATATTGGTGTGCTCTAAGGGGAGTGTTATTTAGCCCAGGGGGATGCCTTAAAAGGTGTTTTAGCTGCTTTTATCTGTGAATCCAGACTATGTAGGTGTTGCTCACTCAGTTTCCTCCTGGCAGCAGAGTATCCTACAATTTTCCCCCTCATGGTCACTTTGAAGGCCTCTCAGGTATTCCCAGCCAAGATGTTCTCTATGGAGTTCTCTTGAAAAAATAAGGTTGCCTCTTGCTGTGCCCAGGGTATGAACTCTGAGTCCCTTAACAGGAAAGGATCTAGTCGCTATGCAGGTGATTTCATCATGGAAGGCCCCATAAAAATTTAAGTTGAACTGGGGCATGACATGATATCACCATGGGGAGAATTTTGGACCCTTGAGAGGCTTGTGTAATTTGATGGGAGGTGAGACAAGAGTCTAGCCAGCTGTGAGAGCTATATACTTGGGAGTTGTAAGAGTAGTCACGATCCTGGGGGTGGAAGGTCCTCCAACTGTCCACTAGGCCTGTACCACTGATTAATTGGGGCAGGAAAAGAGCTCCCTTGGTATGGGGTTCTGTACTTCTGGAGCTTCTGTCCAACTCTGGCTCTAGTGTGAGGTTAAAGTCCCCTCCCAGAAGTATTGGTTAGGTTGCATTGGCCAGCTGTCTTATTTCACATGCTACAGCATGAAAAAAGGAGGGGCATTTTCATTTGGAGCATATACATTGCCTAACAGTATGGGTCCTGCTGGGGTATCCATCAGGGGAAAAACCCATCTGCCTTGTGGGTCACTGGCAGTTTTGGTGGGGGTCCAGTGAAGCTTTTTGTGTAAGAGTATCAGTGCCCTGATTCTTGCCCTATGCAATCCCTAGCAAGTTTGACATGATTCATTGGGTTTAGTTTGGTTTCTTGCAGGAATGTTAAGTTTGACTTGAGCTTCTTTAAATAGGAGATCACCTGTTTATGGTTTACTGGGGTGTTAAGCCCATGCACATTCCAGGTGTGAAAGGTGATTTCACCCATAGTCCCATCCAGGGTGTTCATTTAATGCAGATCCACAGCTAGGGTTATTTGAAGCTGAAATCAATCCACTCCATTCCTGCAATACTATTAGGGTATGGGGCACCAAAGCACAGAGTGGTGACAGGAAACGGCTGCATCTAACAGAACCGTAGAATATTTCACATTTCAAAAAAAGCAAACTTCTGTCTCTATTCATCTATGACAACATTTTCAAGCCATAACTATAAACAACATACATTTAACGGTACACCATACATCTGTGAGCAGAGGAGATTTGTGACCAACAGCAGGCAAATGTGCAAGGCCCACCTCAATGTTCTGGGGTGCATTAGAGTATTACTGCATTTCTCTAGGCTAGTGTGGCTTCATGACATTGGCAATATCCTGACTGGTAGCATAGCCTAAAGGTTAGAGTAATGAGCTGTGAATAAGCTTGGTTCAGGAGACCAGGATTTGATCCCCGCAACCTCCACTTGCATACCGTGTGACTTTGAGCAAGTCACTTAACCAGCCAAAAGCTCCCAGGTCACCCCAGAAAACAGGCAGCGGTGCCTAGTGGGCCTTACCCAGTTAATAAAGAATAAAAAAAAAATATCCACTGGGAGGCCTGGAGAGAGAGAGAGATGGAGGGAGAAATGTGCTAACATGATCTGCTGGCCCAAGAGGTTTTCAGCATTCATAATAGGTATGCTCACCTTGCACTTATCGCTCACTCTAGTGCAGGTGTTCATAGTCCTCTGCCCAGGTCTGCTTATGCCTTGGCTTGGACTGCATGCCTCACAATTAAGGCTACAGCCTAGCCAATGAGCAGCTGCATAATCAAGGTGGTATCTTCCCTCTGGTCCTTATCAGATGCCGCCTGCAGTGTGCCTTGGGAAAGGTACCAGCATGGAGGTGTGGGACCCCCACATGTACCAAGGGATAAATCTTGGTTGTTTGGAGGGTAATTTGTGCCCATGTGCCCTTCGTAGTGATAATTCCATATTACCTGATAAGCCCCAGGGAATTAAATATTAATATATATGGGGGAGTTCGGGGATATGGAGAAGGGGGCTGCCAGTACACCAGGGAAGGAAATTTACATATTAATAGGAGAGATTGGCGATAGGGAGGTGGGTCTGCTAGACCACTAGGGTGTTCTGTTATTTACATTCAGGGGACATTGGAGATTGGAGGGCTGTTAGACAAATGTATTGTGCTTGGTTCTGACATTGTGCTGGTCACTGTCCATGGGCACAGCTGCCACCCAATCATGCTTTCTGCTTGCAGCAATCCTGCCAGACACGCCATCTGTTTGACACATTGCCACAGTTGCTACAAGCTGCAGGACTTTGATACTGGTACCCTACCCAATAGTGATTTGGGTGCAGGGTCCCTTGTGTACCAGCAATCAGCACAAACTGCCATAGGCACAGCTTGCGCTGACATTTGTGAAATGAGCCCTCGAGGGCAGAGGGCTTCTGGGTAGTTATAGGAGTATAAGTGTGGTCAGGTAACCTTAGCACTGTAGGTAGTAGCCTTTCAATTCACAGGCCCTATCCTACACCTCCTGGTGGTGTGACACACAGACGCACACACACACACACACACACACACACATATATACATATACACACTTTTTACTCAGATTATTCCTCAGTCAAACCATGAAATCTGTTATTCATATAAAGCCTAAAGTATATTATATAACTATTGATACCTTTATTGGAAGCTGATAATACTAAAATGGCACATCATTATAGAAATGCCTACTTGAACATTATTTTTTGCCATTTCATAACACTTTCCATTATGGAGAAGTATGCAGATTATAGTATAGTACATTCTAGTCCCCAAGGACTGCTAACAAGCAGACCTGATCTTTTGCTGTTTTCCACTAAACTCTTGGGATCACTAGTAGCAGAGCACTGTAAAGTGCAACATTGTTTTATAGCATTGTAGCACCAGCCCTTACCAGTAGCACACTGCAGCTGAGTCACTGAGTCAGCTCTTCTTTTGATCCTCTTTATCCTTTCTTGGCTAGTTTTCATCAAGCTAAGGGCAAGATAATTTATTTATTTATTTAGTTTTTGTTGACTGGGTAGGTGCTCTAGACAAAACGCATTGTCTATTTCCAGGTACGACCTGAGAGGGTTACAGACAAAGTGAAAAACAATAATTTTTCATACAGGTAAAGCACAAGATTGCAATTCTTCAATGATCTCACACAAGGTAAGAACAGAGAAGCTAGAACAATATGCAACATAGTCTTTATTAAATATCACTGTTTTAAGTTCACACAGCGCATACATTTGTAAGGTCCTATAATACATGTTTTTCCCAATAGTAAGTTATGCACATGAAATATATACATTATGGTAGTACAGTATCTAGCAAACCACCATTTTAATGCATAGAAGTCTATACTATCTACTTTTTTATCATTCATAAATTGATGACACACCAAAGGTGGTACTATAACTTTAAAATCATTCCAAATGTGTATTTAATCTGGCTGTGATTCTTTTTCGATCTGTGCAATATTCATGATCCTCAGAGTCCAAAGAGAGAGGTTCATCTTCTTTTACTCAATTAGTAGTGATAACATTTTTCACCAAAGTCAACAATAAGCCCTGTGTATCGGGAAATTGTAGTTATCATCAAGTCTTTTTCAATCTTGATTTTGCATCTTACATCTTGTCTATATGGTTCAATATCTGAATCAAATTCTGACCTTTGAAAAGCCCTTTTTTTATGGCTTATTCATTCATTTTTATTTTAATACTTGTAGAGATATACGTTGCTGTGGGCTGTTATTTGCTATTTTATGTTTATTTATTGTGATGTGCAATTAATTTACATAATGGATGCAATACAAACAAGTATTAATATTATTCATCTTTAAGCCATAGTTTCATGTATGTCATCTTTCTATGAGTTTCCTGGAAAGCCTATGACACACCATGTTATACACTGAAGGCAATACAGCCCTTTTATGTTGTAGATTTCATACTGGCCCATGCCAAACAGTACTGGAGAATGATATTCTTAACTATTAGCAAGACAGCAGACACGTCCTGGTGGACTGAAGGATGATACATGTTATTTTCCATACAGAATCTAGAAAGAGTCTTGAAGCTACATACCAGAAAAGCATGATGCCCATTTCCTGTCAAATCAAAACAATATTATTTGAGCTGAAATAACTAGGTTTCAGCAAACAAAACTGGTAAGGTTCTGTAGGAAACCCAAACAGTTTTGTAATGAGTATATTAGGCAAACAAATTTGTTAACATTTTGAGTAGAAGCTAAAAGTAGATGATGCTATGAAAATACACCCTATCTACCCAGATTTCAGCAAAATCCTTTGACATGGTGTCATAAAAAAGGCTGTTATAAAATAGATGGAACCTAAAAATAGGGAAGGTTACTTAGCAGGTATTAAAAACTGGTTGGGCAACAAAAGTAAAAGGGTGGTTGATAATGGTTAATATTCATAATGTAGGGGGTGATTAATGGAGTGCCTCAGGGATCTGTACCAGGAGCAACATATTTTTCCATGATCTAACTGCTTGGATGTGCAGTTGGGTGGCCAGTTTTGTAGATGGCTCAAAAATTACAAAAGAGGTAAGAAATGCTATTGATGATGAGTTGTTTCAATTGCACTGATTTAGATTAATCAGTTTGGTTCAAACACTGGTAGATGTGTCATTAAAGTGAAAAATGTACAGAGACAGAATGCACAATGAAAAGGGGTACCACAGAGCAGTGCAATAGGGTGAATGGGAGGTGACTGGTAGCTACAGAGGAGGACAAGGACTCAGGTGTGTTTAGTAAGCAATAAGACATGACAAAATGTGCATTATGGTCATGTAATTACACACATCAGGTGTGTTGTTAGGCACAAGGCTCTGCTGATTGCCATAAATGCACATGTGAAGTGTGATAACACAGTGCAACCTACTTATAATGGACACCTTCATTCATGCTGATATTGTTAGGGTACAGGTGGTATCCATTACATAGTAAAACAGTTTAACTTACAAATATACAGTTAAGTACTTAGTAGCTGTGGCTAAAGATAACTTAACCATAAGAATCCTACATGCTATACACATATTTGTTAACTCTGGACAATCTACTTAGTTTGTAGTAATACAGTACATAAAAAAAAAACAGAAACTCTGGTTGCTGATCATATCACGTTTATTCACTGCAGTAGAAGTGATTGATCTCATGCTGGTCGGGAGCTGTTTGGGGATCACTCATTTCCACATTTCTGGTCTTAAAAATAAAATCAATGTTCCAGTATTAAAACTGAAAGTGGAAGCTGAACCTACTGTATCTAACTCTTTTGACTCATCTCCATGCTCCATGTGTTTCCAACCTGACGCCGTCATTGAACATATGAGCATACAAAACAGCCAACACAAAATGGCCAAAATGGTCTATCAAGTCTGCTCATCAGTTATGCAGTGTCCCTGGCTTATGCCATTGACCCTGCCCCCCCTCCTTGTCAACCCTTCCTTCATATCCCCCATCCAATGGGTTTCCTTTATGCCTATCCCAGGCCCTCTTATAGCCACCCACCATCTCACTGAGACCACCTCTTCTGGCAGTACATTCCTTGGTGTCCACCACCATCATCTCTGTGAAAAAATGTTTCCTAACATCCCTCCTAAACCTCCTCCCCAACCACTTCAAACTGTGTCCCCTCATGAATTTGTTGTTACTCAGCTTGAAAAGACCTTCCCTATCCACTCAATGTGTTAATACATCCCCCGGAGCTACTCATTGCTGAAAATGAGTGATTTCATGCACCTTCAGCTGAGCAAGAACAGCAAAGCGAAGCTGAGCTGTTCTAGCTCTCGCTGAAAGCAAATGAAACCACTCGTTTTCAGCAATGAGTGGCGATGGGGGACGTATTAATATATTATTTATCAAGAGTGATCTGTAATATATATATCTATTTTTTAACTTCCCAGAACGTGTCCATTTCCAGGGCATCTGCACGTGAGACTCTCTTCACAAAATAAGAGTGCCTCAAGTGCAGGGGAAAGGAGTGCTCCAATTGGTCAGAAGCACTCCCTTGATCTATAATATTTATTCCCTTCAGGTATTTACAGGTCTCTATCATATGCCCTCCTCTCCTGTCATCCTGGGATTACATTCTCAGTGCTCCCCAGCTTCTCCTCATAAGACTTCCCCTGCTGTCTGTAGATCATTTTGGTTGCCCTCCTTTGGACCCTGTCTAACAAGCTGATGTCCCTCTTATCATATGAATTCCAGTACTTGATCCCATATTTTAAAGGCGGTCTTGCAAGTGATCTGTACTGGGGCAATATGACCTAACTCTGCCTACTGCTGAATCCTCTGGCTACACACCCCAACATCCTGTTTTTCTTTGCTGCTGCCTTCATGAATTGCTAGAAGTGTCTCAAATCGCTGGTGATCACCACCTTCAGATGTTTTTCTTCCTCCAATGTTGCTAACCTGACCTACCCCAGCTAATACTTGGTCCTGGGATTTCTGGCCCCAATGTGCATCACTTTGCATTTCTTGGCATTGAGGCCAAGTTGCCAGATCTCTGATCATCTTTCAAGTTTCCTGAGGTTATCTTGTAGGTTCTGTATCCCTTTTAACTGTGTCCACCCTTCAACAGAGTTTCATGTCATCCCCAAACAGGCATCTTTTGACCTTTATGCCTTCCCAAATGATGTTTATGAAGACATTGAACAACATCAGCCCAGCATCGATCCCTGTGGAACCCTGCTGGTTATCTCCTTGGTACTGGATAACTCTCCCTTCCCCACCACCCTCTGGGTTTTGTCACTTAGCCAGCTGGCTACCCACAATTTTTATTTTCTCCCTGACCCCAAGATTCTTAAGTTTGCTAAATAACCTCTCATGTGGCACAGAATCAAATGCCTTGCTAAAGTCCAGGTAAATAACTTCTACCGCTTTACCCACATCCACCACCATGGTGACCCAGTCAAAAAAGTCATAGAAACATAGAAACATACACTTTGATGGCAGATAAGAACCACTTGGCCCAAACAGTCTGCCCATTTCCCTACTTATTGGATAAACTACACATCCTAGTTAACCAACAGCCTACTTCTTCTTAATCCCCACCAGAATTGCCTTATGTCTGTCCTATACATTCTTGTATTGCCCTACTGTTTTTGACCCCACGACCTCCACAAGAAGGCCATTCCATGCGTCCACCAACCTCTTCATGAGAAATACTTCCTCACGTTGCCCCTGAGCCGTCCCCCTCTATCTTCAAATTGTGTCTTCTTGTTCTTGCGCATCTCTTTTTCTGAAATATGCTACCGTCTTCGACTTTGTTGATTCCCTTGAGATACTTGAAAGTTTCTATCATGTCCCTCCTCGCTCTCCTTTCCTTGAGAGTATTGATATTAAGCTCCTTTAGTCTCTCTTCATATGGCTTCGGGTACAGATCCTGCACCATTTTAGTTGCCCTCCTTTGGATTGCCTCCATCCTGTCTATGTCCTTGTGGAGATGGGGTCTCCAGAACTGCATGCAGTACTCCAGAAGGGGTCTCACCAACTGTCTATACAGAGGGATAACAACTTCCTGTCTTCTACTGATGATGCCTCTCCCTATACATTCCAGTATCCCCCAGCCCTCCTTATTGCCTTCTCACATCATTTGCTTACCTTTAGGTCATCTGATATGACTACCCCCAGGTCCCTTTCCATTTTTGTGGTTGTTAGTATCTCCTCCACATTGTGCACTCTTCCCCAGGGTTTTTGTTTCCCAAGTGTATTACTTTTCACTTCTTTGCATTGAATTTAAGCTGCCATACTTTTGAAAGTTCCTCCAACCTTGCCAAGTCCCTTCTCATCCTTTTCACCCCCCTTGTGTATCAACCCTGTTGCAGATCTTTGTGTTGTCTGTAAAGAGGCATACTTTTCCTTCCAGTCCCTCTGCAATGTCACTTATAAAGACATTAAAAAGGACCGGTCCCAATACTGAGCCCTGTGGTACCCTGCACGTCAATCAGGTTTGTATGATAGGATCTTCCCCCTACTAACTAGTGATGCCTCTCATCCCAGAGACCATTCTCCTCTATATACTTTATCAATCTCTCCTTGAGTATGGCCTGCATAAGTTTGCACATGATCTATGATAGACTGACCAGTCTATAGTTCCACAGATCATCCCAGGGCCCGCTCTTGTGGAGAGGCATGACATGAGCTCTTCTCCAGTTCTGTGGCACCACTCCTGACTCCATGAATTCATTGAAAATGTCCACCAGTGGCTCCAAGAGCTTCACTGCTAACTCTTTCAGTACTCTTGCATGTATGACATCTGGTCCTGGCCCTGGGGACTTGTCTGCCTTCAGTGCTAGTAATCCTTACTTTACTCTATCTAACTTTATTACCACCTCTGTGACCCTTGCCCCCTCCCTCCTTCTCCACCCTGGATATACTCTCTATCAAAGACAGAACAGAAGTACAGCACTCATTCTGTACCTCTGCCTTGCTCACTTCTTCCTCCACCCATTCACCCCCCTTCCTCAGCTTAACTATCCCATCCTTTCAGTCACTCTTCTTGCTTATGTAGCGAAAGAAGGCCATCTCCTTGGTCTTAATCCCTTCTGTTATTTGCAGTTCTTTCTGTGCCTTTGCTTGCTGCACCACATTGCCTGCCACTTTAGCTAACCTCAGGTATTCGTTCTTATCTGTTTCGCTCTAAGTCCTCTTGTATCTCCTGTAGGCCACTCTCTTCCCCTCACCACCCTGGTTACCTCAGAATAGAACCAGATTGGTGATTTGGCACCCAGTGTTTCCTCTAAGTGTAAAACAATCCACTGTGTCTGCTAGTATTGCATCCCTGAAGATGGCCCATTGTCTGTCCACCCCATGTGTGCTTTCATGCCTTTTAGTTGCTTCCTTAGCACTTCCTCCATTTTCGGTAAATCTCGTTCTCCTAAAGTCCAAGGTTTTAGTCTTGGTGAGGAAGCCTTCCCTTCTCATATCCAAACTGAACCAAAGTGTGCTGTGGTCAATACCTCTGAGGGGTTCCTTGACTGTTATCTCATGTATGTGCTCCCTATTAGTGAGAACTAGATCAAGGATTGCTCCCTCCCTCATCGGCTTCTTAAATCCCTGGGTCACAAACCCTCCCTGGATTGCATCCAGGATCACTTGACTCTTGGACGGGATATGGCTGGTATACCTCAGTCCATCTTAGGCAGATTAAAATCCCCGCCACTACCACATCCCCTTTTCCTGTTGCTTCTAGCAATTTCTTGCATAGTTCTTTGTCCCTTTCATCCTCTTGGTTGAGTAGTCTTTAGACCACTCCCTACTTGACCTTCTTCCTCTTGTTGGTCTGGGACTGGATCCATAGTGAGTTCAATTTCCCCTGTTCATTCTCTTTCTTAGTGCATATTATCCCTTCCCTGATATTTGCTACCACCCCCACCCTCTTTACCTAACACTCTATCCCTTATGTACAAATTGTGCTTAGGGATTGAGTGGTCCTAGTTGTGGTATGCTGTAGCCCAGGTCTTGCTAACTGCTGCTACATCTACCTTCCCCTCTACTAAGAGGGCCTGCATGTCCTTCATCTTGTTATGCAGAGCATTGAGTGACATCAACCTCCACCTTGACTCTGCACCTCCCTGCATAGTTCCTATATCTTTCTTGAGCTGCCTATCCCCTATACAACCCCTTTCACACCCTGCCTATCTTTGGATGCCCCCCCTTGCCCCCATGCTCTCTGTCTTGAATGATGCTTCCTGTGTGGTGGGGGAGGTCCACAGACCTCCCTGGCTCAAAGTTTCTGTGCCCGCTGGTCCACCTCTCATCCTCAGCTGTTTAAACTTAAATCCTCCTCTATGAATTCCCTCAGCTTGCCCCTGAGTAATTTTGATCCCTCCCAATTAAGGTGAAGCCATCCTTTGAATATAGCTGCTTCACCGATCACTTGTTGGTGGAAACCTTTGTTTCCATGTTTAGAAATAAAAGCAGGGCCCGAACCCACAATTTGCTAGCTCTTACTGATGTCATTTACATTAACACACATTACGTTAATGCATGAATGGGCAGCTAACATTAGGAGGCCTTTGTTTGTAGCTGAAGTAGGAAACTGTAGGATACAGGCATACAAAATAGTCTGTGTGGTTAAGTAGCAGATACATGCAAACACATTTACAGCTCACTAGTTGGATAACAGGTGGGTAGCAGGTTCATCACAGGCTCATTAACAGGTACCTTTTCCAGCCTCCAGTATCTACTATAGATGGATGCTATAGTCTGTGTTACATGGTACTTTCTCTATTAAATACTATGCAAGTGACTTTTGACAACCATGAACCATCCAGTCTAACCGAATGTCTGGCTTAAACATGTCTGGTATATTTGGGCTGCACCGTATCACCATAATGACACACCTTAGAGTGTCTTCTTGACTTACAAAAGGGTATTTAAATATTGGACTTAAAATACAAAAAAATATTGTACAAAGATAAAAAACAGCGTCTTTCATAGAAATATGCTTCCAGTTTAACTTTGAAGACAAAAACTTGTCCATTTTCTCATAAACAGGATGGGGCAATCTGAAAACAGTAAACAATAGTGAAAACCATGTGAGACACATGTTTCTATAAAAGTTATTTTGCATTTTAAGCCAATACACATATTTTAATCAAAATATTTTCAAAACTGTTTAACCTGCCATGTTGTTTTCAGAGGGGTGGTAAACTTCTACTGAAACACCCATATATGATTCAAATGTATGTGCTTTATAGCAGTTTAAATCTGCCTTTGCCTATGTGCTTCTCCCTGCCCATTTCCTCTCATTTTTAGGACTGCAAGTAGGCACAGCCTGTGGCCCTCTTGCATTAGCTCCAAAAATGAACTACCAGATTCAGACCATAGAACACTTCCTTTTGAGTTTTTGAATGATCCTTCCACATCTTCACAGCCCTTCAATTTAACCCTAGCAGGGCTGCAGACTGAACATCTGTCCAGAGCCGAAACAAATTGAACACTTCCTTTGGAGTTTACCAAGCCTTTTTGCAGCCCTTCAATTTAACCCTTGCATGGCTGCAGACTGAACATCTGTCCAGAGCTCAATCAAATAGATTCATTCGAGTTATTTTGACAGCCTAGGGGTTAAGAAACAAATGCTTTGGACAATCCTCTCTTCTCCCTCACCTTGTAGTGCTTCAGTGAGTACAAAAAACATGTGTTTCCTTTTGAATCCAACTTTGTAAACAGCATTTACACTCATATCTGAGTCATTTCAGTAAAACAGCAGTCAATTACAACAGAACATGAAAGGCAGATTGCTGCTGATCAGCTCCATGCTATTTAAATCTACTTTCTGTGTCACAGCTAATTTATATAGCTCGAGAATTCCATACTGTGCAAATGAGCCTTTATTGCAATTTGTGCAAAATATAAGTTTTTACAAGTAGATGGGGTCTGTAATTTAACAGAAATGATCTGTAACAACACCAAAGATTGAAATGCATGGAACTCTGAAGCAACAATTCTGTATTTTGAAGCTTTCCTGTTCTATTGCTAACTATTTCTAAAATGCTCCATAGTTTTAGAAATAACATGTGAGAGATGTGAGTGTGGAGCACACTTTAGATCAATGTTTTACTTATTAGGTACTGAGGATCGAGTTCGGCATGTCCTGAGTTCATCAGTATATGAGAACAGCAGCTGGCAATTATAAGAGAGACAGGCTTTAAATGCTGATTTGCTGCTGCAGTTTGAATGCCATAGCTCATTTGCATTCCTTGAGTAGTTCACATTGACAGAACTTGTACTGGTTATGTGTGAAAATGGTACATTTTTAGAATCAAATGGATCTTTTCTTCAGTAAGCAAATTATCATTGTAAGCCACCTTTCTCATAAGCATTGCCAACTTAAGTTCTCATATGGCACTCAGTGCACACCAGACCTACTGAACTTAATCCACAGTTGGTAATAGACAACATAGTAAAACTAAACTGTGCATTTTTAAATGTATTCAGAAGCAGCAGGTTTTACTAATAAAGTACTAGTCTATACCTATAAGTTGGCTGTAAGCAGGCTCCCAAAAGTAAAGCTACACAGCTGTGTGAAAGCCATGATAAGCTGTGCTAGCCAGGTGCACATGACCACATGGATTGAACCAGCCTGACAGTGCAGCACAAGTGGAAAAACAATGTTTGAATATAAAGAAAGATTATTTCATGGAAACAAAACATTCAGTAGCCTGATTTTCATACATTGTCATGCAAAGGACCTATACCAGTAATGCACATTGCATCATAAAATAGTATGCATCTAATCAAGCAAGTGAAACACAACAGAAGCATGGGTAAAACCTAAAGGGCAAGAGAAGCTATATCTGAGGTTCAGTTTGCTGCATAAATATTACAAAATTCTTTTTTTGTTTTACACACGCAGGCATCTGCCAGTTTTGAAGTAAATGTAGAATCAACTGCCTCTGCAAGCAAGCAATCAAGATAATGAAATTGCAACCCAAATGCAAACTGAAACTACATTTATATCCACAGACTGGTGGTGGTGGTGGGTGGGCCTTATGATAAAGAGGCTTACATTTAATACTTTGGTAGCAGTGGTAACCATAATAACCCCTTATAAAAAGGGATATTAATTGTAAAATATATCCACAAGAATGTTTGTAGACAGCAGTGATTCAAGACTGCTCCAAACTGCTTGCATTTTTACAGAACTCCAAGTAAATTCACAAGTCTTACTGGTTTTATATACTAACATACTAAGATGCTAGCAGATTAGGCCTAATGGTCTATCAAGCCTGCTTAAAAATCAGCACCCGGCCAGGACACCATTGCTGCCTTCCCCACCTCCCTCTAACCCCCCCACCCCATCTTACATTGGGGTTACACCTCCAGTTCTAACATTACTCAGTTTAACCTTCTCCTTATACCTGTCCCAGCCCTTCTTGAATCCCTCCACTGTATTAACAGCCACCAGTTCTGCAGGCAGTACATTCTAAGCATCCACCACCCTCTCGGTGAAGTAGCATCTCCTAGTCTCTCCCCTGAGCCTCCTGCCAACCAGCATCATTGCATTCCTCCTGCTAGCCCCCTCCTCTCTCAGCTGTCATAGACTATTTAGGCTCTCCCTATTTACTTCCTTTAGATATTTTAAGACCTTGGTCATATCCCCTCTGTCCCTCCTCTCTTTGAGGAAGTGCAAATTGAGCTCCTCAAGTTTCTCCTCATAGGATCTTTCCCCCAGACTCTGCATCATCCTGGTTGCCCTCCTCTGGACCCTCTCCAGAACTGCAATGTCCCTTTTCAAGTATGGATGTCATAATTACATGGAGTACTCTAGGTGCATTATCACCAGGCATTTATACAGAGGGAGAAGCACCTCCCATCTCCTTGAGGTTATCCCCATGGCGATGCACCCAAGAATTTTATTTGCTTTTGTCACCACCCTCCTACACTGCTCTGAGTTGCCACAACCACCCCAAAATCCTTTTCCCCTCCTGGAACCTATAGTTTCTCCCCCTGGGAAAAAAAAACAATGTCAACCGCTCAATGCAAAATAAGAAGCAAAAATACCAGGCTCATACTAAATTTCAAGCAGCATATGACCAAGAAGAGTGCAGACAGAGTGATGAAGTCTATATTCCAACTGCAAATTGAAGTAAGCATGTGGTCTCAGAAGGGAACAGTAACAGAAATGCAAACTGCAAATGTTGTCAGTGACCCACATGAAACTGAATGGTCACACACAGTGACAGATACATGTATCAAGCCATTTTGTTTAATGGGATCTGTGCTAAATCCTGACAACCATAATCTCAACATGTAAAATCCTGACACCAAAATCCTGACAAAACAAAATACTGATGTACCAAAATCCTGATATGAAAAATCCTGACATTACAACTGCCTGTATTCACATAATCCTGACACGTATAACAAACAATAAATTATAATTTAACATCATTGACTATTCCAGAACCTTCATGACTTGGCAGATGAGTCTGATTTAAGTCTGTTGCCTGAGTTTATAATAACAGATTTTGAGCAGGTGGCAGTAAATGTCTACAAAATACAGTATACTGAAACATCTAATAAAGGATGTTTGTTTCATTTTGGACAAATAGTGTGGAGAAGGATACAGGGGCGGAGTTAAGTACCAGTGTATGGCACTGAAAAGTATTATGCTAGACAACAGTGCTCTACTGTTGGCATGGTTTGAAGAAAATGATATTTTGGGCAGAGTCAGGAGATAAGTCAAGACCAAAACTGCTATAAGAAGCCCACCACTTTTCCCACCTGAATTCTGGTCTGTCCATGACCAGGTCAACAATGGAATTCCAGGCACACAAAACAATGTAGAAGCATGGCACCACAGATTGGGTGCATTAATAGGTTCTTCACATGTGGGCACCAACTGATACATAGCTTAGCTTCAAAAGGAGGCAATGTTTGCTGAGACAACAATTGAGAAGATTGCATGAGGCTGTGACAGGGATTAGTCCGGTCCCTTGATTTGGACCTTCTTCTCCTCTTAAATATAAAACTACTGTTGCAACAGTTTCTTGTCTGCTTTCTATACACTATCCTAATGTTTCTAGTTCAGGTGGTTGGCCATCTCTGGGCACCCCCATCTTCTTCTTTTTCTGTTTCCTCTAATGCTCCTTTTTCTTCTTGGTCCAATGATAGGATAGTCACTTGCAGGTCAGAAAGGGACCTTGCACAGGTGTTACTGCCAAAACAGGTAATAATTTAGTCCCTAAGGTGAATAATGGTGTACAGCAGTTGCATAATGAGTTAAAGAAATCAGGCTGCGTTATGGAGCTCCTGAAATGGCTGCACATTTGTGCTACATAGTGATGTTAGGTCCTCATAAGGACCGTGTAACATTAAAAGTGTTTGGGCATTGATAGCAGTCCAGAATGCGAGTTTCTATCAAGTAATTGCCATGCGCAAAAGAAACTGCACATCGCAACAAGGGAAAATGTTGCAAACATTTGTAAAAGTAACCGGTATTCCCCTATTCAAAGTCTGGTACAGAGTGCAGTTTTAAGCATGCCCATTTATGGATAAAATCGTGCTGTTCCCCGCTTTGTGCATGCCAGAGCCCTGTATTAACTGTAGGTAAGCAGTTCAAGACTCACTAGGTTTGTTTGCAGTCAGAAGCTGCACCAACCATTAAACATGCTCTGGCTACATATATAGATAGAGTGAGACTTTATCTCTAGTAAGTCATCAGACAAGCCCAAGTGTCTTAGCCTATATCTTTTTGCTTGGGAAAGTAAAAACAACCTTGCAAGAGATGTTTTCACTAGTAAAAACAAAACAGAAACCCTGTGGAGAGAAATTACCAGCTGACAACTATGCACTCAGCCATCGCATTCTAGTAACAGTTTGACACAGTGTCCAGCTAAGCAACTAAGCAACCATGTGCACTAAGGAGTTTTTGCCTGGACAGTGCAGTTTAAATTGAATTCAGTACAAACTCTTATGTTTAGAATGAAGCAGACTCCTGCAGACAGGGTGTGGTCTTTGCTGCTTGTCAGGTTGCTGTATGCCTTCAATATAGGGCAGCAGCAGCCTCTAGTGCCTACTTTTGTATTACACCATCTGTCAATCACAGCAGGATGAAATGTATTACATTTATTTGAACTCTCCCTTGTTTAAAATTGCAGCACTTGCCAGAATATATGTGAATGCAACTAGTTAAGCGCGCTCCATAGTACTGTCTGTATTAAAAGGAGCCTTCTAAAAGTTATTTTAAAATATTGATGAAGCTGATAACACCTGACTGTGTGGGCAGATATAAAAAGGTTACCTGTTCTGTATGGTGTCAGATGGGGGGGGGGGTCAGTTCCTTCTCATCAGCGTTAGAGAAGGACCAAGGGGAGTCCTGTCTCAGAGAGGAAATGGATTGCCAAGTTTGCCTCATTTGAATGTTGTTATGATTTAAAGTGATTATTATTTTGCTCACAGTTTGAGCCTTTTCATTTATTTTATTTTCTTTGTTTATGAAGTGAATAAACATTGTGCCAGGCCAATGGTGCATTAAACCATAAATTCTCGTGTGGTGTCCATCTGTTGTCCCACTCCTTATTACAGAGGCTTACCTAGATCACCTGCAAAGGCTTGCCTAAATTATCTCTGGGGGATTGCACATAACCTGACACTATACTTTACATACAGCATTTTAACTTTAAGTTAACTTCTAACTATTAATATAATTAAAGATATACATTGTCATGGTGTTGATAATTGAATTACTGAATTTCTGGATTGGACTGGATAACTGGATTACTGCAGAATGGAATGAACATCAATGATGGTAAGGTACAATTAATTGTTTGCTATACATGTCAGGATTATGTGAATCCAGGGAGTTGTAACGTCAGGATCTTTCATGCCTGGATTTTGGTATGTCAGTATTTTGTGTTGTCAGGATTTTGCATGTCGGGATTATGGCTGTTGGGATTTAGTACCTAACTCCTGTTTTCCAGTAGGTGTGGTTCACTGCTTTCCAGGTGAAGTTTCTGAATCTTGGGGGAAAGGACAGTGTTTTGTATCCACACTGTCTGCATTTAGTCCTGGTGAATGGTGAGGGACTGCCAGAACTGGGGTATAAAGCCTTTTGTTTATCTACAGTGACAGGTACAGTGTGTGACTGGTGAACACTAAGGGACTGGCACCACTGGAGACTGAATATCTCTATAAATCCATAGGGGCAGTTACAGTGTAGAACAGACAGTGCAGGGGTTCTGCACTGTGATAGATATAGTGTGGGTGAAAGTGGCAGACTGACAGCACTAGGGGCTGAAGACCTCTGTTTATTCACATGTGTAGGTATAGCGTGGGCAGGGACAGAACAAGGTTCTCACACATGATGGTTTTGGTGTTGGCCAAAGCTAAGGGATGGGAAAAACTGGGGACCACTCTACTGTCTTCATGTCCACAGTCTCTATTGGCAGGTCATTTTAGTAGTAAAAACCTTTATTTTTATACAGGAAAGTTGTTGAAAATGTTACATCATTAGGACAAAGTCCTGTTTGCAAGATGTTCCTGTTGTATAAAATTTTACAATTTAGTGTAAAAATATATAACATAAAACAACAAAATAAACCAATCAATTCACAGACATTACAAGTGGATTAATACAAAAATCATATTACAATACACACAGTTAATAATTAACAAAAATACATATATTACACTACTACATGTTAGTTTCAGAGAGGCATAGCCACCACTTTTTTATGCTCACTATGTGTGGTGCACTATGCACTTTAGTTAAATAAAGAACTTTGAATAATATATTTTGTGGTCCTGGTGCTTTCAACATATGTGGGTGCTTCTCATCCTTTTGCTTGTTTCAGTTTTTTCATTACTGAGCACCATATTACTTGTCCCACCACTCCAAATCCATTTTGCTTTGTTCCACAGGGAGAAGATGGTAACAACTACTAGTAAACAAAAATGTGGATATTATCTGTTAGATCCTTCCAGGTATTCCTGTTTTGAAAATACAGCTTCTCTATAACAGTGGTATCTAAACAGAAAGCCCACCAGCAAATTTCTTTTAATTTTTAGTACTGAATATATTCTCTTTACTGCTGCAGTAAATGTAAACACTGAAAGAAATATGAAGAAACTGATACAGGGAGGCTTACAAAGGATGTCAGTAAGCATTTTGTGTGACTGCATAAGTATGCACAACTAAAAAATGCTACATAAATTCACTGCCACTAAGCAAGTAGCAGATAGAGGGGATTTGTCAACACAAAAAAGGGGCATGATTTGCACTCAGAGAGGAGTGAGAAGGTCAGTTTTCCTATGTGGAACAGTGACCCAGTGTGTAAAAAGTTGGGGTTATTGAAAATATGATGGATCATAATTTTTTACATAGCCCATTTTCTTAAAGCAGCAGTTTTGTCATCAAATAAGAAAAAAGGTGGGTTGGAATTGACAGCCATCTGACATTTTTCACAATCTCCAACTCAAAAATGAATACCAACACAATTTAACTTGCTGAAGTATAAGACCGCACCAAAGATTTCAACATCTGTGCCAAGCTGGTGTTTCTCTGCTTGACATATGTGTTGCATTCTTTCAGTAGGGTCTTTATACAGTATAGTACCACAATAAATTTTCTTGGCCATTTACTCACTTCCATCTGAGTACACTCTAACCCCCTTTCTGCCCTGATATCATGACATTTAGGGCTGGATTAAATAAAGCTGTATCCAAATTTCCTCCCTGTGTACCAAGTGAAACTTTTTCAATGACAAAAAAAAAAAGACTAGAAATGCATTCCCTGGCCTTGAATAAATTTAATATGGCATGGTATTATACTTTGCACATTCTTGTGTTCTATGATTCTAAAATGTTCACCTATTTAGTTATGAAGGTATGCTGAATTTTGCAAATGCAGGCTCATAATTTTGGTAATATTCAATATTTTTACCACAAATTTTAAACAAAGCCATTTTCAGTATAGTGACTCATGAATGTGTCAGCTGTCATTTTTCAGCTCCTGCCCAAAATGTGTGTTTGTAGCCCAAAAGTTGATTTTGTAGTCCCTACGTGATATCACCTTTAGGCCAGGAGTTGAATGTTTTCTCTTCCCTTTTTTATGAGGCAGGGTCAACACGAGGCTGTATTAACAATGTGGTGTAAAAATATTTAAAACATTTTGTTCAATATGTTTTACTCAGATTCCTCTTTTGTAGCCCTATCAGCTCTGGCCAGAGTTTGTTTTATATTATTATTTGCATCTTTTGCTCAACCTTTTTCTGTTTTCTCTGTCTTTCCCCACACTCAACATTTGTGATGTTTACATTGAATACAGGGATTCAAAATTCTGCAAAATTACAATGGTGGAATTCTCCATTACCAACATACTATACAAACAACAAAGGCCCTATTGTGGCACCAAAGCGTTACTTGTATCTCTAGCAGGGTAAGCAGCAGAGCTTTTCCTGGGAAGGAGGTAAAGGTAGGAGGAGGAGGATTTTCTTCCTTCAGTAAAGAAATACTAATTTTATTTATTGTTTATTGAACTGTTTCACCAGGAGAGCACACTGAACAACAAGTTGCTCATCTCAAGGTGCTTCCTGGGGTGAGGGGGTTACTTAGGGTTTGGAAAACAGAGATTATACAATTACTGGATGAGTGCATGGTTACAGATCAAGTAAGGGCCATACAGACAGTTAAAACTTGTAAGATTATACAGCAATAGGAGAACACAGAATATAGTACAACATAACATAAACATATAATGCGATTGAACAAGTTATAGTGCGATTGTGTACCAAGAGAAGGCTCAAGGTCATACATAAGTGCTGTAATATGAAAAGGAGGGGGAAGGAGAGGAGAGGATGCAAGAAGGAATAGGAAGAAGAGGGGGTAGCCAAGCCCTGATACCCCCTTCAGGATGTTGAGAACCCTGCCAGTGGGAAGGGGTTTGATAGACTGGAGTTAGGAATAATGTAGTTAAGGAGGGTTAAAGCAGGAACAGCTTGGGAGAGGTAATTGTGGAGGTTGGTGGTTAGGGAATAGGTGGACCAGAAGTGATGTATTTTTGGGGGGAGTTCCAGATTTTGGGGAAGCGATGGATGATCCCAGTTTGGCTGATGAGGGTGGAGAAGCAAGTGACCACTAGGGAGTGTGCACCAGTAGATCTGAGAGAATGGGCAGGGGAAGGGGGAGTGGAGAGAGAGGATGAGAGTTAAGGAGAGAGTTCACAAAGCCAGAATTTGGAGGTGCATTTGGCACAGTGAGAGATGCTCCTGTGAAAAAGTGGAGAGAAAGCTAGGGAATGATAGAGTTCACAGTGATGGGAGCTGGAGGGATAGTCAAGGACAAAACAGCAGAAGGAGTTAAAGAGAGTGTCCAATTTGGTCAGGGAAGATTTGGGAGCAGCACCATAGACTACATCACAGTAGTCAAATATGGGGAGTATCATCTTCTGTACAAGTTTGCACCTTGCAGACAGTGGGATAGAACTATGATTCCTGTAATGAACACCAAGCTGGGGGTGCATCTTCTTTAGGATTGCATTGATATGCACAAAGTTGAGGTGTTGGTCCAGCCAAACCCCCAGATATCTAAATGAGGAAGTGTCCTCAAGGAATGTCCCATCAAGGATGTGGAAGGAGGGCTAGGCTGTGAGCCTAGATAGTCTTTGCCAGGTGCCAAAGGTCATAGAGACTGTCTTCTTAGCATTAAGGAAGAGTTAGTGAGAGGCAAACCACAGCTGAATTTGGTTGAAGTCATGTTGTAGGTTGGTTTCCACAGTGGCAGGCTTTTTGCCGGAGCTGTACAAGACAGTGTCATTGGTGTACATATGGATGAATGAGGAAGAGCAGGCATTGGGGAGATCATTAAGGAAAATGGAGAAAAGTAGATGACCAAGCACTGAGCTTTGCGGGACACCAGTGTTGATGCTGAGTGGAGGGGAGATGGAATCAGCAGTTCTTACCAATTGGGTCCTACCAGTGAGGTAGGATTTAAACGAGTTTTTAGCTGACAAGGCAAGGCTAGCTGAGGAGAGGGAGTCAAGAAGCAGTATATGGGAGACAGTGTTGAAATCTTTGGCTAAATTGACAAAGATGGCTGAGGTAATCAGGCCATCATCCATCCCTGTGAGGACAGAATCAGTGAGGGTGAGGAGGGAGATGGTTGTTAAGTGGTTCTTCTGAAAACCAGATTGGAAAGGGGTGAAGAAGAAAGAGTCAGAGAGGAGGGAGGAAAGTTGGGAGAGAAACAGGTGTTCTTGAAGTTTAGCAAGGGTAGTAAGTAAAGAATTAGGGTGATAGTAACCAGGTATGAACTGGTCTGCACCTTTGGGGAGAGGAAGTACAATGGGGTGCTTACAGGGGGTGGGGACTTGGGAAGATGTAAAGAATAGGGTTAAGATTAGAAAGATAGAATAAGCAATGGCAGGGGCAAAAATGTAGAGAAGTTTAGGAGTGAGATCATCTGGGGAGGAGCCTTTAGAGGGGTTGAGGGAGAGGAAGGCACTGAGGGCTTTGTCAGGGGAGATTGTGGAAAAGGAAAAATGGGGTAGACACTGGCTGAGGAGAAGAGCAGAATGAGGAAGGTAGTATGGGAGATAGGGACTTTTAGAGAGACAAGGCACAAGAGGTATAGTACTCATTAAATTCATTGGCCACTAAGACAGGGTCTGAAACCAGGGCATTATTTAATTTAAGAACTGGGGGGGTGAGAAGGAGGCAAGAATAGTGCATGGACAACCCTCAGAATTTGTTTGGGGAGTTAATGTTTGTCAGGAATGTGGAATTGAAGTAATCAGATTTTGCCAATCTGGTGGCTTTGGTACAAGAGTTGTGAAGCATTCTTTACTTGGCATAGTCTCTTGGAAGCCTTGTAGATTTGTGTTTTCTCCAGGCCCAGTCGTGCTCCCTGAAGCATGCCAATAATTCAGGAGTGATCCAAGGAAGTTGAATCCCATGGACTCTAGTCTTACTGATTGGAGTAAAAGCATTCCAAGTGGAGATGAATTTGTCCTTGAAATAGTCGAGGGCATGGTTAATGGAAGCGGCAGAGGAGAAAGGTGCCAAGTCTGTAGAGAAAAGTTCAGATTTGAGTGGGGTAAGATACAAGGATTTAAAGGAGCAAAGCTGTATGATTTTATTGAGCAGTTTGGGTTGATGGACTCTATGAACAGTGAAAATGGGGTTGTGATCACTAAGGGCATCTGGGAGGATACTAGATTTGATGATACAGTGCGGATGATTTGTGAGCGCCCAGTCAAGCAGGGTGTGATTTTGTGTTTTGAGATTGGGGTACATGGGCTCAAGTATAAGCTGAGTGAGGTTTAGTGCTGATGAAGTGAAATGGGAGCATTGCACCACATGCAAAGTCCCCCAGAATTTATTGCATGGTCACTCATGCAAGCAGTGGTCACACAGAGTCCCCAGAATGTTTCTGCATCCCCAAAATGCAACTGTCTTGTGCCCACAAAATTTACAAGTGCTGACAAAGTGAAATGGGAGCATTACACCACATGCAATGTCCCCAAGAATTTATTGCCCAGTCATTCATGTGCACAGTGGTCACACAGAGTCCCCCATAATTTTCTGCATCCCCAAAATGCAACTGTCTTGTGTCCAGAAAATTCCCAAGTGCTGACGAAGTGAACTGGGATCGTTATACTACATGTTTAGTGCACCAATGTCATTCCATAACTTGTTTGACTTGGAAGACAACCAATTTAGGTTCTGGTCACCCAGAATATACACAGTTCCCCAGATTGCAAGAGAGAGTGGTAATGGAGGCTAATAGTTCAGTCGTGACTGAAGGTTGGATGCTTGGGTGGCAATAAATACCAACTACAAAGGTAGGGACAGTGAAAGGTAGGGTAATGCAGGTGACAAGGGCTTTGTAAGTAGCTGGGATGGAGGAAGATAGGGCAGTTGTAAACTGCAGTGAGGACAGGATATACAATGCCACTCCTCCTTCAAATCCAGTCTGATCTTGTCTGGTAAAGGAATACCCAGGGACAGCAATGGCATTATCTAGGATACTTTTTTTGAACCAGGTCTCAGTTATAATTAGGATGTCAGGAGTGTGTGTTATCACAAGAGTATGAGGGAGATCAATTTGGGGTAGCAGGCTGCAGATGTTCAGGTGAAGTAGCTTCAACCTACTGGGAATGATCATAGAGGCCATGGAGTTAGGAGGAATGTAGTTGGGGAAGAGCAAGAGAAGGTGGTTACATAGGATAACAGTTAGGATGGATGTTCCCTGATTGGAGAAGTAGGAGGGCAAGGATGAAATAGTGAAGTCTGGGACTTTTGTATTGAGATCTGGAAATTTGGGATGGTGTTGAAGAGGGAGGGAGGGTTAGGAGAAAAGGAGATAAGGAGATGAAGATAGGCAAAGTGATTTGGAGGAAAAAACAGAGAAACAGGAGTGTAGAGGGGAAAATATGACCTAATTTCAAAAGCGGCTGAGGGTTTGATTAGTAAAATGATGCAGGTATCAGGAAGGGAAGGGGAAGAAGGAGGAGAAGCAGTGGACATGGTGGGGAAGGAGGGGATGAAGGTCAGAACCAGGAGAAGGGGAATAAAGAAGGAGAGGGTAAACATTTTAATTTTTTTTAGGAGGGCAGTAGAGGTATTAATCAGTGTAAGAAAATGAGATGTGGAAAGGAGCAATTGAGTGTGGTGGGAGGACACAGTGTAAAAAAAATAATAAAGTACCCCTCTAAGGGGGGGGCTGCACCCTGGGAATATAGTGTAACAGTAGCTAGAGGGCAGAGCCAAAGTGTGTTTAATAGAGGTTGGGGCTGGAGAGGGTGGGTGGGACAAATTATAAAGCAGTACTTGGAATTAGCAAGCAGTGCAGACAAAAAAGTAGAATTTCAGTTTGAAAATAGAGCGCTAAGAGCAGGGAAGAAGGCAAGCCAATCAGGAGAGAGCAAGCACAGGTACTAACTAATCGGGAGCCGAGCCCAAGCTAGAACTGCTATCTGAGTATCAGGCAAGGGGAAGCAGGCTGCTGAGGTGGCTTAGTCCATTTACCTGTGTCTTCAGGTGGGCAGAAGGAGTTTTGCAGCCGGCTCAGCTCAGGGCTGGTGCACTGGCGGCAGTGCACCCACTCATAGGTGCAGCACCTGGAAGAAAGGGAGGCGATATAGGGGGTTACTAAAGTTTAAGATTTGTAGGCTGGGTCACAGCAGACACAAAAGGGCTGTCCTGGGAGAGGAAACAAAAGAGAAGGGTATAAAGTTCTAAAAGGAGGAGGGCTGGAAGAAGGCAGTTAAAATCTCAGGAGAGGAGAAGAAAGTGGGGGTGGGGGCACTAGAACAATGTCCCAGAAGTGAATAGCAAATGGTAGCCTTGGGGTGTGAGAAAGAAGCCACGTTAAGTGCTTTGTTTTCTGTTTTGCCTGTTGGTCCATGTTGTTCTTTTGGATACAATAAATAATTCAGTTTACCTGCATCTGTACGTTTGGACCTGGATATATCCTGCAACAGGCTAAAGTGTGCTGTACTACTTTTGGCTTCTTGTTGTGTTTGAGCTGGCTGCCCTTTGTTTCAGCACCACCTCATTCAGCCATAGCTCGCAGCACGTTCCTAACTGTTCTGGGTGTGAGAGAGAGACAGACAGACAGAGATGTGTACTCAGGTGTAGCTGAGAAATCGCTCACCAGTGGGAGCTACAGCATCAGAGTGAAGAGAATAGGAGTAAGGAAATGAGTCAGGCTGGAGAGATGCAGTAGTTGGAAAAAATTCAAAACAGAGCAGAGACTTATATAAGGCCCTGCAAACAGCTTCACTTAGACAGGAAACACTAATACATGGCAAAAAAAAAACATGGCTAAAAACATTGCAACACAGTATTTTGACCATATTATACAGTAGTACTTGGAGTTGGCAAGCAATGCAGACAAAAAAGTAGAATTGTAGTTTGAAAATAGAGCGCTGAGAGCAGGGAAGAAGGCGAGCCAATCAAGAGAGAGCAAGGACAGGCGCTAGTCAATCAGGAGTCGAGCACAAGCTAGAACTGCTATCTGAGTATCAAACAAGGGGAAGCAGGCTACTGAGGTGGCTTAGGCCATTTACCCATATCTTTGGGCAGGCAAAAGGAGTTTTATGGCTAGCTCAGCTCAGGGCCTGTCAGCTGGCAGCAGTGCACCCACTCGTAGGTGCAGCACCTGGAAGAAAGGTGTAATCTGAATGGTGAAACAAGTAACAAAAACTATAAACAGTACATCATTTTTCTAATTTGAGTATATGTGGAAGGAGAGTGTGATAAAGAGAGAAACAGCATTACATTAATTTGTTGTGTGCTTTTTAGATTTTGTTTTTACAGACTACAGTAGTTGAAGGTTTTTAGTGAATAAAGGTACTATAGCAGCTATGGTTGTGATAGAAGGTCAGTTCTGAGTTTAGGGCGATTGATTTTCTCATGTCAGATAAACTGCTAACGTCCTTGCTGCTCATGATACTGGCCTGCAGACTGGTGCCATCTTTATAGACCACCAAGGCCTTTGACCTGGTTAACCTCCAGCTGTTACTAACCAAGCTAAAAGTCCTTGATATGGATAGCCTATCACTCCACTGGTTTACAAACTACCTCTCAAAAAAGTCGCAATTGGTGAAATGGAGAAGTTCTATCAACCAAACGTCCCATCTAGGAGGGAGTACCAAATAGATCTATTCTAGGACTCCTGTTCTTCCCCCTATTTGTCAATGACATGCTCACAAAATGTGGAGGAAGAAACCTGCTATGGTACCGCAGCACCAATGACATCCATGTACTGAATAGTCAATTCACAAATGACTTACAGTCACTTGAGCAATGGTTCCTAACAAACAAAATAGTCTTAACCCTTGCTGTGTCACAGACTTATATATCAGTCCAGAATTCCTATATGTTATAATTCTATTGGCAACCTAATGGTTAAATGTCAAGAAAACTAAAGCTGTACTCTTAGGTACAAGGAGCTTGCCCAAGTCAAGGAACCATACCCTCAATATAACCATCACCAATGGCTCTAAAGTTGAGGTCACTGACTCTGCTAAATACCTTGGGCTTTATGTGGACCAGGATCTTACACAAAAGCTGCATGAGGAGCACTTGATAAAAACCCTATATCAGAAAGTGGGCCTCCTCTATCATCTAGGACAGTATCTTAGAAAGAAGTCCTGCCTTAGTATGGCTACTGGCACCCTCTTCCCCAACCTCGTTTTTGACTTTCCTATGCTCCACAATATAAAAATACTGAAATGGGGAAGTTGAAATCACTGTACAATAGCACTGCTCGATTTGCATTGGGAGCCCCTCTCAGAGAATATCACTGCACAGTCCTGCAGGTGCTAAACTGGCCTACACTTGAAAGCAGGTTAGAGTACTCTTGTCTGTACCTTGCCCACAAAATCCAGCATAACAATTCAGCTACCAGCCTTTGCAAAGAACTGAAACACAAACCACAGTGAAGACCCCTCAGATCCTGGTGCCAAGCACTCCTATAGGCCCCCAAAGTTAGGACCGCCTCAGGTCAAAGGTCTCTTGACACCCTCATCCCATCCCAGTTCTCCGAAATGCCCTTTCCAGCACTCTGCAGGACTTCACCTCCCTTGATGGCTATAAGAAGGGTATAATGGCCCATCTACTAAAGCACAATATATACAACTACCCTTGATGACCTACTCCCCAAGGGTGGCTCGCTTCCTGCCCTAAACCACTCCTTTGTTATATTATTCTCATAAGATCAGCACCCCTTACAATGTCTGTACTTTTTAAATCCTTGTGTTTGTTGTAATCTGTAAAAAACTATCTTTGTTAGTACCTCATTGTACAGTAATTAGTGAAGTTGGCTTATACTATGTCTGTGTATTACAACTAATTGGTTCTCCACTCCAGCAATGCATATTATATCATGAATGGTACATAATGTTGATGACACCGTTACCTATGATATGCAGACAGTATCTGTTAGAAATATGTATTTTTAGTTTGTATATTTGTAATTAATCCTGGTTGCCCCTGAAAAAAGGATTCTAAGTGGACTTACCCTTTCAACAAAATCCAGTAAATAAATACATTGTGTAAGGTGGCTATTAGTAAATCTGGTCAGGTTTAGGACCAGGTTGATCATTCATTATGTTGTAATAAAGCTCAGTCACCTGACTTGGGTTACCCAGTTAAGCTTCTTTTATTTTTACACCCAGTTTCAAATAAGTAGTAAATTAAAGCGATATGCTGATTGAAGGACTGTGGTTAGTAAAGCAAATGCTGACATCCTAAATCACATCAACAGAAGCGTTGACAATAAATCCAAGAAAATTTCTCACTGTATGTATCCCTGGTGAGATCACATTTGGAATAGCATGTGCAGTTTGGGTCCCAACATTTCTGGAAAAGACAAAGGCAGAGTGAAATGGATACAGAGAACAACAAAAACTAATTATCTGGGGGAAAAATATGAAGAGCCTTAAACAGCCAAGAATGTTCATATTGAAAAAGAGAAGTCTGAGAGAAACTAGGTATGACTATACAGAATACCAGAGGGGATTGTTAAAATTAAGGACACATAACAGTTGAAATTTGTTCCGGGCAAAAGGCAAAGAACTGGTTGAAGGAGGCAGGCCAGGAAAGACAAATATTATTCCACCGAAGATGGTGGCAGATTAATAAAACAAGCTGCCTACCAATGCGCTACAGACTGACTGTCATTCAAGTTTTAAAGTAAAACCGAGCAAATACTAAAGGAAAATGCTTTCATGGTTAAAACTGCTGATCCCAGCATGCAGATGGACTTGATAGATCCATGTCCAACTTTATATGTTCTACTGTATGTATTTCTGTACATACAGTAGGTAGAACGTTTATTCTCCTGACTGGAAAATCTTCATTAAACTTCTTAGCTAAAGAGGTTGTGCCTGATCTTTTGTTCTGACTACTGGCACCTTGTAGTTAATCCCAATAATTAATTTTATTGACTGCTACATGGGCTTTCACATTTTTAGTGACTTGTGCAGTGTTTATTTGCCATGTAAGTCTGTCAGTGTTGAGAACTACAATATCTCTTACCATGTGCACAGTTAGTGCCTCACGCCGGAGCTAGAAGTGCAAGATTCCACTTTAGCAGAGTGAGCCGATGTGTTTCATTCCTTTTTTTAAATAAAAAAAGAACTGAAACATATTACAAATCACTGTAGAAAATTCAAGCAGTTTAATAATATTGCAATATGTGCAGTGTAGAGTGTTTGTTTTTGAAAATGGTCAAGGCTAACTGATCAAGTCAGCATCCTCACTTGTCAAAACCTGGTGGCCACATGGGAGTGTGTCTTTCCTACAGGTAGCAGGGCCTCAAGGCATGTATTACCCGAATAATAATGGGAAGAGGTCAGATGCCAATATGCATATAAATACATGCAAAATGGCACTACTACTAAGAATCAATCACCGCAACCCCCTATTCCATGCCACCTCACCTCCCCTGAGAGACAGAAGACAAAATGACTAAGACAATCCAGTACAGTACTCATAACATCTTATACTGGAAGTCCACACAGCCCAGAATTCAGTTGACACAGCAAACAAATACCTAAAGTAAGCACAGAAACCATACATTTCTAGTTTATACTGTATACAGCAACCTGAAAGTAAACAACACATTAAGAATCACATAAACAGCTAGAATATCAAATAAATTAATTAAAGCAAGTTAGACAAACTGCTTCATTTACAGACGAAACATTTAAAGCCTTACAGTAATAAAATACTACTGAAACCACACAAACATACCTTTAGTAAGCAGCTCAGCTCTGTCTGCAGTCCCCATGTCAGTAAGCAGAAGGCTTGCAGAAGTGCATGTGCTGGGGCTGGTGGTCATGTGACCAGAAAACAAACCTCTGATTCCTGGAAGAATTTTCTTAACGTGAAACTACAATGCAAGAACTGTATGTGACTACTACTGCTGTAAACAGGAACAAAAATAACTAATTTTTATTAAAATAAAAAAAAACACACTTGTGAAGTGGAATAATGCACTCCAGAGTAGGTAGCATGCCATATAACAGGATGTATGGAATTGTGCTGCCCTTGCCTGCAGCTTGGGCTGTAAACTTACTCCTTGGCATGTTACTATGGTACAATGCCTGCCATGCCATGTAGTATCCCTTACATCATCAATGACTGATCAAACTACTCTTCCCACCACTCAGTCTGTCCCCTTTGCTCAATGACAAAGGTGTACTGGAGGTTCCCTGGATTTACCTAAAGACATCAGCACTTCAGCCTTTTCTTTTAGTGCACCTACCCTGGTGAATGCCCTCCCTCATCAGATAAGAGAAAGTTAATCTGTAGAGGTTTTTAAGAGAGACTTAAAAACTTTTCTGTTTAGTCAGGCCTTTCTAATTTAATTAATTAGCTGACCTGTTATTATTTTAATGATGTTCATTATATGTTTTTATTGTTTTAGGAACATTTTATGTAAAGCCCCTTGATCAACAATTGACTCTGTGTGTTATATTAAATAAAGTATGATTGATTGATAGGAAACTCAATTCCTTTCAGATACTTCTGGCCCTGTATCTTCTATGAGTGACCTCACTTTTGTTTGATAGTATGTGATTAGAGATAGAGTACAGTGTAGACAGTAAAGTATGTCACCTGGGTATCCAGTGATGTGGGTGAAGCAAACTGAGCAACTCACATATGAGTGACGTAGTTTGCATGCCTGATGAAACAGCAACAATGCAAGAATAGCGATGAAGGGGAATAGCAAGTGTGGGAGGAAAGAACAGCAAAGGTGATTGAAGGGGGTGGGGTTGCTGTGACGCTGGGGGTGGTTTGACATTGTGGATTAAATCAAGTAGTGCAGAGCAATGCTGTTGAGCTGGCCACCTGGAGTGTTGGCGTGAGTCACCGCCTGCGATGCTGATGGTTGTGGGTTCGGGACTGGCAGAACATATTCCTTTTTATGTTGATTGTGCAGATGCGCAAGAAACATGTTGCATCAGCTTTCTCCAGAAGCAGGTTGTGGAGGCATGGCACTGTTGTGCCCAATGCTCCCACAGTCTGCAAAGGCTTGTCCCGCTTTACCCAATGCCGTGGCACGCTGCTGCTGACACTAGTTCAGCCAGCGTGCCACAACTTTCTAAAAAATCATCCGCTGCAATCAGGGGCCACTTCGTCATTGCAGCATCAGCCATCTGCTGCAATGAGGGAGCCACCCGTCATTGTAGCGCGGGATGTAGGATCTCTGATATTGTTTGTGAACATGGCGGTGGCTTGCCACCATATTCACAAACAATATCTAACCCCCCCTGTTTATTTGCCAACGGGGGAGCCCACTCCCCATCTGCATAATGTAACCCCCCCGTTTAATTGTGTGCTGATGGGGTCCCCAATCCCTCGGCGAAAGGAATCCCCCTCCTTTTGTTGTTTGCCGACGAGAGGTGTCCAATCCTGTCGGCAGAAATAAACCCCCCTTTGTTGTTTGCAGATGTGGGTGCCCAATCCCCCCGGCTACAGCTATCCCCAGACTCCGGAGGCATGGTGGGAGCACACCCCAGCGTACCACATGCCCCTGTAATGTTGAAAGTGGTCCCGCAACATACTCTTGCTTTTGTTGTACCTGAAAGAAAGGAAACGGTCCCTCATAGTCTCCCTGCCCCCCCACAACCCGCACCCACCACTGCGCACCAGCCTCCCCACCCCTCTCACCCCATACTTACCTCCGGAGCTCGGCGTGTGATCTTCGCTGGACTGAGAACACGTCTGCACTCTTCAAAGCCGACTGCAAACTGAGGAAATGCTGGTAAGTTGTATAATGTAATGAATAGGTTTTTCAACTTTAGTGCATATCTCAGGCATTTGGGGAATTTTTCACCAAATTTTCAACATGGGTTTTGGGACTCCTCCTCATGAATTCTTGAACTGTCATGGTGTTAATTGGCCCCAAAGGGTGGTTTCACAGTCACTGCACAGAATCACCTTTCGGGGCCGATTAATGAAATGACAGTGCCAGTGTTCATGAAGTGGGCTCTCAAAAAGCCTATTTTGCAAATTTGGTGGGAAAAATCCAAAAAGCGACTGTTTTATGAGCTTGCATTGCGCAGTTGCTATGCACGCTCATAACTTCGCCAATTTGCAATATTTTCATGCCAGATTTTCAACATTGCCATTTTGTCACACCTCCTTGTGAGCAGTATAGCTGTCATTGTTCACATCCTGGCCAAAATGTGTTTTCGCACTTCTGGTGCAGAATAGCGCAGTCTCTGTGGGAAATCAGTGTTTGGGACAGATTAAGAAAATGACAATGATACTGTTCATGAACAGATGTCCTAACATGCCTATGTTGAAAATTTGGTAATGATACTCCATAAAATGACTGTGTTACGAGCGTGCATTGCGCAGTTGGCATGCATGCTCATAACTTCGCAAATTTATAATATTTTCACTCCAGATTTTCAACACTGCCATTTTCCCAGACCTACTTATGAACAGTATAGCTGTCATTTTTCCCATCCTGGCTGAAATGTGTTTTTGCACTTCCGGCGCAGAATAGAGCGGTTGCTGTGGGAAATCACTGTTCGGGACAGATTAAGAAAATGACAATGATGCTGTTCATGAGCAGAGGTCCGAAAATGCCTAGGTTGAAAATTTGGTGATGATAGCCCATCAATTGACAGTGTTACAAGTGTGCATTGCACACTTTCCACTTACCCTTGTGACTTTGCAGATTTGTATTATTGACACACCAGATTTTCAGCGGTGGCATTTTTTCACACCTCCTCATAAGCAGTACAGCTGTCATTTTCCACAACCTGACCGAAATATGTTTTCACAGTTCCGGCACAGAATAACGTGGTCACTGTGGGAAACCAGTGTTTGGGACAGATTAAGAAAATGACAGTGGCACTGTTCGTGAGCAGAGATCTTAAAATCCCTATGTTGAAAATTTGGTGACGAAACTCCATAACATGACTGTGTTACAAGCATGCGTTGAACTGTTTCCATGCACCCTTGTAACTTCGCAAATTTGTAATATGTCACGCCACATTTTCAACAGTGGCATTTTTTCACACCTGCTTATGAACACTACAGCTGTCATTTTTCACATCCTGGCCAAAATATGTTTTTGCAGTCCTGGCGGAGAATAGCACAGTCACTCTGGGAAATCAGTGTTTGGTACAGATTAAGATCGATGAGTGAGAGGGGCGAGTGACCGAGCTCAACTGAGCTCTGTCAGAACTGCTGCAGATTTGTTTGTGGGCAGACAAAGGCCCCAACACAAGAGCCCAGTATGAAAGGGTAGCCTGCAGCACTGGGAGAAACACAACAAGAGAGCGACTGAGGGAGGAGGAGTGAGCGAACTTACCGAAGTGCTGTCAGGACTGCTGCAGATTTCTTTGTGGGCAGAAAAAGGCATCAATGAAGGCAGGGGCCCAGTACAAAAGGCCAGCCTGCAGCGGTGGGAGAAATGGTATGAGCGAGTGAGACAGGGGGACTTAGTGAGCTCAACGGAGCTCTATCAGGACTGCTGCAGATTTCTTTTTGGGCAGAAAAAGGCACCAATGCAGGCAGGAGCACCATACAAAAGGACAGGTTGCAGCACCAGGACAAACAGAATAAGCATATGAGAGAGAGGAAGGGAGACTGAGCGACCTCAACTGAGCTCTGTTGGGACAGCTGCAGATTTCTTTGTGGACAGACAAAGGTGCCAATGCAGCCAGGAGCCCCATACAAACGCGCAGTCTGCAGCGCCAAGAGAAACAGAACAAGGGAGTGACAGAGCAGTAGTGAGCGAGCTCAACGGAGCTCTGTTGTGACTGCTGCGGATTTCTTTGAGGGCAGAAAATGGGGCAACGCAGGCAGAAGCCCAGTCCAAAAGGGCAGCCTGCAGCTCCAAGAGACACAGAATGGGTGAGTTAGGGAGGGGGAGTCAGTGAGCTTAACAGAGCTCTGTTTGGACTACTGCAGATTTGTTTGTGGGAAGAAAAAGGCAGTAATGCAGGCAGGGGCACAGTACAAAAGGGCACCTTGCAGTGGCAGGAAAACCAGAATGAGTGAGTGAGTGAGCTCAGTGGAGTTGTATTGTAACTGCTGCAAGTTTCTTTGTGGGCATAAGAAGGCAGCAACGCAGGCAGGAGCCCAGTAGACTAGGGCAGCCTGCAGCGCCGGCAGAAACAGAATGAGTGAGTGAGAGACGGGGAGTTAGTAAACTCAACGGAGCTTTGTTGGGACTGCTGAAGATTTCTTTGTGGGCAGAAAAAGGCGCCAACAGAGGCAGCAGCCTAGTACAAAAGGGCAGTCTGCAGCGCTGGGAGAACCAGAAGTAGTGAGTGAGACAGGGGGAGTGAGCGACCTCGATGGAGCTGCGTCGGGACAGCTGTGGATTTCTTTGTGGGCAGAAAAAGCCACCAACACAGGCAGAAGCCCAGTACAAAAGGGAAGAATGCAGCGCCAGGAGAAACAGAATGAGCGAGTGAGAGAGGGGGAGTGAGCCACCTCAATGGAGCTCTGTCAGGACAGCTGCGGATTTCTTCCTCGGCAGAACAAGGTGCCAACACAGGCAACAGCCCCGTACAAAAGAGCAGCCTGAAGCACCGGGACAAACAGACTGAGCTAGTGACAGAGGTCCACTGAGCGAGCTCAGCAGACCAACACAATCAACATTCGGCATTGACAAATGCTTGTTATCACTTGGACTGTGGAAACCCAGTGATGGTATCCCCCCCACCCCATGTATTCCACAGTCTCCCAGTGTCTGCTTTCCCCTGGAGTTGATTATAATAGTTGGGGGGGTGTGGGGAGAGTAGCCCCCCTGGATTAAATATTAGTTAATTTTGTGACTGTTGTAATGTCCAAAGTGCTGTTGCTGATATGGGGTTTGCTGTTTTGGGTGAGTAGTGAATTTCGGATTCAGCAAAATGTGCTTGCTGTTACACATGCCACCATTCCATTTTCACTATTATGACATGGAACCTGTTACCTGTACCTTTTAAAACAAATACATAGATGGACAGAATATCAAGTATTTATTTTATCTAAAAATGTAGAAAATACACAAAATAACATATAGGGATAGTCATCATACAGCAGAAAAA
Source organism: Neoceratodus forsteri (assembly GCA_016271365.2). Lineage (NCBI taxonomy): Eukaryota > Metazoa > Chordata > Ceratodontiformes > Ceratodontidae > Neoceratodus > Neoceratodus forsteri. Next base: position 249,537,613 of record CM057453.1, read on the forward strand.
AAAATCTAAAGGAATTACTCAATAGACCTACCTGACATAAACATAAAAACATACTACACTAAATTGACTTAGTTTTTCCAGAAATCCCACAGCACAGGAGCCCCCTCTTTCTCTGCAATATCACTCAGCAATGGGAAAGGCCTGGCTTAAAGGAGTAATGCTACACAAAACATGTAAAAAGAAGTGTTTTTTTCCTCCTGACTGTATCTGGCATGCCCTTTCCTGCTTCTCTGTGAAGTTTTTTTTCCAGATTGTGTCTGTCAGGTTTATTGTCTCGGGGGTTCACCATCAAGGCTTCATTTATAGCTCTTGTCTTCAGGCTCTTGTCCCACTATCCCTCTGGTAATGATGATGTGCAGGTGACCATCTGAAACTGTCTTTGTTGTCATACAGCTCCTATTTCAGTGTCCTGCATACTGCTCTCCTGATAAGTGCCTTTTTTCTCCATGAGAAAAATATAAGAAAACACTGTGTACAAATAAATGTTTGTCTCCATTACACTTCTATGGTATCATTTGGCAAGCAGTGTGTGTTTCTGCATGTTTATTTTTGTTAAATGTAATTCGGTACCCTAGGGCTTTTATTGTCTTTATTCCCTGACAACCATCTGTAAATGTGCTTTTTTTGTAACTGGGACTTTGACCCCAATGTGCAGATCACAGAAGATCACTTTGGTCTCCACTTTGCAGCATAGTATCAGACCTTCCGATGTGAAATTGCAGAGTGGAGATCGAAGTATTATTTTTTTTTCATTGGTTACAGATTATGCCTAGTTTTGTGGATACCATATCAGAACATTAACTCTGTTTTTGCAAGAGCTGTTAATTTGCTCTCTGCTGAAAAAATTCACATAGAATAACCTTGACTTTCCCTTCTTTTCATTAGTCAGTGGTCTAATGTGTGCGTAATTCTTTGTAAAACTTATTCTTCTTAGTTCTTTGCATGCCAAATTAGTTACAAGAGTCCCAGTTCAGGAAATTCCCTCTTCTCAGTCTCTACTCTATGACCACACCACCCCCTCTTGTGCCTACTCTTGGGTTATAGCCCTTCACCACTTCTCCATTTACCCTTTTCCCCTTTTTCTCCTCCTCCTTGCCCTTCCCCTCACCAATGCTCCTCCCTCTCCCCTTTCTTCCCCACCTCTTCTGCACTTTCCCTAAATCCTTCATTTTGTGCTCCTTCCTACAGCTCCACACCCCTGGTGCCCTCACTGTTGAAATGTACTTTTGCTTGAACCGATGGGACAGATTGACTGCCCTGTCCTAGTTACGTTTTTTCCTGTAATTTTACCTGTCTGATGAACTCTGTTTTGTACTGTTTAATTTATATCTCTGTAAGATGTTTTATGTGTAAGTTATCGCTCCATTTTGTTCTTACACCCATCTTCCCCCTTCCCCCGAGGATGCATCCAGAAACGAGTGATTTTTCAGCTCAGTATGTCTTTCCTGGTTAAAAATTTTGAAACAAATAAATAAATTAATTATTAAATAAATAAATACATAGTTGCCTCAGACCCATTGCTTGTGTGGTCCACAGGGTCATATACATTTCAGTCTCCATTTCTTTTTTTCAGAATTCTGTAATCAATTCTATGATTTTCTTTCTCTATTACTTTGGAGTTCTGCCTGGCCCTTCAGCTGGAGACCCTCACAGTCCCCATGCCCTCTCCACTCCAATTAGCCCGATCATCATCCCCTTGCCCCATTTAAATAGAAATACGATTTTTTACATTTCTTCTGGTCTTCATGGCATCCCAATATGGTTCTCAGCTGTTTTTATGCTAAATATGTATAGAACTGATGTGGTTCTTGGCTGTTTTTATGTGAACTCCTACTGGTTGTGCAGTGTGTGGAGCTGATCTCATGCGCTTTGTATCATGTTTGCAACACTAACAATTATTGCTGGGGAAAACAATATTTGCCTGTGCAAATTGTTTATGAATGGATCCAGTCTGGATTTATAACTTGGAGTTGCATTGAAAATGTTCTTCCTTGCCATGACCTTCTACACATATTATAATCACAAGTAATGCTCTTTGGGAAGGAAGTCCTTCATTTTATAGCATGCTCTTCCACGTTTCTTCTTTTTGGATTTACCAAAAATATTAGTCAACTTCATATGTGAATAACATTGGCAAATTTCTCAAAGTAATGCACGGCACTGTGAGTGACTATTCGGCATGCCCTCCCACCCATCCTGGTACATCTCGAGGTGCCTCCATGCCTTCTCCGCTCACCAAATAGCTGAATTAAAAACTTAATAAAAATTATACTCCTGCTGTCATTACTGCAGCTGATTTTGTTTTTGGGGGTGGGGCTTATTTACTTTCTAGTACTAGTAGTAATGACTGATTAATCCTGTGTAGCAATGTTTGTGTGTGATTGGGGGGAGGGAGCGTGGTCTTTTGTCTCCATCAACCTATTCAATGATAAACAGCAAAACAGAATTACCAACAATAGTTTGTAATCTGTTTCTGCATAAAGATTTGCCCGTGTAAATGTAAATGCAGAACATAGGAATCAATTTCGCTGTCAAACTTTCTTTATTAGGCACTTTACCAACATTTGTTGTCTGTACAAGCATTACAACTGCCAATTGTTGCCTTGCTCATTTCAAGTTAGACAGTTGTGCCACCATAACTGACTACTACAATAAACAGATCTGTACATTTTCCCTAGTTTACTGCTGTTTGTGACAGCTTTTGATGTCAAACAAGGAGTATGATCACTACTATATGTTCGTGAAAGCCTTGCAAATGTCGTGCAAGTTATGCATGCACTAGCTGCTCTTCTATTCTCATGTCCTGACCCTTACTGATATTGTACATGACTTTTATCAACTGTTTTGGCTTGTGTTTTCCTACTGCTTACAGACCCGGTCTCAATTACTGGTTTGTGGATTGATTATAAAGAATACTTGACCTGGGTGCAGTACTGATAGAACTATAGTTTGTGCTCTGTGCAATTCATTGAGAATATTGGATGGGCAACTATGCACAACCAGTGTGTTCTGCCACAGAGGGGTTTTGATTCCCCTCTGACCCTGAAAGCAAAGTCCGAGAGGTCTGTGGGAATTAGAACCATGAGGTGGCAGAACACACTGGTTATGCATAAAGTTGCTCATCCTGCATTTTTTATAGTGTATAGTATAATGTGAAATGTTTGCAGTAATTTTTTTCTTTGTCTTGATGAAACTGACTTGTGCAGTCTCTAAAGGTTCTAGAATGCTATTCTACCACAAAAGGGTACAATCACATTCCATGACCTTTGAACCGTGGTACAATGACATTTTGAAAATGAAGGGTTTCTATGTAGAACAATGCTCTACTATACATTATACTCAAATATATGGTTCCAATTTCATAGATATGGTAACACACAAATCTCAGTGCATAAACTGAAATCTTGCTGGTGTTGCTAGGTAAACCAGAGAGGTCATAGATAGAATAAAGGGTTTAGGCACGGTTGTGGCAATGTCATCTTCACAGGCAGAAATGGCAATGAGAAACTAAACAGACTGAAACTGCAGCCAAACATGATGATTGGCAGTGGAGGGGGTGGGCTCTAAAAACAGACTAAAGAGGCAGGTAAGAGCTGCATTTCACTATGAAGGAGTATGGAAGTTGTAGGGTATTTTTTTGCAATCTGGGAAAGATTGGGGGGGCACTAAGCTTGACATTTGGGTGTACTACTCCTTTAAGGAGGACACAGTTTTCTTTTCAGAGAGCATGAGTTGATTTTGAGCTTAGTGCCCCATATTGAACCTGGACATTCCTAACATTCTCCAGTGTGTTTCACACCGTTCCTCTTTGTTATCACCCTGTTTTATGAGGTAGATAGTTTGGTTCAAAATTAATGGCTTTCCATCATGCAGTGAAACATTCTTTAATTTCACAGAGGATTGCTAGTCCCATTCAATTTTTAAACATGAAACTGCTGCAATGGTTGTAACCTATTTAATCTCTCTCCCTTCTGGGTCTCACTGTCTCCTTGCCTGTTGTAAATGTGAGACAGATTAGTTACCTCACTCTTCACACTTCTTAAGTTAATTTACAATGTGCTTCCTGTGATCTTCCCCATTGACAAAGGCCCATGTTATCTTTCAGACTGAAACAGCCTCAGGCGCCATTAATGAATCTTTAAAAAATTTAAGATTTAAACACAATGCAGTTTATATTTCATATCATTTATGTAATTCTTTCTTCATCATTGAGAACTTTATAGATTGTGGAAGCACTCCTGATCAATTGGAGTGCTTCTTGCCTCTGTGTGTGAGACACTCTCATTCTATGAAGAGTGTATCACTAGAGATGCAGCGAATTTAAATTCTGCCGGAGAAGTGCCCGCAAGGTGGGCACTTCACGTTGTCACTTCACTACGTGGAGTGACCCATATGAAAGCTCACTTCACCTTGTGATTATTACTCTGTGTTGTCATTCCACCTTAGCGTGAATTAAGGTGAACTGAGAACAATACTGGCAGCCCCCCCCACACACACACACAGTCACCAGAATTAATGTGCATCCCCAAAGTGTTACTGTCTTGTGTCCAGAAAACTCAAATGAAATGAGAGCACAACAAGAAATGCAAAGTCTTCCAGAATTAATGGCACACTCAGTCATGCACGCAGTGGTCACACACAGTCACCAGAATTAATGTGCATTCCCAAAATGCTACTATCTTGTGTCCATAAAATTCCCCAGTGCTGACAACATGCTACTGTCTTATGTCCAGAAAATTCCCCAGTGCTGATGAAGTGAAATGAGAGTGTAACAAGAAATGCAAAGTCTCCCAAAATTAATGGCACACTCATTAATGTGCACAGTGGTCATACACAGTCACCAGAATTCATTTGCATACCCAAAATGTTACTGTCTTGTGTCCAGAAAATTCCCCAGTGCTGATGAAGTGAAATGGGAGCAAAACAAGAAATGCAAAGTCTCCCAGATTTAATGGTGCACTGCAAATGCACACACAGATTAAGATTGCACTGTGCACTCAAGAGACGCATACGAAGAGGCACAACAACACCTAACAAGTGCTCACAAGTCACAAATCCAAATCTGGAAAGGAATACCTTTTGCCAGTTGGGGGATTAGTGCATGGCAGTAACAAACCACTACCAGTAAAGATACCACAAAGCAGTACAAAAAATTCATGCAGGTGCTGTGGATAGCAGATTCATACTGCTGCAATTACTCTGTGGCACTATAAAAGGTATCTTATTTAATGGCATACATCGCACACACACTCACACTCACACACACACACACACACACACACACGCACACACACTACAAGTAATGTGTAGCAAATTGAAAAACTTTAGTAATATGAGCAAATGTTTTAAACAAACAAATTATACACTGCTGCACCACAACAATCAGCAAAAAAAGTCAAGAATTACTGAAAATATTACTGTATGTACATTAATACAGTTGTACAAGAAAAATATAACCAAAACAGAAAGATTGCTTTTTCTCCTAGTTAATCTACCTACACCACAAATATGCCCCTCCCCCAAAGCACACATCACAGTACACAGACTGACTGTTCTAAATTAGCATTCAAAATCCACACATAAACAATAAACACTCAACGATATGAGCACAGAAGGGCTTCCTACAATCTATGTAGTAAATTCTGAGCAACAAAAATTGGTCAAAAAGGCATTTTTAACAGCGTTTAGAAGTTTTGAATCTCAGAGCTCTGATAGCAAACTGTCTCCAGCTACCACTACACACACGCTAACCAGGCCAGAACTGAGGCTGTGCAGAACAATCAAAAGCCCATGTGACATGCAATCCCATGAATCACTGCAGAATTTCATTTGGAGTTCAATTACAAGGCGAAGTGAGGTGAAGTACATTGATTTCAATGTACTTCACCATACAATTGGTGGAAAAGTGGTTTGGGGAAGGCAGAATAACGCAAAGTCATTGGTTTCAATGGACTTCGCATTCCTCATTATGATATGAAGTACTCCGATTCACATTGCAGAGTACTCCATGGATTCTGTGTTACTCTGCAAATCACTTTGCCGAGCAAATTGGGGCCACTTCGCCCACCACTGCTTACAATACTGTAACTCGCATGCTGTACAGGAAGAAACATGAATGCCTATTACTGTACTTCCCAAATGAGCTGAGCCTGTATCATAAAACTCCCCAATTTAGGGACGTGGCTTAGCCTTGGACTGGAATGGCAGCTGGAGTGCTTAGCTCCCTGACTGCAGGACAGCATCTTTCACCATCCATTCTCTGGGGACAGTTTTTCTTCCTTGTTTCATAAAACTTAGAAGAGGAACCTACCTGCTACATTTTTGAGTCCTCATTTTCTTCAAGAAAGGGAAGTCTTTGCCCGGACAAGGATCCCACCTCCTCCTTTTGTGGCCTGCAAGATGGCCTCCTCTCCCCCAGCTGCTACAGAATCTGCAAAAATGGAACAAATGTTTAGTAAGCTGCTGGCTCAGATGGAGCAAATGACTATTGCTATGAATAACAACACCCAAATGCTGCATGCCATTGAAACTTGTCACTTCCATACTGAGCGGCATCTTAAAACCCACTATACTGCTATCCAAGACCTCAATGCTACTGCTAAGGAACAAGCTTGCCTAATTCACATGCTACAAGACAAAGCAGATGATTTGAAGAATCGCAGCCTCAGTAACAGTTTGCATTTTATTGGCTTCCCAGAGGGAGCTGAACAGCGAGACACTGGCTTTTCTTCAAGATGTGCTTCCTAAGATTTTGGGCCTACCATCCACCCCTATCCTGCAAATTGAGCTGGCCCATCCTTCCATTGCTCCCCAGCCTCCACCAGGGGGGTGCCCACACCCTATCTTGGCCTAGTTCCTTGATTTCTGGCAGAAAGAGCTGGTCACCACTGCAGCAATAGAAAAGGGCTCACTCTCCTGGAATGGGAGCAATATTCAAATATTTCACGATTACTCGAGGGACTTATGAGAGAAGCGAAGAGCCTACTCTGACTGTCGGAAGATCCTACATGCTCACCACATTCAATTCTCCCTGCGCTACCCCGCGACTATGCAGTACTCATAAATGGAACTCAATTCTTTTCACATCCCCGGAGAGCCTCATGGACTATCTTAGAAGGGAATTTCCCACAGACTTTCAAGAACCCAGGGCTCTTTCATCCCTCCAATGGCTCCCCGACATGATGCAACGTATGAAGGAACTCTCCAGCTCAACCCCACAGGCCTCGGGGCTGCCTGTTCACCACTTTGAAGCCTCCCTTCCTCCCTGCAATAGGAAGCACCACACATCTCACAAGCATGAAAAGCACCTGCATCCTCTCAGCAGACAGAGTGAGGGGCTCCATTCAGAACAACCCACCGATTGCCAGGCGCACTTTCATTCCCTGAATGAGTTTACCTCCCTGCTTACCGTACCAGAGGAGATCTCAAAGGAAGGGAAGCTGTTACCCCCCCACCCAGGGCCAAGTGAGAGGCAATCCTGGGCCACAGTGGTGGCAGAAGAAGATCCCTGGGGAAACAAGGTGGTTCAGCTCTCAGCTCCTCCAGACATCAGTCCCAAGATGGGGAAGCTCCGAAGTGTGCAGCTGCCTTGCAGGCGTTAGACTCGTCAACATGATGTGCCAGATAAGTGGTGATTTCTTGCTTTATATTTCTCTTAGCGGGGTAACTATGGGTCAGGGACCCAATGCAGTCCATGACTCTCTCACGTAGCTGTACTCATTGACCTAGGCCTGTGATGGACCTTGCTTAATGTGACACTAATCAGTGATCTCTTGGCCTCTTCTTTTTGTGTGGTATGAAGCTGTGACCCAGCCAAACCTCCAGGGGCTTGCAATCTCCGGTGCCCCAAATGCATCCGGAGGACCAGTTGATCCAACCTCAATGCATAGCCTTATGGAGTCTGTACTGGTTTGGTCTCAGGTGACCCTTGCCTAGATCATAATGCCTCAGTGTGGTGCCCTGACTTATGGGGATTGATAAGAGTGCCTTTTATATTGGACTTTGAAGCCTTGTTGTTTATTTCTCTGACTTATCACAAATGTTGGCATATATGTGGGTTCTATAAGTGCAATAATCTTTTTTTTTCCTTCCTCACAAGTGTCCAGTTCTACTCCCACCCCAGTGCTGCAAGGGCTTGCTGGACGATATTCCCCACCTCCTCCTCATCTTCCTGCTCATGATCTCCTCACTGGCGGTGGATGGTATCAGCATTTCATTAGCTCCTTCAGGCCTAAAGCCCTCCCCTGGCAGCTGGTGTTTTAGGACTCTGACATGGGTAATGCTGTCCCCTGAAGCCTCTCCTAGCTGGCTTTGTACCCTCTCATCAGGGTCTATCATTCTCCTTTTACTATAGGTTGGGACATGTCATCTCCTGTGCTGAATAGAGGTTTTTGTCTTTCCGCGAGCAGTCTCTCTATGAACAGACTTTCAGAGGGACAATTCTTCCTCTGTTATTAGATATGTCTCCCTCCTCAACTCGCAGTGGCTTTCTTCCACAGGGGGATGAGGCAAGGCAGGCTGCCGCAGTGATAATTTTGCAATGTTCTCTAAGATTTGGTTCATCTGTACTCTTCTCTCACTTACCCTGTGAGAGGGACTTAGCTGGCCTTTGGAGCCTGCCTGCTGGTCTCGCTACATCCCTCTCCTTAAAGTTTGTTTATTAGGTAATGGTGTTATTGTAAATAGTTCATGTTTGATTTGGGCCATTTGTTTGATTAAGGTTAGCTTTCTATCTGTAAACTGGGTACTGTTTTGGTGCCACACCTCTACAGAATATGTATGGTGTATATTGTACTTCCTGCAGGGATCTCATGGGACTCTCTTGGGGAAAAGGGCAGCTGCTCCCTCAGCCTTGGCCCAGTTTGCTGCCTTCATACTGCCTGGCATCTTAATTACCCTTAGAGATTATAGGTGACCTCCATGCCTACACCAGGAATGTGCAGGGCCAAAACACCCCTGATAAAGTGTAAACAGGTGTTATCCCATCTGAAAAGGCTGAGGGCTACGCTAGATCTTCTGCAAGAAACTAAGCTAACTGCACAAGACCATGCTCAGTTGTCAAGGGATTGGTGGAACAAGTGTTTTCTTCTTCTTATCCCTCCAGGAGAAGAGGGGTGGCTATACTCCTCCACAAGTCCCTTACCTGGTCTTCTACCTAAGTCCGAACAGACCCCCAAGGTAGATGGGTCCTAGCCCTGATGAACACCTCTGATCGCCCTCTGATCTTAGGATCTATTTATGCCCCAAATGAGGATGTCCCCACTTTCTTCCATGAGGTAGCCCAGGAACTAAGTTTGCTTGCTCCTGCCACCATGCCGATTATCCTGGGTGGGGGGGACTTTAACCTTGCCTTAGACCCCTTGTTTGACCACAGTGCTTCTTCTACTGCATAACATCCCAGAGCTTGGCTAGTCCTAAAACAATTAATAACTGAAATGGGGTTGACAGACATGTGGAGAACTCTGCACCCCAGGGAGCAGGACTATTCCTTCATGTCTCTGGTGTATGGGTCTCAGAGTTGCCTGGATTTCTGGCTGGTCTCTGTGGAGATCTGTCAAAATGCAGTCGACTCAGAGCTCATGCCCAAGGTCATTTCTGACCATGCCCCTGTTCATTTGCATGTTTTGTGTGGCCCGCCCTCTCCAAAATCAATGTCTTGGAAGCTTAACCCTCTCCTTTTTAAAGACCCTGACTTTGTGCAATGTGTATCTTCTGAGATAATTGTTTTTCTGGCAGAAAATCCCCCCCCAGGTACCATGTGTGGAGGCATTGAAAGCCACCCTGCAAGGGGCCATAATGGGATATGCGTCCAGGCAGTGGAAGCAGTGGGAGCATCACCTGATGTCCTTAGAGACACAGCTTAAGACCCTAGAGTCCCAAGCCAAACAAACCCGTAGCTTGCAGCCTAACTCCACATTAAGTAACATAATGCTCAAGATCCATACAGAGATTAACAAGCTGCTATCTCACAAAGCAGAACTTGCCATCCTAAGGCCCCATCATCAATACTGGGAGGGAGGGGAAAAAGTTGGCAAACTGCTGGTCTACTGTCTGCATAAGCAGCAAGCACAACATAGGCCAATATCGCTTATATATATGGACAGTAAGAGCTTTGCCAAAATCCTGGCCCCCAGATTAAACTCACTGCTCCCCTCTCTTATTCACCCTTCACAAGTGGGCTTTGTCCCCGGTCATTTTAGCTGAGATCACATCTGATCCCTGATTAACATTATTCACCATGCCCAGACTCTCCCTACCCCGGCTGCGGCAGTAGCCATTGACTTTGAAAAGGCATTTGATTCCCTGGAGTGGGATTACTTGGGGCAAGTGCTACAACACTTCAGGTTTGGGTCCAGATTTCGAGGGTGGATACAAGCACTGTACCAACAGCCTATGGCCAGTGTCCGGACTAACACAGTGACCTCCTCCCACTTTTAGCTGGATAGAGGCACCCGGCAAGGCTGCCCTCTGTCTTCTCTCCTTTTCATTCTGGTGGTGGAACCTCTAGCGGACGCTATCAGGCAACACCCTGACATCCATGAAATCACTATAGGGAGACACCCATACTCCACTTTCATGTACACGGATGACCTACTGGTCCCGGTGGAATACAGGACTGCCTCCATCCCGAAACTACTGTCCCTCCTAATGGACATAGCAGACATGTCCAGCCTACAGGTGAATAAATCCAAAATGGAAGTGCTCCCTCTCAACTCTAGGGACACCAAGAATATGGTGACCCTTTTAGGACTCATGTGGGCCTCAGAATCACTAGTCTGTCTCAGTATTCATATCTCCTCCGACCTGTCCAAACTCTGGGATCTTAATATGCAGCCATTGTTTGCTGACCTTAGAACAGAGCTGGGCAGGTGGCGAATGCTTCATCTCACCCTAGCAGGCAAGATATCCACTTTGAAAATTATCTCGGCTCACAAACTTTTATACCCCCTTTCCCACATTCCACTGGCCCCTCCCACCAAGTGGCTCCACACCATTGATAAGACCATAGAAAACTTCCTTTGGGAAAACAAAAAACCCTGGTACAGTAGGAACAAGCTGAGACCCCACTCGAATGACGGAGGGTGGGGCCTACCATGGCTGGAAGGGGGTGTGTGGGCCTTTTACCTTGCTTAATCTCTGAAGTGATTCTCCAGTTTAACTGCTGAATCATCACAGTGGCTGCTCATGGAGAAATCTGTGGCTCAGGTGCATAATCTTTCTCTTTTAATATACAATCCCTTGCCCAGTTTCCTGCAGAGCCATCCTATGATTGCCCCAGCAGTCCAGTTGTGGAACAAAGTTCACGGCAGGATTAAGGCCAACCCCAGACTCCTACCTCATACTCCCATATTTGGCAACAAGCTCATTTTGGTAGACAGCAAGCCCCTTTTCTGGCCACAATGGGAGCATAAGGGCATCCACTTATTGGCTGACATCATGGATGAATCAGGGCTTCGGGTCTATTCATTTCAGGAACTTGTCAACACCAAAGAGCTTGACAAGTAAGACTTCTGGAGATACCTGCAACTGTGCAGTTCTTTATCTGAATATCTTAAAATACCCCCCCCCCAAGTTTACCCAGACTGCAGAAGCTAGCTAGCTAGCTGGCTTCAGATCTCCAAGGGCCTTGTCAGCAGGGTGTACCTAGACATACAAGAGAGTATTCCCTCACAGTCTAGTGAATCTAAGCAGAAGTGGGAGAAAGCTCTGAACCTAAAGATAGATGAGGTCCACTGGTCTTTGTGCTGGAAATTGGCACATTCAAGCTATCCAGATATAAGAAGCAAACTTATTCAGAACAAAATATTGCATTATTGGTATAGAACACCAGAAGTGCAGTGCAAAGCTAAGCTCCTGAACAGCAATCTCTGCTGGAGGTACAATGACCAAGCCAGGGACCTGTATCATATTCTCTGGAAATGCCCCCAGCTGGTCACTTTCTGGCAGCAGGTTGTTTGCCTGGCATCCCAAATATCAGGCTACATGATTCAATTAGACCCACAGACCTGGATTTTGGGCCTTCTCCCTCTAGGAACCTGACTGGAAGCCCAGCAATTTTGCTGGCTAGCACTTCACAGTATCTCTGTTAAGGGCCATATCATATGTCGCTGGAGATCTACTTAAGTTCTTTCTATCTCAGAGCTCTATCACGCACTTATGATGCTGGCAACGCTCGACCATATGTCTCACATGATAACCAACAAGCTTGCCATACATTCTGCTTGCTGGACCTCTTTTCTTACTTACCTCAAGCCACAGACAGTGATTGGGTGAGGTTTTGCATGGTCACTTTTTGTCTCTCTCTTAATTGTTCCTGAAGCAGCATCCTTGAAGTAGGCTAGAGCATCCAGGCAATTTTGTTAATGCTACGGTGTCTATGTAGTACATCACACATGCTAAATTCCCAGTTCTGTTCTTGTTTGTATTTCTTTAACTGTATCACTATATGGCAGAGAAAGTACCCCCCACCCGCACCCCTTTGTCTTGGGCTGAGGCCAGGTCTTGAAGGAATCCTGATTTCTAATGCCCCCCACATAAGCCAAGTTTGTCTCTTTTCAGCTTTACAGCATCGTACTTCTTTACTGAGTACTGGTTTTAGTTTCAGAATGCTCCTTCTTTACTATCATCTATGCAGCATGAATTGCCTGTCTTTGTATGTATGTTAATGTGGAAAATTTCAATAAAAAGTATTAACTGAAAAAAAAAAACTCCCCAATTTAAAAACTCTTATTAATGAGTACAGTGGTGGTGACTGGGTGAAGCTTGGAGAGATACTACAAAACAGGCTTACAATACATGCAAGTAACTAGTAAAATTAATTTTGTGATTTGTGACATGATCGTGAATCGTGATTTGTGACTGCATTTGTGACCGTGATAATGAAGAACGTGATTCGGTGTGAGATACAGTAACCATTATGAAATGGTATGGGAATGCGAATGCCTATGGCTGTATTTCCCCAATGAGCTGTAGCACAAAACTCCCCAATTTAAAAACTCTTATTAATGAGTACAATGGTGGGGTAGTGAAGCCTGGAGAAATACTACGAAACAGAATTACAATACATCCAAGTAACTAGTAAAAAAATGTATTTTGTGATTCATGCCGTGATCATGAATCATGACTGCATTTGTGACCATGATGATGAAGAATGTGATTTGTATCATGAGTGACTCGTGATGATGGTCCTGACTTAAAAACGCATATTAATGAGTACAATGTTCATGCAGAGATATGCACCACTGACTTAAGTTACAGATGGAGATTGGGTCCTAAAGAGATGCAAATGCACAGACAGATTAAGATTGTGCTGCACACTGAAGAGATGCAGACCCAAAGGTACAACACCTAACCAGTGCTCACCATCAGAAATTCAAATATGGAAAATAAAAACCTTTGCTGGTTGGGGCGGGCCATGGCGGGGGGGCAATGTACTGCAGTAACAGTCACTCTAGTAATAGTACCAGTAAAGATACCACAAAGAAGTACAAAAATCATGCATCTGCAGTGAACAACAGGTTCACATTGCTGCATTTACTATGTGGCACTATAAAAGGTGTCTGATTTGATGACGTGTCACACACACGCTAAGTAACCACACACTAAGTAATGCATGGCAATTTGAAAACTTCAGTAATATAACCATGTATTTTAAACAAACTAAAATTATGCACTGCTTCCCCACAACAATGAGCAGAAAAATGTCAAGAATTATTGAAAATATTACTGTGTACATTAACACAGTTATACAAGAAAAATATCATCAAAACAGAAAGAACTGTCTTTTTCTCAAAGTTAATCTACCTACACCACAGATACGCTCCTCCCCCATAGTACACAGACTGAATGTTGTACATTAACATTCAAAAATCCACACACAAACAATAAACGCGTGATGATATGCACAGAGAAGGGTTTCCTACAATCGATGAACTAAAGTTTGAGCAAAAATATTACTCAAAGATGTTTTTTTTAGCAGCTTTTAGAAGGTTTGAATTGCAGAGAGCTCTCACAGCAGACTGTCTCCTACAGCTTCCTACACACACTACCCTGAACTGAGGCTGAGCAGAACAATCTAGAGCCCATGTGACCTGAAATCCCATGAATCACTGCAAAATTTGCCTTTGTAGCTTAAAACAAGGTGAAGTGAGGTGAAGTACATCATTTTCAATGTACTTTGCCTTAAAATTTGTGGAGTAGTGCTTAAGGAAGGTGGAGTAACTCAAAGTCATTGCTGTCAATGGACTTCACATTGCCCTTAATGACATAAAGTACTCCGCTCCACATTGTGGATTCCTTCGCGAATTCGTCTTGACTTTGTGAATCGCTTCACAGAGTGAATTGAGGCCACTTCACCCACCACTATGTATCACGTGCAGCTGCTCTAGAAATGGCACTTTCAAAACATAAAACAAAGTGGTCATATTAAATGCATGCTGAAAATAGAAAATAGAGTTAAAAATCTACGTTGCTATCTTAGGTCTTCTTCAGAAAATAACTAAAAGAGAAAAAAACACAAAGTTAGTGTAGAGGGGAGGTAAAATGAGGGATATATATGTGTGTTGGGAAAGAAAAAGGAGGCTCAGGGGGAAGAAGTGACAAATGGCAAGATTAAGACAGAATCTGTGAAAGAAAAAGGGGATGATGGGAAAGATAAAGCATAATAGGAGTGAAAGAACTAGAGAAGTCCCAAGGTAGGGACTAATAAATAGGGCCTAGTAAGAAGACCGAAAGGTGACAAATGTGTGGGAAGGAGATAGAGATGGAAACTTATGGCAAAAATGAAAAAGAAATTAAATGCGTACAGATATAAACAGACTTTAAGGAAAATAAGGGGTGGCTGAAAGATGTTAGTGGAAAATAAGTCTATCATTTAAACTGGAGGGCTGCTGGGAGCTAAGGAAGATAATCCGCTTGGCTTCCATGTTTTTTCTATGGTCAGAATCCCAGAAGCTCTGCTGAAGGACATAAACAGAAAGGTCATTGACACTGGTCCCTGGAGATAAAGTGAGATACAATGGGTTTAGCAGTGTCACCATTCCTGACTGCTCTGTAATGTTCCCTGAAATGGTCAGCAAGACACCTACCAGTGTCTCTGATGTAAATAGCTGTACACTTCCTGCAAAGAATACAATATACAACATTAGTGGGGGGCATGAGAACTCCTTGGTGATGTGAAAAACACATGCAGGCCCCCGAATTTCAGTCACACTGGAAAGGTGGCCGTCGGTAGCAGGCAATAGGTGGTTCTGTAAAGGAAGCACCAATGTTAGGGTCAGTTTGCAAAATTGGAAAGTTACTGGTGATGATCCTGTTAAGAAGAGGTGTGCTCTGATGGAAAGGAAGCACTAGTAGAATTCATCTTTGTTCTTGCGTGACAGTATCCTTCCTGCGGGGGTCAAGGTTATGGGACATGTTTCTAACACGGGAGAGTACTCTGTTCACTGTGCTTTTAGGATATTCCCTGTTGATATAAAAACTGTACATTATTTGGGTCTGCTCAGCAAAATCATCCTCTTCACTGCATAACCAGTGAAGTCTAAGAAACTGTGAATAAGGCAGGCCATTCTTGACATGTTTAGGATGGAAGGAGTTGTGGAGGAGGAAACTGTGAGAGTCAGTGGGTTTGTAATAAACAGATGCCTTTAGACCAGTGTTCTGTACTGACAGCTGGATATCCAGAAAAGGCAGTGTAGAGGAGAATTCTTCAACAGTGTATTGAAGGGAAGGATGGACTGTAGTAAACTTGTCAAGGAAGACTTGAAGGGTCAACTTGGAGCAGGAGGTGGCTTCCACACAGTCATCTATGTAGCATTTGTAGAGTTCAGGCACAGACCCTGTGAATGAGAGAAAAAAATGTTCCTCCATCCAACCCACAAACGGATTAGCAAAGCTTGGACCCATCTTGGCACCCATGGCAACTCCACTGACCTGCTGAAAAAAACTGTTTTTAAAAGAAAAAGCATTGAGTGTAAGAACAAGTTCTGCCAGATGAGTTAGTGTGTGTGTGGGTGGCTGCTGGACTTCTCACTTATTTAAGAAATGTTTCAAAGTTGTCAGACTGTCATCATGGGGGATCATTGTGTAAAGAGATTTGATGTCCATTGTGAAGATGAGCTGATGAGAGTCACTGAATCTGAACCTGTCAAATAACTGGAAAGCATGGTTAGTGTCTTTAACATAGGAGGGCAGGGACACAACGAAGGGTCTCATGAGGCTGTCCAAAAATGCAGAGATGTGGAATGCGGGGTAGGAGCAGGCAGACAAAATAGGACAAACACGGTTACCTGTTATGTGAATTTTGGGAAGGAGATAAAACCTGGATGTTTGAGGATGCTGAACTATGAGTCTCTTAGGAGAAGCAAAGAGCTCTTTGTTTTCAATAGCAGAGGAGATGGTGGTGGTGACATCAGTCTGATAGTCAGCAGTGGGGTCCTGTGGAAAAGAAGAATAAAATCCGGAGTTGGAAAGTTGCTGAGTAGCTCCGGTGATGTATAGCTCCTTTTGCCAGACCACAACAGCACCTCCCTTATCAGCTGATTTGATAACAATGTCATTCCTTCATTGCAGAGATCTGAGAGCTGCAAGCTCACCAAGTGTTAGGTTAGAATGGTTGTGCCTGCAATGAAGATTGAAGTTAGTAGTGTTTTCCATGCATTGGTTAACAAAATAATCAACAGCAGCAAAACGTCCTGGAGGGGGTGTCCATACACTTCACTGGGGATTGATATCGTTGATTGTTCTGGTGATGCGTCATCATCTGTGGGAAGAGGAGTCTCATCAGAAAAATGATCTGTAATGCATACTCTATGATAGAAGCACTGCAGATCAACTTGAACCTGGGGTGTGCCAAGATATTGGGTGTGGGCACAAAAGAGAGACCTTTGCTAAGGAGTGATTGCTCATCTTGTGTCAGCTTAAGGTCTGGAGGAATACAACATACCAAATTGTTAGGTTGTGTCTGACTCAATGGCTCATGTTGGTTGCTGATCTGCTGGATGAGAGACTGGAATTTTGCAGATTTGGTGTCCTTAAGGAACTGAAAGAGAGTGGAGTTAAGGTTTTGGATGCAGTGCTTAATAAAAGGAAGGTTATGTTGAGCCGTTCACTGCAGGAAATCCTTTTGCCTTTGAATGGCTTTGTCTGCAGAGATCAGCTGTGTTGCAATGGAGATAATGGTGTTCATGATAAGTTTCCTAGTGAAAGTTTTCAAAAGTTTATTAATGGAGGAAACATGTATCTCAGATCTAAATGAACAAGGATGGAATTTCAAACAGAAACCTTTAGGAATAATACCCAGGTGGTGGCATTTGGAAAGAAACTGTAAGTGACTGCAGAGTTTAGTCTTAGAGCAAATGGCAGAAAATAACTCAAGAGAAGACTTAAAAATATGAGAAGGGAATGCAGACATAGAAGAAATGAAGGAGCATCATAGAGAATTTAGAAGAGATATCAGATTAGGCATAGTGGGTCACAGCAAATGTAGCATACAAAATGTAAAAAACAAAAACAAGGCACTGTGTCAGCATGTGGTCTAAAATCAAAACAAAATGGTTATATTAAATGCAAGCTGAAAATAGAAAATAGAGTTAAAAATCCACCTTTTGACCTTAGGTCTTCTTCAGGAAATATCTAAAAGAGAAAAAAAACACAAAGTTAGTGTAGAGGGGGTTAAAAGGAGGTATATATATATATATATATATATATATATAAAGAAAAAAGGGGAGGGTCAGGGAGAAGAAGTGATAAATGACAAGATTAAGAGAGAATCTGTGAAACAAAAAGGTGATGATGGGAAAGACAAAGCATAATAGGAGTGAAAGAGCTAGAGAAGTCCCCAGGTGAAGACTAATTAATAAGGCCTACTAAGAAGGCTGAAAGGTGACACATGTGTGGGAAGGAGACAGAGATGGAAACTTGTGGTGAAAATGAGAAAGAAATTAAATGTATACAGATATAAACAGACTTTAGGGAAAATAAGGGGTGGCTGAAAGATGTCAGTGGAAAAGTAAGTCTATCATTTAAACCAGAGGGCTGCTGGGAGCCAAGGTGGATGATCAGCTTGGTTTCCATGTTTTTTCTATGGCCAGAATCCCAGAAACCCTGCTGAAGGACACAAACAGAAAGATTATGGACACTGTGGTCCCTGGAGATAAAGTGGGATACGATAGGTTTAGCAGTGTCACCATTCCTGACTGCTCTATAATGTTCCCTGAAATGGTCAGCAAGGCGCCTACCAGTGTCTCCAATATAAATAGCTGTACACTTCCTGCAAATAATACAATATACCACATTAGTGGAGGTGTATGAGAAGAATTCCTTGGTGATGTGGAAAACACCTGTAGGCCCCTGAATTTCAGTCATACTCAAAATAAATTTTCAGGTGTACAATTGTAAGAGTGGTCTCCATGGCAGCATTAACGTAAAGTTGCATGACAAGATCACCATCCCCGAGACTTGCTGCTAGTCTACTCTTGATATATAAAGCCCCTGTTTATAACATATAGAATAACTAATCAGGAAGTGTGTGTCACAAGGTTTTTATGCAGATGTGTTGTGTGACATACCTAGTAAATAGGCTTGGCAGGATTCAACAGAAATCAATAACAGTCATCAAACATCGATTTGAGGACAAATCCTGAAACTGACAAAAAAATGATACATTAATTTTTATCTGCTTTTTATGCTGGCACGCTTGCGCAGCCAACATCTTGCGGTAGTGGAGATTTGGAGGTGTGGTCGCTGTTGGACAAGTGCAGGGCACACACCAGTAGGTGCATCCCTCATTCCCCAATCAGCCTGCATGCCGGTGCTACACCACCTGGGCGAGCACATCTAGGAAAGGTCTGCTGCAATGTGAGCAAAGCTCATCACACACAGCGAACCTTCCTACATGCTTGCCCAGCATCAAACATGGTGGCACAGTGGCCACTAAACTGCCAACTTCGGGGGTGCCTAATCCCCCAGTCAGCTTACCCTGCCCCTCTTGTTGTATGTGCTGATTGGGGGGCCCACTCCCCATCGCCTTAATGTGTCCCCCATCTCCTTTTTTGGTTGCTGAGGGGGTGCCCAATCCCCCTCGGCTCATGCGGCCCCTCCCGCTTTCATTGTTTGCCGATGGGGGTGCCCAATCTCTGTTGGCATCTGTACCCCGCTCCCTATTATGATAGGGTGCCCAGTTCCCCGTCGGCTACTGTACCCCCAAAAAAATGGTAAAAAAAGAAAACCGTCTGCATAGGGTTTTTTAACACCTGTAAACAGAAAAACGGTCCCTTGTAGTCTCCCTACCACCCACACCTAATCCACTGCGTAACTCTGCCTCCCCACACCCCTCACCCCATACTTACCTTTGGAGTCTGGCGTGATGATCTTCGGTGGACTGGAAACACGTCGGCACTCTTCAAAGCCGACTGCAAACTGAGGAAATGCCAGTAAGCTATATAATGGAATAAATAGGCTTTTTTCAACTTTTATGCATATCTCAGGCATTTTTTGGAATAGTTGCACCAAATGTTCAACATGGGATTTTTGGGACCCCTCCTCATGAATTCTGTCACTGTTATGACGTTAATCAGTCCCAAAAGGTGATTTCACAGTCACTGTATGAAATCACCTTTCAGGACCGATTAACACAAGGACAGTGGCAGTGTTCATGAAGTAGGATCTCAGAAAGCCTATGTTGCAAATCTGGTGGAAGAAATCAAAAAAATGGGTGTTTTACAAGCGTGCATTGTGCAGTTGTTACGCATGCTCATAACTTCAAGAATTCACAATATTTTCATGCCAGATTTTCAACATTGTCATTTTTCTACACCTCCTTGTGAACAGAACTGCTGTCATTTTTCACATCCTTGCTGAATTGTGTTTCCACACTTCTGGCCACAATAGCACAGTCGCTGTGGGAAATCAGTGTTTGGGGCAGATTACAAAAATGACAGTGACACTGTTCATGAGCAGAGGTCCTAAAATGCCTATGTTGAAAATTTGGTGACGTTACTCCATAAAATGACTGTGTTACGTGCGTGCGTTGCACAGTTTGCATGCACACTTGTAAGATGCATTCATAATATTTTCACTCTGGATTTTCAATATTGGCTTTTTTCCACACATCTTGATGAACAGTACAGCTGTCATTTTACATATCCTGCCCAAAATGTGTTTTCGCACGTCAGGTGCAGAATAGCGCAGTTGCTGTGCGAAATCAGTTCTTGGGACAGTTTGAGGAAATGACAGTCACACTGTAGATGAGCAGAGGTGCTAAAATGCCTATGTTGAAAATTTGGTGCCGAAAGTCTATAAAATGACTGTGTCACAAGCGTGTGTTGCGCATTTCTCATGTCCCCTTGTAACTTCGCAAATTTGCAATATTTACATGCCACATTTTCAACACTGCCATTTTTTTACACTTCCTTATGAACAGTACAGCTGTCATTTTTCACATCCTGCCCAAAATGTGTTTCTGCACTACACTACCAAAGCCAATGCCAGCACGACAATATTCAACATTGACAAATGCTTGATTTTTACATGCAACCTGCTACCCCAAACACGAGATCATATTTCAGTATCAAACAATATTATTTTAAGAGATCCATTGAGGTTTACTAACAATGCCTTTTCCACATACATCACATTCCCCATGTGATTTTATTATTGTGTATGCCGACACCCCAGCAGCATTTCGAGACTGAGGTACATTACAGTGGCAATTCGCTGTTGCTGTTTTAATGTACCCACATGAGCCCAGCACTGCTTTCTCCTGGTTTTGGCCCCCTCCCCGAATCAACTCTGACTCAAAGTTGATAATTTTAATTGAGGAGGGGTTCAGAGGGCAGAGACCCCATAAAAAACAAAGAGCTTGCACAACAGATTTATGCCAACTGCCGTTTGTGCTCAATATAAATCCCTAGCTGTAACATCAGGTCGAGAAATGGTTGTTGCTGAGGCATCGTACAGCCTTATTATTGCATTGCTATGTTTGTGTTTGTATTTATATTTAACATTACTATTTAGTGCTTTTTACTTCTGATTTAGCATAATAAAATGAAATCTGTGATTTCAGCTTAAGACCATAGCTATTCAAACAAACAGAACAGGCACACTCAGAGCACTCAAAGCTTTGTTTTTTATTTGAAGTGCCCGGGACATAAAGGCTGCACTTTTGCTGTCTGAAATAAACAACAACAGCTTGCCTTACACTTTGAAGCGAAAAGTGCAAAGAGTGCATCCACTGTGTACTATTATTACAATTGCTGTTGCTAATCCCATCTATTGCCATGAGTTTCTATTATTATTTACATTTGCCATTTAATGCTATGTTGTCATGTGCTTAAACCATTTACACAGCAACATAAATCAAAAGTTTTCCTAAAAAACTAAAAATTACATGTATCAGTGTCAGTTTGCAATGAGAAAAATCGTGACAAAGGCTTATAAATAAACATTGATATTTTTGGTCAAAAATATAAAAAATGAAAAATCAAATCCTGCCACGTCTATTAATAAACCATGAGAGTGAACCTTGAGTAGTTTGTTAGGGTATCCTACACAAAGGGTGTGAACAGAAACCTTGCTACTAAACCTCACTATAGTTTATTTTTTTATTACCAGTAAAAATTATGACAGAGTTGATGTTAAAGGTAAAAGTTGGAGTCATTTTTATGTAACATGAATTCATGCATTCACAAGGGGTCACAATTCATTTTAAAATGTTGCTTGATTGCTGGAGGGATAAAATTGAATATGTGAACAACTGTTTTTCAACCTTTGAAAAAGGATTTTTATCCAAAATGAGTCAGGTTGTGTGTGTTGCTTTCTGCAATAAAGTTTATACTTTTTTAAGAGATCCAGTGCCTTTCGTATATAGGGTGTGAGTGCCACAGTCAAAGATATGCAGTTTTGATTTAGTTCTGTTGAGCACCCCATTATTCCTAGTGCCTAATCTGTGTTTGCAAAAAGTTTGGAATGTTTTGAGAAGAGGCACAGGTTGCACTATTTTGCCAGAGTGGAAGCATATAAAACCCTTGAAAAGAGCATCTACTGGAGCTGAAGATAAGATGGAAAGGACATTGTTGAAAGCAACACCTAATTTGAACCCTATGGGTCAAATTCAAACAGAAAACCCACTAAGGTATGTGGAACAACTATTAGCAGTGGTGAGCACAGCCACTCCATTCCTAGTGAGTGAGAACTTTAATGAAAACACTACAAATGAAATGAACCCACTAAAAAAAGTGTTTAAGGATTTGGAGAGACTGACTCACCAAATGTGCAAGATATTTTGGAACATTTCTAACTTGGAAGCGTATATAAAGATTCAGTGCATACCAAGCGGGACTGAGCTTGGAGAAAAATCCAGCATATGAAAGAGAAAATGAGCCATTTATGAGAGAATGGCGAGAAATGTTAAGTGAAGCCTGTACCAAGCTCAGGTAGTTAATTATTAAATTCTGTAAAGAACGTGAATCACAACTTAAAGAAGAAATACAGAAATGAGAGAGAAGTTATAAAATTTTGAGAGCATGAGGATTTTGACTTTTTTAATAAAAACTTGTAAGAATCCATCATCAAACTTGATAAAGAACTCAAAAACAGTAAACAAATTAAATTTCAGTAGGATAGAGGGGATTATGAAACAGGAAGAGTATACAGTTGGAAAAAAGAACAACAAAAAAGTACTTTAAAACGCACAAGGCATGTCTCCTTTAATTTCTCTATAACAGGGAGACAACAGCCTTTTTTTCACCAGGACCCAATTGCAGCCGAACCTCCACCCCAGCCACACCCAAAGCCCTGACCGAGCCCCAGATTGATGAATCAGAGAGGAGTAATGGCAAATGTAGGCAGAAAAAGTTTCAAAGAGGGGAAAGATGAGCGAAGAAATAACAGACACAGCAGGAGACTATACAATGCCAGATGCCACTTCAGGGTCCGTTGGAGGTAAGACAAGTAACTTCTAAAACTTTGGAAGTTAACCATTCAAACTATGAATTAAGTGACTGTGAGGTGGCAATCCTAGAGAAAGGACTAAGGTTCGCACAGATAACAACAATTAACAAAGTACAGATTACTATAGATTTGCATCTCAGTTGTCGAAAATTTAGTTTAAAAGCTTTTTTTGCTAAAACACAGAGTGCCTCCCAGGGTTCGAGTTATAACGAGGCAAATGCAATTCTTAAACCACTTTCAGTCTTTTAACCACTGCTTTGTCCAGCTGTACAAGTGTTTAAGGAACTGTGCGAGAAGGATCTAGAACATTTGTGTGACAACCTTCCCCCCATTAAGATATAATAAGTTGACATGGGGTGAAAGAGAAGTGTTGTAACATTTACAAAACCAAAAAGATATCATTTTTAAACACGTCGACAAAGAGTGCTGTGTCGTTATTGTGGACATTCAAGATTACAAAGCTGAAGTAGAAAGACAATTAAGAGATGTGACTTTTTATAAGAAATTATCATCAGACCCTACAAATGATTTTCAGTTCAGCATTAATGAAACTATTGATGCAGCTTTTGAAGAGAGACTTGTTAATGACAACATAAGAAAATATTTAAAGGTAGACAATCTTTTTAAGGCAACATTTTATGTACTATCAAAAATACATACAGTAAACGTAGAGATAAACCACCTGGGAGACCAATAGTTAGGGCCTAGGATCCTTGACAGACCCCCTCTCAAAATACGTTGACTCATTTCTGTGTAATTTAGTTATGAAGTTACCTTTCTATGTAAAGGACATCAAAGATGTGTTAAATTTGTTGGCAAACACTGATGTAAATTATGATTGTTTATTAGTGACTCTAGACATTGAAGCATTATATACAAATGTCCCACATGAAGAAGCACTAGATGCTGCAGCATTCTTTCTGAATAGAGAATAATAGGGGAAGGGGGGTACTCAACCCCTTATACCTACATTGTTAAAACTTCTGGATCATATGCAGTAGAACCCCAGAGTTACGAACACTAGAGATCTGGACTGACCGTTCAACCGAACGATCCACCCTTATCCACCCACTCTGTGAGTTGTGAGCAATCCCAGCACTGCTTGCCTGTTAAATCACTTTTGAGTGCTGCATTTAAAACATTTCTTCATCATAATGTCTATAAAAGGCAAACGAGTAACGCTGTCTATTGAAATGAAGCTAGAAATTGTGGCAAAACTAGAACTTGGTATCAGTGTGAATGCCATATCAGATGAGTACAGCATTAGGAAAAGCACTGTGTGGGATATTTGCAAGGCACATCAGAAATTAAAAACCATTTGCTAAAGAGACCTCAGAGAGTGGTGCAGTGAAAAAGTGTCCCACAGTGTGAAAATCTGCCGACGAGGATTTTAATAAGGCCATGCACCTTTGGTTCACCCAGGAGAGCAGAAAGGGAGCTCCACAAAGTGGGGTGATTGTTATGGAGAAAGCCAAGCTGCTGCATCAGCAAATGTATCCTGAGTGACGGGAAGCAGAGTTCAAAGCCAGCTCTGGATGGCTATTTCGGTTTAAGAACCAACATGGTATACAGCAGCTGAGGCTACAAGGGGAATCCCTATCAGCAGATGGTGCTGCTTCTGAAACATTTAAATCCACCCTACAGTCAATCATTGATGAACATGGACTTACCAGTGATCAGCTCTTCAACTGCGACAAGACAGGGCTTTACTGGCGTCTCCTGCCAAACAAGATTCTGGCTGACAGGCACAAAAAGCAGGTGAAAAACTACAAAAGTTGCAAAGGCCGTGTAATGCTAATGGCAACGGCTCATACTTCAGGTGACTACAAGCCCCCTCTACTGTTCATCCACAAGAGTGCAAAGCCAAGATGTTTCTCTGGTGTTAACATGCTTTCTCTCCCGGTCCATAATTACAGCCAAAAGAAGGCATGAATAGACAGGTCTATCTTTTCAGATTGGTTCTTTCACCATTTTGTGCCACTTGTCAGACAATATCTTACACAGAAATCCCTTCCAATGCGTGCTGTTCTGTTAATGCACGATGCCCCGCTTTCATCCTGCTTCCGAAAGCCTGAATACAGCAGATGGTTGCTTTAAATGCATTTTTCTGCCCTACAATGTTACCAGTTTAATCCAACTGATGGATCAAGGCATTTTAGAAAACCTCAAAAGACACTATAAAAGAAATCTATTGCATCATCTCCTTCTTGACACAACAGAGCTTGAATTGTACACAGCATTTGTTAAGCAGCTGTCCATAAAATATGACATTTATATGTGTGCTTGTTCATGGGCAGAGATCAGTAATGAGTCCCTTCAGTGGTCATGGAACAAGCTTTGGACAAGCAATGCTCAAGAGGACATGCAAGAACTCAAGGACTGCTCCCCCAATCTACCCGATGAAATGCTGCCTTTTGAACTCACTGCGGAGGAAAAGGAAGAGTGGTTGACAGCTGAGAACTCCGAAAATGGTCACCAGATGCTAACAGATAGCTATATAATCGATCTTGCCAGGGACACAAATGCTGACAGTGGGAGTGATATGTATGAAACTGAGGAAGAGTCAGCTGTTGTGCCACACAATAAGGCAGAGGAATGCTTTGCTACTTGTGTTCAGTGGCTTGAACAACAAGCTGAAGCCGCCCCAATGACACTTAAGTTATTAAATGACCTGCACACACTTGCTGCAAAAAAAAACAACTGCAATACATTAAAGCAAAGCACAATCAGGCAATTCTTTAAACCCAGCAACAGTTACTCAGTGGCAGAGTCTTAAGTCTGGTGTACTGTGCAATAATAATGCACTTTTTTAAGCACTTTAATATTTTTTTTACAAGTTCCACACAAGTTCTATACTACTTTAGCACTAATATTTGTATCATTAAACATTTTTGACAACACACAATGTCAGAGTGTTTATTTTATGGCTTAAATCATCTGATTTCAGAGACACTGCTCTGCTCAGCCATCTGACTGCTATATACTGTAACATTGTGTTAAGTGTGATTTGTGTAATAGCTGATTGTTTGAGCCCCGTGAAATTACAAGCAGAGGGACCACTGTCCAGAAAGATAAACATCCCCTTTTATACTGTGTCTCCACACTACTAAATACATGTGGGCTGATTTTAAAACTCTAGACTTGCTTCTACGGGGCTAGAGCGGGCTCGGGGAGCACTCATTTGCACTTCCGGGTTGGGAGCTATATTTAGTGCATTAGAGCAAGCGGGGTGAACTAGAGTGGGGTGAGCGCTTGACAAGCGCAAAGACGCACGCAAAGACATGTGCGTCCTTGTGCGTGTTTCACGTGTTTAGCACGTATAGCGAGAAATATCCCATACCTCACTAGGTGAAACTGTGTTTACATCAGGGTAAGATTATTGCTTCCCACTTACTGAGAAGACTTATAATTCTTTATCAATATGGATGATCTGTATAAACAGTGTGCTCGTTGCAGGATGTTTGGTTTAGATATTTCAGATTTTGGACCTATTTGTAAAAACTGTGTGCTGATATCATCTCTACAAGACCAAATCTCTGGTCTTCTTAGTCAAAAACCAGCAGATAGTGATATAACTAGTTTAGAATCCTTTATTGATCAGGTAGTTGAACATTTTGTTTCTGGAAATTCTCCCGCGGCTGTTTCCTTGTCTGAACCAAAAAAGTTCAGAAGGTATAAACTTTCAAAACCAGTCTGATGGGGAAGATTGGGCTATGATTTCTATATCAAAAATCAAACTGGGGGGGCAGATACATAAGTCCTTCCAAATTCCATTACAAAATAGTTTTTCAGCACTAAAAGATATTACATCTCAAGAAACAATTATTTCCCCAAACACATTGGTAGATTATCCAAAGTTAAGTACTAAAAACACTTTGAGACCTATACCATTGGGAACTACTATGTCAAGAAATAACACCCAGAAAAAAAATGATCTAGTACCCACTGTTTCTTCCACTTTGGATACTTCATTTTCACATTTACCAGTTTTAAAAACTCCATCCTTAATGCCTAAACCAGTTGGGGCTCCAGATCTTGTAGATGTCCCATAACAGATATTTGTTCTTGGTGATTTCCTTGTTAAACACTTGGATAGGGTTATTTGCAACCCAGATAAATTAAATTGAACTTGTTCTAGCTTTAGGGGGGCAAAGATAAGTGACATTACAACCAGGATCCCCAGCATTTTATAAAATGCAGGACCAAATCCTTTTGTTATAATTCATGCAGGTGTAAATAATATTCAGAACAATGCTACTCTTAATAAATTGAAACAGGATTTTGTAGCACTTAACAACTTGCTTGTAGATAGGGGTTGTACAGTTTGTTTTTCAGAAATTTTACCTGTTCCCAGAGCCAGTCAGGATTTTATTTATTTTTTTTTTGAAATTCAAGTTTATTGATTTTAACATAGCAAATACAAACAGGTCATTGCATGCTAGTGTCAAATATCCATTCATGGTATAAATAAGGTAAGTAAAAAATATATATAATACCCACCCTCCACCCTACTAAAGCCCTTATAGAGTGTGCTAAGTAGTTGTATGTCTAGTTCTATCAACAAAGCCATGGTGGAGTCATATCTTGGTCATGTAGTCAAAGTTGAAAGGAGTAGGTGGGAAAAGGAAGGGGGAAAAGCCTTGTTGGGCATCAGAGAAGATATCAAGAGATCACTGGTGCAAATATAGCACATATAATTTGCCCCACCTTTTATGGAACAGGTCCATGTGATTGCAAGAGCTGGCCATGAGTCTCTCCATATTGAAGCAAATTGAAAGTTCTGTCAACCATTCAGAATAGGTCAGGATCAGCTGGTCAGTCCAATGTTTAAGGACCAGCCTTTTGACCACTATAGACACTAAGGCCATGTGATATCAATGCTCCAGGCAATCTGTGGCGGAGTAGTCTCCTAGAATACTTATATCAGGCGTAAAAAGGTTGGTAAGACCCAGTATAGGGTCGAGCTTGTCCTGAATAGAGGTCCACAAGGGGGCAACCTTAGTGCAATGCCAGAAAATGTGGATCGAGTTCCCTTCACTATGTGAACATCTGGAGCAAAGGGGGAGAGATAGTTTATTGAGATGGAACAATTTATGGGGGTATAATACATATTGTTTAGTATGTAATACTGGATGAGTCTAAATCTGTCTTAACGTGTGGTATCTGTGGAGGTCTTTCCAAATTTGGGTCCAGTTGGGGTGGATTCTGGGAGTAGAGAAAGCCAGATGTGGGAACCCTCGAGCGACTTCGGGAATTTATAGTCCAGTAGGTAGGAGTATATTAATGAGATGGAATGTGGTTTAGAGGCAAGTGTAAAAATGTGGGAGAGAAAAGGGTAGACCTTCGGGTCACGACATTCTGAACCAAATTTAGCAGCAATAAGATGTCTTAGTTGAGGATTTGATTTTAAAAATTAAATCTATAAACAACTGGCTTAGAGAATGGTGTATTGGTCAGAATATTCCATGCTTAACCCATTGGGAAAATTTTGTTGATAAGTCCTCCTTGTATTGTTGGGATGGTCTGCATCTGAATAGAAGAGGCAGCACTATGCTGGGCAAATCCTTTCTGAACATCATAAATAATCATTTAAACTAACAAAAAAGAGGGAGAATGTGAATCAACCCATGTCTCTAATTAAATCTAAGACACAGTCACCAACAACTTTTAAAATTCTATTGTTAAATGCTCATTCTCTAAATATGTCTAAACTATCAGAACTGGAAGCAAAAAGTAAATTATTGAATTTAGCTATAACTGCAGTGACTTAAACTTGGTGGGACTCTCATTCCCAGTGGAGCCAACATATAATGGGCTACCGACTCTATCACAAAAACAGAGTCCAAAAATGGGGAGGAGGGTATGTCTATATATTAGAGATGATATTCCCTCCTTTGAAATTCCAGCCCCTAATGACTCAAAAAGCATATGGGTGGTAATACAACCTCAGGGACTTCAACAAATAACAATTGGGAATTGTTATAACCCCCCCATCATGTGACCCTAATACATGGAAAGCTCTAATGAATGATCTTACCCATTTTACAAGTCTAAAGGATGCAATAATATTGGGTAATTTCAATATGCCTCATATAGACTGTCCCTCAAATTCAGGAAATAACAACCATGATTGTGAATTTCTATCTGTATTGACAGACAATGGATTAGTTCAACTAATTTCATCTGCTACTCGAGGAACTAATATTTTGGACCTCCTTATTACCAATATTAGTCACAAAATATCCAATATACAAATTTTGGATCCCCTGGGCAACAGTGATAATTTCTTTGTTTTGTTCAATTTAATGGGAGTAAAATGTAATCTATCTAACAAGTCAACATATAAAAACTATGACAGTGCAGACTACAATAGTATAAACAGGGAAATCAAAAAATACAGTGGGATAAGGTTTTCCAGGGACTTTCTTCAAATGAGGCCAGGATTGTACTAAAAGATCTAACCTACTTACTAGAAAAGAAATATGTTCCAATTTAAAAAAAATACAATAGAAAGGGTAGAATACCTAGATGGTTTAACAAACCTATTAAGTTACAAATAAAAAAAAAGAAAACTGTTCAAGAAATTAAAAATACTCAATGCAACAACAATAATGAAATTTTTCTTCAGTATAAAAAAATGTACAAAAACTTAAACATATGATTAAACAGGCTAAAACAAAATTAGAATTCAAATTGGCACATACTAAAGATGGATACAAATCTTTGTTTTCATATCTAAATAATAAAAAAAGGTAGTTTGCATAAGATAGGGCCATTAACTCATGATGGTAGTACCATACAATCAGATATAGATATAGCTAATCTCTTTAATTCTTATTTTTGCTCAGTTTTTTCAAACAAAAATTCTTTTGTACCCAAAAAATCTATTGGATCTAATACCAGATTAACTCACTTATATAATATTAAGGTATCAGATATATTGCCATTATTAACAAATCTAAAGAAAACCACTAGCCCAGGTCTGGATCAAATTAATGCTAGATTCTTAATCCAAACTGCTAAGGCTTTAGCACTTCCTTTAAAATTAATATTCAATAAATCACTTCACAAAGCAGAAATTCCTTTAGATTGGTTAACGGCTTTTGTTACCCCAATTCATAAAAAGGGTAGCAGATCTATAGTTTAGAACTATTGCACAATAAGCCTTACTTCTATAATTTGTAAACTAATGGAAAATTGATCAAATCATTTCTCAAAAAAGAAATGATTGAATGAAAAATTACTGATCATACCCAACATGGATTTAGAATGAATCATTCCTGTACAACTAATCTGATCTCATTCTATAATAACATTAGCCAGGGCCTGGATAACAAAAAACAAATGAATGTTATCCTATTAGACTACAGAAAGGCTTTTGACAAAGTTCCTCATAGCATTTGATTAATAAAATGCATCTATTTGGTTTCTCTGATCAATTAATCAACTGGGTTTCTGCTTGGTTGACAACTAGAACCCAGAGAGTAGTACTAAATAACCAACAATCTCAACTGGGGCAGTCACTAGTGATGTGCCACAGGGCTCGGTGTTGGGTCCGGTTCTGTTTCTTATTTATATAAGTGATATGCAGGTAGTAAATAACAGCTGGTTGTCTAAATTTGCTGATGACTCGAAGCTTGGGGGTCTAGTGAATAACTCGTCAAAATTTAATTCCTTGAACTCTGATCTAAAGTCGATTGAAAAATGGGCTATTGACAACTTGATGGAGTTTAATGTGGACAAGTGTCTTGTCCTGCATTTTGGACTCCAAACCCCCAAAATGAATATGTCATTTATAACTCATTATTGAAATCATCTTGTGTGGAAAGGGACTTGTGTGTTCTAGTCAAGACCAAACTATCAACAAATAATCACTGTACAAAAGTGGCTAATTCTGCTAATAGTCTGTTAAGACAAATCCAACGATCTTTTGTAAATATATCTGAACCGTGTATGATGGCTCTTTATAGATCATGTGTTTGACCTCTTATTGATTATGGGTCCCCCTTCTGGAACCCATATCCAAAGACAGATATTGATCATTTAGAAAGAGTTCAAAAATGTGCAACAAGGATGATTCCTAGATTAGCTAAATTACCTTATAAATCCCGATTATCTTGTACTGGTTTACACTCTCTTCAGAAAAGAAGGGCTGGGGGGGGGATCTATTGTTAATATAAAAGCTTCTTAAAAACCCTGATTTGTTGAACAAATGTGGATTATCTCATGATACTCGACGTATTGTCCCAAGATTCCACACTAAACAACTCATGGGACCTAAGGCAAAAACTAATCTAAGATCAAATTTCTTTTCATTAAGGGCACCAAAATTATGGAACAGACTCCCACAGGAACTGGTGGATTCAGTTAATATTGAATAATTTAAAAAGGGAGTAGATAAGTGGTTAACCATGAAATAGATAATTCAAAATGTTCCCACTGTATGTGGGGAGAAAATCTAGATGGACCTCGGCCTTCTTTTTTCTCAAATTAACCAAGTAAACCAAGTAATATGAATTATTCCTAGTTATGAACAACTGATTTCCCCATGCAGTTCATAACTCTGGGGTTCTAACCAATATGTGTTTGTTTTTGATGGCTCACTATATCAGCAGATTAAAGTAACAGTGATGGGAGCCACATGTGCCCCATCTGTAGTTAATCTCTATGTAGGAAAATGGGAACATGACACACTGTTTGATCCAGATATAAATGTTTTTTTGAATAATATAGTACTATGGAATAGTTTTATAGATGATGTGATACTAATCTGGAAAGGGGATAGAAATTAATTGTCAGAATTCATCACATTTCTCCATAGTACTAATAGACACCTTGGCCCAGATATCCAGACTGCGCTGGGCAGTGGCACAAGCCTGTGTGCAGTGCAACTGGGATGTGCTGGGGCCAGGACCAGGTCATGGTCAACGGTGATGCGCCATGGCACAGCACCATTGAATATGGCACACACTGCACATGGCGCGGTGACACTGTGCCGTTGTAAGCCACAGATAGGGATCACAGGATGGGCCAGCGCAAGTGCAGTTGCACCTAGGAGCATCACCTGTGATATTCAGGGAGGGGTTTTGCAAATGAGGTCATAAGATATGCAAGGTGCAAATGGGGCCATTTGCATGTCATTATGGCCCGATTTACATGCCTTGCGCAGGGCAGCCTGGCGACTTGTGCCTGGCACCCTGCACAGCGTGACATGTGCAGTGGGGATCCCAGGGCATATCCCACCCCATAGCCACGATCGTGGTAAATCTATAGCATAACAGCCCCTGGTAGTCTAGTGGTCCCCCCCTCCCAAGTCACAAATTCCCCAATAAATGTAACAGTAGACCTTCCCTGGTGGTCAAGTGGTCCCCCCTCCCTCTCGATTCCTCAATTCCCCGATAACTGTAACAGAAGACCTTCCTTGGTGGTCAAGTGGTCCCCCCTCCCTCCCAATTATTTCCTGATAAATGTAAAAGAAGACCATCCCTGGTGCTCTAGTTGTCCCCCCCACCCATCGCCGTGATTCCGGTACATCTCCATCAAAAATAACCCTGGTGATCCAGTAGCACCTCCACTCCTCCCACCCACACTGAACCCCTTGCCCACCCCTCTCCCACACCATCATTGGTGGGCAGCAGCAACCCACTCTTGCACTGCCCAGCTACCCACCAAATGACAGGTACAGTATGGGCTATAAGCCCATTGGTCCTCAGTTTGGACCAATGGACTTGCAGGGCATACTCTACTAGACATTCCAAAATATGTGAATGACTTTATGTATATATATTTGTGACTGTCTATTACAGTATGCCCTGCAAGCCCATTAATTCTAATCAGACCATGGGCTTACAGTCCATACAGTACCTACTTGCATTTGGTGGGCTCAGAGTGGTATGCAGGAGGGTTACTGCCACCCGCCAATGATGGGGGGTGGGGTGGTCAAGGGGTCTGTGTGGGTGGGAGGAGTGGGGGGTGCCACTGGATCACCAGGGATATTTTTGACAGAGATGCACCACCATCATGTTGACAGGTGGGGCGGGACCACTAGACCACCAGGGACAGTCTTCTTTTACATTTATCAGGGAATTGGGGAATTTGAAGGGAGGGGGGACCACTTGACCAACAGGGAAGGTCATCTTTTGCATTTATCAGGGTATTGGAGAGTCAGGAGTGAGGGGGGACCACTAGACAAAGAGGGTGATGTGTGTGCTTGAGGATGATGTTCTGGGTGGGTGGGTGGCCACCCACTGCTGGTGGCTGCTGTGTTGCACCTTGCAATACAACAGCCCACCTGTGGGTGGCTGGGATTTGTTCCTACTCCTCACAGGCTCAACTTTGAACCCTTCTATGTGGTGCACTGCAGGGTTGTGCCAGTATATGTGCCGCACATCCCAGGTTGAATATCGAGATGTGCTGCATATGCATGGGCATGCCTCCTGCATCTGCACTGCATACAGTTACATTGTGCTCTGGTGCATCGGGATTTGCACTGCACCTGGCAGCCCTTTCAATATCCTACTGGGGTACAATGTAGGGTTGGGCTGGAGCACCTCTGTTGCACCAAGTGAAACCTCTTTGAATATCCGTGCCCTTAGATTTAATTATGTGGTGAATGAAAGAGAACTAGACCATCTGGATCTAAGAATTACTAAGAATGAGGTGGGGAAACTAGAGACAAATCGTTACCAAAAAGACACAGATGGAAATACATTACTTTTGGCTTCTAGTTTTTTATCCATGACATACTGTGGAAAATATACCTAAGGGACAATTCTACAGGGTTAAGAGAAATTTCAGTACACAGACAGCATTTGAAAATAGATCAGATGAGCTACAGATGAGGTTACGACACAAAGGTTATGCCCAGACAGTTATAAATAAAGCATATTAACAGGCAGCCCAGAGTGAATGAAGTACATTATTAAGGGACAAAGTACCAGAGATGAATAACAACGGATTCCATTATGTAACCACATACTCAGCACATGCTAAATATATAGAAGGCATTATTAAACAACATTGGCATGTGCTGAGTAATAATAGAGGTTTGCAAGATACATTGTGGAACAGTGGCCCATCATGTCATATAGAAAGGCATCAACAATCAAAGATAATTTAATGAGTAGCCACTTCAGTAATGATACACCAAGAACTTGGCTTGGATCTACAATAGGTTGTTTTCCTTGTCATGACTGTGTAGCCTGTAAACATGTAAAACAGAGTAAAAACTTTGTGAATGAGAGAAATTAGGCTGCCATTATAGCCTAGAGGTTAGAGGAACAAGGTGTGAATGAGCTTGATACATCCCATAGACCAGACCTGAGTCTGATTCTCACAACCTCCACTTGCACACTGTGTGACTCTGGGCAAGTCTCTTAACCACCCAGTGCTCCCAGGTCACTCCTGAAAACAGGCCCTTGTGCCTAGTGGGCCTTACCCGGTTACCAAAGACTAAATAAATCAATAAATAAATGGGTATCAGTTTGACATCAGACAACACATAACTTGCCATACAAAAGGAGTGATCTTTACGGAGAAGTCTAAGTGTGGAGCCTTTTATATAGAAGAAAGAGAAAGACTATTTACGATTAGAGTAAATGAACATGCGAGAGCATTAAGTAGGAGAGATGGCACTTATGCCACTGCAGCACATTTAATGGAGGTAAATAAAGAGACAGAACATGGTTTTGAGTTTATTGGAATTGACAAAGTGAGTCTGAATAACAGAGGGGGTAGTCTGAGGAACAAAATCCTGAAAAAAGGAAATGAATGGATTATTAGACTTAGAGCTAATAAACCACCTGGTTTAAAATGCAGGTTTGGAATTGAAACCATACTTAGAAGAACGCTAAGTAAATTTTGGTGATGGAGTGATTGTTGATATTAAAGTATATGATTTAGAATTGTTTTTGTTTAAATATGGGTAGAGATTGTTTTTAGCGCTGTTTATATGTAATTATTGTTTTGCACTTTAGATAGCAAAGTATACAGTATACTGAAAGTCTATAATGGATTGAAGGGATGTGCAATACTTGATTAACTGATTTAATTGACACTTGTGGGGAACCAATCATTTTAAAATGTTGCTTGATTGCTGGAGGGATAAAAGTGAACACGTGAACGACTGTGTTTCAACCTTTGAAAAAGGATTTTTATCTGAAACTCGTCAGATTGTGTGTGTTGCTTTCTGTAATAAAGTTTATACTTTTTTAAGAGCTCCAGTGCCTTGCTATATTGGTTGTGAGTGGCACAGTAGAAGATATGCAGTTTCTCAAAAATATTGCACAAACAAGCTTAGTCATATATGAAAGATAACAAAGGCAGCGTTCAGCCTCCTTTGAGAAAGCATGGCTACTGCTGCCGTCACCATCCTACTTCCACTACCCCATGATCACTTACTGTAATTTCCCCAACAATTGCCAAGCCCTTGCAGTAGTCAGGGAACATGTAAATAATGTTGTCCAAGGCTCTACATCTTGGGCTGTGGTGCCATCCCCCAGTTGCTTAATAATCATGTAAACTGGCTAGAATCAGTTAAACCCAAAGAAAAAAAACAACATTTGGCAGCATCAGAGACAGGATTGTTCCCAATCAGCTGTTTTTAGAGTGCATGGTTTTAACTGTAAGGAATTCAGAGAGCTGCCAAGCAGAACAAGGACAAACAGAAAATGTGCTTTGGTACTTAGGATTTAAGTCTTTGAAATACTTCAATAGTCAAATTCCATTTTACACAACCCATTTTACACGTGTACAACAGATTTTAACAGCTTCTATTTTCCGGTTAACATGTCTGCTCACTGTTTTTTTATATCATGCTTATCAACAAATCAACAGATTTCAATGTCATAAACAGAACCATGATGTCAGGTGAAGACACACAAAGTAGATAGGGAAAAGCCCCTGCTTTTATACAAATCCCCTAAGTGATAATGACATAAAGATGATGAGTACAGAAAAAAATGTGTAATACTGTATAAGCTGAATTGTGTCTATTACATTTTTTTCAAAGCCATTCCAGTTGCACCAGGGGCTCTCTCTCTAGCTGCTTGTCCCTGAACAGGGCTGTTCCAGCTCACCCACGGTTGGCCAGCACCCAGCCAGCCACCGACCAAGACCAGGACACCCGCCTGCAGCTCCTTGGAAGGTACGGGACAGCGCAGCCAATCGGAACACTGGTGCTTCCAGCAAACCCACTCTGATTGGCAGGAGTTTTCCCCTGCTATAGACACCTGGCACTTTGTTAGACTTTCCATAGAACTAAGCACATTTCTACTGTGTTATTAGGAGTTTTTCTACTGTATTAGCTGGATTGTAATTTCTACTACTGTTTTAAATTGCTTACACCTCTTCTGTCTGACTGCTATTCCTGCAGCCCCCCACACATCCAAGCACTCTGCCTTGGCTCCGATAAGTCTAACTACCTTTTTTTTTTTTTTTTTTTTTAATATGACAAATCAATTATGCTAGTTTTCCATTAGCAGGTTATACAGACCTGCCACTAGAGGGATTCTTGTCTTCTACATAAATCACCGTATTCTTTCGTGGGCAATATGGCCTGCATTATCATTCTACTTCTTTCCCGGTTCTGCTACAAGGGGACTTGAGTCTGAAGGGTGGATGGCCACTAACTAAGCTGCTCCTGATCTCCTTGTTCCCCTTTCTGCTGTATTTTCTCATCTAGGTTTTAAATGGGTACCTAGGTGGGCAAATTTCTTGCCTAGAAAATATTGCACTAATACAAATCACGAGACCACTCAATCTGGGACCATGGCTCTCCTTATTGTGTTTTTATTGCTCCTAAGGTGTAGAGTTTTCAGCAATACAGTGCAATTTGAAGTACCTCAATGCAATTCAGT
The DNA here is from genome assembly GCA_016271365.2 of Neoceratodus forsteri. Lineage (NCBI taxonomy): Eukaryota > Metazoa > Chordata > Ceratodontiformes > Ceratodontidae > Neoceratodus > Neoceratodus forsteri. The sequence goes on from CM057453.1 coordinate 249,574,416, forward strand.
TCTCCAATGTACCTTATCAATACCTAGTGTTATAACAGTCTACCGTGCAGACACTCTGTCATTCTCCTCTCCCCTTTTAGCCTATTCCCCCCGGTTAGCCTACACCCCTTTGCTACTGTCCTCACCTATGTCTACCTAAGCACTTACATTGATCACAATCAACTGTCATTACAGTGGCGCCGCCTCTTGCGCAGCACGATATGGGTTGCCGCAAGAAATAAAAAAGCAGTCTCCATTCTTATAAGCTCCTTAAAGAAAGTTATACTTCTGCTTCTTCTCTGCTCAGGAAATGTGGAGCTCAACCTCCCCCCCTACAACTTACCTACTATCGATTTTGCTGAGGACACAGGTCTCAAAGCGATGATGGTCAACATTTTAAGCCTGCCTAAAAACTTGTACAGCTGCAAACCTGGGCTGCACACGTTAACCAGACCTTATCATTATTACTGAGTCGTGGTTAAAAAAGACGAACACTGATCAACAAATATCACTGCAGGGCTACAATTTATTTAGAGCAGATAGAGAGTCTAGAGCCGGGGGTATGGTTATCTATGCCAAATCTAAGTACTTGGTCACCAATATTAGTTGCAAATCTCTAGCCAAGGAATTTGAGTTAGTTTTGCTGAGCCTTCATCTCCCCTCCTCGGAATGTATCACTATCCTAGGTGGCTATAGACCCCCGTCTGGTGGTGATGAAGTCCTTAATCTTTTGAAATCCATGTTCGTAGATGCAAAAACTGAAACAATATTTCTAGGAGATCTAAATATGGACTGGCTGTCACCTAAATCACATGGCCTCAAATCCCTTTGTGATGAGCTAGGTCTTGGGCAATTAGTCAGAGAACCTACTAGAACAACACTCTAAATACTGCCAAAGTTCCATTCTAGATGTGGTACTAACCACCCATCCACACAAAATATCTCATTTGGCAGTGTTTCACAACGACATGAGCGATCATGGAATTGTTGCTTGCATAAGATCTCAAATTAAGGCCCGCCGCAACCATCTTTATAACAAAAGATCCTTCGCAAATTCAGTGCAGTAAACTTCCTATCTGACCTGAGCATGATCAGATGGCAAGATCTTTACCTAGCCAAAGATGTCAACAAGGCAGCTTGCATCCTTAATGACAAACTCACTACAATAATAAATAAGCATGCCCTTTCATCAAAGTAAAGTGCGGAATAATTCCAATCCCTGGTTCACCTCGGATCTCAAGGCAGCCCTTATAGCTCGAGATAAGCTCTGGGCTAAAGCTAGACATTCCAAAGAATCTTCAGATTGGCAGGCCTTTAGAACAGCCAGGAATAACTGTTGAAAAAACTTTGCTCTGCTAAAGCTAACTATTATATTTCTACTCGAACAAGCTAAAGGTAACCCTCATAAAATATGGAAGACTATCAAAGCTATAGAAGGACGGCCCATGGCCCCCTCTGTCCCAACAAAGATAGTCACAAGTGGCAAGATTGTGGAAAACAAGTCCCTAATCCTGGAGGAACTTAACTCCCACTTTGCCACAGCTGGATTAGCTTTTGACTCGTCACCTTATGCTGGTGCTGCGGTGAGCCAGCATACCCCTCCCGCCACATCTAGTCCTGCACCTAGTCCCTTCCAACTTGCGAGATAACTTATAAAGAAGTAGAAGATTCTCTTCTTAACTTAGACACCAAAAAAAGCGCAGGGGATGATGGCTTGGAACCCTTTTTCCTAAGGTCAGGCTATGCCCATCTCACTGCCCCAATTATCCACATCTTCAATCTTTCCATTACATCTGCTGCTGTGCCGTCCTGCTGGAAATCAGCACATATCCTCCTCTATTTAAATCTGGTGACCCATGCGATGTAAACAACTATAGGCCTATCTCCATATTGCCTATCCTTTCTAAAGTTCTCGAAAAACTGATCCATATTCAGTTAAAATCTCACTTGAAACCTTCTCTCTCATTAACCCAGCTCAATCTGGCTTCCGGCTAATCATAGCACAATCACTGCACTAGCAAAAGTAACCAATGATTGGATCTCTGCTATAGATGCTAAGAAGGTAACAGGTGCAGTCTTTTTGGACCTCAGCAAAGCTTTTGATACTGTTGATCACAAACTATTAGTCAATTGCCTTGCAAAGTTGGGTGCAACATACCATACCACCCAGTGGTTCTCTAGCTACCTAACTGGAAGATTCCAAAAAGTAAAGGCGGAAGGCTTTTTTCTGCTGCCTTGCCAGTTGCAAGAGGAGTCCCCCAAGGATCCATCTTAGGCCATATCTTGTTTTCTCTGTACATCAATGACTTAGATGCTAACATATCTACGTCCAATCTGCACTTTTTTGAAGATGATACTGTGTTGTATACTTCTGGCTCATCGTTATCTGAAGTCAAGGGAGTGCTCCAGCGACTTCGCACAACTTGAGCATAATTTAATAAAGGCAAAGCCTGCTCAATGCTAAGAAGACTAAAGTGATGATATTCTCCGCAGTGCTGTCTCAGGCCCCCCAATACTCTTGCCCAAGACTTCATTGTCACCACGCTAAACGAGCCTCTGGAGGTTGTAACCAAATTTAAATATCTAGGTATCTGGATCGACAATAAATTATCTTTCAGTGACCACATCGAAGATGTCTCTAGAAGGTTAAAAGCAGGTTAGGTTTCTTCTACAGAAATAGGCCCCTTTTCCCCCTTGAAACTCGAAACAAGCTTGTACAGGCCACTTTTCTCCCCCTACTCGACAATGGCGATGTAATCTATTCCTCCACCACTCTTGCAAATCTAAGTAAACTGGACATCCTTTATCACCGTGCATTATGGTTCATTATCAACTCCCCTTACCGTTCGCACCACTGTGACTTATATGCAGCTGTTGGTTGGACATCCCTTACTACTAGACGCCTGCTCCATGCTGGGCTATGGACTCTTAAACTGCTCCTGCAGAAATTGCCAAGCTATCTCTCTTCCCTTATTAGTATCTCACATAGTGCATACTCATTAAGAAAATCTGACTTTATTATGCTTGACATACCAAGGACGCGGACTTCCTTTGGTAAACGTGCTATTGCATATGCCCTTCTCCATTTGGAACCAATTACAAACCGTACTGAAACTAACTAGCACAGTTTCAATAAACTTCTACAAATCGCTAAGTTCAGCCAAAATAAAAGACACCTGTAACTGTCATTAAGTCTCTTCCTTCCCCATGTGTGCCATATTTATCCACTGGTAAGGTATAATTGATTTGTCATATTAACTGCTTTCCCTTCCCCTTCTACTCCTGGCTTTATCTTTGCTTACGCTCCACTGCAACTCAATCAAATCTCTCCTCCCTCCCAGATCAGTTATAGACTGTTGTTTGTTCTAGCTGCCAAAATACTGTATATTTGATTTGATTTGATTTGATTAAATCAAATCACACCAGTCATCATGTTTCATTTATCAGTATGCAACCTATAAGTCGCTTCCCTGTCTCATATCAATGTTTACCATCTGCGGTCACCCTATGTGGTACCCTTGTATGTATATCCAGCCTGTATCATGTAACGTGTATTTCATGTATATACTGTTATTACCTATCTGTGTTTGTACTTTAAGTGTTTATGTCACAGGACCTCCTTGTGAATGAGCTTGCTCAATGGAGTTTTCCTGCAATAAACTTGAACTTGAACTTGAAACTTGAAAGAAAGGTGTATGCAGGGCTTAACACACACAGAGAAGCAATTACATACCTACAGTAACAATGGATATCAAAAAAATAATTTCTGTAGAGAGGAGTGTGTCTCCCTCATAAAAAAGGCATGTAATTTCACTCTATACATAGCCCTTTATACACACAGTATCATAAATGCTTTTACAAGCCATGCATGGTTGCATCGGCCATTAGGCCCATGGGGAGAGACTGAGGGAGAGTGAGAGAGGATAGTGAAAGCTTAGCGAGGTTAAGTAAAGAGACAGATGAGGTCAGCAACTGGAAGGTTAATTGACTTGCTCATGGTCATACATTGATTGTGAGATAAAGGTGGGATTCAAACATGGCCCATGCATTGAGAGCTGTGTGCTCCAACTACTGGCCTACACTATCTTCATAAGACTGTTTTTTTTACACCAAAGCATAGACAAAGACCATGGGCAAGGGTTTCCCAAAACCAAAATGGTGTGAAGCTGTGCAAAAAATGTACATTAAAGTAAATCTATTGTATGGCCTAAACTGTTGAATTAGGTATTAGGCAGAATGGAATTTTTAAGAACCTTTTCGGACCAACAAACACCTGCTTCCATTCTGTTGGCTGTTCTGGAAGCATGAGTTGTCCATGAATTATAAACATTTGATAAAGAATGTTCATGTAGTATTGAACAGAAAGAAAAGTTAATGTCTTTCCCTCAAGGGACAGAGCCAACTTAGCACTAGTAGATAATACACTATAGACTATGATGGCTAGTCCAGAATTTAAATGCCCGGTTCTCAGATATAGCAGATGTAGAAAACATGGCTTGGCTGTTTATGAGATCAGAGTCAGATTAAGGCTGAAGATCACTTAACACCTCACCTACTTTATGTTCCGAGTTCATTTTTATGGCTGCATAGCTTCAGAGCTATGTTGACGTATTGCTTAAAAGGGGATTTGAGGACATGTTTTTCTCTCTACCTCCCACCCCTCACATTTCTTAGAATGGGCACACTACATTGTGAAATAAAATAATGTAAAAGAAATGTACAACACAAGGCAATCTTATAGTGCCTACTGTGTTCTCAAATAGCAAGCAGTAAGGTTTGATCATCTCTTTTATGGAATGGGAGCATGGCTGTGGCCAGATACCAAAACACAGCATTTTGTTTGTTCCGCACTTCTGCCTAGTGGAGTTGAATCACATATAGTACTGCATAACTCAGTATTATAAATCTAACTAATTTTTCACTAACTGAACTATCTCAATGATTGCCATGCCGGTGTGCAATCTCTTAGAAATGACCAGCATGGCAGTGACACTCGACTCATGTGCTTTACACTGCAGCAGCAGTATCAAAACAAAACTGTTTGCCCAGTGGCACTGAGGGTTGAGGCACTGGACGCCACACCTCGTGCCACGCCGGCGACCCGTGTTTGGAAATGGGCACGGGTTGCCGTGGGTCAGCAGGGTGGAGATGGATTGAGCATCCAATGGACTGCTCTCCATCTCCTGGGGGGGGGTTCTGGTGACTGGTGCTTGCCTGACCCCTAGCGGATGCTGAGGGTCACTGGCACATAGCCGCAAGCCATGGGGGCAGGATGTGGCAGATGCTTGATTGAGGTGTGCACGGGAGCATATGGGCACCCAGTCGCTGGCATCATTGCACGCCGTGGCCTGCAGGGAGAAAAGTGGAAAAAGAGCCCTGGCAGAATGAGGTTGTGTCCCACAGCACCGTCCCCGAGAAGGGACCTCCCTGGCATGGATCCATTGGGGTGGGTCGAGTCACTCCTCACCACCCTGCCGCAAAGGGTGAGTTGTGGGGTGCATAAGGGAGGGGGTCTGATCTTCGGGGGCTGGTGCTGGGGTGATGACAGATAGCAGGCTTGCAGCCGGTGCTCCGGAAAGAAAGAAAAAAACAAAAACAGAAAAAAAAAAACCACAACTGTTTTCAGCACTAAAAATGTGAAGAAAAAAATTGCCATTGTGATTAGACTTATAAACATAATAATGACCTCACAGCCAGTCATTTCTTTTGATTAATAACTGGCTGGGTGGGATTGGCCCTTGACTGCACCTCAGTCCAGCCCCCCAGCCAGTCATTAATCACCAGGAATTGGCTGTTTGGTCATTATTACTTAGCATCTTCTCTCCTTCCCTTTCTCAGTACGTGTTCTCCCCCTCTTGCATTTCTGAAGACATAAACTGCTTCTTTGTTGAATATGGTACTAGGGAATAACAGTTCTTTAAACAAGTTGCCCCCAAAACTGAAAGTGCAGATCAAAGAAAGTATTCTAGTGTCCATATTATTTGCATTTAGTGTGCGGGGATGTCATATTATCAGCACAGCAGAAGCAACATTTCCTGGCTGCAGCAAAAGTATGCAATCATTTGCAGGAATGAACAGACAAGAAGCAAAAGGCACCTTTATGTTCAAGATTTGCTGAATGAGACCATGAGGGGATGCAAGAACTATTACTTAATGTAATAACTAATGTTAGCAAATGTCTGTCTCTCTGAGGAAAGTAGAATTGAAGTGCTAAGAGTGAACACTTTCCTTTGTAAGGTCTGTTAACTTATTTTTTCTTAAAATTTCTATAAGAAGTCCATGGGAGCATTCATTTAAAATGTAAACATATCCATTCATAGCCGTCCCGGTGGCGCTGAGGGTTGAGGCGCTGGACACTGCACCTCACACCATGCCAGCAACCCGGGTTCAGGAATGAGCCAGGGTTGCCAAGGGTTGGCAGAGGAGGGAAGGGATCGAGTGTCTGGAGGACTGCTCTCCCTTTCCCGGGAGGGTTCCAGGGTTCACACCACTCTGCAGTGGCACCGGGTGGCAGTCGGGTGCAGTGCAAGCAGATGGAGCAAGCATCAGCAGGGGAAGAGCTAGGTGGATGGTGTCACAGAGTGCCCAGCCACCACTGCACATCCAAGCTCCTCGGGGGACCAACAAAGCAAGGAAAAAAATGTTCTCTTGAGGATAGGTGAAGGTGCTGCCTCCTGATCCACCCTCCCAATGCTGGATGTTCTCCCCTCTCTGTCTCCTGCAACTCTGACCTGGCACTCTACACTCTAGATAAAATGCCCTGGCAGGATAGGGTGGCCCTCCCATGTGAGGGTTCAGATCCAAGGGTTTCACCAGGTCGGGGTGAGGAGAGTGGATACAGTGCCACAGTGGGAGGTAGAGATTGTGGCAGGAAGGTAGCTGGAGATAGTTCCTCTTGGGAAGGTGCAGAAACAAAGTCTACAAAAAAGGAATAAATATATTCATTCATGATACCTGATCTGTCGGATGCAATTCACGGTAATGCTTGGCTTGTAAACATAATCCAGAGATAGCTCGTCTAGTATCTTTAAGTGAATTGTAATCATTTAATTTCAGTTAGAGCACACTGAATAGGTGTATCAGTCTGTCCATCTATCTATCTATCTATCTATCTATCTATCTATCTATCTATCTATCTAGCTAGCTATCTATTTATCACCTACCTACCTACCTATCTGGCAAGCTATCGTGCAAATGTTACTACAAAGTTGTTTTTCATTTTATTAATGGAACTACTTAAATGCAAAAACTGGGTGTGTATTACACTTCAAATAGAAACCAGATACCCAGGTAATACTTTGGTGAATAGCCCGGTTCCTAAGCCAAGTAAGGTTCATAGCTGATTATGTCAGATTGTTCCTCAGCAGGGCTCAATTGAAGTCTAATGATATGGCTGCTATCAAGTTGGCTTTAGGCATTGTCCATGCCGGTGAGATGTCGGGGGCCCCCCATCCCATAGGCACCATCCAGCACTAAAATAGATCATCATTCTGTAAACTGTTATTTATTTATTTCACCTAGCCTGAATCAGAGTGCATGTGTCATCAATAACTCTCTTTGTACAAGTGTAAGTACTTTCAATTAAAATTTGCTAGTGAGACTGACGGGTGCCAGTCCCACCACAGCCACTTGACTTATAAATGAGCATGTTCTATTTTATTTATTTATTTATTGAAATTGTTTCACCAGGATGGCACACTGAGCAAAAAGATGCTCGTCTCCCAGTGCGGCCTGGGGGGGGGGGGTACAGTGGGAGATAACTCGCAGGTTATCAAGAGTTACACATACGAGGAAAAACAGTAGAACATAGCTGAGCACAATTACAGCAATACAGAAGGCAGAATCAGATGAACAGTTACAGTGAAGCTTCAGTAATACAGTTGCAGGATACAGTTATGCAGTTGCAGGATACAATTGTGTATGGGCTAGGGACAAGACGTCAGTACAGTTCAACAACAACATTATGCAGGCATAGATTATATTACTGAATGGCATAGTATTGGATAGATGAGGTGTGACACTGAGTGGAGAGATGTGAGGATCAGGCAGTATCAAGAAGCGTTTAGGACAGGGTAAAGCCCGTGTACTAGAAGCACTGAAATTGGTATAGATAAGCCAGCTTCCATAGCAGGCATAGATTATATTACTGAATGGCATAGTATTGGATAGATGAGGTATGACACTGAGTGGAGAAATGTGACACTGAGTGGAGACATGTGAGGATCAGGCAGTATCAAGGAGTGTTAAGGACAGGGTAAAGCCCGTGTACTAGAAGTGCTGAAGAGGGTATAGATAAGCCAGCTTCCATGGCATGTGCTTGGTGCCACTGGTCAGACAGTCAGGGGAGGGACAAATGGGGACAGCTTGTGATTTAAGTGCAGAAGCAATTTACCAAGAGGTAGTTTGCTAGTGCTGAAGACAAGGAGTGGGTAGAGGAGGAGTGGTGAATTTGGGAAGGGAGTTCATTCCAGAGTTTAGGGAAGCGGTAAGAGAAGGCAGATTGACCAATAGTGGTTTTCCGCCTAGGGATTTGAAGCTTCCAATCATCAAGGGATCTGAGGGCATGAGAAGCAGAGGGAGCTGGGGTAAGTAAGGTAGAGAGGTATGAGGGCAGGGTGTCATGCCAGAATTTGACTACGAATTTAGTGCAGTGCTGAAGGCAATGGTTTTTGAGGGAAGGGAGTGCAAGGGCATGGTAGAGGTTGCAGTGATGGGTGTGAGGGGTGGCATCCAGGGCAAAATGACAGAAGATGAGTAAATAGTGCAGACATAATAATCACACTGTTTTCTTGCAAATACACAGTAAATTATATTTAGGGCAACAATATGGAGATAAAAAGATGTAGAATGTCTAATTAAAAAGCTATGTGGAAGCTGCAAGCCTGCTCTTGAATTTAGGAGATTCTCTGCTAAAAAATTCAAAATGACCTCAAGTTAATGGAGTGCTGATTCCTACCACTTACAGTAAAGAGGACAATTAGTTACTCCCAAGGGTGATGAAAGCTCAGAAGTGGGCAATAAAGTGTGATACCATCTAAAGTATAAAAAACTGGAACTCTTAGGTCATCAGTGGGCAAGCAAAATGAAGCACAACAGAACATTCTGCTGTTGCCACTGCACCAGGGCCACAAGGGATTCTGAGATTAAGAGACAGAGTTATGGGGTTCAGCAACTTCTTAGCTGAAACTTGAAATTTTTAAGTTTCAATTAACTAAGTTATTCTCACACTAGTGCAGCATTTATTTTGTAGTCTGCCTCCTCCATAAGGTTTGCATCAGTTTACATTACAATCAAAACAATTCAATGTTTAAAACAAACATAAAACACATGGATGAGAGCACAGCAGCAATCTTGTCCAGTATACATCAAATGGAACAATTTATTAAACAAAAGTTAAACACTCAAAAAATGAGGGAAAAGACAGACAGACATTTAATGGATTTGTTTTTTCAGTACTTCTGCCCTGGTAATCCTTACTTCATGGAGGTGCCTACTGTGTGGGTCCAGTAACATTACCAGTTGTGGTAAAGTAGATCCCTTTTCCTGTTTACTGTCCCAATCCCCTTGTTCAAACACACAAAGACACATACTTGTAAATCAGGGCACTCGATGCTTATGAACATATGCGTGCATGTGGCATTCTCGGAGGTCTTGCCCCATTTCCTGTGCCAGCACTGTTAGGAAGCAAAGTATCAAGGAATTCAATGTCTGGCTCAATGAATGGTGCCAGGAGGAAGAGTGTGCCTGTATTGGAGAGTTGGAGAACACATGGAGTGGACAGGGAGGGTGGACAGCAGTAGTAAGTTGGAGGGTATCTGGTGGAAAGACTTGTACACAAATGGCAGAAGTTTAGGAAACAAAGTAGTGGAATTAGAGGCCATAATGTTGGATGAGGGCCTAGACATCATGGCCATATCAGAGACCTGGTGGTTGGAGCACCATACATGGGAGGTGGCATCCCGGGTTACAGACTGTTTAGGAAAGGTATGCCAGGAAGAAAAGGGGGGGAGTGGCACTGTATCTCAAAGAAGGCCTTAGGGTGATGGAAGAGCAGGAGGAACAGGATGTGGTGGAGGTCCTGTGGGTCATGCTGGAAAAATGGCCTTGTGTAGCTTTAAGACTGGGTGTGATTAACAGACCCCTGACAAAGGGGGAGGAGGTGGACAGGCAGCTGATGTGGGCAATCCAGAGGATGGCACTCAAGGGGGAATATCTGCTGGTGGGTGATCTTAACCTCCCTGATGTTGACTGGGGCATCCAGTCGGCTAAGTCAGCCAGAAGTAGGAAGATCTTGGAGTTCCTCCAAGCAGCATTCCTGCAGCAGCTGATAATAGAGCCAACCAGGTTGGCAACATATTGAACATGGTTCTCACTAATGGTAAAGTGTGGAAGAGGTGGTAGTGGGGAACAGCCTAGGTGCAAGTGACCACAATGTGGTGAGGTTCAGGATAAGAATGGGGAAGGCAGCGGGCCAGTAGATCACTAAAGTTTTGGATTTCAGGAGGGCAGATTTCACCAGAATGTGGGTGATTTTTGAGTAGGAAATGAAGAGGAAAGGGCAGATAAAGGATGTGGAGGAGTTATGGGAAGCAATTGGGGGGGGGGTTACTGAAGGCCACATACACCTGCATCAGGAGGGTTAAGAAAAGCAGAAAACAGAAGAGACCATTGTGGGTCACCCAGGAGGTGAAGGGAGCAATTGGGGAGAAAATAAGGGTGTTCAAAGCATATAAGCGGACCCAGATGGATAGAGACAGGGAGATCTACAAGGAAAAATTGAGGATAGCAGGGCAGAAGATTAGAAGGGCTAAAGCAGACACAGAAGAGAGAATCACCAGAGAGGCCAAAAGGGGGAGAAAACATTTTTTAGGTATGTTTGGGAGAGAAAGAAGGCAAAACAGGGGATAGTTAGAATGAAGGGGGAGGGGCGAGTACTGGTAGAGGAGAACTTCGAGAAGGTGGAAGTGCTAAATAGGTACTTCTGCTCGGTCTTCATGGTAGAGGGGCAGGGGAAGGGACCGGAGTTAAAGGGATGGGGAAGGGAAGGCACAGGGGTAGATCAAAGCCTGTTCACTGAAGGCAGGGTAAGAGAGGAGCTAGGTAGGTTGAGAGAGGATAAAGCTATGGGTCAGGATGCCCTGCATCCTACAGTACTCTGGAAATTAAAGGAGAAGCTGGCACCACCCTTTGGCGAGGCTGTTTAACTTGTCCCTGGATGCGGGATGGGTACCGATGGACTAGAGGAAGACAGATGTGGTACCACTCCACAAGAGTGACAGCAGGGAGGAGGTGGAAAACTATCGTCCAGTCAACCTCACCTTGGTGGTGGGTAAGGTGATGGAAGCACTCTTGAAGGAAAGGGTGGTCAGATACCTTGCTGATAATGGACTGCAGGACAACAAGCAACATGGTTTCACTGCAGGGAGGTCATGCCAGACAAACTTCATTGAGTTTTTTGATTGGGTGACAAGTGTGGTGTATTAGTGGGGCAGTGAACATGGCCTACCTGGACTTCAGGAAGGCCTTTGACTCCATCCCTCACAAAAAAACTGGTTAATAAGTTGGAAATCTTGAGGGTGGGACAAAAAATAATGAGGTATGTAGAAAACTGCTTGAGGGACAGAATCCTGAGGGTGGTGGTGAATGATGTGCATTCCAGGGAGGAAAGGGTGAAGACCAGAGTGCCCCAAGGCTCATTGCTAGGGCCCATACTTTTTAATATATATCAGTGATATAGGGGAGCGACTGGAAGTGAAGGTGTGCCTGTTTGCAGATGATACCAAGATCTGCAATAGGGTGGACATCATGGCTGGAGTGGGGGCAATGAGGAGGGATCTAAAGAGTCTGGAGGGGTGGTCAGAAGCATGGCAGCTGAAGTTTAATGCGAAAAAATGCACTGTGATGCACATGGAACATAATAACCCACAAGCCCGGTACATTCCGTGAGAGAAGGAAATAAAGGCGACCAGGCAGTTGGGGGTTCTGGGGGTTATAATTTCAGATAACTTCAAAGTAGGGAATCAATGCAGCAAAGCAGTGGGCAGGACTAATGGAATGCTGGCATGCATTGGGAGGGGTACAACAAGCAGGAAGAAGGAGGTACTGATGCATCTGTATAAGTCCATGATGAAGCCTCACCTGGAGTATGGGGTACAGTTCTGGAAGCCCCACCTGTGGAAGGATATTGATGGGATGGTAAAGGTCAAGAGAAGGGCAAAAAGGATGGTGCAGGACATGCATCAAATGCCCTATGAAGAGAGGCTGTAGGAAGTGGACCTGTACTCACTGAAGACTAGGAGGGAGAGGGGGCAACATGATAAAAATATTCAAGTACATGGAAGCGATAAATAAGTTGGGAGAAGGGAGCCTGTTCACAAGGAAAAGAAGTGAAAGACCAAGCGGTCATAGTCTGAGGTTGGAGGAGGGAAGATTCAGGGGTAGTACATGGGAGCATTATTTCACCGAATGATGGTGGACCCCTGGAACAGTCTACAGGAGGAGGTGGTGGGAGTGGAAACCATAGAGGGATTCAATAGGGTATGGGACAGATATAAAGGATTGGCAGGAGGGTGGTGAGAGGTCTATCTGGATGGGGGGCAGTAGGGTGGGGGGAGCATTGGGGCAGACTAAATGGGCAATAATGTCCTTATCTGCCAACATTCTTCTATGATTCCATGATTCTATATGATAATAATACTATTGCAATAGCAGCCATTGTGGCTCTGACCAGATATTGTTTTATGTAAATGGAGCAATCAAAATGACAATTTGTTTGTCTCAGTATGAACCATGAAACAGTTAATCTATAACACTTTAAGCAAAACAAAATGGTAATATTAAATGCACACTGAAAATAGAAAATAGAGTTAAAAATTGACATTTTAACCTTAGGTCTTCTTCAGGAAGTATCTAAAAGAGAATAAAGCAAAGTTAGTGCAGATGGGAGGGAAAATAAAGGATATATATGTGGGGAAAGAAAAAGGGTGAGGCTCTGGGAGAAGAAGTGATAAATGGCAAGATAAAGAGAGAATCTGGAAACAAAAAGGTGATGATAGGAATGACAAGGCACCCAGGTGAAGACTATTTTACAGGGCCTAGTAATAAGGCCGAAAGCTGACAAATGTGGGGGAAGCAGACAGAGATGGAGACATCCGGTGAAAATGAAAATAGATGTGTACAGATACAAACAGACTTTAGAGAAAGTGGTGTGGCTGAAAGATGTTAGTAGAAAATAAGTCTATCATTTAAACTGGAGGGCTGCTGGGAGCCAAGGCAGATGATCAGCTTGGTTTCCATGTTTTTTCTATGGTCAGAATCCCTGAAGCCCTGCTGATGGACACAAACAGAAAGATCATTGACACTGTGGTCCCTGGAGATAAAGTGGGATACAATGGGTTTATTAGTGTCTCCATTCCTGACTGACCTGTAATATTCTCTGAAATGGTCAGCAAGGCATCTACCAGTCTCTCCAATGTAAATAGTTGTACACTTTCTGCAAAGAATACAGTATACCACATTAGTGGGGGTGCATGAGAACTCCTTGGTGATGTGAAAACCACCTGTGGGACTCTGACCTTCAGTCACACTTAAAATAAATTTGCAGGTGTAGCAGCGAGTTCTTCTCCATGGTTTGGTACCTGGTATGGAGGAACTGTTAGGAGTAGGTAGGCTGCTTCTTACCAGGAGATTCTGCAGGTTGGGTGGCTAGCAGTAGGAGGCAATAGGTGGTACTGTAAAGGAAGCATCAATGTTACGGTCAGTTTGCAAAATAGGAAAGTTACTGGTGATGATCCTGTGAAGAGGTGTACTCTGATGGAAAGGAAGTACTAGTGGACTTTGTCATTGTTCTTGCGTGACAGTATCCTTCCTATGGGGGTCAAAGTTATGGGGCATGTTACTGACCCAGGAGAGTGCTCTGTCCACTGTGCTTTTAGGGTATTCCTATAAACAAAAAAAACTATGCATCATTTGGGCCTGCTCAGCAAAATTATCATCTTCACTGCATAATCTTCGAAGTCTAAGAAACTGTGAATATGGCATGCATTTTTGACATGTTTAGGATGGAAGGAGCTGTGGAGGAGGAAACTGTGTGAGTCAGTGGGTTTGTAATAAACTGTTGTCCTCAGATCAGTGTTCTGCACTGATAGTTTGATATCCAGAAAAGGCAGTGTAGAGGAGGATATGTCAACAGTGTACTTATAATGGGCTGTGGTAAACTTGTCCAAGAAGACTTGAAGGATCTCCATGGAGTTGGAGGTATCCCCCACACAGTTGTCTATGTAGCAATTGTAAAGTTCAGGCACAGTCTCTGTGAATGTGAGGAAAAAACTGTTCCTCCACCCAACCCACAAACAGATTGGCAAAGCTGGGACCCATGGCAACTCCACTGACCAGTTGAAAAAAATACTGCTATTAAAAAAAAAATCACTGAACTTAAGAACAAGTTCTGCCAAACTGGTTAATGTGTGTGAGGATGGCTGCTGGACTTTCATTTTATTCAGTAAATGCTGCAAAGCTATCAGGCCATCATTGTGGGAGGTCACAATGTAAAGAGATTTGATGTCCATGGTGAAGATGAACTGATGGAAGCCACTAAATCTGTCAAATAACTGGGGAGCATGGTTAGTGTCTTTAACATAGGAGGGCAGGGACATAATGAGTGGTCTCATGAGGCAGTCCAAAAATGCAGAGATGTGGCATGTGGGGCAGGAGCAGGCAGACACAATAGGATGAACAGGGTTTCCTGTCTTGTGGATTTTGGGATGTTCTTTATTTTCCCTCCCCTCTACACTAACTTTGCTTTTTTCTCATTTAGTTATTTCCCGAAGAAGACCTAAGGTCGAAACATCGATTTTTAACTCTATTTTCTGTTTTCATTGTGCATTTAATATTACCATTTTGTTTTGCTTTCAGACCACATGTTGATGCAGCACCTTGTTTTTGATACCATACTTTAAGAATGACTAATCTACCAAAGTGTGTTTTAGGAGTAAAAAACAATTTCTTTACATTTCACAATAAGAATGATTTGAATTCAGAGACTGCTGCATGCTATTTAATAAAACATTCTTGACTGTAGCCGAACAAAAATTAATAGAAATGTTTCTTGTCACTTCTGTAAAAAGAACCATTATCTCTCAATGTTTTATTCTTTATGTTTTAGTTTAATTAGTGTTGGACAATGGGTTCTAACTCAGATCCCACCCCCCCCGGTGAGGCAGTCTACCTTTGATCAAATTATTAGGGGCCAAATTCCCAGAGACTGATTAGGGCAAGAAACTGAGTGTCCATCAATATCCTAATATTTGTCCCAGCTCAGTTTCAACTCTGAGTCAAAAGGCAAGGAACCATGGGCCGGATATTCAAACTGCGCCCAAAAAGTGCGCAACAGCAGGAGCAAGCACAAGTCCATTGCGCACATGCACAATAGACACGATATTCAAACATGGAGCAAGCCAAACTGCGCAACAAGCCAGCGTCTGAATATCGCACAACCTGCACTATAGCGCAACCAGGAAGGAGAAGCTGAGCATAGACGATGCACTATGGAACAACAAGGGCTGCCCAGCTGAGCAGCCCAGAGGTGCCATAGTGCAAGCAGGGAGCCCCCCCAGCAGCAGAACAATGGAACTGCAGAACCAGGGAGGTAGGAAGAACCTACCACCCATGCCACAGATTGGCACAGGGACACACTGCAGAACCAACAATGTACCTCCACACCCCAAGCACAGCATAACTGGAGGAGGGATGGAACAGCCATCGGACCATGGGGACTAGCAAACAAAGCACAGCTGGGCCATGGTGCCCCAGCACACCCACCAGCAAGCTGAGACTGCCACACAAGGAGGGTGGACCACCCCATGGCACAGCAGCCCCCCTTGTGCACAGCACACCCTGCACCATGACCCCAAGACACCCCCCATGAGCAGTGACCACCACTGCAGGAATCCCCATGCATAGCACCACCCCCCCACTGCCACACTGCAACCTCATGTACCACAGAACCATACAAGCCATACCCACCATGAGCCACAGCAGCCAGCACAGACACCCACAGTGGTGTGTGGAAGCATGCAGCACACTGGATGCAACACAGTGCAGGGGCAAACACATACCCATACCCACG
The DNA here is from genome assembly GCA_016271365.2 of Neoceratodus forsteri. Taxonomy (NCBI): domain Eukaryota; kingdom Metazoa; phylum Chordata; order Ceratodontiformes; family Ceratodontidae; genus Neoceratodus; species Neoceratodus forsteri. The sequence continues at coordinate 249,590,521 of CM057453.1, forward strand.
GGGACACTAACACAGGGACACAGTAGTGTGGCAACCAAGCCCCCAGTGTGGGCCTATGAAAACTGTGCACACATAGCCTGCAGTCCCTCATGGCACAGGGGTGACACCCACCCTGTGCATGAACTGTGGCCCTGTACACCACCAGCAGATGCCTGGATCACAAGTCACAGACAGTGGTGCACAGCCCCTGCTATACACACAAGCCACAGCATGGAGGTGGGACAGCAACTGCGGAGGCCATAGTGTCACCCGAGGCAAACATGCACCACACCATTGACAGGAGGCAACCCAGCATTGTGACGGTCACAGTGGATGACCTGCAGGGACAGCCACCACTGACAAGGCAGCAGACCTTGCAGGCCACAGACATGCAAGGGTGTCAGCTGCACAGGCCTAGGATGGGTTGACAGGGTCACAATGGACACAGAGCAGGCACCATGGACCACTGCACACAGTAATGCAATGCACAGAGAACAACACACACACACCACAAATACCGACTGATAGCCACTCCCACACCAGAGACACTTCCCCACGCACACACACACACATACCCATGGCTGAACCACCTCAGATGCCATGCACACCACTGCAACTGAGCACCTATAGCCAGCTGCAAATCAGAGACCCCCACAGTATTCATATCAAAATAACTGTATTCAAAAAATATAACAACAACTATTTACAATTATGTACAAACATGGGGTGGAGGGACAGAAACAAGGTGGGGGTGGGTAAGGGGCAGGGATGGACATATGGGAGAGAGAAGGCAGGGTGTGAGGGTTGGTCAAATGGGGGAGGTTGTCTCTCTTCACTGGTGGCCAGCCTGGTCCTCTGCTTCCTGGGGCTGTTGCCTGGGTCGCCTCCTCCTCCTCACGCCATGCTGCTGCAGATCCCGCAGGATGGCAAGGGACTCTTGCGCCTTCCGCACAAGGTCTTGGATGGACCACTGCATTCACAGGAGTATCCGCACACCTAGGACAAAGGATCAGAGTCAATGGGTGTGACTGTCCATCCCCCTGCAGCCCACCCAGTATGCATGGCAGACAGCCATGTGCCACGCTCCTGTGATGGTGTGGGCCCACCCACAGTGACCGTGTCCACAAGACATGCCCAACCAGGCAGCAACAGCCATGTGTACCACAGCACACACCCACCGCCCATATCCAGCATAGCACAACCAAAGCCGTACAGTAACATGGCTATGCGGTGAGCAGGCAGTGCCACAGCCATGTGCCCAGTGCATGCATAGACCACCATTGACGCACTCTCAGACATGCAGTGCCACTGGACAGTGCTGACTGTCACATGTCGCGTACATAGCAGTGGTGTCCATGGATGGTGGCCATGCCCTGCCTCCCACCCTGTCACACAGCATGCAGTAGCAATCACGGTGTCGTGGCACTCACCCTCATCGGGATGCTGCTGGTGTTGTGGTTGTTCACCACCACGATCCGGTCCTGCAGCCACCACCCTCTGCTGCTGATCCAAATTCCTCCTCCGCTCGGCCACGCCTGTGGGAGACAAAAGGAGAGAAACACATCAGTACAAACCCAAAGCATATTCCCCCCGCCCCAATGTGTGTGCCCACCCACCCAGCCAGACCCACCCATCCCATACCCTGTAAACACCACCACAGCCAACCTTAGACCATCCCTCCCCTATGTGCTGGACACATGAGACAGTGTTACCCATATGGACCATACAAGTGTGTAGACGTATCACCCACCTGGATGAGACACCATGCCCCTCCTGGCATGCGACCGCAGACATGCCAGTAGCTCCGGCTCCCTCCGTCTCAGGACCCCATACCAGTGCCTGCACTGTTCAGCCATTCTCCTGCGGCCAGTGGCCGCCTCCAGGTCAGTGACCACCTCTTCCCAGACCTGGGTCCTGGCCCTGTTCAGTGGCACCTCACCAAACAGTGGCCATAGTGTGGCTCTACAGTGGCCACAAGGTTGGCCAGCTCAAGGGCATGCCACTGAGAGGCTCTCCTGCGTGCCATCTCTAATGCTATAGTAGACAACATGGCACTCCGCAGTGCGGCAACCCCACATGGAAGTGCTGCATGGTACATCGCCGCCATTCCCTATCACGCTGTTGGTACAGCGCTGCCATTCCCTATCGCACTGTCACCGAACAGCGCGACAGAGCCATACACATGCCAGACGTACAGTGCCAGGGGCCAAAGGTCGGGCACAAGGTCAGGGGTCAGTGGCGCAAGACCACGCACGACGCCATCGGATGTCTACATGTCCTGCGTGAACAGTCACCTGCGTGCCAGTGCCACAGTGGACTATTGCGCAGTTGTGCCACAGTGCCATTTGGTGCCCAGTGCTGTAGCGCCACTGGCACAATGGTGGCCATGTCCTGGATTGCTGATCATGCACAGGACGTCATCAGCACGGCAGACACCTGTGTAAGACACCTGGGCATGCGCAATGCGGTGTACTACACAGTCACGGAAATGCGCCATTGGCTCAGCCGGCTCAACCGTATTGCGCAAAGTGCAACGGCATGATATTCAGCCGACACATGCAAATCATCTGATCAGCCATTCAACGGCGCAGTGGTGTGATTTGCATGTCATTACAGTTGCTCCACTCCTAATTTGCATGCATTGCGCTATAAATATGGGACAGTGGACTGCGCTGGCCAGAGTCGGGTACTGCAACTGAAAGGTGAGTTGCAAGCTGTGGGATGTTCCAGGCAATGGTCATGGGATAACACTGTAGACTGCACAGTGACAGGTGTCCACTTCCACCCATACAGACCAACATGACTGAGCAGAGCCAAGGTGAGGGTGAGGATGAGGATGGTGGGCGAAGGAGGAGGCCTAACTTCACCAAGGCAGAGACAGAGGCACTCTTCCAGGTCTACCTTGAAGAGGAGCCACTACTGAGTGGATGGTGTGGCACCCCTCAGGCCCATGCAGCTGCATGGGAGGGGGTAGCTCAGGTGGTGAACCTGCACGGAAGCCATCAGCGCTCCGTGCAGGAATGCAAAAAGAAGGTAGGGACAGACCGCAGAAGGGTGAAAGAGAAGGTGGCAGCCCTCAGGGCGGCACGCGCTGGCACAGGTGGGGGCCAACCAGCGGTGGTGGAGCTGACCCCGGCTGAGGACCGACTGGCTGCATCAATGCAGCGGAGTGCTACAGAGGGCGTACCAGGAGGTGGATTCCAGACAGGTGGAAGCCCATCACTGCACGGTATGACATGATGGTGGTGTTGGGTGTGGTTGATAACATGCACTAACATGTCCTCACTTTCTGTTACAGATCCTGTTCATCTGCAGGGGACGGTTGTGGTGAGACCATGCAGTGATGAAGACCTGCCAGAGTTGGAGGAGGGTCCATCCACCTCTGTCGCCAGCCGGCTTGCACTGCACCAGCATGCATGCCTGGCTGCCACCTCTGTTGTCGGTGAGTCAGGTGTGGGGGGTGCACAGCCTTTGTCTCAGCAGTCTGGCATGCAAGCATGCCAGCACGCTGTGACTGTGGCTGTTGCATGTACCTGCACCATTGATGATGCAAGGACTGCAATGGGCAGTGACACGTGTGTGTCCCATAACGGACACACAGCAGGCCAGCACGTGCCCCTGGACCTAGCTGGTTCCAACGTGTGTGCCAGCATGTCAGCACAGTCCCAAGCTGTGCCTGTCGGCACTGGTGGGGCAGCACTGGGGGCTGTGCAGGTCTCTGGCACTGTTGCGGCCACAGCAGTGAAACGAGTGGTCCCTGGGGCACAGCAGTTGGAAGGGCAGCAGCAGCAGTCATCCACCAGGTCTGGGGTTACAGGGTCCAGTGGTGGCACATGCACACCACCTGTTGACATGCCCATACCTGGTCCTGCTGAACAGCACCCACCCTCAAGGGGTGTTGAGCATCAGGACCTTCCATACCATGGGAGACAGATTGCCGATGTGGCAGATGTCCCTTTGGACGAGCACACCTGCCTGCTGCGGGCATCAGTACAGCAGCAGATGCGGGTTGCAATGTCCGTGGAGGCACTGTGCATGGCTGTGGAGTGGCACAGCAGGGACAATGCAATTATCCTTGCAGAGAGGGTCCAAATGCGGATGGATGTGACCACCAACATTGACAGGCAGACCCAGGCATTGGTCGCTGACGTGGCCTCATTGGGCACACATTCAGGTGCCCCCTGTACCAAACACCCCACACAGCTTGTGCTCCACTCCCCATTCCCAGCGTCGTGCGACACCCAGCCTGTCGATGCCAGGTTCTGCTGTGGGCATACTGAGCACACCTTGTGCAGGTATGTTCGGCATGCTGCACACCCCCTGTGCGGACACAGTCGCGATTGCGCAGTGGGACCCCTGGTGGTCCATCAGTGCCAACCCATGTGGCCCATGATCAGCCTGCCAGTGCTGCTGGGTCACGGTGGGGCCGCCCACGCATCCGAGGTGGCCATGGCACAGTGCCACCTGAGTGACCTGTGTCCCAGTGCGGGCCCTGTCTGTTGCTGCCCTGTGTGCAATGTCTGTCATGGTGGGCAGTGCACTGGTGGGTGCCCTGCTCAACACGCTGACACACGGACCACCTGGACACCCACCCAACTGCTGTCCACAGGTGTGTGTGCATGATGATGCCTGCATTGTACTGTACACCAAGGTTCAAGGGTACCCAGCTTCTGACACACGTACTTGGACAGTACAGGTGGTGGGGGTGGTCCGTTGATCTGTGTGTTTGCCATGTCTGTTCCTGCTCTGCTGTGCACCTGCCCGTGTACGCTTTGTGCCTGGTGCGTGTGTGTATGTGTGTGTGTGTGTGTGTGTGTGTGTGTGTGTCCAGATGACTGTTCAACCCTCCCTGATGGTGTGTTTGTGTGCCTGGACCCTTCAACTCCCCTTGCCTTCATGTACCCCTGGTGTGTTACGCTGTGTGCCTGTGGGTTGTGCCTGGAAAGTGTTGGTTGCACATGGCCCCTTGACTTACCTGTGTCATGCAAAATGCTCCTCCGTGATGGTGTCCCGGTGCAGCTGGGCCTGTCAGATCAGTCGGGGGTCCCGCCGTCCAAGGGAAGGCTGCTCATCACCATCATCACCGGCGTCACTGGTGTCCCCATCGCTGTCCCCCTCCTCGAACTGTATGGCTATCCCATGGTCTTTGGCCATTTTGTACAGGATACAACAGGCCAGGAATATCCCACAGGCCTTTGAGGGGCTGTACTGTAGGGCACCACCGGAGGTGTCTAGGCATCGGAAGCGTGCCTTGAGCATCCCAAACACCCGCTTGATGATGTTGCGTGTGGCGGCATGTGCCTCATTATAGCATTGCTGCAATGGGGTCATGGGGTGCCGGTATGGTGTGAGCAGCCAGGGACGGAGTGGGTATCTGCTGTCACCTGTGTGGAGATAGTGGAGATAAGTATCATGTTCAGGTCCATAATGCCCATATCCCTGCGTGCCACTACCATGGCACTTGTAGCATTCCCACCCTTGCCACAAGTTTGCACTTCCTACATGCGTACTCACCCACTAGTTGGCCTGTGGGGATGTCCCCATTCTCGAATCAATGGTACAGTGCAGACTGATACCATATGAAGGCATCATGTGCTCCACCAGGATGTGTGGCACAGACATTGATTATGCGCCCACTGGCATCACACACCACCTGGCAGTTGACACTCGAAAAACCCTTCGGGTTTCTGTATGCAGCCCCATTGGGGCCAGGTGGTGTGCGAATGGCCACATGGGTGCAGTCTATAGCCTCTAGCATGCCAGGCATACATGCTACCCTGTGGAACTCCTGCATGTTTGCTGTACGGTCTGCCGCAGTGCTGGGGAAATGGATGTACTCCGCAGCATGTGGCAGCAGTGTGCTGAGGAATTGGGTGATGATGCGTGATGTGGCCGACTGTGTAATGCCTGTGGTGTCCCCTGTCAGCCTCTGGAAGGTACCCATGGTGAGCAGGCACATGCAGGCTGTTACCTTTGTCTCCACTGACAGAGCGTGACTCCGTCGTGAGGGCGCCTGCATCACATCACTGCACAGCTCACAGAGCCGCCTCAGTATTGCCCTGTTCAGGTGGTACCTGCCCACGATCTCTACATCCGTGTACAGCTCAAGGCTGATGCAGGCACGGTACTGCCTGTTGGGGGTGTACTGCCGATGGGCCCTTCCACGGCCACATCCCCCTGCAGCATGCCTTCTCACCCCACTCATTACAGCTTCCATGAGGAAGCTGGCACTGTCGATGTCCCTGGCTTGTGTTCCCCCCATGGCTGTTCTTGCAGTGTTACCCCCGCTCTCCTGACTGCTACCTCCACTGCACCAGGTACACCTACTGGCCTCTGCAGTCTGTGGCCCCACACACCCTCCCTTGTCCCTCTTCTCTCCTGTGCACTCCCTGGCCTGCACTCTTTGCCATTGTCGCACTCTCTTTCTCCCTGCCTCATGTGGCTTCCCTGTAGTGTTCTTGCGCCTCTTCCTTGAGCCTTTTTATTTTGGCTCATTTCCAGCTTGGCGCACCTTCCAGCTCATCCGCTGTTGCGCATTGCGTAGGTCTTTGAATATTGCATTGCGCTCTTTATGCATGGGTCCACCCCCTTCGGTTGCGTATGCCTTCATTTGCATTGCGCTGTTGCTCAGCCTGTTTTCAGTGGCGCAACTGCCTCCTGCTGAATATTGCAGAATGTCGCAAGTTTGGATTTGAGCATGGTGCAACCCTTTTGAATATCTGGCCCCATGTATTTTGTTGCATCATCTGCAGCTGAAATTAGGAAATACAGTCCAGAATCCAAACTGGGTCATAGTTGGGTAGCTCACCCTTAAGGTCAGCAGTAAAGTCTAGAGAGGTACAGAATGACTTGAGAATAATATTCTAAGTTACTGTCTAGAAGGTCCCCTTAGCTGGAAGGCACAATGAAAACCAAAATAAACACAACATAAACTTACCTTTTTACTAACAAGGGAGAGTTACAGTTCTTGTTCGGTTTTAACTTTTGCTTCTAATGCTGCATTTCCTTTTCTGTTACAAACAGCAGACACTTATGCTGATATTAAAATACACAAAACTTAATTATGTAACAAGTCTGGATACATTTTATACACCTTGGGGTTGTTTATACTCATAACCTGGCACTTGATTTTATTTGGTGTGCTCACATGATGGTGGCTGTTTTCAGACTTTTTATTCCTTTTTATCTGTTAAGCAAGTAAATAGAAGGTGTTGTGAGAACAGAGGCTGAGCTTCCTAGAATCTTTAAATCCCCTGCTTGTTGTTTACAAGATTGCTAGGATTAAGGCTCCTTTGAGCCATTAGAAGACACATGCACACAATGCAGTAATACAAATTCTGTGGAAAAAAATATAATTTCTTACTTGGGTAAAGATGGCAAAATACATACCTTTCAAACTTTTATCCCAATATTTCATATGGTGAAATGTTTACAGTTTGCACAAATGTACTGCTCTGTAGGAGTATTACTGCCCCAGTCCACACAGAAATTACTGACAGTACAGCTACTGTAATTCTGATTCAGATCTTCACAGGTTCATCAACCCATAATTATTTACACAATAAGGAATACGACTTGTCAGTCCATTATAAATGATCACTATAAATGACCCAATTTTAAGCTTGTTGGGAGTTGTACTAAATAAGTACAGCTACTGTAAAACATGTTATGTTATGTACACAATAGTATATATGTATCATATGTTTCAAAATGTCAGTGTGGAACTAGTGATATGTGCTGCTATTTAAAAAGAGCCATGAGCAGGGGTAGAAGCAATTTCTCTGAGAGTCCCCCAGTCATTTAGTTGGCACTGACATATGAGCATCATGATGATGAATGTGTGTATTGTTGTTTCTCCATCTGCAAATGGTCACAGTACATTACAACACCTTAATGACAGCACTAGCAAAGCAGCATAAAGATAGAAGCAGTACAACTGATAATAGAAGTAGTTTTTTTCTAAGGGTGGGAGCAGTACAATAGGTAACAGAAATATAATTTTTTTATTTCCCATTACGAACACTTTCAATTTCCACAGCGTTGTAACTTTTCCAATGTCAGTATCACTGCATATTTGGATTCCTTTTATTGGACAGAAAAAAATACACATAGATGACACAATACACAAGTTGTCAGGGCCACACAGGTCCCTTCATCAGGTGTGTTGGTAGAGTAAGCAGAAGAAGTTGGTTTTATCTACAAATCAGACTGTGTGATTTACCTCATGTAGTGCAAAAATAACCAGATGGATGATATGTGAGAAAAAACAAACACAACCTTTAAACTAGGAATAATCACCACTAGCAAACTAATGAAAAAACACTTCACCCCACCTACTGTAATCACTCACTTCAGGATATATCAGTGCTGTTACTTAAAGGCAACTTCAGAACTACACAGGAAAGGAGGATATTAGAACTTGAGTTGATTAAACAACTTCAAAACACAATGGTCTGAACAGTGACACTGGGTTCATAACACACTATGGGGACCTTTCACCAATTTTATTACAGCAAATCCTGCATAGTGAGAATGCTCTGCTTATATTCTTACTTACTGTAGTAAAACTTTGCATCTCTCTTCTCTAAACTTTTAACATTTTCACTCTCACTGCTTCTGTCCCTTTTCATAGCTCTATAATTGACCATGCCACGTCTACAATTGTAACGTGTAAAATCTCTGCCTGCCATTTCCATTTTCTGTATTGGTTTTATCATCCACTATTACTACTGGAGATTAATATACCCTGTTGTCAGGGCAATACCCTGTTCCAGAAAGTCCACTGTCATTCACATTGCAGGGATTTTTCTTCCCATGGGTTTTCCTCCTTGTGCCACTTTCCTCATGCCTGTCTGTCACCATCATACACCATGTTTCTGCTCAAGGAGCAAGCACTATGGACCAACTCCAGGAGATTCTGCATGGCAGACCCCTTTATCAGCCCTCCACTGCTAAGGCATACTGCCCTTTAGCAGTTGCCTGCAGCCTGGCCTGTCTCTCAACATAACCATAGGAGTGGGCTCCCAAACTCTGGTCACCTTCATGGCAGTGTAATGTGCTAACACTGGGACATCAGGGCAGTCTGTCTTACCCTTACCTATGCTTACGCTTAAGCATCAGCCTTTGGTACAAAACTCACTTCCTCTGCCCAGTCTGCTAACAGATCTGATGAAGGGACCTGCATGGCTCTGAAAGCTGATGCCTGCCTTTGTTGGTCCAGTAAGAAGTATCATAATCTACAACAAATCCAGTTTTCCAGGAAATAACATGACCACAAAATTTTTTTCCAATATGAGCAGAAAGTGCAATTATGTATTTTCCCTTCCTCTTTTATTAACCTATCAACAAGACAAAGCAACTCATGATGGTGTTAGGGGTAGTAATGCAGCCAAGGTAATTCTCCCTGCAAATCTCTAGCAAAGTGACCTACTTCACACATTACAAAGTTTCACAATGTTTCTGGAGATTGTAGTAACTTCTCTAAGAACTGCATAAATCATTTTCAAAGTGACTTCAAGTGAAACTCATGTAAACTCCACAGTGAATTGAGTGACATTCATAAATTGTGTCACTGATTGAAAAAGAGGATGATGATGATGATATTGCAGCAGTGTACTAATAAGAAAGGATATTGGGTAAAACAGGACATTGTTGTAAACAGGGGTAAAATCCTAACATTTTGTATCCTGTATAAAAATAAAATGTTATCGATCAATCAAAAGGTTACCTCTGTAGACAAAGAATAAAAATATTTAATTCATGTTCATTTCAAAAAAGGACATTACAGTTTAAAACACTATACTTACTAATGTCAGCTTTGAGGTGGTTACAGTATACCCTTAATGACAAGGCACATGATAGGGCCGGGGGGCAAGGACCCATTCAGCAGGGATTACAGGAGGAGGAGAAGGCAATAGCAGAAGCAGTGAAGGCTCGAGACCTGTAAAGAGAAGGCAACAAACAATTAGACAACTTGGGTGTAATGCACCCCTTTCAGTTCTATAAGCTGCAGTTGAGATCAGTCGGGTTACCTGCAAAAAGAAAGCATAAAGTACATTCTAAAGATATACTTACCATCAGCATAGGGATGACCATACCCTGATTGACAAAACAAGCAATAGTACTCAAGGGGACAAGAATCCTGTCAGATGGGTGGAAGGAGGAAGAGGAGGAGGTGGCAGTAGCAGAGAGGATAGTTGGAGACTGGTAAAGAGAAGAAAAAAACATAATTTGACACACCATCCATACACACCTCATTTGGTTCTGTCAGCCGCAATCAAGTCCTACCAACTCCCCTGCAAAGAAAAATAAAGAAGAGTACTTTGCAAATAGATATTTACTGTCAGCTTAGTGATTGCCATACCCTTAATAAAAAGGCTTCTAATAGTGCACAGGGGGACAAGGACCAAATTAGAAGAGCATCAGGGCATCCTGGAGGAGTAAGAGGAGTAGAAGGTGGCAGCTGGAGATCTGAGAAGAAAAGATGACAAACAGACACACTGGGCATAATGTGAAACATTTGGTTCCATCAGCTGCAGTTGAGTCTAGTCAGTATACCTGCAAAAGAAAGAGTATATTCTAGATAAGTACTTACCATCAGGATAGTGATGGCCATTCACTTACTGATAAGGCATGTAATAGTATCCAAAGGGACAAAATGCAATGAGAAGGGCACCTGGAAGGAGGAAGAGGAGGAGGAGGAGGAGGAGGAGGTGAAGGTGGTAGCAACAAAGGTTCTGACTGAGGACCTGTAAAGGGAAAGTGACAAACAATTTGACACATTGGGCATAACACACTTAATTCAGTTCCAGTCCAGTCTAATCCATTTACCTGCAAAAGTAAAAGATAATAAAGAGTACATTCCAAACAGGTATTTACTGTCAGCATAGTAATAGCTAGAGATGTGGCAAAGTAAAACTTTGCTGGGGAAGTTCACCGAAGTGCCAAAAATTCACACTTCACGGAACTTTACAAAGCTTCCCTAGACCTAAACTTTGTCTTTGCCTGAATTATGAAGTTTTTACCGCAAAGTGCAGAACTTATCAATCAGTGAATTTCATGAATGTCATGAAGCACACTTCATAAATTGTGTGAGATCCACAAATTAATCTGCGGAGTTAATTTTGCACACTTCGCCCATCTCTGGTGATGGCCATGCCCTGAATGACAAGGCATGAGATAATGCCCAAGGGGACAAGGACACCATCAAAATTACCCTATCAAAACTGGACTTTGACAATATCCAACACTGGTTCCAGGCAAACCAGCTGTCCTTCAATACCAAGAAACAGTCTCCATGACCTCTGGCTCCTTACAGAGGCTTACTGGGCTTTCCCTTCTCCCATCACTGTATAACCTTGATGGTGGTGCTTGATTGAGGATGTTGCCTTCTTTAGGTAACTCTAGGTCAGGCTGGACCATCATCTTGATTTCTCAGCACACATTGATGCAATCCTCCTTAAGGTTTACCCCACTTTTTGTGCTCTTTACAGGAATAAAGCATGTATCCTGCTTCCTTTTCAAAAGGAATAGATTATACTGAAGATAATTCTCCCTATATACATATTTTGCCTCAGTATACAGCCCAAAGGACAACATCCAGGTATTAACTAGTAATATCAGTGATGCAGCTAAAATAGTTATCAATACAGAAGATGTGAAAAATAAACTACAGAAACTAGACCGAACAAGGTGCCAGGTCCCGATGATATATATCTATTTATTTATTTATTGAGATGTTTTACCAGGAAGGGCATGCTGAACAACAAGTTGCTCATCTTATGGTGCATCCTGGGGGAAGGGTAAACAGGAGGAAGAGCATACATAAGATATAAATTCAAGCAGTCAAAATGACAAGTGAACAGTGATAAGAATATGCAGCAATACAAACAGGTTACAATAATCTATAGTATGTGACCATCGAACAATACTACAAGTACCTGAAAGACAAAGTAAACATTACACAGAACATGCATTGGATCAGAACATAGTATCCTGATTACAGGCTTGAATAAGTACTGCGTATATTATAGATAACAGTATGAACAAGTGTAAGTACATCCATTGGCATTTTAGAGAGCAGCTAGAGCAATCTATAAGAGATTTGGATTATTTAGTGAGCTAAGGTACATGAAGGAAGGGGGGAAGAAGAGGGTGGCAAAGTTGACCCGAGAACATAAATAATCAGAGCAGAGAATGGAGAGTGGCAGTGTGCTACTGGTAGGTACAATTTATTGAGGGATAGTTGTTTAGGGCTAAAGATAAGAAGTGAGGGGTGGAAGATAATCGGATTGGGGGACATTCCAAAGCTGGGGGAAATGATGTTTGAAGGCCGATTGACCTACTGTAGTTGAGTGATGGGGAATTACCAGTAGATGAGAGTAATAAGATTGTAGGCAATGTTCCAGAGAAGGTAGAGCGGATATTAAGGAAGAGAGATAAGGGGGGGAGGACCCAAACCAGAATTTTGAAACAAATTTGGCAGAGGGGAGAAGCTGGCGATTTTCTAATGTAGTAAGGGAGAGAGAGAGTGGTAGAGGTTGCAGTGATAGGTGAGAGGGAGGGAGCTGAGAGTGAAATGACAGAAGGAGTTGCAGAGGGTGTACAATATGGCTAGGGAGGACTTTGGGAGCAGCACCATAGACAACATCACCATAGTCAAAAATAGGTAGTATCATCTTCTGGACAAGCTCATGCCTTGCCAATAGAGGGAGGCAACTCCCGTTCCTGTATAATGCACCATGCTTTTGGCACAGTTTTTTTAGGATGGCATCCACATGTCCAGAAAAGTTGAGGTGTTGGTCTAGCCAAACCGCCAAGTACCTAAAGGATGAGGTATCCTTGATATCTGTCCCATCAAGGTTGTGGAAGGAGGGCAGTAAAGGGAGCCTTGAAAGTCTCTGCCTGGTGTCAAAGGTCATAGAGATGGTCTTCTTGGCATTGTAGGTGAGTTGATAGGAGCTGAACCAGCGTTGAACATTATTGAAGTCAAGCTGCAGTCTGGAATCCACATCCACAGGGGACTGCCCTGTTGTGAAGATGACAGTGTCATCGGCGTACATATGGATAGATGAGGATGAGCAAGCTGAGGGTAGGTCATTTAGGAATATAGAAAATAGGATTGGGCCTAGTACAACGTTTATTAAAGAAACCTGCAGACAGCTTGGCAGGGCCAGTAACATACATTTACCAATTTTCATTAGTTATTGGTGTAGTAGCTAATGATTGGAGAAAGGCAGCTGTAACATCTATATACAAAAAAAGGGAGTAAGGCAAGTTGTACAAAATATAGACTGATTAGTTTGACCTCTTTGTTGTGTGAAATACTAGAAAATATTATTAAAAATGAAATTGAGTATCATATTTTGACCAACAATATGGGGGACGAAACACAACACGGCTTTGTTAAGGTACCGTCTTGTCAGACTAACTTACTAACCTTTTTCAACAGGGCGGGTAGGGCACTTGACCAGGTTAGGCCAGTTGATGTGGTCTATCTAGAACTGAGCAAGGCATTTGATAAAGTCTCTCACAAAGAACTGATAAAGAGGTTGCAAGATATAGGTCTAAATTCAAGATTGACAACATGGATCAACTCATGGTTATCAAACAGGACACAGCAGGTGGTATTGAGAGACACAATGTCTGAATGGACAGTTGTCATGAGTGGCGTGCCCCAGGGATCTGTACTGGGACCATGCATGTTTAATATCTGTATTGTAACACTACAGGACAATAAAAACATTTGGTTAACTAAGTTTGCAGATGATACCAAGCTGGGCTCAGTCGTAGGAACTGAGAAAGAGATAACTAATTTACAACATGAGCTACATAGGATTGAACACTGGTGACTCAATCATGGGCTTTGTTTCAACATAGAGAAATGTGCCATAATACATTTTGGTGCAAAATTTAGAAGAGCCAACTACACTCTTGTGGGGCATATTATAAAATCTACTACAGAAATAAGTGATCTGGGAATAATTCTCACTGAAGACATGAAAAACATCAAACACTCTGACTGTGTGACTTAAGGCTTATGATATATGTGGGTGCATCAAGAGGCACATATCAAGTAAGATTAGGGGGGGTTGTCCTTCCACTTTACGGTGCACTTATTAAGCAGTACTTTGATTACTGCTCAAGATTTTGGCCTCCATCAACAAAATCTAAAATCTGCATGACTGAGGGAGTACAGCGTAGAATGACCAAATCCACTACTGGCATGAAAAATCTAAACTACACAGATAGGCTAGAGTACCGTAGAATGAGGGGAACATTTGCTTAGTTTTTATAGCACTCTGTAGTGATCATCCTTGGGATTGTGTGGGTCTAAAATTAAAACAATGCTAGTTCACTATGAGATCTCATGACCTACAGTTGGAAGGAAATCTGAGTCAAACAAATGAGGGCGTCATGGTTTTCAGAGAGGGTTGTGACAGTATGGAATAGGCTGTCATATGATATTATAGGCAGTAGTTCTTTAAACAGTTTAAATTAAAGCAGGATAAATAGTCTTGAAAATAACATCCAAGTATATGCCTTTCAAAGTGTTTTGAGCATTATGGGAAAATTGTCTACTAGCTTGTATCGAATCTGTGAACCTATCTCTGACTGTGGTGATGTCATCTACTGAGCTGTACCCAAATTTTCTCTTGTCAGACTGGACCCCCTCTTTCATTCTTTCTGCTATTCTGCCTTGGATTGTACCCCTCGTGCCCATCATTGGTCTCTGTATACTTCATTCTCCCTCCCCTCCAATCCCTTAATGTCTGGCACCTTTCCCAGTGTGCCTCCTTCATATATAAATTCTGGTTTAGTTCCCTTCTTTCCTGCTTTACTTCTCTGGTATCTTCCCCCTCTTACCTCTTACCATATTCACAGTATTGTTTTCCATTCTGTTTCCATTTCCTCAGGAAATCTATTGCTGGCCAATCTGCCTTTTCATATTGCTTCCCTAAACTGTGGTGCTGTCTCCACCTGTCCATCCCCTCTGCCTCTTTTCCCTTTCCGCTTAAGTCTCTTCTTCATGACTTCTCCCACCTGCCACTGTCTCTGGCCCTTTACTTTAATGTACCCTAACTATCCACTTTTCTCCCAATCCTGTTTTACTCTTATTTCCCCTCTGTTATGCCCTGATGAGGTTTACAATAAGAATGTTGTACTAATTTTTGCTGAGATGATTTTACCTGGTACATCTGTAACATACTACACCTTGCTCCTTTTGTTGTACTGTATTATTTTCATCTACTATCATGCATGTATTCTGTTAATGTACTATCAGTTATTTCTTTGTATTGTTCTCTCCTCCACTCCCTCCCTCAAGGACGCATCTGGAAATGAGCTGTTATCAGCTCAGCATGTCTTTCCTGGTGAAACTTTTCAAATAAATAAATAAGGACACCCTAGATGAGGGAGAGGAAGATACAAAAGCAGCAGAAGTGGCAGATGGAGACCTTATGAAGAGAAGGCAACAAATAATTGCACACATCTGGTACAATGTCCCCAATTTGTTTCCCTCAGCTGTAATAGAGTCCAATAAGTTTTACTGAAAAAGGGGAAAAAGGTACATTTTAAATAAGTATTTACAGTCAGTTTATTATGGCCATTCCCTGATAAAGTGGCACACAATAGTGCTCAAGGGAAGAAGAACCCCATCAGAGTGGCACCCTTGAGGTGGAATCGGAAGATGAGTGGAAGACAGTGGCAGCAGAGGTGGTGGCTGAAGATCTGTGAAGAGATGGTGTTGAAAAATGTTACATATTGGGCACCCAATTCATCGTTGACACGCATAGCCAAGTCCACCCAGTTTACCTGAAAAAGGAAAAGAAAAAAATGAATTCCATTGAAACATGGAATTTGTAGGCAGAAAAAGGCTTGTCTGCCCTTCATGTATGTCCATTCCTACCTATCTACTGTTAAATGAGAGAGCTACTGTAGTTTTTCAGTCCCTTTTTCCCTCCCCAACTTATGCAGCCTTTATCAAGTCCTTATATGTGTCCCACCCATAACTGATTCCTCACACTGATTTCCCACAGACTGCATCATTTGGAGCTTATTCCACCCCACCCATCTGTGAAAATGCACTTCAAGACAACTCTCTTAAATTTGCCCCCACCAGCTTCGTGAAGCTGCCCCTGGTGTTCATGTTGCCATTTGATCTGAACAATCTATGCTACCCACTTTATTTACATTGTGGAGGTATTTGTATGTTTCAGTCATGTCCCCCCTCTCTCTCTCTCTCTCTCTCTTCTCATCTCTAGCCTGTGCATACTGAGATCTGCCTCCCCTCAGAAGCTCTCTCCTGCTGTCCCTGGATCTTCCTGGTTACCATCCACTGCATTGCCTCTACTATATCCCAGTCCTTCAATGAAGATTCCAAAAGTGTGTACAGTATTCCAGGTGAGGATGAACAAAGGATCTATACAGTGGTATCAGCATCTCTCTTCACCTGCTGCTGATCCCCCTCCATATCGACTCCAACATTATGTTTAATCTTCCCACCACTCTATGGTATTGCACTGATGTCTTCTAACTGTCAGAAATCATCCTTTTCCTCAACAGTGCGTTCCATAATTATATTCCTCATTCTGTATGCTGTGTATGAGTGCTAGGCTTCTCTGAAATCTGTTATGTTGGCACCTTGTCAGGTTTATCTGTATTTCTGATTCTGACTCTGATTCTGTTCTGCATTCAAGTAAGGCATAGTAATGGAATCAGAGGCTGAATCAGAACTTTTGATTTTGTTTCTGACTCATGTCCCCATAATGTAAAACCTTTCCACACCTAGTAACTGTCACAAAAACCCACCCATCCTTACCTTATCTACTGGCTTGACTGTCTGGAGACTCAAGCAGTATAGGAGCTGTCTATCCACTCTGCGACAAAATGTTGCTGCCGTAAAATCCAACCTGTCCATTGTCCATTCCAGGAGTCCAATGTGTAATGTCCACTGACAGGCCAGGCACCAACTGATTTGACCCGAGTCACTCAGCCCCATGACGGTCCACAGACGTGCACCCACCTTCTCATCCATCTCCTTAGGGTAGTAGAAGACTAGGTAGTAGGTGGCATTAGGTTATTTATAAGCCAAGATGAATACTAAATTGTTAACCCTCCCCAGCTGATATACAGCCTGAGAGACTAGACTAGAGCAAGAGTTACAGTCGACCCAATAGACCCCGGTCCTCAACTCTGTGCATCACAACCATTAGAGCCTGCAGCTGGAGATCAAAGCCCATGGCTGGGCCCACAACACATCCTTTTGATGACTTTCTGGTGGTAGAAGAGGGGATAGGCAGGGCCATCACAGCTTTGCTTTTGCTGGACTGTTTGGTACCAGACCTAGGTCTATGGGTGGCAAGTCAAAAGGGTACCCTCTGTCCAATCTTCTAGTTGTATGATGGAAGGAGTGAACAGACCACAGGGTTCTCCCTGAAGCCTGTAGGCCATTGAGAATGTCTTGCATATTTCCCCCAAAGAGCTTGTAGCCCCTGAAGGGAGCATTCAAGATGCACTGTTGGACATCAGTAGCAAAGACTGACACCCTGAGCCAAGAGCACCTCACCCTGCAAATTTCCACCACAGATGCCCTGGCAAAGGCATCTAAGACATCATAGGCAGCCATAAACAGATGCCTGCCCACATCAGCACCAGACTGGAGGGCCTTGAACACTCCTACATCTGGGAACCCTCAAGAAGGGACTGGATAGTAGACCTGACAATTTCCCAGAGGTCATTCTGGTACTTAAGCATGTGGCCACATAACTAAGAACCCTTAACACCAGAGTGGAAGAGGCAAATACCCTTTTGCCCATAAGGTCCAGCCTCCAGGACTCCTTGTCCAGAGGGAGGGATCTGAGGTGTTGGGGTCTCTTGAACTGATCATGGACCACATTTGATAACAACTGAATCTGACTGAGGGGGGGCCCATGAAAAAGGGCTACCCAGAGGGGGCCTCCTATAGCTTGTCCACCTTCCTGGGCATGTGGAAATCAGATTAGGCTTGCACCAAGCAGCCATGGTGGCATCCTCATATGTATCAATCATAGGAGGGATAATAACTCTTATTCTGCTTCTCCCTGGCCTGTTACTCAGAAGCACCCTGGTTATTCTTTCCCTAAGGGATCTGAGACCTGGAGGTGGCCAACCTGAAAAAATCCCTAGGGTGAGCCACCACAGGATGCCTTAACTATAGCTATATAGCTATATAACTATATAACTATATATACTATACAAGTACTGTTACTCAAGTCTAGTCTCTTGGGGCTGGGCAAGGGCTGAGGAGTTATGAATTTCTAATTTACCTTAGCTTATAACTAACCTTATGCCAGGTACTACCTATACTACCACTACCATAAAGAGTGGGATGGAAGGAGGGTGTGCTTCTGCAGACCATCATGTGTTTGAATGATTCATGCCTGAATCACTGGGTACCTGGCCTGCTGGTGGACATCACTCATTGGTACCTGGAGTGGACAAAGGATACACTGAATTTTATTGCAATAGCATTTTGTCACAGAGTGGATGGACTGCCCAACCAGAGAGCTCCTATGCCAACTGAGCCTCCAGACAGCCCTACAGCTAAGCTGAATCATATGGTGGCTAAAAAGTAAGAAAACAGTGTACTGGGTGGGAGTGGGGGATCCAATTTGGCATCTGACAAGGTTTTTTTGGAACTTGGAATTTTTGGCACTTAATTGTGAATCTCTGAACTCCCAAAAAATGTTTGGAGTCATTCTGAAATACCTTCTTTAGTTTTAGGGTTATCTACCCCATGTGCATCACTTTGCACGTTTTGGCATTAAAGTTTAACTGCCATTCTTTTTTACCAATTCTCTAATCTACCCAGATCCCCTTCCGTAATTTTGACATTCTCATAACTACCCTCCCAGCCACAGATATTAGTAACATATGCGAAATCCCTAGCAGTATGTTGCAGATAAAAATGTTGAAGCGGCCTAGTCCCAAGACCAATCCTTGTGGCACCTCAGTAGTGAGGCCCCTGACCCTGAAGAGCTACACATTTATTACCACCCTGTGTATCATCATCAGCAACAGCACCTTTTCCCGCATATACAGCAGCTTCTCTAATGCATAAAGTTTGCTTATTGCACCGATACTGCTAATTGTTGTTTCTACATTTGAATGTTACTAATGCTACAGGGCTGACAACATTCTAGTTTGCATATTCTTAGTCACTTTTCTCACTGCACTGATACTGTTGCTTGTTGCCTTACCTATAAGGTTAATTAGTTCTGTTTGCTAATCTCCCTTCTAACTACTAGACATCATTTTTACTGCACTATTGCATCTGTGTAAATAGTTAGTCCCCTGTATCTCATCTCCCCGATTCCCTGCTCTCCTAGTAGCTCCCTTCCTGCAGGTAACTACTCCAGCCAATCTGTATTCTCACTGCCACCCTCCCCAATCCCTTATAGCATCCGCTGTTCTCTCCCTAAGTGCTAGTTTACCTTCACAGTCAGGACCTGAATGCCTTCTACTTTCTACTACATTACTAATCCTACTACATTGCTAGGTTCCTCTCCCTCTGTTTATTCCTACCTGCACTAACTGCCCATTTAGGGTCCCCTGACCTTTTATTTTCTCTGTGGCTCTATCCCAGTTTAGTCTCTTAACATAGTTAATTGTCTTACTGCACAAGTTCAAAGCTTATGGTTATCCAACCTGCCTTAACATAGTTAATTTTCTTTTTGTATGTTTACAGCTTACTGTCACTTAATTCTGTTTTATCATAGTTAATTGCCTTACTGCAAACATTTAAAGCTTACAGTGAATTAACCTGCCTTAGCAAAGTTAATTGCCTTACTGCATATGTTAATGCTTACAGTGATTTAACCTTCCTTAACATAGTTAACTGCCTTACTGCATTGTTTAAAGCATACAGGCCCGGATATTCAAACTGCGCCAGGCTGTGGCGCAAGCCTGGGTGCAGCTCAACTTCGTTGCGCAAGGGTGGCCTGGGCGTGTTCAGCGAGACTGCGCTTGGTGCAGCAGCTTTGAATATCGCACCCTGGCCACCCCCACTGTGCATGGCGCAGTGGCACTGCGCCAGCGCAAGTGACCAGAGTGGAGCATTGAGATGCACTGGCACAAATGCCATTGCGCCATGCACAGCACCTGCGATATTCAAAAGGGGACATGCAAATGGGGCCATAATTTATGCAAGACACACAGAGGTCTATTTGCATCTCATTATGGCCCCATTTGCATGTGATTAGCATGCAGGTGCGCCAATCCCCGACGACTTGCGCCTGGTGCCCTACCAGACAGCAGCTGTCGGGGACCGACGCCCCCTGCAGCCCGATCATGGGCATCCCTGTAATATAAAAAAGAAAACGTCCAATGTTCCTAGTGGTCCAGTGGACCTCTATGTGTCCAATCGCGGGCATCAGTATAGTCCTCCCCCACATCCAATATCCCTGGTGGTCCAGTGGACCGATTGTCGCCCGATCGCGGGCATCTGTAACACATAACAGACCCCTACGACCCTGGTGGTCTGGCGTACCTCCTCCCCACCCACCCACTGAGCCTCACCGCTCGCTCCCCCTGTCAGTGGGCGGGTGGCAGCACCCCACCTGCCTGCCGCCCCGCCACCCGCCGACTGACAGCTCGGTAGGGTTGCAGCCCATTGGTTCAGAGCGTGAGCTAATGGGCGTGCAGCCCATACCGTACTACTCAGTCCAGATATGTGAATGAATGAGGGGGGTACACTAGACCACCAGGGTGGTAGGGGTCTGTTATGTCTTACAGAAGCCCGCGATTGGGTGGCACTCGGTCCACTAGACCACCAGGGATATTGGACATGGGGGGGACTATACTGATGCCTGCGATCGGGCACATAGAGGTCCACTGGACCACCAGGGATATTGGACATGGGGGGGACTATACTGATGCCTGCGATTTGGACGGGAGATTTCACTCCAGGGATGCCCACTGTGGGGCATGGGGGGATGCCACCAGGTGTGACAGGAACTCGGGTGGCCACCCACAGGTGGCAGCTGCTGTGTTGCGCCTGCAATACGGCAGCTCACCTGTGGGTGGCCATCACTTGTTCCTTTTTTTTTTTTGGATTAACTTTGTGCAGGCGCAGGTAGGGGTTGCGCATGCATGACTGCACTTCCCAGGATGAATATCGGGCTGTGCAGGTTATGCATGGGCACGCCCCCCCTACCTGTGCCTGCATACATTACTGATGCACATCGGGATTTGTGCAGTGCACTTTTCCCTTTTGAATATCTCGCCGGGGTGCATCAGTGGGTTGCGCATGGCGCAACACTGTTGCACCATGCGCAACCCTTTTGAATATCTGGGCCTCAGTGTTTAACAATCAAGAGCTGTATTTACATAAGGCTACCTACTTCTACTTCACATCTGGCTATATAATACATCCTATTTCAACTCTTGGCCCCTCCAGTTCCCTCTCTCACATCATGCTGAGTTTGCTACTACCCTACATTGGCATCCTCTCCTTCTTACCCATGTCTCCACCCTCTAAACTCTATGCCACCACCATCTTTTATCCTCTTCCCCTCTCCCTTCCTCTCTATCCCTTCCCCTTTACTCTTCTCTCCCCCAACCTCTCCTTCCCCTCATTCCTCATCTCCAAGTCCTTCTATTCACCCTGGAGTGCTGTGTTCTCCCTCGCTTAACCTTGAATCTTTTTACCATTTCTGTCACCCTATTTTTTTCCTCCTCCACTTCCCCTCCCTCTGCCATCCTAAAAGGTGAAAGAGACTCTCTCTACACCCTCTACGTCATTTCCTCCTGCTTCTCTCTGGTGATGTTGAACTGAGCTCTGTTCCACCTTCCACTTCCTCCCCATCTGCTATACCAATCTGAATGCCAGGAGCCTCCTCCCCAAATTTGATACACTCAAAGTCTGGATCACCCAACTTTCCCCCGACATCCTGTGCATCACTGACAACTGGCTGTCCTCCAAGGTCCCAGACTCCTGCCTCACTCTCACCGATTTTCACCTTTTCCACCAAGACAGAGCCAAACACAGTGGGGGAGTAGCACTGTACATTTGACAGTCTCTTTACTGATCCATCTCTCTCTCTGGGAAAATTTCCCCTCCTCTCATGAACTCATTATTGTTAAATTAACCCTCCCTTCCTCTCTCCCAATTTTTGTCAGAGCATTATATGCTTCCCCTAGGCTCTCTTCTCTTCCCTGATCACCTACATTGCATCGATTGCCACCTATGCCACCTCCAGTGAGCTCATCTTTCTCAGGGACTTCAATTTAAACTGTCTCTCTTCTACCTCCAAGCCTACCCTACACAAAATTGAAACATTGAACCGTACCCAGTTATTATCTGAACACATCTGACTCAACCCTCACTCCCTAAACCACTTCCTTCTAGATTGTGTGCTCTCCTCCCACACCCACCACATCACTGCTGCAGGTACCCTTCTGGATCCATTAAGTGGCCATTGCCTGATCTGTTGTGAAGGGAAGGAGCGTCCCTCCCAGTCGGCCCCAAAATACATCTCGTACAGATCCTTCAGTGCACTTGATACAAATGACCTAATACAAGACCTCACTGGCTCTGATTGGTCTCCTGTTTTCTTAGCCCCTGACATTGATTCAGCCATTGGTCTATTCACAAGCACTCTCATATGTGTCTGGAACTCCCATGCCCCCTCAAAAAGGTCAGGGTCAAACACTCTCATCACCCATAGATCACAGCCAGCCTTATAGCCTTGTGTAAATCATAGGATCATGCTCAGGCTAACTTTAAATCCTCACAGTCAGTGCCAAATCTCCAAGTGTACAGATCACCAAGGAACTTGTGCACTATGGCTGTACACATGGCTAAGGCCAAATACTTCAAAGACCACCTTCAAACTAATCACAATTCATCCTTCAAAATTCTGGAAAGTCATCCACTCCCTCCTAGACTCCCACAGTACTCCTTCCCCCCCCCCGTACTCACAGTGTATGGCTCACCGGTCTCGGATCCCTCCTTTGTTGTGGCTATCTTCAATAAATTATTTGCGATGTGTGCTCTTCCTGACCACCCATCTACAGCCCCTATCGACCCTTCACCAACTCCCTCTCCTGGAGGCTACCACTTCCCTCTATCTCCCCTCAGGAAGTCTACCATGCAGTAAAGTCCCTAAACCCTGCCAAGACCAGCCCAGATGGCCTAGACCACAAGCTCCTCAATATTGCCACTCTGGCCATTGTTGTTTCCCCCTTTGCAGGTTCTGAACCTATCCTTCTCTGGCACAGATCCACTGGCCTGGAAAGCTGCCAAAGTTTTGTCCATTCATAAAGATGGAGACCCTGGTTCTCCCAGTAACTACTGGTCTGTATCTCTCCTGCCCCTCTCTAGCTAATCTCCTGGAGTCCATTGTCTACTCCAGGCTTGCTGAGTTCCTTACCTCTACCAACACTCTCTTCCCTGTCCAATCTGGCTTTAGAAAATGTCACTCCTCAAACTCCTCCTTACTGCAGGTTACAGACTCCATCCTCTCTGCAATGGATCAGTTTCCCATCACCGCTGCCATATTCATCGATTTGGCCAAGGCCTTCAATCCTGTGTCCCACTCACCCCTTTTAAATAAGCTGTATTCTCTTGGCTTGGTGGCCCCCGCTGTAAAATGTTTCAGCCCTTACCTCACATGTACACAGCAGTCAGTACTGGTTAGGAATGTCCAATCTATCCCTTTCCTGATCCTTGCTGGGGTCCCCCAAGGTTCGATCCTTGGCCCAATCCTCCTCTGTCTCTTCATCAATGACCTTCCCTCTGTATGCACCAGCACTCATATCCGCATGTATGCAGATAACACAGTCATCTACACCTCCGGCCCATCAACCTCAGATGTAGAGGTCCCTCTCCAGCAAGACTTTAATAACATGCTAAGTTGGTTCCATGCAAATCAACTCATGGTAAATACAAAAAAACACAGTTTTAATGACATTTGGCACCAGACAAAACTGGCACAGCTTTTGACACCCCCAGTGTTCATCACCCAAGAAGGCACCCCCCTTGACATGTTCTCCACCTTCAAATATCATGGGGTTTGGCTAGATAACAATTTCTTCTTCTCAGTTCATATTGATGCCATACACTCCAAACTTCACCCTAAACTAGAAGCATTGTATCATTTTTGTTTATTTTATTTATTGAGTTACTGGATTACACCCATGAACGGTTGCTCATTTATGGGTTCCACGTCAGCCAGAAGGACAAAGGTACTTCAAAACAGTAGTACATGTTTTAGATGGGGTAACAGTAAAATACAGTAATGCAGTAGTACATTTTTAGACAGAGTTCCTATAATGAACACCAAATTTAGGATCATAGGCAGCAAGTAATTTGCCTGAGTCAAAGGTAGGGTACCCTGATGGGTTGCATGAGAGGAGATGATAGTTGGAGGATAGTGGTAAGGGTGCTAGAGGGTCAGTAGGGACTGGGGGGAGTATACAGAATGGGTGGGGTAGAGGTGGCAAAGGTTGTGAGGTAGGGTGGTGACCTGAAGTGCTAAGGATCGGTCATGCCAGACAAGTAGGTTAGACATGAGATTAGAGTGCTTGTGTGCCCTTGAGGCACAGGAGGAGTGTTAGTGGAGGTAGCCATGGCTGCTGGTTGAGATAAGGTGCTATAATAGTTTGTATTTGAAAACACCAATAGTTGCAGCACCGGAAATGTCATGTGGTAAGACACTGGTCCATTGAGGAGCACTGTATCAGAATGTGCATTGTGCTAAGGCAGTGCGGAGTCTAGAAATGTTGTATATCTGCGTGGCAGAGTTCCTTGTGAAACAGGAGCTTGAGAGCATAGTTAGGAGTTTCTGGACCCCTGCCGGTAGTAGATTGAAAGGGCATATTTTGGTAAGGAGGCAAGATTGAAATCTTATTCTTTCCTTTAGTTGGAGCCAATTGGCCTGTGAGTAAAGGTCACAGGTGTGCATGAATCTTGCAGCACCTGTGACAAGGTGACATGCCTTATTAAGCATGATAGAAATGCATTGTAGGGCAATGTTGGTCGCCGATCCATAGAAAGCCTTTCCACAATCAATAAGGGAGACTATTGAGCTGTTGATGGCCAGATTCAGTGCCTCATAGGTTAAGCAGTGCTTGTGGTGATAAAGAATCCCTATTCTGGGGGGGCGTGGTCTGGTCACTGAGAAAATGTCAGCCTAAATCCTGAGCTTCTTCAAATCTGGTGACAATCCGCAGTTGGCTGGCCTAATCCCGGGATGTAATACAGCGTAAACTACCTAACAATGTTCAGGTAACCATCTCCAACCATCTGGTGTGACTATTTTGCAGTTTCTACAGTATATTAGTGCTTCTTCAGGTGCCGGTACTCGTGAGTCACTTGATTGGATAGGTCGCTGAGGCCACAGCTTTATCTCCCTGGATACCCACTCAGCTCTGGTTCCTACTGTGCCCTATTGGGATGGCATCAGGGGAACGTCCAACTGTTTTACCAGCTGCAGCTCCACAAACTACATCAGTGGGGGACTCATTGAGCTACATCACCCATATGCTTAAGGCTTTATTGTCTTGGGTGGATGACATAAATTCTACCCTTATGGGCACCACAGCCGACGTGTGCCAGTTGCAAGATCACCTCAACATGGCAAAACAGTAGGTGGAAACTGTAGAACGGCAACAAACTAAACTTAAAGAAAAAGTACAGATGCAAGATGACAAACTAGAAGGGCTACTAGCCAGGGTGGAAGACCAAGAAAATAGAGGGTGCTGCATAACCTTCGAATTATTGGCATCCCAGAGGGCTCTGAAAGCAGCTCTTTAGAGAGGTTTCTTAATTAAATGCTCCCTATGATGTTAGGGGAGTGTTGGATAGGCCCATTGGAGGTCAGAAAAGCCCATCGCATCACCAGGAGGAGAGACAGAACAACGCAATCTCTGAGGCCTATAGTGGTATATTTGCTTAGATACTCAACTAAAGAACATATTGCAGGTAACCCGCGACCTGGGGGAAATTAGATGGCAAGAAGAGATAATCTCTTTCTATAGAGACTTTTCAAAAGAAACAGCCAGCAAAAGGTGTGCCTATGGTCTCCTGAAAAAATGTCTTGCTGCTCATAACTTTCAGTATAGTTTCAGAGGACTCACCAAACTTCTAGTATCCAGGGAAGGGAGAGAGAGATACTTGCAGAGAATCCCAGTGAAGTGGAATGTTGGATTTCCAGGCTCTGGCCTAGCCTACCTCTTCAGCCTACATCTCCCAGAAGGCTATGGGACCCATCTGTTTCAGCTACCTCCCCTAGGAACTCTAATTCTGGCAGACAGCCCCTGGAGGACCACTTTACAACTGGACCAGGTTCCTCCCTTAATGATTCCCCCAGGTCAAGAAATTCACTTTGCACAGTGCCCCTGACTTCATCTAGCACTGTTACTCCCTCTGAACGACTATTTCTTCCTCCAAGACCTGCAGGGGCTACCTCCCGCCAGCGACAGTGATCAAGAAGTGGCCAACAGCTCTCGTCAGAACAACAAGGTGTAGCACCTCCTGCTAAGATGTCCAGAGATGATTCACCTTCAACCTCATTAGACTGCCACTCTCCACATCCAGATCTATCACCTATAGTTAACGAACTTCCTATGGACTGGGCTGATATACCTCACTCCTCTCTAGTTGAGGCTGTAGACCTTTCAGGAACGCTTAAACCAGGAGAAAAATCATATGCTGCAGCTGTCCTAACACCACTCTCAGAACCTATAGTGGCTCCTGTGGACTCTCAGAATAATCCCAAAATGCTCCCCAGATGCAGTGTGGATCCTACTGGCTGAACTTTAAACTATACTTTAGCACTGACTTTTATTACTTATGTAACTTGCATGCAATATGTTTACTACGTGGTTTGAAGTTGCACATTTCTTAGTGGGCTTTATATGCCTGCACCTATTCAAATCAGCAAACTGCTCTCCCACCGTATGGGTTCTTGCGTGCCACTGCACCACTGATATGTGGCGTGTGGCTAATCTTATGCCACCCCCCTCTTGTCCCCTGGAGTAACCCAATTATATTATTTGGCTCTGGTGCCATCATGCTGGCTGGTTCCCCACATCACATTGCAGCCATAGGTACCATGCAATGTTGTGGTTGCAGGCAACTGGCCCTTATAGTGCTCTATTGGGGTGGTTACCCAATTTCCCTCCCCTTATTTTTCTCCTTCTTCTGGCCCCTCCCTCCCCCACCTTCTCCCCTAGGGGTTGTGTTATGCACCCGGGGATTGTTTACCAGAGGAGGAGAAGCAAGTTTTCTTTGTTATCTTCTTCCTCTCCTGCCCTTGAGTGTTGAAGCTTGCATAGCTGAGGGTACTACCTCTTTTTTTTTGTACCTTCTTTCGCTAAAGCCTCTTTCGCTCTTAGTGTACGAACACTTGTTAGAATTTTTGTACTGTCTCTGCCTAGGCAGATACTCTGATTTTGGTGGAGTTACAATAACTGTATTATGTTTAATACTGTTACTATTACTGTTTATAAATTCTCTTTTCTATTTTTACAGATTCTGTGCACTCCTTGTTACTGTTATTTCCTTGTGATTAGAGTGTTCTCTGTCCTAGTACACCTTTGAACATTCCTTTTTGAGCAGTGCAGTTATACCTCCCTGGTACTCAGCAGCACCCTACAGCTGTCAGGAATCAGGTTTGCAACCCCTGAGCTCCATTTCTTGAAATTCCCTAATCATTTTGTCTCTAAGTGGGTAACTACCCTGATATTTCTTACCTGTGCGATACTATGACTGCCCCCAAGGGTCAATGTCTATGTCTGGTATCGTGGAATGTTAAAGGTCTCAATCATCCCATAAAGCTTACTAAGGTTATTCAATACCTTCGTTCTCTCCATACAGACATAGCCTTTTTACAAGAAATGCAGCTTCTTAGGAAATCCATTCCCTGGCTTAAAAAATTCTGGGTCAGTGCTGTTCATGCTAGTTCTGCCACTTCTAAATCCAAGAGGGTCGCTATCCTTATCCGTCAGTCCAGCATGTGGGTAGTGGAAGAGTCCAGGTCTGACTCTCAAGGCCAATGGGTTCTGGTTAGACTGGCCTCCCCAAATGAGAAATTGATCCTGGGCAGTGTGTATGCTCCCAACACTGACCAAGCAGACTTTTTTTCCCAGCTTGACTCAAGCCATTTCCACCTTGGAGCAGGCTAACGCTACCACTCCTCTACTTTTGGAAGGGGACTTTAACCTAGTATCTGATATTTTCATGGATAAGTCTAAACTCACTCCCCCAGACACATACTAGAGCCCATGCTGCCCTACAAGAATTGCAAAAACAGTGGGGCCTAATAGATGTCTGGAGGTGGGACAACCTGTTGGGGCAAGACTACTCCTACTTCTCTGCTTCCCACAGGGCACACAATCGCATTGACTAATGGTTGGCTAACACCGCAGCATCTAGTGGGGTAATGAACAATTCCATTGGTAGTATCATTATTTCAGATCATGCACCCATGTTGACACCTATATCCCTTTGGGGCAGCGGTCCACCAGTACGAGATGGAGATGTAACTCCCTATTACTCAAAGATCCAGAATTCAAATGAGATATGCTGAAAGCCACTC
This sequence comes from Neoceratodus forsteri, assembly GCA_016271365.2. Lineage (NCBI taxonomy): Eukaryota > Metazoa > Chordata > Ceratodontiformes > Ceratodontidae > Neoceratodus > Neoceratodus forsteri. The sequence continues at coordinate 249,619,080 of CM057453.1, forward strand.
AGGACTACTTCGCTCTTAACTCAGACTGTGGAGTTTCTGCAAGCACAGTACTGGGAGGCTTTTAAGGCTAGTCTCAGAGGCCATATTATTGCTTTTGCCGCACACTGGAATAAAGCCCAGAAGAAATCTCTGGATAGGTTAAAGTCAGAACTCACTGGGCTGGTGACTCGCTTTAAAGCCTCCCCTGCTGCTGCCAGAGATGTATCCCTGACCTGTAGAATAGTAAGGCTCAAATACCAAATTAATGCTCTGCTACATCACAAAGCAGAATGGCTTTTGCTTAGATCAAAGCACACTAATTGGGGGGGGGGGGAGGTGGCAAGCTTTTAGTCTACCAGTTGTGTAAGCAACAGGCCTCCACTAAAATTCATGCATGCCACACATCTTCAGACTCGATTACCACTGACCCAGTGGGTATTAATGAGATTATGAGTCTTTTTTCTACCAATTCCTGTATAAATCCCAATCCTCCCAATCATCAGCCCAGCTGTCCCAAAGTCTAAATCAGTTCTGTTAGCATTTCACCATACCTACTTTGCCACCAGAACAAGTTACCCTTCTAGATGCTCCAATCACTGTCCCTGAGATAAGACAGGCTCTATCTCAGATGGCCAGGATAAAGCCCCGGGACCTGATGGGATGATCGTTGAATTATATAAAGTATTGGAACAAGAGATTACCCAATCACTGCTGCTAGCTCTGCAGGATGCTCAATCCTTAGGTTCCTTCCCTGCCACAAAGAAGGAAGCCCTCATTATTCTTCTACCCAAGAAATCTACCGACTCCCTCAATTGCACTAATTTCTGCCCTATATCCCTACTACCTGTGGATACTAAAATTCTGGCCAAGATCTTAGCCACTAGAATGCATAATGCCCTTACCACCTAAATTCATCCCTCTCAGGTGGGGTTCATGCCAGGAAAGGTGGGCTCCGATAACACCAGGTTACTACTTAACATGAAATGGTTGGCGGCTAGGTCCAAGATCCCTATGGCTGTTCTAGCCGTTGACTTCACTAAGGCATTCAATTCAATTGAATGGAACTATTTACATGAAGTCCTCCTTCTCTATGGCTTTGGGCCTCAGTTCTAACTCTGGGTTTTGACACTTTATAACTTCCCCATGGCGAGAGTTTTAATGAACTCAGACATTTCCCCATCTTTCCCACTTTATAGAGGTACCCGCCAAGGGTGCCCTCTGTCTCATCTCCTGTTCAAGGTCACCCTAGACCCACTGATCAGGGCACTAGCCAGTGCTGATGGTCTCTTGGGTATCCCAACCCATGGTGATTCATATTCAGTGGCGGTATACGCTGACGACTTTCTACTTACTTTGTCTCACCCCCAGCAGTCCCTCCTGGTAGTTCTTTCAGTCCTTCCAGACTTTGCCTTACTTTCCAGGCTACAAGTTAACCAGCAGAAAACCACTTTAGCCCCATTTAATTCACTCTGCACTCAGGCGTGTCTTCAGGGCACATAACTGAGTTGGGGGCACAAGGCTTCACCTATCTTGGGATTTATATCCCTACAGGCTGGGAGGACTTTGAATCTTCCAACTTTAGCCCTCTCCTGAAGCAACTAAACATAGAAGTGGAGTGTTGGTGTAAGCTACATTTATCACTCCCTGGGAAAGTGGCTGCTGTACACATGTTTCTCCTACCCAGAGTCACATATTTGTTCAAAAATCTTCCGATACATCTCTCTCCTAAACCATTCTCCTCTCTCGAAAAATTGGTATCCTCCTTTCTGTGGGAAGGAAAGGTGCATAGGTGGGGGAAACATAAGTTAAGAGCACACTGGTCCAGGGGAGGTCTAGGGGTCCCCTGGTTCCAGGGCTACCACTTGGCGAGCGTGGCCACCCAAGCTACAAAATGGTTTATACCTATGTGCAGATCTCCCCCTTTATGGGTCACTATTGAATCTGGCATGTTAACCCCAACCCCACTCAGATCCCTGTTGGCCCGGGTGGTCCGTTTGACAAGGGACTATCCCCTGTTATATCCAAATCTCATTATGCCTGGTGTCGCTGCATGACCTTGTCCCATACCCCCAAAGATGCTTGCACGTCCCTTTGAGATATGCTGAGCTATGGCAGAACAATTTTATCACCATTGGGGGGAGACCCATTAAATGGCTGGCTTGGGAAACCAAAGGAATCCGGTATGTGCAAGATCTGATGCTGCCTGACTCAGGCACTATGCTGTCCTTTACTCAGCTAAAGCAGAAATTCCATCTTCCCAATACTGACTTTTGGCAGTTCCTTCAAATACGCAGCATTTTTAATGACCAATCATGTCAGTATAGATCAGATAGTAAATGGGCATGGCTTGCCTCCTTGCACAAATCTCCTTCCTCTAGAGGTCGTATAGGCAATTTTTATGCCACTTGGCGAGATGCTCAGGCTGACCCCACTGAACATTGCAGGGCTCGTGGGAAGCCAACATGGGTACGGCTATTTCTGAAAACTCTTGGTTTCGTTGCCTTAAGGAAGTACACAAAGGGTATAGAGACTCCAAGAGCTGATTCTTGCAGCTCAAAATTCTTTTGTGCTGGTACAGAACTCCAGCTGTCCTACACTCAGCGGGAATCCTACCCCACTCCAATTGTTGGAGATGCCAGTAACCAGATGCCAATCTGCTCCATATATTATGGATCTGTCCTTAAATAGCACCCTTTTGGACTGCCGTTACTCATGAGTGATCAAGGGTCCTTAACATTAGGGAGCTACCTTTAGACCCTAAACTGCTTTTAGGTGACTCATCCAGGTTAACCCCTTTGCCCAGGACACATAGAGAATGGATTATACTAGCACTGCTAGAAGCTAAGAGGCTGATATTAATGCACAGAAAACAGATAAATAACCCAACTATAGCTATGTGGTCTGCTGCTATGGCTCAGTTTGCCCTCCTGGAGTGGCTGTCTTACTTAAATCGATGTCAACTAGACTATTTCTCCAAGAAATGGGGGAGCTTACCTTCATTCGTCACTTTGTAAACCCCCCCCAGGAATCCCCCCTGCTAAGACAGTTATAGGTTAATAATTACTCTACCTATGTTTACTTCCTATGGGAGGTTATAATTAACACTGCTCTGCTACTCAGTTCCACCTAGTATTTTCTCTCCTCTGCTGTACTGGTCCTTTATTGTGGCCTACATGATACTGATACACAAAATGTAAAACTCATTGCTTTATGTAATCCTTTTGTCTCACATGGGACTGTAGTGTAAGGTATATGATGTCTGAAGTGTACTGCCAAAAATTGCAAAACCTTTAATAAAACTTTCTATGATAAAAAAGAATCCCTATTCTTGTATTGATATCCTTTTCAGTGTTATCAATGTGTTGTAAATAAGACATAGTGGAGTCTAGTGTGATACCCAGGTATTTGAAAAACTGGCTGTGCTCCAGGGTGTCACCTCTTTCATTTCTGATCACAAGGGTTAATGCTTTGAACTTACTCTGGGAGCTGGAGTACAACATTGACTTTGTTTTTTTACAGTTCATGATTAGTCTATGCTCCTTAAACCATTTCTCTGCAAATGAGAATCCCCTTTGGAGTTCTGCTGTTAGTTGTTCTGGATGGGGGTTTCTGGTGAAGATAACTGCATCGTCTGCATAAAAGAGCATCCGGGTTGGACAGGAGGCTGCCAGTTGGTTTAGGAAAAGACTAAACAGTAGGGGACCCAGAATTGACTCCAGTTGGAGCCCAGAGTGGACAGATGTGCAAACAAAGGTGGAGTCTCCTAGCCTGATCTTTTGCTATCAGTTGTGAAAGTAGCTGTTGAACCATGAAGCGGATTCTTGAGAGAGCCCAATAGCAGACAACTGATTCAGAAGAAGCACATGGTGCACCATATCAAAAGCTTTTGATAGGTCAATAAATGTGGCTCCTACCAGAAGGCCTTGGTCTAGGAAGCGGTGGATATAACCTGGGAATTCCAGTAATGCTGTGATGGTATTGAGATCTGGGCAAAAGCCACATTGTTCAGGACAGAGGAGTTGGTACTGATTCAGATACTTGACAAGCTGATCTGCTACAATCTGCTGTATAGCTTTGGGGGGGTAGTATGGAGATAGGTCTGTAGTTGTTGTGTAGAGTCCAATCACCTCCTTTGTGCTCAGGGGTTACTGATGCCGATTTCCATTGCAGGGAGAATTTGGAGTGGCAGAGGGAGAGGTTGATAATCTTAGTGAGAGGGCTGAGGCCTTCATCCAGTGCCATGCTGATGAACTTAAGGTCTAGGGTATCTCTGCTGTGTCTTGATTTTCCCAGAGCTCACATGAGGTACTTTCTTGCTTCAGATTCGGATATTACCTTGAAACAGAAGAGCAGTCTATTGGAGGGTGGCTGCTGGACTGTGTTAGGGTCAGCCCGGATTAAGGGATCAAAATTGTCTACTGATAGTACACGGCTGAGGTCCATGAATGCATCATTAAGTGCGTTGGCACTTTGCTGTTGGTACAAGGATAGTGTGCCATCAACCATGAGCACTAATGCGGCATTTTGGGGTTCTTTGCCAGTTATGTCATTGAGATCATCCCAGAACAACTTGTTATTCCAGGAGCTGGAGAGGGTTTCCTTGTAGAATGCACTTTTGGTGTGTTGGATGGCTTTTGTGCACTTATTTTGGGCTTGTTTGTACCTTTGGATGTTAGTGGTGGTACTGTGTGCTCTCACGATCTGCCAGAGGAGATCTCTGGCATTGAGCTGATCCAGTAGGTCCTGGGTGATCCAGGGATTGAAATGCCCTTTTATTTTCCTTGTCTTTACCAGTATGCCCCTGAACAGCGACATTTCTATGGCAACATGTGTCGATATTGACAACAGTGCCATGCCACTGTAGAAGTGCTGCTGGGACCGGACAACCCCTTCCCCCGAACAACACCCCCTCCCAGAACTAACTCCAACCTGGAGTTAGAATCCAAAAGTATGGGGGGTTTGGGGAGCAAAGCTCCCTGATGAAAACACACACACCAATGTGTGCGGCTCCATGCCGACCGAAATTCATGGTCAATCTGGAACCTGGCTCTGTGATGCCGGTTGATGTGTTTCTTGTCAAACCAGCATAATAGAGCCATCTTTACTGGTGCATGCTTGTCACAGATGGTGTTGAATGTGAACCAACCTGGCAGATAGTAGCTGTTCCCAATTGGTCCAGCACCTTGATCTCCTCCACACTATCCCTGTTGGTAAGTATCAAGTCTAGGATGGATGCATCCCTAGTAGGATCCTCAGCTGTCTGTATGAGGAATGCTTCCAGAAAGACTTCTACCAGCTGTTTGCAAAGAAATGTAAGGTGGTATGGATTTGGATAAAAAGGGAACCCAAGGACAAAGTGCTGCATCAATGGAGTCCAGCTCAGCACCACACAGAAAGAACGGGATCTAGGTGTCATCATAAGCAGCACTCTTAAACAGACAAGCCAATGCAACAAAGCTTATAGCAAGGTCAACAAAATGCTGGGGTGCATAGGGAGGGGATTTGTCAGCAGGAGGAAGGAGGTAATACTGCCAGTCTACAGGTTTCTGGTGAGGCCCCATCTGGAGTACTGTGTCCAGTTTTGGAGTCCACACCTGAACAAGAATATAAACAGGTTGGAGGTCATTCAGAGAAGAGCAACCAAAATTATCCAGGGCCTTCAAGGGCACTCATAAGAGGAGCGTCTGGAAGCATAAAATATGTTCTAACTGGAGACAGGGAGCAAGAGGGGAGATATGATTGAAAGGCACAAGTTCCTGAAAGAAATAAATAAGGTTCCATCCTTGAACCTTTTCAACAGAGTCTCTGACTCTAACACTAGATGGTACCAGTAGAAGTTGAGGTGGGGGACCTTCAAAAGGGAGCTTAGTAAACACTGTTTTACAGAAAGAGTCATGGATCCATGGAATAAACTGACAGCTGAGGAAGTGGAAGCAAAGTTCATAACATCATTCAAGCTAAGGAGAGACAAGGCAAAAGCATGATCAAAAGCAACAGGAGCAGTAGGAGGAATTAGGCAGAAGGGGGGGTTAGGTCCTGGGATCTGAAAAGGTCCAAGGAACACAATGGAAGACTAGGTGGACCCTTGATCTCCTTCTGCTGTCTTTATGTCTATGTTTCTGTGTTTGCCTGTGGCACTTGCTGCTACTGGGATCATCCAGTTCATAGCTGGCATGTTGAAGTCCCCCATTAGAACCACCTCTTTTGGCCTTGCTGCCCTTTAAATATCATCCCCTAATTCCCCCATCTACTTACATGTTTTGAGATGGTTTTCTATATATCATCCCTATTTCTTCCCTTTCTGTTACTACCTGCAACCATGTTTCTGGGTGCTAGCTCTTACCCATATCCTCTGTCTCTGAAGTTTTAATACTGGTACATTCATATAATTCCACACCAACCCCTCTCTTTTCTTTGCTATTGCTCCCAAATATAGCATACCCTGGCATTGTCCTGTGCCTGGCATGATACAGGGTAGTTCATATTTCCTTGACCACCACCAGGTTCAAGTGTGCCTCAGTTACCACTGCCTCCAGTTAGCTGAACTTCTTCCCCAAGCTCCTGGTGTTCATGAACTTAGTACACCAGTTCACATGTTTCTCCCCTCCTTCTGGGTACAACCCTTTTCTCTTCAGCCCCAACCACAAATACGGCCTTGCTCCTGCCTCCCTTCACCCACCTCCTCTCTGACTTCTCTGCATCTTTGTTTATACAAATTGTCCTGGCTTTCCCCTGTTTCCTTTCTCTTTGTTCAGCTGCTCCTCTTTCCTTGTTTCCTAACAATGGGGAGAGGTCATCTAGGACTTCTTCTATTCAGTAAACACACCTATCTGCTTCTTATCTGCCACTACCTCTGCTAGTTCAAATGGCCCTTAATGTGCTTTTTAAGCCTGCACCCTAGCCTCCAGGTCTCCTCCTCAGAAGGATGAATGAAATGCCACTTGAATAGCTTTCTATCCCTCCAGAGTGGCCCTAATGCCCCAGATACACCTGTCTGCCCTCCCTGTACCACTCTTTCAGTCATGCATTGAAGTGAGTGATCATAACATTCTTCTTTTCTCCCATATCCCAAACTGACAGGACCACAGAAAAAGTCAATGATGCTGATGCCTACTTGATCCTTCCCTCTATCTTCTTAAAGCTATCTATTACCGTCCACATGGAGTCTGCATGCCAGGTCACTAGACCCCACTTGGATATGGATGTCAAGCTCAATCCACCTTCTCACTCTCCTTGCTATCCTTTCTACCCTGTTTGCAGCCCTCCTAACTTATGCACCCTATAGGCACCTTGCTGTGCTGTCCTTCTGCCACCACTATCCCTTCTGTCTCGGTGATTATGGTGTACCATGTTACTTGTACTTTTCTACTGCTCTCTTTACCCTTGGAACCCACTCACACTTCAGGTGTGTTCTTTTTGCTATTCTTCCTTTTTCTCCCCTACTCTGGCTGACTTCTCCCCCTGACCCCCATCAGGCTCCATAAACTGGCATCCCCAGACTCACCGGCTCCAGATTGGAGAATCATCCTACCTGCCAGTGCGATTTTTTCCATTTTTCCTCTCTGTTTCCCCTGTGATGAAGAGGAGTTGGTGTGCAATGACATTAATGACAGTGATGAGCATGGTTTTGTATGCAGCACTCTGGATATCTGCAGTGTCACCACCCCCTACTTGTAGTCCTAGCATCAGTCCTCTGCTCTCACTAGGTACCAGGCAAAAACTGGCACTGCTGCCTCCCCACCACAGAGGGGAAGAGGAGTCCACTGAATGCTTAATTCCCCCCCTCAGTTGACCCCCATCAATTCGTGCTCTCTACCGAACATGGGTCACCAGCATGGCAGGAAGTAAGGAATTCAATACCGCAACTCTTGCTGACTTCAGTTGTCTTCTTACCCACAGACATAGTGCCCTGGGAGACTATAAGCCTCAGTCTCAAATCTGTGAAGATTATAGAGACTGAATCACACATGACTGTTAATCTGTTCACTGGTGCTGACTCAGGGTCTCCACTCAGCGGGAAACACCCCTTTGCAGACCACAGTCCACTCCCTTTTCCAGACCTTGGTACCCACTGGACATTTGGAGTAGTGACTGCCTGCAACAGCAACCACTGGGACCTGCATTGGAGAAGACTAAGTTCTACCATTACTGCCTTCATCTCCTCAGTAAGCAGCAAAAACTATCTGTATACCAGGCAACATCTTCTCCTTCAGTGGACTTCTCTGAAGATGACTACACCACAGGTGTTGCAGTCTTTCATGTCCCCTCCCCCCTTGTGCCCTCCGTTGCCACCTCTTAAACTTATATTCTGCATCTTTACAAAATGTTGTTTACCCATTTGCTGTAGGCTCACCTACCTGGTAATTCCCTTTCCTCACTGATGTAATTCTTCATTCTAGGACCCTTTTATCAGGGTATCTCAAATAAGAATTTTCTAGCACTCTCTTAGCTTAATTATTTTTTTGCTCCCACTCCAAGTCTGCCCTCATTAGTTGTCTTCTTTCTCCCAGCCCTGCCACTATCCTTGTCCCGGACTTACCCCAGCCTTATTTTTCCTCCTTGGTTTACCCCCTGGGTTGGGGTCAAGAGGATGGGCCTGGCCTTCAGAGCAGGAGTAGCATCATTACACAGTGACTGGGGATTTTTCCTCTTTTATTTTTTCTTGGTACTCTGTTACCAAGATGCTGACCGGCAATGAGCTGAGTGATACACCCAGAAGTGCATCATATGTCCAGCTCCATTGGTGCCTCCCCTCCGAGATGCTGACCCCTCTACATCTTCCACCACCTATGGTCACCCAAGTGGTGATCATAAGATGGCAGCTGCAACCCTTCTTCCCAAAAGGAGGAGAGCATTCTCTGGGATTCCCAATCCTCTTCATCTCTACTGGTCACATGGAGTTGAGCTCATTCTCAAAGTTGGGTCACCAGTGCCGTTAGCAGTAGTGCTATTTCTGTGCCAATGAGATGGCCTCAAGGACTGTTTGTAACACCTAGAAACCATACTGGGACTGCCTCTACTGTTTGACTGTTCCTTTATTTCCATCCTTAACCCCCTTTCTCTCACTTTTTCCTTCCATTTAATATATTCTCTGCCACCTACAACTTGACCCCCGCTGTGTTGCTCTTTCCCTATATTCCCAACTGCCTCCGCACTCTAACTTGTGGACATTAGCCCTTTTTGTGGGAAGATCATATTTGTTACCTGGGACCCTGCCCTATCTTGAGTAGATATCCCTGTGGAACTGTGGCCTACCTGCAGATGCCTCTGCAAATGCCTCCCTGCTATTCTGTGACTGTCATGCACTGCAGTCGCAAACATCCGGGGGATGATTAGCACAGTGGGAATAAATACCTTACTGCTAGCACCTAACTGGCTGACAGATCACACAACCTGTTCCCAATCACAACTGCACTGGGTTTGGCCACTGATTACCCTCCACTTAACCACACACAGTGCACCACCCTCCATCTGGCCTTCCTTACCAATCCCTAGTTACACTCAAGCACTGTGAGCAATGTGGAAAAAAGGCAGTTAAATTGCTTAGCGACAAAAGACCTCTGTGCCTCCTTACTGCCACTCCCAGTCTTGCAGCCAGGCTTTGGTGACATATTCATTTTGCTCCCATACTTATTTTATTGGTGAGCTTAAAAACTACACTTGTCAGCCGGCCCAGTGGTGTAGAGGGCTGAGGCGCGGGCACCTTACCTCAACCCACGCCTGCGACCAGGGTTCGGGAACGGACTCGGGTCGCTGGGGGTCAACAGGGGACAGGAGAGAATCAAGCATCCTAAGGACTGCTCTCCTCCCCAGGGGTGGGTTAGGGGCATGCCTCCCTCTGTAGCGGCCCCCAGTGGAAACCGGGGACACTACAAGAAGCGGTACGACAGGGGAAAACAGAAAAGCGGAAAATGGCATCTGAGTGACCGGATGATGGCTGCCTGGATCCCTAGCCTCCATGGAACCCCAGAGAGCCACAAAATCCTGATCCCAGCAGCATCAGGGCCGAAACTAAGAATGCCTGAAGGCAATTTCCCTCCGGAAGGAGAGGACCCGTCCGAAGAAGGGATACGTTGGGCTACCCTGGTCGGCTGCGATCTGGGATCCGGGGGGAAGCTGGCATCGGGGTGGGTTCAGAATGGAGCTAGTGGGGGCAGTCCTTGGCAGAAGGCCTGAAGGAGAGGCTGGTCGGGCACAGGGGGAAATAAATAAATAATGCAAAAAAAAAAAAACACACTTGTCATTTCCCCTTCGGTACTTGTCATGCTAAAGTTTATACTGGGCTGTGCAGACATACTGTCAATTTCACATCTTTGGTTTGTCTTGGCATGTTGTTAAGACTCACTGCTGTAGGTGCTGCCTTAAGCAGAGTCTGAATGTTTATCACTGGAGTGGAAAAGGCTTTCATTTTTATGCTGTCTTGCCCATGCGCAAGCAACATCTTGAGGTACAGTAGTAGGAGAAATGCAGAGGTGTGTCAGTGTTGGCGAATGCAGGCACACTTTAGAAGGTGTGTCTCTCATTCCCCCAATGAACCAGCATGCTAGCTCTGACACAAGTATTATGCAAAGTGCCGCCAACTTGAGAGAAATGTGCTGCTGCAATCAGAGACAAGCTCATCATGCAGTGGCACAGATGACACGCCTACCATATGTGCCTTTCCTGGTGAAACATTTCAATTAACATGGTGGAGGGCCCTGGCACCACCACACAATCCCAAAAGAAGGCTGACATAATGGGTGAAATTCCTGTGTCAGCATGTCAGCCACCCCCCACATTGTGTGGCACACTGGGAGCCCACTCCAGTGTGCTGCCACTCGGAGAAAGCCAACTGCATCAGCATGTTCCTGTCCTTGCCCCACCCCCATTCTGTGGCACACTGGGAGCCCACCCCAGTGTTGCCAACATCAGGCCCTCCTGAGAGTCATGGGGCACACTGCGAACCCACCCCAGTGTGCCCATCATTTGTTTTATTTCGCCTGTAAAGAAAGAAAATGGTCCCGCAAGTTCCGTTTTTTTTGTACCTGAAAAAAAGAAAATGGTCCAATGTCCGCGGCACCTCCCTTCCCCCAACCAACACCCACCCTCTGTGCACCCCTCTTCCCACACCCCCCCTCACCCCATACTTACCTCCACAGGTCCGGCGCTACGATCTTCAGTGGAGCGGGAACACGTCTGCACTCTTCAAACCTGAACTGCAAAATGAAGAAATGCCAGTAAGCTGTGCAATGGCATAAATGGGGGTTTTTAATTTAGGTGGATATCTCAGCCATCTTTCTGAATTTTCTCTCCAAATTTTCAACATGAGGTTCTTGGGACCCCGCCTCATGAATACATGCACTGTCATGTCATTATTCGGTCCTGAAAGGTCATTTAGCTGTCATTGCACAGAATCACCTTTTGGGACCAACTAATGAAATGAGAGTGTCACTCTTCATGAGGTGGTGTCCCAAAAAGCTTAAGTTGCAAATTTGGTGAAAAAATTCCAAAACATGATTGTGTTACAAGTGTGCATTGCGCAGTTTCTACACACACTCATAACTTCAACAATTTTTAATATTTTCACTTCAGATTTTCAACATTGCCATTTTTTCACACCTCCTTATGAACAGTACAGCTGTCATTTTCACATCCTGCCCGAAATGTGTTTTCACACATCTGGCAAAGAATGACGTGGTCACTGAGGAAAATCAATGTTCAGGACAGAGTAACAAAATCACAGTGACACTGTTCATGAGTGGAGGTCCCAAAATGCCTATGTTGAAAATCTGGTTAAAAAACTCCCTAAAATAATTGCATTACGAGCATGCGTTGCTCAGTTTCTATGCACGCTCATGACTTCACCAATTTTTCATATTTTCTTTCCAGATTTTCAGCATTGCTATTTTTTTACACCTCCTTATGAACAGCACAGCTGTCATCACATCTTGCCTGAAATGTGTTTTTGCACCAGGGGCACCAAATGGCGCAGTCGCTGTACAAAATCACCTTTTGGCTAATGAACTGATAGTGCCACTGTTCATGAGGTGGGGGTCACAAAAAGCCCATGCTGAAAATTTGGAATTAAAATACCAACAAATGCCTGGGCGGTTAGATTTTCCAACTGTAACGCCCCACTCTGTAGAGACTGACAGATGTCAGGGTGTGACTTGGGATTGTCAGCTGTAATGCTCACACCATTCCACCCTCACCCTCACCCTGCAGCCAGTGACAGGCATCGAGGTGTGTCTTGGACTCTTCAGCCCCAAAGTTCACACCATTCTCCTATATTGCACCCATCTCAGCATATTTCCTTATGAAATGGGGTGAGCATAAGCCCCGAAGACCCCAAGGCACAGCGCAACAGTTGTCAGTGTCTGCAGGGCAGGGTGAGGTGAAATGGCATGTGCGTTATGGTCGACGACCCAAAGGCACACCCCAATGCCTGTCAGTCTCTGAATGGTGGGGGTAGGGTTGGCATCAGCTCACAGCTTCACTGCCATTCCTATTATACACCTCTCTAACTCCTGCACTGCCAGTGCCAATGCCAGCAAGACAACATTCAACATTGAAAAATGCTTGTTTTGTTTTGTTTTGTTTTGTTTTTGAGACAACATAGGTTGGGTAAGTTGTGGTGAAACATGTTTGAATTGGAATGTTTATTATTGATGAGGGGTAAATTTGAGAACAGCCACTGTAGCACACATTTAAAAGCCCTATTAAAGGACTGTGTCTTGCCCTGTAGTTTGGGGGAGGAGTGACAGTTTTCTGGGCTGGGTCCTCACCGAATTGATAACTGGACGTGGGACTGAGTCACATTTCTAGCTGCAGGTTGGTTTTGGCTTGTTGGTAGAGCAAACCAGGAAGCCTTTACTCTAGGATAAATTTGTGCACTCACCATCTGTATCCCATCATGCTTGTGTCTCATTGCATGGGTGGGAAAGAGCTGGAGTGGATCACCTGTATTAAGGTGTCTGCAGGCATCCACAGATATTCAGTAGTCTGCTGGACACTCTGCAGTGGGAGGGGGCACCAGACCAAGGTGATCTTTCTGATTGGATAACATAGCTAGCAAGGGTAAGTCCACTATGCATTCAGTATATCAACTAGTCCTATATGTCTGATGCATAGATAGACTGTGTGGTGAATAGAGTAAAATTAATTCATGGCTACCTGGGTTGCTAATATGGAGTAACTGTGTTGAATTTGCCTGTTTTGTATCATAACCTCACTCTGTCTAGGTGACCCCTTTATAGATGATCTACTTGCTTAGGTATGTCACTACTTTATAGATAGCCTACTTGATTAGGTGTGCTTTTTAAGTTCACTTGCATTATTCTATAGCCTCGTCCTATATAGGGGCCACTTCATAGTTAGCCTATTTTGTTAAGTGTGCATATTAAGTTTTCTTGCATTGTAGAATAGCCTCACCCTATCTAGGTGACCCCAATAAAGCTAAATTGTACTGTGATTGTGCTTGATATGTTTGCCTGTGTTGTACCATAGCCTCACCCTATCTAAGTAACCCCAACTAAGTTTGCCAGTGCTGTTAGTGATTGTGTCAAGTGTGCTCAACAACTGCTCACAGTATCTAGGTGAAACATTTTAAGATAGCCTGTACTGTTAATGAGTATGTCAAATGTACTCATAACAATTGCTTCCCTATCTGGCTGACCATACCTAGGGTAGACCAACCTGGTTCTAGCATGAGGATATTAAAGGAGGTAGGAAAAACTTGTTAGTATCAGAAGTCTAAGGGTATCATAAGGATCAGTATAGGGATTAGGGTTAGTGGGGATCAAGTCAATTTGATGGTCTGTGGGGCATTTTTTCTTGCAGGTTATGCTCTGTGGGAGGAGTCACTGCCCCTGCTTCAGAAGCTTTGCAGAGCTACATGCTCAGCTGGTAGCAGCTAGGGAAGAGATATCTGTCCTGTGCCACCTGTTCAGCTTGAGATCACAGCTGACATCTCCTACTCCCCCAGAGGCCCACATGTCTGGAGGGTGGAGAATGGTAAGGAGGGGAAGGGAAGAGGGTGACAAGTGCAGCCATAAGGAGGTCAACCAACCCCATGCTATCCTGATGAAAAATCATTTTGCATTCCTGGAGGAGATTCAGGTACCTGACCCTTTGAGATTTGGTACCTGACCCCATGGATTTAGGGGAATCTGAGTCAGCTCATTGAAATGGGAGTGATAACCTGATGGCACTCATGGGTGAGAGTAAGAAGAAGGCAGCTAGGAGTGTCTTAGTTGTCAGAAATTAAATGATCGGGGTAGATAGGGTAGTGCATGGGGGTAGGGTTGGGTATGGTCACAATCATTCCCGGGGCATCCATCATTGGGGCATAGATAGAATTGGGAGGCTAGCAGAGAGGGAGGGGGATCTTGTTACTGGTACACTTTCATAGCAATAATTGGGTAAACCAGTCTGTGGAGCAAGAAAAACAGAATTTTTAGAGGCTGTGGGACAGATTGCAGGCAATCTTGCCCTCTCTTGCCTTTTCCAAGGTTCCACTTATGTGAAGTAATGGGGATGGAAAGTCAGAGTAAGTAGGGAAGGGACAGAGGAACTAAATTGGAGGTAAAAGGGATGGTGTCAAGGGAAAGGGTACCACCTTTTGTTGGGACTGTGGAGACTTCTGAGAATGAAGGGTCTTCACAGGTGATGATGGCTTTCATCTGACAAGACAGGAGACCAGTACACTGGGGCACAATTTTGATGCCTACGTTAGACAGTTAAATTGACTGCAGAGAGCACTGAAGCAAAGGAAACCATGGTAAAGGGCGTGAAGGAGGAGAAAGCTTGTACTTCCCCTATACTGGAGACTGGTAGCAGTAAGGTGGGTAAAAATAAGGTTGATGTTCAAAAAGTAGCTGTAGAACAGGGAAGGTTCTCAGGGTCTAGAAGCAATAAGAAAAGTAAGGAACAAGGAAAATAGAAAGGAACATAGGTGTAGGATCACAAACAGCAAAAGAGGATCCATAGCTATTTGTAAAGGGGTCTGCCTTAATGCCAGGAGTCTGGGTAATAAAATCAGTGACCTCCAGGCACTAGTGGCAGACATTGAGGCAGATCTCATAGCCATCACAGAAACTAGGGACACAGAAAACAATGACTGGGACTTGACAGTCCCTGGCTACACAATATTTAGATAGGATAGAGGAAAAGGCAAAGGGGGTAGGCAAATCCTTTGCCAGGGAGGGCATATAGACTGTGGAGGATGGACACATCGGGGGAAGCAAAAGGGAAACTGAGTCACTGTGAGTTCACCTCACAGTAAACTCAAGCAAGAAAATATAGTGGTCTTGAGCTACTCCATAGACCACCAGGGCAAGGGGAAGGGAAAGAAGAAGCACAGGAAGAGTGAGTAAGGAGAGTTGAGAAGGGAGAAGTGGTTGTTGTGAATGATCTGAACCTGCTGGATACTGATTGAGACATTCCAGCAACCAAGTACAACAGATGATAGGCACCATTAGAAACATTGCAGAACTACCTGCTGGGACAGCTGGCTAAGGAACCCACTACACAAGTGGTCATTCTCAATTTAGTGCTCACCAATATAGAGATGGTGGGTGGAGTTGGGTAGGTGGGCAACTGGAGTCCTGTGGAGCCTCCATTTGGTTCAGGCTGTCCCTTGTGACCAGAAATGCCCCTATAAAGCAGTGAAGTCCTAAATTTCAGAAGAGGAAACTTTAGCTAGATGAGGGAGTTTGTCTGAGACAAACTGACCAGGGTGGACAGCAACAGAAATATAGATGAAAGATGGGGGCAATCAAGGGAACCATTTTCGAGGCAACAAAGTCATGCACAAGAATTGTTACAGAACAAAACAGGTGCACAGGATCAATATTGGTTCTTGGAAGGGGTTAGAGAAGGAGTGAGGGTCAAGAAAAAGATTTTCACCAGGTACAAGGTAAAGCAGGGAGAGGGGATGTGGACAGTACCAAATAAAAACTACTGAAGCAAAGAAGACAGTCAGGGAGGTGAAGGCAGACACAGAGCTGCATATTTTGGATGGTGTCAGGGCTGGGGAAAACAATTTTATAGATACATTAAGAAAAAGACAAAGTAGGGAGTGAGGGTAAATTGTTAGGCTACAAGGGGGAGGGTACTAGAGGAAGATGAACAAAAATTAGACATCCTTAACAGTCAGTTCTGCTCTGTCTTCACAAGGGAAGACAGTGGGCACCTGTCTGAAAGTAGCATCAAGGCAGTTGTCATGGGCATTCCTGAAATGAGGCATCCAGTAATTACTATAGAAAGGATCAAGATAGGGCTTGAAGCCCCAAAGGTAGTTAAAGCCCCAGGGCTGTATAGGATGCACCCAAGGGTGCTCAAGAAATCAGCTGCAGAACTGACTGAACCCAGAGTACTGCTATTCAGTAGCTCAGTTTAGACAGGGGTAGTTCTAAAATACTTGAGGGTAGTGGACATAGCCTGGCCACACGTGGACAGACAAGGTACAACCTTGGAATTAGAAACTTGTCATCCTTACCTCTGTAGTGGTAAGCTGATAGAGTCACTAATCAAAGAGAACCTTGTGGACCACCATGTGAGCAACAGTTTACAGGACAGTATACAGCATGGGTTTGTGGTGAGGAGATCTTATCAGACCAGTCTGATAGTTTTCTTTGACTGGGTAACAAAGGTAGTAGATAAGGGCCACTCTATGGATTTACTCTAATTTCAGCACAGCTTTCAACTCTGTACCACACAGAAGATTGCTGATGAAGCTGGAGGACCTGGGAGTGTCTAGGGACATAGTTAAATGGATAGGAAACTGGTTGAAGGAAAGACAGCAGAGGGTAGTGGTAAACAGGGTCAAATCAGAAGAGAGGGAGGCCATGAGTAGGTGTGCCACAGGTATTTGTCATGTATCCTGTCCTATTCAATATGTTCATCAGTGACACTAGAGAGGGCATCCATGGCAAGTTGTGCCTCTTTACAGCTGACAAAAAGCTCTGCAGCTCTGCAGTAGGGTAGATACAAAAAAGGATTAAGGAAATGCAGAGGGATCCACAAAGGCTAGAGAGAGGTAGTCTAAAGTTTGGCAGCTTAAATTCAATCAATCAATCAATTTATTTGGAAAGCAAGATTGAGAGAACATCTCTTTTACAATTGCATCCTTTTTCAGTACAAAAACATAGAACACACATACATATAAATACAAATACAAAAAAAGTATTTCAAATTACATAGGTTCACAGAATAAAAAAGTTACAGTTCAGTTAAAAGCATCTACATTCATATGTCATTAATTTGACAAGAAATTGTTTAAAATGCGACAATGTAATAATAATTGTCAATTTTAACTATTTTTGAATAGATAACCATGTCATGGGGACTGCTACTGCTAACCTATAACTACCAAACCTAGTTTTAAATTCTGGAAGGAATTATTGGGGAAAATCAGCAGATCCTAAATGAATATCTATTATGTTCTTTTATAATAACTGATCCCATCAAATATAAAGGCAATTTGTTAAGAACAAATTTATAAACATAATGCATCCAATGAATTTGTCCATGAACTGATGAAGGTTGACAGCCTGATTCTAGATAAAGTTTGCAATGATGAGTATGCCACGGAAAACCAGTAATAAATCTTAATGCACTGTGATAAAAAGGATCCAGTACTTTTAAGAATGCTTCTGTTGTTCTCATAAAGATACAATCGCCATAATCTATTTGTGATATAAACAAGGAATTTACCAATTGTTTACATATTTTAAAACTAAAACAGGATTTATTCCTATTAAAAAAAACAACAATTTCTTAAGCTTGTTAGAAAGCATACAAATATGTAATTCAAAATTCATGAAATCATCTAACATAATACCCAGGTATTTATATGAAGAAGTTCTAACCAAACTAGTCCCATCCAAAGCTTTAACTTTCAAATACGTGGTAGTTCGATTGTCTGCTTTAGATTTCCCAGCAAATAAGGTCCATTGATTTTTATTAACATTTAGCAATAATCATGAATTAATCAAAGTTTGTTGAACAATATCAAAATATTTCTGCAAAGTGCAAATAGCATCTAGGGGATCCCTACTCTGACAATGTGTAATGGCATTGTCAGCATACAAAATAATATTAGTGTCAGCTGACACACCTTTTATCAAATTATTTATGTAAATGAGAAATTTAGGTCAGAGCAGCAATCTTCCACCTTAACACATTTGCAACAATGAAGACAAATAAGCAGAAAACCAAAATAAAGTACTCATACCTGAGATTTTTAATTTATTCAATAACAAACTGTGATCAACAGAATCGAATGCCTTTGATAAATCATGAAACATTGCAGGAACCAAACAACCCTCATCAAAGGCAGTATAGATATCATTAAATGAAAACAAATTCAAAATTATGCACCTATGGAAAAACACTCTGGAGAGAGTACTGGATGGCAGGGGTTAAACTGAGCTCTATGCCAGAGGAAATGAACCTGGGAGTCATCAATAGTGACTCCCTCATGTAATCAAGCCAGTGTAACGATAGTAAGGGCTTACAGGATGCTATGGTATATTGGAAGGGGTACTGGTAGCAGGAAAAAAGAGGTAATAATACCTCTATATAGGTCACTTGTGAAGCCGCACCAGGAATTTTGTGCTCAGCTCTGGAATCCTTACCTAAGAATACACGGGAGCAGACTGGAGGTAGTGCAATGCAGGGCGACCAAGATGATTCATGGCCAAAAGGGCATATCTTATAAAGATCATCTCAAGTCACTGAACATGTACTCTCTGGAGATCAGGTGACAGAGGGAGATATGACAGAGTTTGTAAACGATGATAAACAGCAGTGAGCACCGAGGAGCTGAGTCAGTGCTCGCATGTGTATGCCCAACCCAAGAAATATACACAAAGACCAAACCAGAAGCAATCACAGAGGAGGAAAACTAAAGCCAAGAGCAAAAACTTAAAGCAACCACAAGATTTTTTTTTTGTGAGCTCATAAAACCAGAATACTGAGTAACTGTGCCTTGGTGCTTCTACCACAAAGGTCTTAATCAGGGGGTATGGTCACAGAAGGCAGTTAATGACTTTTTAAATGGACAATACAACTCAATGTGCATACAAATAATGTGACAGTACAGTACAGGCAATGATTTAACTACATAAAATATATATATATTTTTTTCTATGCAAAAAACTTTGTTAATGCATCAGTTAGAGTTCTTCTACAGCAACAAATGTGAGGAGATTCGATTTTAGGCTTCCCACCCTTGCACCCCACCCAGCCCGCCCCCACCAACAGGCATTGGGGTGTGAGTTGGGGTCCTTGGCCCTTACTTTTTAAGAAAGAATAGAAAAGTAGAAAGCTACTCGAGTTGCTCAAGTTGGTGGGAGCGTGGGGCCCGGCTTCCACCAACTTGTAAGCGTCAGGCCACATTACACACCCAAGGACTAAAATGTACATTCACAACAGCAAGACCAGCCACCAAATAAATGTTAATGTAGTAGAACAATAGAAAAAATTGTCCACAAAACGTAAACTGCACCACACAATATGTCCGCAAAAAATATATTGTCTGACACATAAACACCTCTATTAATATCTACAGGACATGCCATCAACACCCTCCAAATTTCAAGTAAAAAGACCAAACCGTGTCAAGATATGATATATCAAAATTTGAAATTTTCATTCATCAGGGTGGCACAGTTCCACACCTGTTGACATTTAACGCACACAACTGAAAACTACATCCATGACATTAAGGCTAGGTATCCTATCAATTTCAAGCCACCATCACAAACAAAAAGCTGTCCGCAGAACATGAACTGCACCACGCCATATCTGCACCAAAAAAATATTTTCTGACATGGAAATACTATAATTTTCATCCACATGAAATGCTGTCAACACCCTCCAAATTTGTAATGAAAAGACCAAACCGTGTCCGAGATATAACATTTTAACGTATGAGAGTTTCATTTGTCAGACTGGCACAGTTCCGCACCTGTTGATATTTAACACACACAATGACTGAAAACTACATCCATGAAACTAAGGATAGGTATCCTATCAATTTCAAGCCACAACCACAAGCAAAACACTGTCCGCAATGTAAAACACCATATTTCACATTTACAGGACACGCTGTAAACACCATCTAAATTTCAAGCAAAAAAGACCAAACTGTCTCCGAGATATTAAATGTTTAAATTTGGTAAAATTTCCCTATCTATTCCATTATAAAAAATGTGGCCATCTTGTCCTGACTCACGATCAAAGATGGCAATCAAAGAATTTGCAGGCTCGCGATCAAAGAATTTGTAGGCTCATGAACAAAGAATAAATACTTTTATAATTAACAAAATTGAAAGAATTGCGGTAAACCACCACCATGGTTCAACAGAACGAAGCATCCTGAGCAAAATCCACCCTCATTTGACTTCCTAGCGCACCATGGCTGAGGAAATTTATTTTTTAATCTGCCCATCTCATCCTACCCTCATGATCGCGATCAAAGATTCTCGTGATCAAAGAATTTGCATGTTCATGATCACAGAATGAAAACTAGTATAATTAACAAAATTTACACAATTGCGGTAATCCACCACCATGGTTCATCAGAATGAAGCCCACTGAGTAAAACAAACCCTCATTTGTCTTTCTAGGACACCCCTGAGCTGAGAAAATTATTTTTTTTTATCTGGCCATCTCGTCCCTCGCTCGCGATGCACGATCGCGATCAAAGAATTTGCATGCTGGCTGTCAAAGAAATTGCTCGCATGTGAACAAAGAGTGAGGGACAAGATGGCTAGATTTAAAAATAGTGTATTGTAATCCGGGGTGCCCTATTAAGTTAAATAAGGGTAGGTTTTGCTCAGGGTGCTTAGCTCTTCCACATGTGTATAAATAAACTGTAGTTTTTATTATCCCTGGTAGTCTAGTGGCCCCCTCCCCATCATGGCAATGTAGATAATGATTTTTCTTATCCCTGGTAGTCTAGTTGCCCCCCCATTGAGTATCAGTTAAATATCTTTATTTATTATCCGTGGTAGTCTAGTGCCACCCCATGTGTCTTAATGTATATTTTTTAATTATATCCCTGGTAGTCTAGTGCTCCCCAACCCCCAATCTGTAGTTCTTTATAATTAATATTGCTATCCCTGGTAGTCTAGCGGTCCCCCCCATCATAATAAAATAAATGTCAATTTAGCAATACCTGGTAGTCTAGTGGCCCCACCCCCACCAACCCTGCCAGCCCACCCAGCACCCTCCACCTTCCCCAGCTGGCGACTGGCACACCACCTCTCACTTCCACAGCCAGCCGCTGATTGTGTTTATTACCAGTGTACTTGAAAGAGGCACTCAGAAATAATTTCCTAGCACGTGTTTCACCTGCCGCTGGTAATCACACAGTCAGCGGCTGGACCTTGAGGTCAGAGGTGGGCTGGGCCAGTCGCCAGCTGGAAAAGGGTGGGAGTGTGCTTGGTGGGCTGTCAGGGCTGGGTGGGGGGCCACTAGACTACCAGGTATTGCTAAATTGATATTTAATTTATCGTGATGGAAGGGGGACCACTAGACTACCAGGATAGCAATATTAATTATAAAGAACTACAGATCAGGGTGTGGGTCACTAGACTACCAGGGATATAATTGAAAAATATACATTAAGACACATGGGGGGCCACTAGACTACCACTGATAATAAATAAAGATATTTATCTGATACTCATTGGGGGGGCCACTAGACTACCAGGGATAAGTGAAATCATTATCTACATTGCCATGATGGGAAGTGTGCCACTAGACTTCAAGGGATAATAAAAACTACAGTTTTTTTTATACACATGTGGAAGAACAAAGCCCCCTGAGCAAAACCCACCCTTATATTACTTTATTGGGAACCCCTGGGCTGCAAAATGGTATTTTAAATCTGGCCATCTCGTCCCTCGCTCGTGATGCACTACCATGATCAAAGATCCTCATGATCAAAGAATTTGTTGGCTCGCGATCAAAGATCATTAGTGAGCCACGAACAAAGAATTTAAAAGCTAATAACTCTATTTGTGGACCAATTTGGATGGAACCAAAGCCATGTCTTGATAGATCGGGGTCCCCTGAGTAAAACCCATTGAAGTTTTACTTCAGAAGTGACCCCTGAGCTGTGATATTTGTGTTTGTGCGATCGGAAAACTGAAAACAAGAGGGTGGACCTTGCGGTCAAAGAATTTTAGAAATTCCTCAGGATTCAAAGTTTCTTGAACCATGAGGCTGCAAATTCTTTGATTGCCAGGTGGGATGAGATGGCCAGAATCCCATTCTTTGATCGCAAGATATACATATAAATTTTCCCATTGACTTATAATGGGAACTTAAAAGTGCCATAACTTTTGAATGCCTTAATATTTTTTCACCAAACAAAAAGTGGCATGTTCAGCCACCAAAGCTCTTTCAAAGGAGCTATGTCACAGAGTGGCATGCCAAAGGATGGCTGTTCAGGACCACATTCAGAATGCCAAAAGGTGCCTCCAAAGATGGATAATTTTACATTTTCGGTGCATTCATACACAAAGACTAGCACTCCGACCAAAACACAATTTGACAAATCAAGAGACCTACCATGCCCTAATGCATGTACCAAATTTCAGGCAAATCCATTGAACGCATCCAAAGTTATTAATGCCCAAACTTTTGACTTTAGTATGTAACTGACTGCTCAACTCTTACTATAGTGGCATGACCGCAGCACTATAATATATATATATATATATATATATATATTTACATATATATATACATATATATATAGCTATAGATATATATAGATATATATATATATATATATATATTTATACAACGTTGAGTGAGAGCTATTCTAATGTAATAAATTGACATATTCTCACTGCGGTGAGATAAATGCTCACTGCAGTGAGATACTGTAAATGCTCATGATGTCAGTGGAGTGAGATATATCCATTTATTCTCACTCCACTGACGTCACCTAGTTATTCCCACAATAAAACTCCTACAGCCAATAAACAAATAAACATAACATCAATAAAACTCACCTGAACCTCAATAACACAATCTCAAACTCCTCCATGTTCTTGTGCTGTTATTCATAACCTGAAAATAAAACCTCCAGCAAAATGACTGTGCTATCCCTGTAGAAATAAAAAAAGCCTGCTATCAGATTCATACTAAAATGAAGAGAACTTATAAAACAAACAACATTCCTCGAACAGAACCAAAAGCCTGCCAAACGAAACAAACAAGTATGGAAAAATATACAAAAAAGACCTCAATACAGAATGAAATTGTATATTTCTGTACCCAGTTTGAACAGGACATGGAGCCCCTGCTCAACCCTATGGAACACCACCTTATACCAAAAACCCAAGAACAACAAATGCCACACAAAAACTCGTATTTCCTAGCTCTAGACTATATCGACAAATACATTCATAGCACAAAAAATCAGAACACAACAAAGAAAACAGAAATGGATGTGAAACATTTACAACAGTTTCTACTACAAGACTTGGAGATCACAACTCCCATTACTAAAATTGAACCAGAAGAACTGGACAGCCTGTTGTGCCATTATTTTATAACGGCACAAAAAAAGGATGGCACTGATTATGAACCCCTCACCATTCGCTCCCGTTTCCAGAGTATAGAGAGACATTTAAAAGAAAATCGATACCTGGAATCTCTCTCCACATCCCTGAAATTCAAAAAAACACAAGTCATATTATCTATGCAAAAACATTTAAAAGAAAAAGGAATGGGAAACAAACTATTTGCTGCATATGACATCACAGATGAAATACTAACAAATTATATGACATGAATCTACTAGGACCTAACAACCCGCAATCGCTCATCAATTGCATGTGGTTAATTGTCAATTTATACTTCAGAATTAGAGGGAACTCTGAACCTCGAAACATAAAATGGGGAGATAAAACTCTAAAAAAAGACAACCAAAACACAAATTATCTAAAATCCTCCACTGAGAGACAAACAAAAATCTGCACTGGCTCAAACCCCAAAGACAACAGACTAATAAAACCACGAGCCTATGAAACCAGAGACCCTAAACGATGTCCTATAAAAATACACCTAACATACAGACACAAACGACCTTACAAATGTAACATCACAGATGCACCACTATTTCTATCAGTACATTACCCCATTAAAATACAGTCCCCATGTTGGTACAAAAACCAACCTCTGGGGATCAATACCATCAGAAAAATTGTTAAAACCATGATCCAGCAAGTGGGGCTAGAAACTGACCAAAGACTCACAAACTATTCCATTCAGCCAGCCCGGTGGTGCTGAGGGCAGAGGCACTGGTCACAGCACCTCACTCCAGGCTGGCGATCTGGGTTCGGGAGCAAGCGTGGGTCGCAAGGGGCTAGCAGGGGAGGAGAGCGATTGAGCATCCGAAGGACTGCTCTCCCTCTCTGGGGAGGGGGGTCCATGAAAGTCTGTGCCTGACTGCCCCCTGGTGGAGGCTGGGAGGTGGAAGCACACACCATACTTAAGGGAGGAGTCTGGGGGCAGATGCCTGGACTTGGGCACATGCAGACGCGCTCATGACCGCTGACATCATTGCATGCCCATCGACTCAGGGAATCCTTGAACAGGGAAAAAGTGGTGCCTCCTAAGGCTTGATGGCTGTCCACGAGTGCTCGTCAGAATGCTAGCAACCAAGCTGGATCCATCTGGGTAGGGAGTTGGGGGGCTCTGGGTGAGATGGACAGCAGCCAGATCCCAGCTGATAGGATGCAAGAAGAATAGCTGGGGTGTAGAGAGGTAGCCACAGGAGGATAAATAAGCATACAAAAAAAAAACATTCCATTTGGAAGCACCTGGTGCAAAAGCTGACAGATTCTAGCATTGCCCCCACAGAAATTATGCAGGTTTCTGGACATAAAAAGCTTGAATCTCTCAACACATACTCCAAAATAAATGATAAAAAGCAAAGAAAAATATCAAACTTACATAGTAACCAAGTAAACAATGAGGAACAACCCTCTACTTCCAAACTTGCCTCTCACAACACTCTGAACATGAAACCTGGAACAACTGCTGCCTGTTACATGGACACACTCCCAGCCTGCTTCAACAATCCAGTCATTAATGCATTACATGTAACTTTCAACATCATACAAGGTAAATATACCAAAGTAAGAACTGTCACTTACTACTACATACTTGAACAACACTAAACATTCTTTCTTTTCTCCACAGGACACCAATATCAACAGACATCCAGAAAAAGACAAAGAGACTTAACATTGGACTCAGATACCAACTAAACCCCAGACTGCAAAATGAAACAGTTGGACACTGCAATGACCAGTCCCAACATTACTAAATATTGATTTCCTGGTTTCCTGACTTCAAAATATTTACTTTCAAATAACAGTGTAAATGAGTTCTGCTTGACATGGAGTTCCACAAAATAAACCCGTATATCCTTATCAGAACTCCACGGTGAATAAAACCTCAAAACACTAAATAAAAGTCATTATATCTGCACAAAGCATTTGCCCACAATAAATAAATAACCTAAATACACAATCTCAAGAATTACCCCTACTTTCCAGGTAACTTCCACCCCTCATACACAGCAACCAAACAAAATATACATAGCACAACTTTAAACAACCACAAACCTATAACAATATTATTTCAAAGACGCTTTCACCCCATTTGTATAAATAGCACACATGATGTGTATGTCGAGAGATATGGGAAATATTCTCACTCCTTCCCATCTTGTACCCCCTATATATAAAATGGAGGTGAGAGCTTTCTCAGTAGAATATCCTGTGTTATTTCTACTGAAGTGAGGATAAATGCTGTTGACATCAGCAGACTGAGGATAAATGCCATTTATTCACACTTTGCTGATGTCACCAGAGTGAGGATATATTCACTGCAGCCTACATTCTAAATGAAACTGCTTCAGAAAACTTATTCTCTTTCTCACTGAAGCTGCAACTTAATTAGCTTTGCAAAAACACTCACCTGTTTGCCATTGTGTTTCTAACACTTCTAGTCCATTACTGTGCTGATCTCAGCTTCAAAACAACCCAAATTCTAAATAAAACTCCTTCACACAGCAGTTTCTCTTTCTCAGTGCTACCTGCAACAGTTTCTCTTTCTCACTGAAATATACAACTTACTCAGTTAGCTTTGCAAAACATACTCACCTGTTTTCCATTGTGTTTCTGACTCCCAGTCCATTCAGAACAACTCTCACACACACACAATGAGCAAAAAACACACAGAAACAGAAAAAAATGTTTCTAAAGCTCTCACCCCCATTGTATAAATCACACACTTGATGTGCAGATCTTGTGATATAGAAAATATTCTTAGTCCTGCAGAATGAGCTCTGCATTCTCACTCTTGCCTTTGGCACTCATGAGAATACAGAGTTCACTCTGCAGGAGTGAGAATATTTTTCATATCCCACTCCTGCCCATCATGTATTTTATATAGGATATGCAATGGAAGCAAGTGAAATAAATGATTTATCTGCACAGTAGTAGTTTGACCTCGGGTAACCTCACGAGTGGCGTAAGCCCCGAGTGAGGTGTCTGAGGACAAACTGCTTGAGTGCAGAAAAATAATTTATTACACAAGTTTTATATATTCAATTTATGCATTTCTTTTGTTTTTGCATTTGTTAGTCAAAAAAAGTGAATAAAAATTGAATTTTCTGCCATTTTTTGCTGATTATAGAATATCTAAAAGGAATCTAGAAAATAAATACCTCTCATTTTGTAGATATTTTTTATGCTGAACAACATTTGTGCTCTAAATACCATACTACTATTTTTTGGTTTTTAAGTTATTTGCATTTGTTTGATGAAAAAGTACACAAAAATTGAATTTTCTGCTGTTTTTCGCTAATTCTGAAAAAAACTAAAAAGTATCTATAAATGAAACACCACTCATTTTGTAGATATTTCTGTGCTGAATAAACTTTGTGCTCACAGTACCATGCTATCATTTTTCATTTTAAAGTTATTTACATTTGTTTGCGGACAAAATGAAAACAAATATGAATTTTCTGTTGTGTTTTTGCTCATTATTAAAAAATCTAAAAGATATCAATAAATAAAACACCACTCATTTTGTAGATATTTCTATGCTGAACAACTTTTGCCCTCACAGTACCATGCTATCATTTTTTGTTTTAAAGTTATTCACATTTGAATATGGTTAATACTGCTACTGAGGCCGAACATTCTAAACGACTTAAGAACTGCATAGAATGGCTGATGAAATAAGCACCGTATGGATAAATGGCTGATGACATAAGCACTGTATACATAAATGAAATTTATGTACATAGTTACTCAGATAAACAGATTTATCACACTCTGTTTATCTCCAACCCATTGCATAAATATATATATATATTTATTATAGTGGCACAGTAGTGCCACTATAGTTAGGGTTGAGGAGCCATTTTAATGTTAAAGGGTCAAATCTGGCACCTTAATAACTTTGCCACTGTTGAACAGATTTGCCGAAAATTTGGTATGCACGATTGGGCATGGTAGATCTTAGGATCCGCCAAGTTTTGTATTGGTCGGATATACAGCTGCGGAGTTATTAAGCACCAACGAAATGTTGGTTTACACTTTTTTGTAAATTCTTTGCTCTCACCTACAGGTCACACAGTTTGAACGACCGGTCCAAAAACTTCAGGGAATGTGCGGCCAGGGTGCCCAATGTGTCTTTTGAAGATTTTGTGAAAAAATAATAAATGGTTCGAAAGTTATTCAAAAAACAAGTTCCCATTATAAGTCAATGGGAAAAGTTAACAAAAAGTTTGAAAGTGTCACAAAAGCAGTTTTTACTTTCGCAAATGGCCCTTTTATTGTCACAAATCCACTGTTTTGTTTTCAGTTAGTCATCAGAAAAATGCTTGGCATTTAAATTTGGAACCCTCTAGCAACCTAATTCTTTTTGTATTCACCTAGTCAGACCCTGAGGATGGTAGGCATGTCTTTATTTTGGGGTAAAACACCCCAGAAATATGTTTTTCAAATTTCTGTGAAAAGTACTTTCACAAAGTACTTTCGCATTTGTGATGCTGTCGCATGAATTTGCGAAAGCTTTCGCAAAGTTCGACAGTACTTTTCCAGGCTGTGGCAAAATGACTCCAATCCTTTGCCTCCCTGCTGCAAAATAACGGTTTGGTCTTTTGGGATGAAATTTGGAGGGGAAAAAGCCAACATCCCACATATGTATCTTGTCATGGTTTGGTGAAAAAATATTACAGGGAGGCAAAGATATGGCACTCCAAACTTCTCTTTTTTTCCCATAGGATAACATTACGGCGTTCACCTTTCAGGGCCCGTATCTCGGAAATGGTGCAAGATGCAGAATTTTTGTCAGAAAAATGCTGAGCCCCCAATGGAGGCTGAGTACAAAACTAGCCAGGAAAGTCCTAAATCATATAACTTTTACATTTTTTTTTCTACATAGTACGGTTCCTGAGATATAAGCAATTTAGTATTCAAACTCCTCATTTTCTGCTCCGGGACCCAATTATTATGCATACATTCTTTGTACTCACTTTCTTTCTCTATGCAGCTTTTGGGGAAAACCAGCCTGTGCACTTATATTACTGTTACCCTTACTGCTTCTGCTTGTGGTTCCATACCCATTTCACTTACTGTTCCTGTCTACAGCACCATGTGCGTTACCTTTTGCATTTTCATTTGTGCCTGTTTGCATTATTTTAACCATTTGTGTCTACAGTAGTGTTTATATTTGTGTTTTGCTTTGCATCACCATGCACATTACCATTTGCGTTTGCAGGCACCGTGTTACTATGTGACAAGACATCGCGTGGCTGGAGTGTGGGGCCCTTCGGGCCCTGTGCTCCCATTGCTGCATTACATACACTATTTCTCATTATCATTCTCAAAAAAGAAGGGAAATTAGAGGCAAAAAACTCTGTTTAATGCATTAGTACAGGTTGTTCCACAGTGACAAAAGTGAGGAAATTCAGTATTAAGGTTAAAGGCCCCCCCTTGGACACCCCTGCCCACACCCCCAACTGGCATTGGGGTGTGCATTGGGGTTGTCGGTCCTAACTCTCACCCCATTCTCCTATACCTCTGCTTCTTCACACATCTGATAGGTGAGAGTTGGACCGACAAACCCAATGTGCACCTGATGCCAGTTGAGTGATGCGGATCCAAAGGGAGCTTTCAACTCTAACACTGAATTTCCTCACTTTTGTCACTGTGGAACAACCCTAACTAATGCATTAAATGGATTTTTTGCATCTAATATACATATATACATGTGTGTATGTATATATATATATATATATGTATATATATATATATATATATATATATACATACACTATATTATGGTAGCACGTTAGTGCTACCATAGTTAGGATTGAGGAGCCATTTCTATGTTAAACCCCAAAACTTTGCACCTTAATAACTTTGCAACTGCTTGACAGATTTGGTTGAAATTTGGAATACATGATCAAGAGTCATATGCCTTGGGATCTGCCAAGTTTTGTAGTGGTCGGATATATGGCTGTGGAGTTATTAAGCATGATCAGTGCGCGTGTTTATTTTTCTGGAATTCTACGGTCGCGCCTACAGGTTATGCCAGTTTGTGCGACCAGTCAAAATCTTCAGTGAAAGTGCGGCGGGTTCCCGATGTGCCTTTAAAGATTTCGTGAAAAAATATTAAGCGGTTCAAAAGTTATTCAAAAACAGTTTCCCATTATAAGTCAAAGGGAAAAGTTAACAAAAAGTTCAACACTTTCGCAAATGCATTTTTACTTTCGCAAATGGGCCAGTTACTTTTGCAAATCGGACATTTTGTTTTCAGTTGGTGATCAGAAAAATGGTTGTCATTTAAATTTGGGATCCTCTAGCAACCTAATTCTTTTTGTATTCACCTAGTCGGACCCTGAGGATGCTTGCCATGTCTTTATTTTGTGGTAAAACACCCCAGAAATATGTTTTTCAAATTTCTGGAAAAAGTACTTTCGCAAATTACTTTCGTGCTCACAAAAGTGTTGAACTTTTTTGCAAAAGCTTTCGCAAATTGCGACAGTAGTTTTCCATCTGTGGGACAGTGACAGCGATTCTTTGGCACTGCGCTGCAAAAGAACCGTTGAGATATCTGGGCTTAAATTTGGAGAGAACGGAGCCGACATCTCACAGATGTGCCTTTCAGTGTTGTATTAAAAAAAATATTACACGGTGGCAAAGTTACTGCACTCCAAAGTTGACATTTTTCCCCATAGGATAACATTACGGCGCCCCACGCATTACAGAAATACGTTGGCACCCTGCTGCAAAATAACGGTTTTGTCTTTTTTCCTGAAATTTTTAGGGAAGACAGCCAACAGCCCACAGATGTGCCTTTCAGTAGTTTGGTGAAAAAATATCACATGGTGGCAAAGTTACGGCACTCCAACGTTGACAGTTTTTCCCGTAGGATAACATTATGGCGCCCGACGCATTGCAGAAATCCTTTGGAACCCTGCTGCAAAATAACGGTTTGGTCTTTTTTCCTGAAATTTGGAGGGAAGACAGCCAACAGCCCACAGATGTGCCTTTCAGTTGTTTGGTGAAAAAACATTACAGGGAGGCAAAGTTATGGAGCTCCAAACTTTTCTTTTTTTCCCATAGGATAACATTATGGCGTTCGCTGCGCCTTTCAGGGCCCGTATCTTGGAAACGGTGCGAGATACGGACTTTTCGTCAGAAAATTTCTTAGCCCCCCAATAAGGGTTAAGACTCAAATTAGCCAGGACAGTTGTAAATAATATGACTTTTATTTTTTTTTCTACGTCGTATGAACCGTGTTTAGTATTCCAAGATCTCATTTTCGGCGCCGATATTCATTATTATGCATACATTATTTGTACTCACTGTCTTTCTCTATGCAGGTTTTGGGGAAAACCAGCCTGTGCACTTACATTACTGTTACTGTTGCCCTTTCCGCTTGCGGTTCCGTACCCGTTTCACTTACCGTTGACGTCTGCGCCACCATGTGCATTATCCTTTGCGTTTTCATTTGCGCTTGCGTTTCTGTTATTTTTTGCCATTTCTGTCTACAGTACTGTTTATCTTTCTGTTTCACTTTACATCACCATGCCAATTGACATTTCCATTTACAGGCACCATGTTACTATGTGACAAGACATCACGTGGCACACCATTCCCGTCTACGCCACCATGTGCGTTACCCTTTCTGTTCTCATTCGCGCTTGTGTTACCATGTGTGCCACTGTTAGCATTTCTGTTTGCATTGCTGCTCCTCTTACTATGCGGCCCCACACTCCCGCCACCACATTACATTCACTATTTCTCAATATCATTCTCAAAAAGAAGGGAAATTAGAGGCAAAAAACTCCGTTTAATGCATTAGTTAGGGTTGCTCCACAGAGACAAAAGTGAGGAAATTCGCTGTTAGGGTTAAAAACCCTAACTCCGAATTCACCCCCCCCAGCACCACACACACACAGACACACACACATATTCAAGTATGGGGGAGGACCAAGTCAACACAACCAATGACAGACATCCAGCAGCAGGTGACAGAAAACAAACAATTGTCTAAATGTACTACGAGACATCCCCACCCACCTGACCAGGTACTGCATGCTCAGTGGAGATCAACAGCAAAACTGAAGCCATGTACACCAAACATACACATCCCTGATTGCAGCTGCACACAACGTACCACACTTAGTAGCTGCATGGCCTTACCTACCGATGCCCCACACCAGACCACACCACTTGTGGTGGGCCACCTGAGCAAAAGAGTTAAGCAAAACCAAGGAGTTGTACAGGTATAATATCTCTGATTATAACAAGGGTTTGAGAAATGCAGCTTTCTAATTGACTGTAAACATTGTAACAGCCTTATGTTTAGTTTTTATTAACATACATGTAGAGCCTAACCATATGATGAACATGGTTTAATGTTGTTTAAAAAACAGTTTTATTATGAGAGCAATAAGCCACTCCCAGGTATTATGTTAATGGTCAGTTTATCACTGTCTAGTGACATGTGGCACTCAGCTATGCCTCATTCAACATTAAACCCTACAGGGTGATTAACAGACCATTTAACATAACTGTTGGTCATGCCTTATTGCTTAATTGTCTTTATGAGTAGATACTCTCCCTCTGCTAGGCACTGCAGCAGCTTTGCAACACAGTGTCCCACCCAGTTACACCATACACTGTCTAGTTACTGGAGAATGGCTGTGAATATGAACTCATGAAGATGAACAGTGTAACTTGATCATTACAGTCATTGAAACCCTAGTGTGATTATAACTGACAGAGTCAGTGATAGAGGATAACCCCTGCTGTCCTAGTACGCTTACCCCATTATGAGTTAAATCAATACTAAAAGACATTCTGTTTATATCTACACCATACCTACTTGATTCCTGTTGTACCACAATTAACATAGTTATCACTTTGATAGCATCAGTGACAGAAGTGTGGCAAACCCAAACAGTAGGCATACAGCCTGAGTATGAAACAACTGCTAAAAAAATCACACTGTGTCCATAAGTGGCATATATCACTCATTGCAACAATAGTAAATGTATTACTATTTGAACAAGTTAGTCATCACAGATGCAATGAGATTGTCTTTATCAGGTACAACATACTCAGTAAGTGCCTACAGGAAAATCTGTCCTATATACATCTCCGATACAGTTACATCATTGTTGGCTCAGTAGTGCTATGATATTTAGAAGTTGTTTGGCCTGATCCATGCAATTACAATGTTTCTTACAAAGAATACTTACTGCATCTTTAATATTGAAACACACTGAAGGTCTATGTATGTACATCAGCAGTACACCTTCATCAGTAAGAATGCATATGATACTGGCAGTACGAATTTCAGAGCGTTGAACAGGCAATGTTTTTCCATACGTTTACATCAGCCTTTCTATGTTGAGTAAACCATTGCAGTAAATGTACTACTATGTAAATCACCTACTAAATGTATCACTACTTTTATCTTGAGCATGCTAGTATCTTGTAGTTAATTTATGTGCTTCTCTTAATTAATGTATATGCACTAGTGTTAAAACCTTTCTACAACTGTCATCATGCACCTTCAGCATTTATATTGAATACCGGCACAGTACCAGTTGTGGTGTGGTGTGGGGCATTGGTAGGTAAGGCCATGCAACTACTAAGTGTGGTACGTTGTGTGCAGCTGCAATCAGGGATGTGTACGTTTGGTGTACATGGCCTCAGTTTTGCTGTTGATCTCCACTGAGCATACAGTACCTGGTCAGGTGGGTGGGGATGTCTCGTAGTACATTTAGACAATTGTTTGTTATTTCTGTCACCTGCTGCTGGATGTCTGTCATTGGTTGTGTTGACTTGGTCCTCCCCCATACTTGAATGTGTGTGTGTGTGTGTCTGTATGTGTGTGTGGTGCTGGGGGGGGTGAATTTGGAGTTAGGGTTTTCAACCCTAACAGCGAATTTCCTCACTTTTGTTGCTGTGGAACAACCCTAACTAATGCATTAAACGGAGTTTTTTGCCTCTAATATATATATATATATATATATAGATATATATATATATATCTATATATATATATATATACTGTACATATATACATACTTACTGGTTAGAGTCAATAAACCACCCTGCGCAGACCCTTGCAAACTTCATAATTCACACTTGTGAATTATGGAGTTCCATAAACCATGGTTCTAGCACAAAGTTGCACAAAGCTGGCAAAGCTAACCACCAGTAAATATACAAAATAAAACACAAGGAGGTGTGCTGGGAACTTGGGTTTTATGCACACCCTCAGTGTGTGATGCCCAGATAAACCCTAAGGGCGAAGGGGCATCACACACCTCAGATGTGCATAAATTCCTCCTTAACCACGCTTCTCCATGCATTATTCTATTATTTTATATGTACAGTGGCGTCCCCGTGGATGAAATCCAATTCTGTAGCATTTTGCAGCACTGTGCAGAATGCTGCAGCAGACCTACTGAATAAAGCAATGTAATTTCAATGTCAATTTGTCCCTTTTGTCATTCAGGAAACTGTGACACTGCCAGGATGAAGTGAATGCCACAGTTTCCTGCATGACAAAAGGGACTAATTGCCATTGAAATTACATTGATTCATTCAATAGATCTGCTGTAGCATACTGCAGAATGCTTTAAATGTGGGTTTCATCCTGGGGACACTACTATATATATATATATATATATATATATATATATATAGTAGGCAAAAACTCCAATTAATGCATTGGTGGGCTGTTTAGCGACAAAGTGAGAATTAGCTGTTAGGGTTGAAAACCCCTTGGACCCGCCCACCCCAACCGGCATTGAGTACGCATTGGGATCGTCAGCCCTAACTCTCACCCCATGACATGTGTAAAGCAGCAGAAGTATAGGATAATGGGGTGAGAGTTAGGACCCAGAATCTCAATGCACACCCCAATGCCGGTTAGAGGGGTGGGTGGGTCCAAGGGGGTTTTTCAACCCTAACAGTGAATTTTCTCACTTTTGTTGCTGTGGAACAACCCTA
This sequence comes from Neoceratodus forsteri, assembly GCA_016271365.2. Taxonomy (NCBI): domain Eukaryota; kingdom Metazoa; phylum Chordata; order Ceratodontiformes; family Ceratodontidae; genus Neoceratodus; species Neoceratodus forsteri. The sequence continues at coordinate 249,653,624 of CM057453.1, forward strand.
ACTAATGTATTAAACAGAGTTTTTTGCCTCTAATTTCCCTTCTTTTTGAGAATGATAACAAGACCCCACGCTCCCACCACATGATGTCTTGTGGCATACTAACAGGGACAGCAACGCAAACAGAAATGCTAACAGTGGCATACATGTTAACACAAGCGTGAATGAGAACAGAAAGGGTAACGCACATGGTGGCGTAGATGGGAAAGGTCTGCCACGTGATGTGTTGTCACATAGTAACATGGTGCCTGCAAACAGAAATGTCAATGGGCATGGTAACGTAAAGTGAAACAGAAAGATAAACAGTACTGTAGACAGAAATGGCAAAAAATAACAGAAACACAAGCGCAAATGAAAACGCAAAGGATAACACACAGGGTGGCGCAGACGTCAACGGTAAGTGAAACGGGTATGGAACCGCAAGCGGAAAGGGCAACAGTAACAGTAATGTAAGCACACAGGCTGGTTTTCCCCAAAACCTGCATAGAGAAAGACAGTGAGTACAAATAATGTATGTATAATAATGAGTATCGGCGCGGAAAATGAGAACTTGGAATACTAAATACGTTATATCTCAGGAACCGAACGACGTAGAAAAAAAATGTAAAAGTCGTATTATTTACAACTGTCCTGGCTAATTTGGTACTTAGACCCTTTAAGGAGGCTAAGAATTTTTCCGACGAAAAGTCTGTATCTCGCACCGTTTCCGAGATACGGGCCCGGAAAGGCAAGGCGAACGCCGTAATGTTATCCTATGGGAAAAAAAGAAAAGTTCGGAGTGCCATAACTTTGCCTCCTTGTAATGTTTTTTCACCAAACCACTGAAAGTACATTTGTGGGCTGTTGGCTGTCTTCCCTCCAAATTTCAGGAAAAAAGACCAAACCGTTATTTTGCAGCAGGGATCCGAAGGATTTCTGTAATGCGTTGGGCGCCGTAATGTTATCCTATGGGAAAAAAAAGTCAAATTTGGAGTGTCATAACTTTGCCACCGTGTAATATTTTTTCAATACAGCACTGAAAGGCACATCTGTGAGATGTCGTCTCCGTTCTCTCCAAATTTCAGCCCAAAACTCCCAACGGTTCTTTTGCAGCTCAGTGCCAAAGAATCGCTGTCACTTTCCCACAGATGGAAAACTACTGTCGCAATTTACGAAAGCTTTTGCAAAAAAGTTCAACACTTTCGTGAGCACGAAAGTAATTTGCAAAAGTACTTTTTCCAGAAATTTGAAAAACATATTTTACCACGTTTTACCACAAAATAAAGACATGGCAAGCATCCTCAGGGTCCGACTAGGTGAATACAAAAAGAATTAGGTTGCTAGAAGGTCCCACATTTAAATGCCAACCATTTCTCTGATCACCAACTGAAAACAAAATGGCCAATTTGAGAAAGTAACAGATCCATTTGCGAAAGTAAAAATGCATTTGCGACACTGTCGAACTTTTTGTTAACTTTTACCTTTGACTTATAATGGGAAACTGTTTTTTGAATAACTTTTGAACCGTTTAATATTTTTTCATGAAATCTTCAAAAGGTACATTGGGGACCCTGTCCGCACGTTCCCTGAAGATTTAGGGCCAGTCACGTAAACCATATGACCTGTAGGCGCGACCGTAGAATTCCAGAAAAAGAGTAAACGTGTGCACAGATAATGCTTAATAACTCCACAGCCGTATATCCAACTGGTACGAAACTTGGCACATCCCAAGGCCTATGATTCTTGATTGTGTATTCCAAATTTCAGGCAAATCTGTAAAACAGTTGCAAAGTTATTAAGGTGCAAATTTTTGGGGTTTAACATAGAAATGGCTCCTCAACCCTAACTATGGTAGCACTACCTTGCTACCATAATATATATATATATATATATATATATATATATATATATATATATATATATATATACACATATATATGTAGATATAGATAGATAGATAGAAATATACACCCACACACATATATAGATATGCACATAAACACAAATATGTGCATGTAATAGGGGCACAGTGGCACCCCTATAGTTAGAGCTCAGTAGACTGTTTACTGTTAAACCCCAATTTTTGCACCTTAATAACTTTGGTGTTGCTTGAGAAAATAGCGTAACATTTAACATGTGTGGTCGGGTTGTTAGCGTCTCAAGATGTGAAATGTTTTGTAATGGCATTTTGTACGTTTTTTGAGATATAGCGTGACAATAATTGGAAAAAAAAAACTGTTTGGTTTTGCTATATTTAACTTTGCATATTTTTTGTTCTCATTTACAGCCTAGACAGAGAGGATTTTTTTACAACATTTTTAGGGTTGGAGGGGCCTTTGTCAAAGGTGGATATTTCAAATGTTTTGTGAAAAAATATTTTATGTTTCCTGAGTTATAAGGATTTTAATAGTAACAGACAAATGCAAACTGTAACAAAAGAAAATAAAAAAAATTGTTAGTGCTTATTTCCATGATTTACTTCTCATGAGAAATAAAAATGACTAGGGTAGGCCCCGTCTTTTTGTTGTTTTTTACTCAAAAACATTGATAATGCATAGAAATGATGCCTTTTCAAAAAATAAACACCTGAATCTAAGTAGACAGAACCCATTTAGTTAGCCAGTTGTGTCATTTATTTATTTTTGTATTTTTATTTTATTTATGACAATTTCGGATAACACCTTTGAGCAAACAGTACTCTTTTACAAAGGTTCCACATCTTGGACAATGAACAAGAATAGACAAGAACAGGTAGGTAGATAATAGTTAATACAATTACAGTACATGAGCTGCCAGTGGCTTTGTCAAGATAAGACAAAATAATTAGTAACAGGTAAAACATTACAGAATGCATGAGCTGCCAAAGGCTTTGACAGGTGATCTAACAAGTGGATGAGAGGGCCAGAGGTAGTTGGTGATAGAATAAGCTAGTAGGGGACAGGCAAGAACAGAGGGGGTGGGGAATTGGAAGGATAAGGTAGGTAGTGAAGGAGAGGTGTTAGTTTTCTGAAAATTGCCTGGAAATAATGTTTCTGGGCACCAACAAATCCTGGGTGCCCTACTTAGCAAGAGGAGCCATTCTCCTGTATTCTCAGTATGAGAATAGCAGGACATTCTTGAATTCTGAAGCCACAGCTGGAGTTGTGCTGCCGGCTTGAGTTGAAGCAGTGAGCTGGCAATCCCCTGCTCTCTCTCTATCTCTATCTCTGTCTCCATCTCTTGTTTAACTGTCTATCTCTCTGTCACTCTATCTAGCTTTCTAAATACCTAGCAGAACAGGAGCCAGGAGCTAGATTCACCAAACTTGGCCCCATCTCAAACCCAGTTTGTGTCATGTAAACTGGGTTTTGCCCCAATGTAGTATTCACAAAAGCCCAGTTTGCACCTGCAAAGTGGGTTTGTAATGGAGAAAAGGTTTGAGGGGTCTGCAATGCAAATGAGGGTGAGGGACTTGCATATTGGCAGAGTCCATTCATGAAACATTTTCTCCATGTAATGGCCTTTTGCAGGGTTCCTTTGCATGGAAAATACCACAAGAAAACCTCCTCTTAACTCAGCACAACCTTTGTGGTTGCCAGAAGTAGTGCAAGGCAGCCCCTGACCCACTCGTTGTGTCCCTGGTGGTCCAGTGGTCACTCCCCTTCCTCTTCTCTGATCACTTTCCTAACATTCAAAAACATTATTCAATGGTAATTCAGTGGTCCCTTCCTGCTCTCTGTCTCTGATTGCCATCCTGATAGTGAAATATATTCATCCCTGGTAGTCTAGTGGTCCCACCCTCCCCATCTCCTATCACCTTCCGATGGTGAAAAAATTCTTCACTGGCAGTCCAGTGATCTCTCCTCCACCGAACACCAAACCAATAAAAACATCTCACTGGTGTCCAGAGTACTCTCCACCTCACTGCCTTGGAATAAAATTAAAGCATTCAATGTCACTAGTGGTCTAGTGGACCCCGACCTCCACTCTTGTAGACAGTGACTTATCACTCCACTGCCCCATCCTGAAATCCAGCCAGTGACTGGCACAGCCTCCTCCCACCACCATGGCTGACCACCAAATGAATTGTGAATGCCAGAGTACAGTATACACTATGCAGTCATTGATTGTCAGCAAAATTAAGCAATCTGACCTAATAACAAATACTTTAATGGACACATTAAAGGATAAAAAGGTAATTTTAAGAGGAGACTTCAATGCAGACTTGTCCCAGGAAAGGAGGGGGGGGCAAACTAAAATGCAGCTTAGCAGCTTTGGAGCTTGAACAAATAATCAAATCCCCCACTAGATGTTCAAAAAATAAACATCAGGGAACAATACTTGATTTGTTTTTTTGTCTTCCAAGACTTAAAAGTCAATAGCTTGGAAGTCATGCCACTGAATCTAGGGGACCACAACTCCACAAAATGCAATATGGACTTCATAATACCAGCAAGTAAGCAAAATGTCTCTTATCAGCTTAGAGACCTCAGAAAGTTTAATGTAGAAGCCTTTAGAAATAGTTTGGTAACTATTTGATGGGATTGAATCTTGTTAATTCCAGATATGGAACTTGCATTACAAGAATTTAATAACTCAGTAATAGCAGTAATTGATACTCATGCACCTAAAGTTTTAAAGAGGAGAAAAGATAAAGATGTTGGGTGGTTAACAGATAGATTAAAGAAGTATTTAAGAATAAGAAATTGATTATGGAAAAAAGTCAGAAAGGCAAAAGTAGAAGAAGACTGGGACAGGTAGAAGCAGTGGAGTATCAAATGTAAAAGGGAAGTCAAATTAGCTAAAAATACCTATTACAAGAAAAAATAATTGCAAAGCTAATGATCCAAAAAATTCTGAAATGTGTATCAAATTTGCTAATATTCAGTTAAAACAAAGAATAAAATCTCAGTGATACAAGATAATATTTTGGTAGAAGTACCAAATAAAAAGTTGCTAATATACCTAATACATATTTTAAAGATTTTCCAATTTAAATATCTTTAAACTCCAGTCTAGGACCTTAGAACTTCCCATAAAGTTAATAATGGAAGAAGAGCAAAACACAGGGAACAAGTTAACAAAACCTCAAGGACAAGGATTGAATTTCTATGATATAATGATAGGGGAAGTCAAAAGAGAATTATCTAAATTGAACATCTCAAAAGCAGGGGGATTAGATGGCTTGGAAACCAGATTTTTAAAAATAGGAGCTGATATTTTAGCACCCATGAATACTTATTTTTTTAACTGGAGCCTGAGGAGTGCGACTGTCCCTGAAATCTGGAAAACTTGGAAAAATCAACCCAATCTTTAAGGGTGGAAACAATACCAATCCCTCTAACTATAGGCTTATGAGTATTACTTCGGTATTGTCAAAAAATATTAGAAAAACAAGTTCATAACCAACTCTATCAGTATTTAGAGCAACATGGGCTTTTGACAAACCATCAACATGGATTTAGAAATGAAGGTCCATAAACACCGCCCAAGTCAATTTTAATAATTTAGTGGCTAATCTTTAGATGCAGGGAGGAGGACAGGGCGGTGTTTGTGGACATAAGTAAAGCATTTGACTTGGTAGACCATAGTAGATTGCTACTTATATTGGGTAAAATAGGAGTCAGGAGATGGAATTATTGTGGTTTCAATTGTATTTGTCAACCCAAACACAATGTGTTTCATATGGGAATATCCTCTTAGACTTTACACAGACAGATGTGTCCCTCTGGGTTCAATATTAGGCCTTTTATTATTTACTGTATTCATGAATGATTTGCCTCTTGTCATATTATATAGTGAGGTGAGACTTTACACAGATGATACCATGTTAGACTTATCAGCCGACAGCAAAGAACATCTTAAAATATAATTGCAACATGATTTGTCAGCATTAGAAGAATGGTTTAGAGATGCTGGCCTGGTGTTAAATGCCTACAAAACTCAGAGTTTGATGTTTGTGCTGGGAATAAATAAAAAAAAAATGGATTTGCAATTAAATTTGGCAGATAGTAGGTCTATCAAGAATACTAAACAATATAAACATTTGGGAGTCCTAATTGATTTAAGACTAGCCTACAGTGAACACATTTTTCAACAAGATAAAATAGTAAATTGGCATTTAGGGGCCCTAAGAAGGGTTGCTGGATGTCTTAGTATGGAAACCAGAGGTAAACTCGTGGCCAAATTGTTTATTCCCATCTTGGAATACAGCTTTTTTTTATATATGTTTTCCACCCAAGTTGAATTACAGCGCATAGTACAAACATAAGATAGATTAGGGGAATTCATAACAAAATCTAAACATGGAATTCACCATTGCATTTCATTTGAAAAATTTCATTGGTTACAACCCAAGTTTAAAAGAACATATTTATGGTTATTATGGTGCCATAAACTGATCTTTCATAAAGATACCCATCCACTAAAACATCTGGTAATAATTATACCCTCTGAATTTAAAACTGAAAAATTCCAGAAAAACAAGCAAACATTTTTTTTAATTGTTTAACCAGGTGAGACAAACTAAGCTGAAAGCCTTTTTACAGGTGCAACCTGGGAGCACAGGGAAGTTAAGTGACTTGCTCAGGGTCACACAGTATATGCAAATGGGGGCTGTGGGATTCAAACCGAGGTCTCCAGATTTGCAGCTCAGAGCCTTAAACCACTCGTCATACTGCCTCCCAATTTCCAATGGAAAGATCTTATAATAGATCAGGCAGTGTTATGTTACACTACAGTTTATCAAAATATTGGAATGAGTTACCATATAATTTGAAAGCCCTGCAAAATCTCATTGCTTTTAAAAAGTTACTGATTAAGCACTTAAATTCCAAATGTACATGTTTTAATTAATTTTTATATTTCTATGCTGTTCAGTTAAGTGCAAATTTATTGTTTGACAAACAACATTGTCGTCACATATTTGAATACAGAACAAAAATTACATACAATAAATAACAAACCTTTATAAATATTAGCTAGCTCTTGAAATTCCATTTAGCAGGTATGATTTCATTTGCATTACTGATATCATCTTATTTCTTATATTGCACTATCTAGTTTTTGTTACCATCAATCTTTCAAGGTAGTAGTTTCCTTTCAATAGATCTACAAAATTTAACAACTTGCTCTAGAATATATTAATCAGTTGATTTCAGAAGGTAGTTTGCTTGATACTGGGTTCCATTTCCAATTTACAGAGAACATTACCCAAGTATGAAATGCGCTAGTATTCATATAATGGGCATAGTATTAAAAGATGCGTGCTATCATCTGTTCCCAATCCACAGGTGCATTTCATGTATTTTTCCTGGTGTATAGTCCTGTTAATCATTTTGATTTATTTAATTCAAAATGAAATGTTATAAAACATTTCCTTTTATCTAGGTTTTTATTATCCATAAAATGATTCCATCCCAGATTTTCTCCTTTCATTTTTCCTCAACCATCTACTTATTATGCTATTCTTTAATAACTCATTACTTTCATATATATATATATATATATATATATATATATATATATATATATATATATTAGAGGCAAAAAACTCCATTTAATGCATTAGTTAAGGTTGTTCACAGTAGACAAAGTGAGGAAATTCGCTGTTAGGGTTGAAAAGCCCTTGGCACCCCCTGCCCACCCCCCAACTGGCATTGGGGTGTGCATTGGGATCATCAGCCCAAGCTCACCCCATGACATGTGTAAAGCAGAAGTATAGGAGAATGGGGTGAGTTAGGAACCACAATCAAATGCACACCAATCACGAAATTGAGTAACGAGGTCAAGGGGTTTCAACATGTTCCTCACTGTGCAAATAAATGCATAATGGAATTTTATAATTCTCTTTTGAGAATGATAACGAAAATAGTGAATGTAGTGCAGTGAGGGCCCCACGCCCCATCACATGATGTCTTGTGGCATACTAACAGGGACAGAAACACAAACAGAAATGCTACAGTGGTGCACATGGTAACACAAAGCGCGAATGAGGACAGAAAGGGTAATGCACATGGTGGCATAGACAGGAACGGTCTGCCATGTGATGTGTTGTCACATAGTAACATGGTGCCTGCAAACAGAAATGTCAATGGGCATGGTGACATAAAGTGAAACAGAAAGATAAACAGTACTGTAGACAGAAATGGCAAAAAATAACAGAAACGCAAGCGCAAATGAAAACGCAAAGGATAACACACATGGTGGCGCAGACGTCAATGGTAAGTGAAACGGGTACGGAACCGCAAGCGGAAAGGGCAACAGTAACAGTAATGTAAGCGCACAGGCTGGTTTTCCCCAAAACCTGCATAGAGAAAGACAGTGAGTACAAATAATGTATGCATAATAATGAGTATCGGCGCAGAAAATGAGAACTTGGAATACTAAATATGTTATATCTCAGGAACCGTACGACGTGGAAAAAAAATATAAAAGTCGTATTATTTACAACTGTCCTGGCTAATTAAGAACTTTTCTGACAAAAAGTCTGTATCTTGCACCGTTTCTGAGATACGGGCCCGGAAAGGCGCGGCAAACGCCGTAATGTTATCCTATGGGAAAAAAAGAAAAGTTCGGAGCACCATAACTTTGCCTCTCTGTAATGTTTTTTCACCAAACCACTGAAAGGCACATCTGTGGGCTGTTGACTGTCTTCCCTCCAAAATTCAGGAAAAAAGACCAAACCATTATTTTGCAGCAGGGTGCCAAACGATTTCTGTAATGCGTTGGGCGCCGTAATGTTAACCTATGGGAAAAACTGTCAATTTTGGAGTGCCGTAACTTTTCCACCGTGTAATATTTTTTCAATACAACACTGAAAGGCACATCTGTGAGATGTCGTCTCCGTTCTCTCCAAATTTCAGCCCAAAACTCCCAACGGTTCTTTTGCAGCTCAGTGCCAAAGAATCGCTGTCACTTTCCCACAGATGGAAAACTACTGTCGCAATTTGCGAAAGCTTTTGCAAAAAAGTTCAACACTTTCGTGAGCACGAAAGTAATTTGCAAAAGTACTTTTTCCAGAAATTTGAAAAACATATTTTACCACGTTTTACCACAAAATAAAGACATGGCAAGCATCCTCAGGGTCCGACTAGGTGAATACAAAAAGAATTAGGTTGCTAGAAGGTCCCACATTTAAATGCCAACCATTTCTCTGATCACCAACTGAAAACAAAATGGCCAATTTGAGAAAGTAACAGATCCATTTGCGAAAGTAAAATGCATTTTAGACACTGTCGAACTTTTGTTAACTTTTACCTTTGACTTATAATGGGAAACTGTTTTTGAATAACTTTTGAACCGTTTAATATTTTTCATGAAATTTCTAAAGGTACATTGGGACCCTGTCCGCACGTTCCCTGAAGATTTAGGGCCAGTCACGTAAACCATATGACCTGTAGGCTCGACCGTAGAATTCCAGAAAAAGAGTAAACGTGTGCACAGATAATGCTTAATAACTCCACAGCCGTATATCCAACTGGTACGAAACTTGGCACATCCCAAGGCCTATGATTCTTGATTGTGTATTCCAAATTTCAGGCAAATCTGTAAAACAGTTGCAAAGTTATTAAGGTGCAAATTTTTGGGGTTTAACATAGAAATGGCTCATCTCAATCTATGGTAGCACACTTACCATAATATATATATATATATATATATATATATATATATATATATATATATATATATATATACATATATATGTAGATATAGATAGATAGATAGAAATATACACCACAACAATATAGATATGCACATAAACACAAATATGTGCATGTAATAGGGCACAGTGGCACCCCTATAGTTAGAGCTCAGTAGACTGTTTACTGTTAAACCCAATTTTGCACCTTAATAACTTTGGTGTTGCTTGAGAAAATGCGTGAACATTTAACATGTGTGGTCGGGTTGTTAGCATCTCAAGATGTGAAATGTTTTGTAATGGCATTTTGTACGTTTTTTGAGATATAGCGTGACAATAATTGGAAAAAAAAAACTGTTTGGTTTTGCTATACTTAACTTTGCATATTTTTTGTTCTCATTTACAGCCTAGACAGAGAGGATTTTTTTACAACATTTTTAGGGTTGGAGGGGCCTTTGTCAAAGGTGGATATTTCAAATGTTTTGTGAAAAAATATTTTATGTTTCCTGAGTTATAAGATTTTAATAGTAACAGACAAATGCAAACTGTAACAAAAGAAAATAAAAAATTGTTAGTGCTTATTTCCATGATTTACTTCTCATGAGAATAAAAATGACTAGGTAGGGCTCTGTCTTTTTGTTGTTTTTACTAAAAACATTGATAATGCATAGAAATGATGCCTTTTCAAAAATAAACACCTGAATCTAAGTAGACAGAACCCATTTAGTTAGCCAGTTGTGTCATTTATTTATTTTTGTATTTTTATTTTATTTATGACAATTTCGGATAACACCTTTGAGCAAACAGTACTCTTTTACAAAGGTTCCACATCTTGGACAATGAACAAGAATAGACAAGAACAGGTAGGTAGATAATAGTTAATACAATTACAGTACATGAGCTGCCAGTGGCTTTGTCAAGATAAGACAAAATAATTAGTAACAGGTAAAACATTACAGAATGCATGAGCTGCCAAAGGCTTTGACAGGTGATCTAACAAGTGGATGAGAGGGCCAGAGGTAGTTGGTGATAGAATAAGCTAGTAGGGGACAGGCAAGAACAGAGGGGGTGGGGAATTGGAAGGATAAGGTAGGTAGTGAAGGAGAGGTGTTAGTTTTCTGAAAATTGCCTGGAAATAATGTTTCTGGGCACCAACAAATCCTGGGTGCCCTACTTAGCAAGAGGAGCCATTCTCCTGTATTCTCAGTATGAGAATAGCAGGACATTCTTGAATTCTGAAGCCACAGCTGGAGTTGTGCTGCCGGCTTGAGTTGAAGCAGTGAGCTGGCAATCCCCTGCTCTCTCTCTATCTCTGTCTCCATCTCTTGTTTAACTGTCTATCTCTCTGTCACTCTATCTAGCTTTCTAAATACCTAGCAGAACAGGAGCCAGGAGCTAGATTCACCAAACTTTGCCCCATCTCAAACCCAGTTTGTGTCATGTAAACTGGGTTTTGCCCCAATGTAGTATTCACAAAAGCCCAGTTTGCACCTGCAAAGTGAGTTTGTAACGGGGAAAAGGTTTGAGGGGTCTGCAATGCAAATGAGGGGTGAGGGGACTTGCATATTGGCAGAGTCCATTCATGAAGCATTTTCTCCATGTAATGGCCTTTTGCAGGGTTTCTTTGCATGGAGAAAATACCACCCAAGAAAACCTCCTCTTAACTCAGCACAACCTTTGTGGTTGCCAGAAGTAGTGCAAGGCAGCCCCTGACCCACTACGTTGTGTCCCTGGTAGTCCAGTGGTCACTCCCCCCTTCCTCTTCTCTGATCACTTTCCTAACATTCAAAAACATTATTCAATGGTAATTCAGTGGTCCCTTCCTGCTCTCCTGTCTCTGATTGCCATCCTGATAGTGAAATATATTCATCCCTGGTAGTCTAGTGGTCCCACCCCTCCCCATCTCCTATCACCTTCCGATAGTGAAAAAAATTCTTCACTGGCAGTCCAGTGATCTCTCCCTCCACCCGAACACCAAACCAATAAAAAACATCTCACTGGTGTCCAGAGTACTCTCCCACCTCACTGCCTTGGAATAAAATTAAAGCATTCAATGTCACTAGTGGTCTAGTGGACCCCCGACCTCCCACTCTTGTAGACAGTGACTTATCACCCCACTGCCCCATCCTGAAATCCAGCCAGTGACTGGCACAGCCCTCCTCCCACCACCATGGCTGACCACCAAATGAATTGTGAATGCCAGAGTACAGTATACACTATGCAGTCATTGATTGTCAACCAAAAATTAAGCAATCTGACCTAATAACAAATAATTTAATGGACACATTAAAGGATAAAAAGGTAATTTTAAGAGGAGACTTCAATGCAGACTTGTCCCAGGAAAGGAGGGGGGGGCAAACTAAAATGCAGCTTAGCAGCTTTGGAGCTTGAACAAATAATCAAATCCCCCACTAGATGTTCAAAAAATAAACATCAGGGAACAATACTTGATTTGTTTTTTTGTCTTCCAAGACTTAAAAGTCAATAGCTTGGAAGTCATGCCACTGAATCTAGGGACCACAACTCCACAAAATGCAATATGGACTTCATAATACCAGCAAGTAAGCAAAATGTCTCTATCAGCTTAGAGACCTCAGAAAGTTTAATGTAGAAGCCTTTAGAAATAGTTTGGTAACTATTTGATGGATTGAATCTTGTTAATTCCAGATATGGAACTTGCATTACAAGAATTTAATAACTCAGTAATAGCAGTAATTGATACTCATGCACCTAAAGTTTTAAAGAGGAGAAAAGATAAAGATGTTGGGTGGTTAACAGATAGATTAAAGAAGTATTTAAGAATAAGAAATTGATTATGGAAAAAAGTCAGAAAGGCAAAAGTAGAAGAAGACTGGGACAGGTAGAAGCAGTGGAGTATCAAATGTAAAAGGGAAGTCAAATTAGCTAAAATACCTATTACAAGAAAAAATAATTGCAAAGCTAATGATCCAAAATTCTGAAATGTGTATCAAATTTGCTAATATTCAGTTAAAACAAAGAATAAAATCTCAGTGATACAAGATAATATTTTGGTAGAAGTACCAAATAAAAAGTTGCTAATATACCTAATACATATTTTAAAGATTTTCCAATTTAAATATCTTTAAACTCCAGTCTAGGACCTTAGAACTTCCCATAAAGTTAATAATGGAAGAAGAGCAAAACACAGGGAACAAGTTAACAAAACCTCAAGGACAAGGATTGAATTTCTATGATATAATGATAGGGGAAGTCAAAAGAGAATTATCTAAATTGAACATCTCAAAAGCAGGGGGATTAGATGGCTTGGAAACCAGATTTTTAAAAATAGGAGCTGATATTTTAGCACCCATGAATACTTATTTTTTTAACTGGAGCCTGAGGAGTGCGACTGTCCCTGAAATCTGGAAAACTTGGAAAAATCAACCCAATCTTTAAGGGTGGAAACAATACCAATCCCTCTAACTATAGGCTTATAGTATTACTTCCGGTATTGTCAAAAATATTAGAAAAACAAGTTCATAACCAACTCTATCAGTATTTAGAGCAACATGGGCTTTTGACAAACCATCAACATGGATTTAGAGAATGAAGGTCCATAAACACCGCCCAAGTCAATTTTAATAATTTAGTGGCTAATCTTTAGATGCAGGGAGGAGGACAGGAGCGGTGTTTGTGGACATAAGTAAAGCATTTGACTTGGTAGACCATAGTAGATTGCTACTTATATTGGGTAAAATGGGAGTCCAGGAGATGGAATTATTGTGGTTTCAATTGTATTTGTCAACCCAAACACAATGTGTTTCATATGGGAATATCCTCTTAGACTTAACACAGACAGATGTGTCCCTCTGGGTTCAATATTAGGCCTTTTATTATTTACTGTATTCATGAATGATTTGCCTCTTGTCATATTATATAGTGAGGTGAGACTTTACACAGATGATACCATGTTAGACTTATCAGCCGACAGCAAAGAACATCTTAAAATATAATTGCAACATGATTTGTCAGCATTAGAAGAATGGTTTAGAGATGCTGGCCTGGTGTTAAATGCCTACAAAACTCAGAGTTTGATGTTTGTGCTGGGAATAAATAAAAAAAAAATGGATTTGCAATTAAATTTGGCAGATAGTAGGTCTATCAAGAATACTAAACAATATAAACATTTGGGAGTCCTAATTGATTTAAGACTAGCCTACAGTGAACACATTTTCAACAAGATAAAATAGTAAATTGGCATTTAGGGCCCTAAGAAGGGTTGCTGGATGTCTTAGTATGGAAACCAGAGGTAAACTCGTGGCCAAATTGTTTATTCCCATCTTGGAATACAGCTTTTTTTTATATATGTTTTCCACCCAAGTTGAATTACAGCGCATAGTACAAACATAAGATAGATTAGGGGAATTCATAACAAAATCTAAACATGGAATTCACCATTGCATTTCATTTGAAAAATTTCATTGGTTACAACCCAAGTTTAAAAGAACATATTTATGGTTATTATGGTGCCATAAACTGATCTTTCATAAAGATACCCATCCACTAAAACATCTGGTAATAATTATACCCTCTGAATTTAAAACTGAAAAATTCCAGAAAAACAAGCAAACATTTTTTTTTAATTGTTTAACCAGGTGAGACAAACTAAGCTGAAAGCCTTTTTACAGGTGCAACCTGGGAGCACAGGGAAGTTAAGTGACTTGCTCAGGGTCACACAGTATATGCAAATGGGGGCTGTGGGATTCAAACCGAGGTCTCCAGATTTGCAGCTCAGAGCCTTAAACCACTGCGCTATACTGCCTCCCAATTTCCAATGGAAAGATCTTATAATAGATCAGGCAGTGTTATGTTACACTACAGTTTATCAAAATATTGGAATGAGTTACCATATAATTTGAAAGCCCTGCAAAATCTCATTGCTTTTAAAAAGTTACTGATTAAGCACTTAAATTCCAAATGTACATGTTTTAATTAATTTTTATATTTCTATGCTGTTCAGTTAAGTGCAAATTTATTGTTTGTCAAACAACATTGTCGTCACATATTTGAATACAGAACAAAAATTACATACAATAAATAACAAACCTTTATAAATATTAGCTAGCTCTTGAAATTCCATTTAGCAGGTATGATTTCATTTGCATTACTGATATCATCTTATTTCTTATATTGCACTATCTAGTTTTTGTTACCATCAATCTTTCAAGGTAGTAGTTTCCTTTCAATAGATCTACAAAATTTAACAACTTGCTCTAGAATATATTAATCAGTTGATTTCAGAAGGTAGTTTGCTTGATACTGGGGTTCCATTTCCAATTTACAGAGAACATTACCCAAGTATGAAGTACGCTAGTATTCATATAATGGGCATAGTATTAAAAGATGCGTGCTATCATCTGTTCCCAATCCACAGGTGCATTTCATGTATTTTTTCCTGGTGTATAGTCCTGTTAATCATCTTGATTTATTTAATTCAAAATGAAATATTGTAAAACATTTCCTTTTATCTGGATTTTTTATTATCCATAAGCATGATTCCATCCCAGATTTTCTCCTTTCATTTTTTCTCAACCATCTACTTATTATGCTATTCTTTAATAACTCATTACTTTCATATATATATATATATATATATATTAGAGGCAAAAAACTCCATTTAATGCATTAGTTAGGGTTGTTCCACAGTGACAAAAGTGAGGAAATTCGCTGTTAGGGTTGAAAAGCCCCTTGAACCCCCTGCCCACCCCAACTGGCATTGGGGTGTGCATTGGGATCATCAGCCCTAACTCTCACCCCATGACATGTGTAAAGCAGCAGAAGTATAGGAGAATGGGGTGAGAGTTAGAGCCATGATCCAAATGCACACCCAATCTCGGGTAGGGGAGTGGCCGAGGGTCCAAGGGGGGGTTTCAACCCTAACAGTGAATTTCCTCACTTTTGTCACTGTGGAACAACCCTAACTAATGCATTAAATGGAGTTTTTTGCCTCTAATTTCCTTCTTTTTGAGAATGATAACGAGAAATAGTGAATGTAGTGCAGTGGTGGGCCCCACGCTCCCATCACATGATGTCTTGTGGCATACTAACAGGGACAGAAACACAAACAGAAATGCTAACAGTGGTGCACATGGTAACACAAAGCGCGAATGAGGACAGAAAGGGTAATGCACATGGTGGCATAGACAGGAACGGTCTGCCATGTGATGTGTTGTCACTTAGTAACATGGTGCCTGCAAACAGAAATGTCAATGGGCATGGTGACATAAAGTGAAACAGAAAGATAAACAGTACTGTAGACAGAAATGGCAAAAAATAACAGAAACGCAAGCGCAAATGAAAACGCAAAGGATAACACACATGGTGGCGCAGACGTCAATGGTAAGTGAAACGGGTACGGAACCGCAAGCGGAAAGGGCAACAGTAACAGTAATGTAAGCGCACAGGCTGGTTTTCCCCAAAACCTGCATAGAGAAAGACAGTGAGTACAAATAATGTATGCATAATAATGAGTATCGGCGCAGAAAATGAGAACTTGGAATACTAAATATGTTATATCTCAGGAACCGTACGACGTAGAAAAAAAATATAAAAGTCGTATTATTTACAACTGTCCTGGCTAATTAAGAACTTTTCTGACAAAAAGTCTGTATCTCGCACCGTTTCTGAGATACGGGCCCGGAAAGGCGCGGCAAACGCCGTAATGTTATCCTATGGGAAAAAAAGAAAAGTTCGGAGCACCATAACTTTGCCTCTCTGTAATGTTTTTTCACCAAACCACTGAAAGGCACATCTGTGGGCTGTTGACTGTCTTCCCTCCAAAATTCAGGAAAAAAGACCAAACCATTATTTTGCAGCAGGGTGCCAAACGATTTCTGTAATGCGTTGGGCACCGTAATGTTAACCTATGGGAAAAACTGTCAACTTTGGAGTGCCATAACTTTTCCACCGTGTAATATTTTTTCAATACAACACTGAAAGGCACATCTGTGAGATGTCAGCTCCGCTCCCTCCAAATTTCAGCCCAAAACTTCCAATGGTTCTTTTGCAGTGCAGTGCCAAAGAATCGCTGTCACTTTCCGACAGATGGAAAACTACTGTAGCAATTTGCGAAAGCTTTCTCAAAAAAGTTTGATACTTTCGTGAGCACGAAAGTAATTTGTGAAAGTACTTTTTCCAGAAATTTGAAAAACATATTTCTGGGGTGTTTTACCACAAAATAAAGACATGGCAAGCAACCTCAGGGTCCGACTAGGTGAATACAAAAAGAATTAGGTTGCTAGAGGGTCCCAAATTTAAATGCCAACCATTTCTCTGCTCACCAACTGAAAACAAAATGGCTGATTTGCGAAAGTAACAGGTCCATTTGCGAAAGTAAAAATGCATTTGCGACACTGTTGAACTTTTTGTTAACTTATCCCATTGACTTATAATGGGAAACTGTTTTTTGAATAACTTTTGAACCATTTAATATTTTTTCACGAAATCTTCAAAAGGCACATCAGGGACCCAGGCCACATGTTCCCTGAAGATTTTGAGCCAGTCGCACAAACCGTACGACCTGTAGGCACGACCGTAGAATTCCAGAAAAAGTGTAAATGTGTGCACAGATCACGCTTAATAACTCTACAGCCATATATCCAAACAGTACAAAACTTGGGAGATCCCAAGACCTATGTTTCTTGATCATGTATTCCAAATTTCAGGCAAATCTGTTAATTGGTTGCAAAGTTATTAAGGTGCAAAGTTTTGGGGTTTAACATTGAAATGGCTCCTCAACCTTAGCTATGGTGGCACTACCGTGCCACTATAATATATATACACATATACTGTATATATGTATATGTATATATTTTATTCTGTTTTTTATTTCTAATTGTATATAATTCATTGGTTTTCTTAGGTATTTCAACAGTCCATGAGGTTTGATAACTCTTTCCAATATATTCATACTTGGAATACAATGCCTTCATTCCTATATGCAATAGCTTCCTCCGTACATATTATTGGCAGTCTTGTGTCCTTCATTTGAAATACATTAAACCAATAACATATTAATCTTTGTTCTATATAACATTTCACTGGTGATTGCCCTATTTCCAGTCTAGTTAATACAGAGGATGCTCCATCGGGTAAACCCAGTATTCTTTTATAATATTTATTAAGTAAGATTTCTAATTCCTTATTATTTCCAAGACCCCATATTTCTGCACCATAAATTATTTGACTTTTAATTTTTGCATTAAGTGTTCTAATTTTCCTTTAATGGAATAGCCTTCATATTTATGCATAAATCTTTGAACTGCTGGAGTGATTTTTTTTTTTTGATTATACTCTTTATATGTTCAATCCATTTTAAGTTATAGTTAAAAATTACTCCTGAGTAGCAACAATTCTGAACAGTTTCTAATGTATGATTCCCACATTTCAGTGCTATATCTATTCCTTTCTTTATCAATGTCTTATTGTAGATCATGTACTTAGTTTTCTCAAGATTTATTTCTAGGTCTGTTTCTTGAAGTTTAGTTCTAAAATTCTCCAAGCTTCTTTTTATACCAATATAACATGTGGACATTAAAATAATAGCATCAGTGTATGCCAAGAATGGGCAATACCTCCTGCACATTCTTGGCATATGGTGTTCATTCTCATAAACACTTACCAAAATCTTGTTCAAAAAGATTTGAAACAAAATTGGTGAAAGGACACAACCCTTTCTTAGATCTAATGTGGATACAAACTTCTTAGTTTTATCACCTTCTTTATTATATCTTATACATGTGTAATTATTACTATACATTGAGACTATTATCCCTATTATTGCAAGATCAAGGCCATAATCTTCCAATACCTTCCATAATTTATTTATTTTTACTTTATCAAATGCTGCTTGGAGATCCACACAAACACAATAAAACATTTGTGTATATATATATATATATATATATATATGTGTGTGTGTGTGTGTGTATATACATATATATACATATATATATATACATATACACACATATATATATATATATGTGTGTATATATATATATATATATATATATGTGTGTATTTATGTACATGTGTTAATACAAAACACTGGTCCACTGTTGAATGGCCTGGCATGAAGCCTGCCTGTGCTTCATCAATAATTCCTTTTTTTAGTACCCAGTCCATTATTCTCATATGAAGTGCATTTGAAAAGATTTTTAAAGATGTTTATTTATTTTTATTTAATTCATAAATCAGATTTACAAACTTTTGAGTCAAAGACTCATTTACAAAGGTACCTTGTCACGGGGGGGGGCAACATATTTGTGAGGCAAGACATTGGAGAACAATACAGGTGAGATAGAAAGGAGTATATAATCAAGGCATTTCAGTGACCAAAATAAGTGAGATACAGTAGAGCAAATAAAACTAAGCTGTTTAGTGTATCTAAAAGACTTATAGGTTGATAGTATTTAGGTTTTTTTTTTCTCCTTTTTTGAGAATTGGAACTATTATATTTCCATTCCATCTTTTAGGCATTTCTCCATATTTAACTATATGATCAAATAATTTTTTCAATAAAGGTACACATTGATTAATATAATTTAAAATTATGTCTATAGGAACACCATCGAGACCTGGTGCTTTACATCTTTTGGCCATTCTTATTGTTTCTAATATTTCTTCTTTAGTAATTTCTTTCTCTAGTGCTATCCAACTTTTTTGTGGATTCTCAGTCTTCTCAATGTCCTTGTCCTGGAATAATTTGGCATAGTACTCCATCCACCTATTGGGGTCTACATAATTTTTGATATCCTCTGGGTATGCATCCCATCCTTTTGCTACCAAACCCCAGAAAAGTGTATCATCTTTATTCCATACTGCTTTCTCTATCTTTGTCCATAGCTTCTTTTCTGTGTAACTCCTTTTTGTTATTCAGAAGCCTTTTATATTTATTCCTAATTATTATCAGTTGTTCCCTATTAGTTTTTGATGGTTTCTTCCTTACCTGTCTTGCTTTTTTATTTAATTCATTCTTAACTGATTTACATTCTTTATCAAACCATTTGCTTCCAGTGTATTTTTTATATACCAAGGCTTTCAAAATCAATGTTTTTATTTTCCTTATAATGGCTTCAAAGTCCATAAGTATTCTATCATTGCCTCTCTCAACCACTTCCTCCAGTAGTTCACTTATCCCACTTTCCTTTACTAGTCTTATATAGTCCCATTTCACTTCTATTTTACTTTGTACTATCTTTGTCTCATTCTTTCTTATTCTCATTCTTTCCCACTTATTTAACATCACCACTAAAGGGCTATGTTCTGTTTCCATCCTTTCTCCTATTCTTAAATCCTCAAATGTTGGTATTACATTCCAACTGACCCATCAAAGTTATATTATAGAATTCTCCCTACTTCCTACATATGTGAAGTTTCCTTCTTTGTCTCCTTTAGTTCTTCCATTTAATAATATAAAGTTCCCATATTCTAATATTTGACTAATGATTTTTCCCATTTTGGAGGGTTTTTTTTTGTCTTGATTTCCTTTTTTTAGCTAAATTATCTTGTCCTATTGCTAAACATAATTCTATATCCTCAACAGTTAATGATTTGTTATGACTTGCTCTTGAATTAAAGTCTCCCACTATCATAATTCCACTTTCTGACTCTAACATCTTCCTTTCTTCAATAAGTTATTCTATGGTTGTAGTGAGAGTTTTCTCAGTAGTATATCCTGTGTTATTTGCACTGCAGCGAGAATAAATACTGAAGATTATATTTATCAATACTCTCCTGATGTCACCAGAGTGAGAATAACTGCACTGCAGCTTGCACTCTAGTGGAAACTGCTTCAGAAAACACTGTGTCTTTTACCTTTGTTTTTACAAGGAGAGAGACACACTAAGCTGAAAGCTTGTTTACAGGTGCAACCTGAGAGCACAAGAAAGTTAAGTGACTTGCTCAGAATCACACAGTATGCAAGTGGGGGTTGTGGGATTCAAACCCAGGTCTCCAGGTTTGTAGCTCAGAGCCTTAACAGCTCAGAGCTTTAAATCACTGTGCTATACTGCCTCCTTAAGTTTTCTCTTATCTCTTTCCCACCGAAGTTGCAACTTACTCAATTAGCTTTGCAAATGACTCTCACCTGTGTCCCATTGTGTTTTTGACATTCCTAGCCCATTACTGTGCTGATCTCAGCTTCAAGATAACCTGAATTCTAAATGAAACTCTTTTACAAAGCACTTTCTGTTTCTCAGTGCTACCTGCAGCAATTTGTCTTTCTCAGTAAGCTTCTGACTCACTCAATTAGCTTTGCAAAACACTGTCAGCTGTGTTTCTCACTCCCAGTCCATTCAGAACACACACACTAACAGCATACACAGAATGAGCAGAAAACACATAGAATCAGAAAAAAATGTTCCTAAAGCTCTCACCCCTGTGGTATAAATCACACACATGATGGGCATATCATAGGATATGAAAAATGGCACTCGTGAAAATACACAGCTACTCTGCAGGAGTGAGAATATTTTCCATATCCCACTTCTGCCATCATGTATCCCATATATTTATATATATATATATATATAGAGAGAGAGAGAGAGACAGACAGAGAGAGAGAGAGAGAGAATTATCATGGATTGTCTCTTTCCCATTATCCTAACTTCTAGTATATTATCCGATTTTATTTGTATTTTTTCTACCTTATACTTTTTCCTTATCTTTACCCAATTTATTAGTCCTCCTGATGATCTACCATATTTCTGATTTTTTTTTGCTTTTTTATAAAATACTTTATAACTACTTCACACTATTTCTTGATCTAACCATGTCTCTTGTAAACATATACAGTCATTCTTCTTTAAGAACTTTGTACATGTTGGATCCACTAATGATCTATTTCTAATCCCTGATATGTTCCATGATATAATTTCACTTTTTCTAATTTTTTGCTTTTCTTCCTCCGTTAGTTCCCTTTTTATCTTTACCAGTATCTTAATGTTGATGTCAATCTTCACATTGTGTTTCTAGAACCTGGAATCTATTGGTTGTCTGTATCAGGCAACTCCATTTCTCTGAACCAAGATTTGTCTGAACTGAGGGATAATGTTTTTCCTTTCCTACCATATCGATCTCAATTTTGTCCAGTATCCCAGCCTTTGAAATTATAAGCCCACAGATTTCTTAATATTCATCCACATTGCTATCTGTCCATTGTTTTCCCATCTTTTTATTCTTTTAATCCTTTTGTTTACCCATTCTAACTTCAATAAATTTTGTAATAATTCAGCTGTTTTCATTTTTAAATCATTCTTTGTCTCATGCATAAAATTGTTTATTCCAAATATGGATATAGGTAAATCCATCATATTATTATTTTCCCTTCTGGCTTCAAAATATTCTGGGAATAATACTTTCACTTTTACAGCACTTTCAGTTTCAATCCCTAAGTTCTTCAATTTGTTTTTCTGTTATTTCTATTACTTTAAGTACACAATATTGATTAGAGACCAGCAATACAAACTCCTAGTCTTTCAGACGTCTAATTACACTTAAACAATCCAGCATTGGGTTGTAATTTGCATTATTTTGTAATACAGTGACTAAAAATGATTTTAGATGTCTATCTAATTTATTTTCTGTTTCCTCTGGAAATACTACCATTTTGTACATTGGTAGTACAACATCTGAATCAGACAAACATACTAACATACTATTTGCCAGCAGATTAGGCCTTACGGTCTATCGAGTCTGCTCGAACCTCAGATCCCTAGTTGGGTGCCAAGACCCTCCCTTCCCTTGTGTTCCAGAAACCCCTATCATCCATCCCCACCCCCCTGGGACAGGCCATCATCTGATACATCCACTTTCTGTGTCTGTCCCACCCTCTCTTGAAGCCCTCCACTATGGATCTCTGAACCGGCTCGCCAGGCAGTGCATTCCAAGGGTCCACCACCCTCTTAGTGTAAAACCTCCCCTTCTTCCCCCCTCACCCTTCCACCTTCCAACTTCAAACCATGCCCTCTGGTGATACCTCCCTGCTTCAGTCTAAAGATCTCTTCCAAGTTTACCCTATTTATTCCCTTGAGGTACTTGAAGACCTCAATCATGTCCCCCCTGTCTCTCTTCTCCTCCAATGAAAACAGGCAGAGCTCCTCAAGTTTGTCCTCATACATCAAATCCCCTAGCCCTCGTATCATCTTAGTTGCCCTCCTCTGTACCCTCTCCAGGAGCTGTATGTCCCTCTTCAAGTGTGGTCTCCAGTACTGTACACAGTATTCAAGGTGTGGTCTAACCAGTCCATTGTACAGCGGCAGAATCACTTCCTTGCTCCTAGAGGTGATCCCCCTTACGATGCATCCCAACATCCTGTTTGCCTTGATAGCCACTCTCCTACACTGCTCAGAGTTATTCATACATGCATCCACCATGACCCCTAGGTCTTTTTCCCCTATTGAGGCCTCCAGCGCTTCCCCTCCCAGGGTGTAAATATATTTACGGTTTCCCCACCCAAGATGCAACACCTTGCACTTAGTGATATTGAAATTGTATTTCCATGTGTGAGCCCAGCTTTCCAGGATGTCCAGGTCCCCTTGCAGGGCCAACCTCCCCTCTTCTCCCTCAACTACTGCTCCCATCTTGGAGTCATCAGCGAAGAGACTCATTTCACATCCTATACCCTCCCTGATGTCCGATATGTATACATTAAACAGGATTGGACCCAGGACCGAAGCCCTGGTACCCACTACCAACCTCTCTAGGTTCAAGAGCTCCCGCAGACCACTACTCTCTGGGTGCGTCCAGCTAGCCAGTTTTCAATCCATCTGACCATCAAAGGGCCTACTCCTAACCCCATCAGTTTCTCCACCAGACCATTGTGGGGGGACAGAGTCAAACGCCTTGCTGATGTCCAAGAATAATACATCCACAGGCTTTCCCCTGTCCAGTTCTGATGTTACCCATTCATAGAACTCCACAAGATTGGTTTGACATGATCTACCTGGCACAAACCCATGTTGCCGACTATCCAGACCTCCCACCTCCTCCAAGTACACCCCTAATCGTTCCTTTAGTATACTGTCCATTAATTTTCTCACCACCGAGGTCAAACTAATGGATGTATAGTCACCTGGTACTTCCCTTGACCCCCCTTTATGGATTGGCACCACATGTGCCTCTCACCAATCCCTAGGTACCCTCCCTGTCTCAAGTGACCTGTTGAAGAGCTCCGCCAGGAGTTCAGCCAGTATGTCTGCCAATTCCCATAGTACTCTCAGATGAATGCCATCCAGCCCAGGAGATTTGTTTTTTCTTTAGGGCCTTGAGGGCTAACCACACCATTTTGGCAGAGATAGCATCATCCGTCCCCTCCACCTTACTGGCCTTTTTATCCTTATCCAGATGTGACATTCCTGGGGTACCTCTCCCTCCATCTTGCTCCATTTCTGTTGCTCCCCTGATCCCACTCACTGCCGCTTCTATCCCCATAGTGCCTTGCTTTGTAGATATCCCATCCCCCTCCCTAGTGAACACAAAGTACTTGTTAAATACCTCTGCCTGGTCCCTCTCCTCTTCCACCCACCCTCCTTCTGATCTCAATCTGCTGAGATGGCCCATAGTTTTTCTCCACTCCCCAATGTACTGGAAGAACCCCTTTTCCCCTCCATGTATCCCCTGTGCCAGCCACAGCTCTTTACTGGACTTTGCTCCCTTCACCATCCAGGTGACTTTTCTAGATGCAAGATGGTACATTTTCTTATCCCTATCCCCTCTTGTTTTATATTTTTTGTAGGCTGCCTTCTTTTCTCTGACCACTACCGGTACCTCACTGGACCACCAGCATGGTTTATGTGATCTTACTCCCTTATGTTTCAACTTAGCGCAGATCCTGACTGCCTCATGAAGTCCCTGTTTTATGGCCTCCCATCTCCTTTCCACACTTGTCATTGATGTAATCCCCTTCAAGTGATCCTTAAGAATATTTCCCATGCCCACAAAGTCTGCCCCCCTGAAGTCCACTGCCAGTGTCCTAGATCTCACCCCCCATCCCCCCATGCTTATTTGAAACCAGACAGTATTGTGGTCGCTCCCAGTCAGGGGGTCCTCTACAACCAGGTCCCTTACTAGATCCCCATCTGCCAGAACCACATCCAGAACATGCCCCTCCCTTGTGGGCTCCATCACATGCTGTGTTAAGAACACATCCTGGAAGCCATCCAGCAGCCTCTGCTCCTTGGCCGCCTTAGAGGACATGGTTCCCTAGTTTGTACCTGGCATATTAAGGTCCCCCATCAACACCACTCCTTCCCCTTTTGGTCCACACTGGGCAATGATGTTGTCCAGCAGACCATCCTCTAGAACATAACTCATCCCAGGGGGCCTATACACTACACCCAGCTTGACCTTATCTCCTGCTGGGGATCGTAAGGTGACCCATAATGCCTCTACGTTCCCTCTACCTCTTCTACCCATAACATATTCTCCAGTTGTTCCCTCTGTTCCTTATCATCCCCCTGTTGTCTAGTATGTTGATTCTCCTTATTCCTTCATTCTGTGTCTTGCTGTTTTCATTCATTATTTTTATTAATTACATTTATTATGTTTGTTTTCTCTCTTGATTTTCCTATTTTCTAATTTTTTTTTTGCTTCAGTGTTCAGTTTTCCCCTTTTAAATGTTCCTTATTCCTACTTACACTTACAGTTTTAACTTTTATCTCTTTAGGTGTAACACAACCTTTACTTTTTCTCTTTCCTTTGGTTTTGTTGCTTTTTTTATTATCTAGTATACTTTGTTCTCCTTTTATGGTACTTATCTTATTCCTGGTTGTCTATTCTTTTCTTTTTTCCCTTTTTGTTCCTCCTGTTCTTCCCTAATTCTCTGTACTCTCTTCTGTTTATGTCTTTCTTCTTGTAATAATCCTTTTACCCATAATGTTGTGTTACCCACCTTCATTTCCTGTTTCATTCTTTCCTGTCTCCAGTTATCATCTGGGAGCATTATCAATTCTGATTCAGTTTCTTCATTCCATGACCCTTCCTTCTTCCATTCTATTGCTTTACTATCACCTTCTTTCCCCAACAATTCCTTTGAAGTTCCTCCTGATAAACTTAACATTTCTTCCTCTGTGCTTTTTATTTATCCATGTGTCTTATTTATATCTAAAGTATCTTCCATATTTAAGTTTTGATCTCTATAAGTGTCTCCTTTCAGCAACAAGGAGTTCTCCTTATTGATAGTTATCTCATCCTCGTACTTTCCCTGTTTTAATTTCCACTCTCTTTGAGTGTCCGTTACTTCCTCAATGTAGTTCCAGTTCTCCAGACACACCCCTTTAATGAAGGAGATATTCTTCCTGATTGTCAGCAACTGTTCATACACCATTATGTTGGCCATCAGGGGATCTCTCAATGCTACACATACTTCCTCTGTTATGTAGTGCCTCTGCTAGTATTGGGCTCATGGGGCTCATAAATAACGTTTCCTCACTAGATGACCATCCCTCTATTGTGTCCTCATTGTTTGTCACTTTGTCTACTCCATTGTGATCTTCTCTTTCTAATGTCTCCATTGCTGAGTTAGTTTCTTGTTTACTATGTCATTTGTTTCTGCCTAACCCTTGATCTTGTTTGTCTTGTACTTTATTCCAAAGTACTGATGTTTGAATGTTTAATCTGATTGCACTAATTTTCTTCTCTATTCTCTAATTGTAATCTATAGTTTCCCTAATGTTTTCTGCTGTTTTGTTTACTTCCTCATTAACACTGCTTATCATATCTAATTTACATCTTTCTTTCTTTTTCTCAGTTCTTTCCTGATCGCCCTGTGTTTCTTCCTTTGTTCAACAGTAACAGTGGCATCAACAGTAGAAAACAGGAAGTTGTTACCCCTCTGTACAGACAGTTAGTGAGACCCCATCTGAAGTACTGCATGCAATTCTGGAGACCCCATCTCCACAAAGGCATAGACAGAGTGGAGGCTGTTCAGAGGAGGGCAACCAAAATGATGCAGGGTCTGCACTAGAGGTCATATGGGGAGAGACTAAAGCAGCTTAATATGTATACCCTTGAGAAAAGGAGGGAGAGTGGGGACATGATAGAAACTTTCAAGTATCTCAAGGGAATTAACAAAGTACAAGAGGGTAGTATCTTTCAGAAGAAGAGGTGTGCAAGAACAAGTGGGCACAATCTGAAGATAGAGGGTGAAGACTCAGAGGAAATGTTAGAAAATATTTTTTCACAGAGAGGGTTGTGGATGCATGGAACAGCCTTTCTGAGGAGGTTGTGGAGTCAGAAACAGTGGGAGAAGTCATGAATGCATGGGACAGGCATAAAGCAATTCTCGTGGCAGGTAGGAAGAAGTACGCTGTTGATTAACTAGAATCTGCAACTTATCCATCTGGTAGAGAAATGGACAGAGTAGGTGGGCCAAGCGGTCCTTTTTTGCCATCAAATTCTATGTTTCTATGTTTCTATTTTTGTCATGTCCTGTTCTACTCTATTATCCTCTTTAAGGTTATTCATCCTATTCTTTTCAGTCTCAAAGATCTGATAAATCATAGGTTGAATCATCTTTTTTCCTCCTCCATTAGTAGTCGGAGTGGAGATTATGTTTATTATGTTATTTCCTTCTTTTTTCCCTCTCTTATTTCTCATCTCTTCTATTAATTCAACATGTTCTTTCAGTATCTTTTGTTTCCTTATCCCTTTCATATTTACTTTCTCGATCTTACTCTTCTTATTCTCCCCTTGTTCGTTCTCACTTCTTGTCTTGATTGACATTGTTTAGTAATCACCCCCTTCTCTTAAACACTTAAATTATATAATTGAGTTTTCTTATAAAATTAAATTTATACCAGATCTATTTCAATCTGGGTGTTATGCAATTCCAACTGATTCAGCAAATGCAATGTCTCTTGTACTTGTGAGAAGTACTTGTGAGAAGTCCTGGGCTGGTAGTATAGCCTAGAGGTTAGAGGAAAGAGGTGTGAATAATCTTGATACATCCAGCAGATCATATCTGAGTTTGATCCTCACAACCTCCACTTGCATACTGTGTGACTCTGTGCAAGTCACTTAACCACCCGGTGCTCTCAGGTCTCCCCTGAAAACAGGCACGTGTGCCTAGTGGGCCTTACCCAGTTACCAAAGACTAAAATAGAATAAAAAAAAATAGATCTTAATAAGACTTAGGAAAAACTGTATGGTCTCATCACCTTTCACCGATATTAAGTTTCATAAACCTCTTTTCAATCTATTGAGATCCACCGTATCCTATTTTTCACTTCTGTCCAGCTTCTCTCTTTTTAGTCCCTTTAAATAGACCACTAAAGCTTTTAGAGTCAATGCCATTATCCTTTCTTCCACTTTATATCTTCCTTCTTGCTTTCATAAATGTCATAACAGGAACATAAGGCCAAGCCCTGATCTTTCAGTTTTTCATGCATTCAGTCCTCTTCTTCTTTGATGTACTGTCCTTGCTGATCTTATTCTCCTTTTTAGTCTACTTTCTTTTCAGGTCCACAGAAGTGATGACAATAACAGTAGTATTAGTAGCAATGGAAAAAGATAGAAAAAGTCCTTCTTCCACTTTCTTTTCCTTCCTTAAAACCATCCCAGCCTTTCCTTCACTTGAATTGAAAATTAAAGCTCTGGTAACAAAATTGTAATATCTAAAATATATTTTGCTCAAAGATCTTAGTGATTTTTAAAAAGACAAAAGTGAATTCTAGTACAAGTACAAGAACAAGTACTAATACAATACTAAAAATATCAGTCGCTTCCTCCAATAAAATATGAAAATATAAAATACAAAAGGTGTAAATATTTTAAATTAAATTCAATTCTTAAAGCCTTTATAGATTTCCCTCTGTCTTCTCTATTACTTTCTCTCATTATGAAAGAGGAGCTTCAATGGAGCTTTAATGGAGCACTTTTCAATGATTTCCAATCTCACTTCTGAGCAGCAATCTCTACCCCTACTGGCAGTGACTCTTCATATAGTCCCAATTCTTCAGCACTTTCCATATTTATAATTTATAATTTAGGCAGAGCTGCTCTATTTATCCACCATAAACCAGGTAGACAAGCACTGTTTTGTACAAATATGTGGCTGCTTACGACCGTCCCTAATATAGGTGTTTGCTATACTTTAAACAAGCTAAATGCCCACCCTTAATATCAAGTGCTTCTCCTCAGATAATACTTGCAGTTTTCTATCGCAATTAATGTAAAATCGAAGGGAAAGAGAAAAATCCTCTGCTCAGTTCTCTTCTGATATCTCTCTTGTGTGATCTAGTCAGGGAATGGCACTTGTGGTCTTAGGACACCTGCGCATGTATTTATACTCCTAAGTCATATTCAACTATGCTCCAATAGAACTCCTACTTCCTGGTTCCTGGTTCTATTCTTTGCTTTCACCCAAAATTTTATTTATTTTAGTTTAGTTTTGATTTAATTTAAGAATATTTTCAGTGTGTACAAACTAGAAACTAGAAACTGTAATCTACAGTATGGATATAGGTAAGTGTTAGATGAATGAACAAATCTCCTCGAGTCTCCAGGTCAGAGTGTAAAGCCAGTTTGACCTCGGTACTGCTGCTGGCTCGAATTGGTAAAATAAGTAAATAAAATCTTAACAATAGCAGTAAATACAAGGCAAAAAAATTAAGAGCAATAAAGAAAACAACCCAAACAAAATCTCATACACAGGTAACATAGCTCAGTGTGCATAATGCTGCCACAGCATTTTCCGCACTTCTGGGCATTCTGTAATTTACAGATTTCCAAGAATAGCAAAACATGGAAGTAACTGGAAAATAAGCAGAAAGTTTTGGAGAAGCACTCCTTTATCTATAAAGTGCAAAAGCTGGATAGTAGAGGCAGTCCTTGTTTAATCATTATTTTAGCCCGGTGCTCATGGCTGTTAAATCTCTGCAGGCTCCCCTGGTCTCACTTCCCACTTGTGGCAGGCTTCTCCACCACCCAAACTCCTCACCATACGACGGGAGGCCCAGAGGCCAACAAACACCACTTCACTCCACAGGACTGACCAGAGATTGTTAGCTCTAAGATGGCCTGGAGATGTCGGCGAGTCATAAAATCATAAGTATTTTAATGGCAACGGTGGCATACCTTTTATAAAACTAAAAAAAGCTTTTCACCAACTCTTGCTACTGGCACTCTCTCTCCACAGCATCCTAGTGACCAGTTTCCAACCTCCTTCTCTCTCTCTCATTGACAGATGAGTCAAATCAACCTTTCTATGTTGTATGTAAGTTTGTTTGTTGGATCTTAGAATGTTTTATTTATGGAACACAGGTCTTTTTTGTAAATGGGGGTCATTCCCTAACAAAAGTTTCCTGTATAAAAATAAAATTTTTTGATGATGATAGTTTATACTGTACACTGTCATTCACAGTCCAGTTGGTGGCTAGCCATGGTGGTGAGAGATGGGATGTTCGGGTGGTGGGATGGACCACTGGACTATTAGGTATGAATTTGTTTCACTATCAGGATGGCAATTAGAGACTGAGGAGTGGGGAGGGACCACTAGACTACCAGGAAATATTCTTGTCAATAAAGAGAAAGCGTCATTGGACTTGGGGGGAGGGACCACTAGACCACCAGTGACTACAGCTCATAGGGCAGAGGCTGAGGAGGTACACTAGGATAACCGCATCCAATCTAAATGAGTCCATAATTGGCATGCAAATATCCAGCTAGTGCCTTGCATGCCCAATGGGCTCATTTGCATGACTGCTTTGTAAATATCAAATAGCACACTGGCACTATTCATTGTGGGGTCATTTCATGGAATACAGGGCCAAGGCAGCACTAAAGAGGTTAGAGGTAGCAGTAATGAGGTTACCACTACCTCTATTCACAGCCAGATAGTGCCCTAAACTATCCATCTGTGAATAGCATTTTTTACCATCCAGGCAATGGCAAAATGCAACGCAAACTTTAGAGCTGCACTTTCTGATTTTTGTGAATAAAGCCCCAGATATTCCAAAAAACTGTTCACAGCTAAATTTTGCAATGCCCAGCAGTAACCATTAGCCCACATCCCATTTCATGCAATATGCAAAGGATTAGCCTGTGAGCAAACACTGCTGAATATAATGTGCAAATGGAGGTTTGCAAAGCATAGCCCAGAGTGCAGTGTAAAGGTTTCCCAGCAAGGTAGACAGCTCTTCATATTGCAAATGGGCAGTGCAAACAGCTACATCATAGAATCATTGCATTTTCACATTTTGTGCTGTGCAAATGCACAAACTGCTTTATGTGGTGCATTGCATGATGTGCAGGCACAAAATCATTTACCATGTTGGGCAATTTGCTATATTCTGCTAGGCTATGCAAATAAGTCTCATTGGGCAGTCAGCAGGCAAACAATACATTAGCATGTCATTATAGCCTGATCTGCATACATTTACATGTGCAAATTACCCACACACCCCCACAACACACTGGAACTGCAACAAGGAAACTGCAGGAGAGAAAAGTCTTCACAGGAAATAACATCCACAGGCACAGGTAGGTGCTCTGCATGCTATACACATAACAAATCCTGTCAATTGTGGGGCACATCATGGTGCAAGAACATGGGTTGCCAGTAGTGAGGCAGAACATATATTACTCCAGTTTGTGTTACCTAAGCTAGGACACTGCTGTCAAAGAATATCCCACCCCAACTGTCAGGTGTGTCCCAACAGTGTGCATCACTATTGCACTGTCTGTCCATGTAAACCCATGTGCCTGTGGCCCAGAGTTTAACTGACAATACCCACATTGCCGGACATGGACGACAAGGCCCCTGTACATGTATGCTGTTTTCTACCGAGTTTGAATAGGGGGAGAACTGTGTTAATGCCACTTGAGCTTACATGGCACAACCAGCACTCATAGGTAACATGGTGTCAGGTACAGTCCCTGCATTGCGCTTTTGTCCAATACCTGCACTGTAGGACACCATCCGCAGCAGTGACTGAAAATGAACATCAACACCACAGGCCTGTACAACACACACATGTTGCCCCACATCTGTGAGGGTGGCTCCTGTGCTCCTGTCATGTTGCCACTTGTCCACTGCATGATGTTGGTTGGCTTGGATGTGTCAAGTACACACCAGCATTTGTGTTGTGCTCCATGTTGACCATGCATGGAACAATAGTGGACTATGACAGGTTGGCAGTGGGCATTGTCTGACCCCATCAACACACACACACACAACCTATTCAAACAACAGGCACTGACCAGTGTCTCACAACTTTCTCCAACAGGTGCCTCTGGTCAAGGAGGAATGAGACTGTGGGCACACAAATTCTTCTGTGAGGAGCTTAAAGCCCTGAACAAGGTGTACAAATCCAGGGAGTCCCTGCTGATATGAAGCCTTGCCACAGATGCCACTGTCAGACAATTGTGGGGGGGTCACTGCAGTAGTGGATGCCTTCAGTGGGTAGGGTCAGCCACTGGATGCAGTACACAAGTGCTTCAGAGACCTCCAGCACCATGTTAAAGAAAATATGGCTGTATAGTGCCATGTTCAATGTGCAACCGGTGGTGGACATCATCCATTAACAGTTGCAAAGCAACTTGACTGTGCAGAGGAGGTGGTGTCTTCCATGCTGTGACCAGTGGAGGTAGCAGGGGTCCCTGGGGGTGGCTTTGAGTCTTAGATTGTGTCCTTCCAGACATGTAAGTGCATGGCTGGGGTGCATCCTTGGGTGCATGGGTACACATGTGGATCCTGAAAGTGTTGGGGTACACTGCAGCCATGGACATAGCAATCATGCTGTGTGCTTTTTTGGCTCAGTATGCTCTGTGATATGGGTTTCTGCTGTGTTTACCAGGTGTCCAGCACAGCAGCATCTGCCACAGACAGCCTGATGGGTGCTTCTCTGCACACAGATACCCTGGAATTTGCCCATGCACATATGGTGTGTGTCACATCTGTCAAGGTGATTGCCACATGTTCTGGTGCATGCTGCCACATGTGCTATGTGTGTCATTGTGTGTGAGGTTTTGGCATACACTGTGGGTGGAAGTGTGCTTGTGTGTGGCATGTGTGGGATACATTGTTAATGGGTACTGTTGTCCATACAAGAGCCAACATCCACAGGTATCTGTGTGGCTAGTATAGGTGCAGTGTGGGTTGTGCTTTAGCCACCAGTTGCATAATGACCATGGGCAACAGATACTGGACTGCTGGGGCATGCATATGACATGACTTGGACTTGACTAATGTATAATGAGTGTCACACTGACAGTGCACTTTTATCATTACAGTGCAGAATACATCATCCATGGAGGAGGTGGAGGCTGGGCCATCCACCATGGTGATCCTCATAGGGAAGATGCCAGATGAGAAGTAAGAGAAAGAAACACTGGATTTATTTGTGAAGGAAATGGAGGACAGTGACGAGAACACATATGTGCCAACACATCAATACCTTGAGGCCATAGCTGCTGGGGGGGTCTCACCAACCCAAAGGCCCCCACTTCCCTGTCCAGCCAGTGGTGCCCTACAATACAGACAAACCTGCTGACAGCCAAAACCCTGAGAGTGGAACTGTGTTGCCGGGGACAGCAATTTCCCAGGGGACAACCACCACCTCTACCACCATCACAACAATCACTGGGGTGGCCTCCACATATTCCAGCTCTCATGCCACCTGCCCTGCACAACAGGTGAACATGGACGGCCATCAGGATACCCCACCATCCCACACCCATCCTGAGTTTTCTAACACATCTACTGAGGCCCTGCCACCTCTGCCACCCACCCTGTATGTGGTGCACGTAGTCCCCACTCAGTGCCCATGCCAAACAACATGTACTGTCCCCAGGACAGTGTACCCAGTGGCAGACTCCTTCTGACTTTCAGCAACTGCAGCAATATGCCATTGCATTGCAGTCAGCCACACAACATAAGTGGTGACAATCCAATGGAGTACAGCAACCAGAGTGGCAGGGCAGGGTAAAACAGCATGCCAGCAACACTGTCATCCATGGGCACTCCAGGATCCTCTGGGCATGACCTGCAGATTACATCATCCACCCAGAGGTGTGTGTCCTCCCTATCCCTTCTTGCCTCCAGTGAGTACATATCGAGGTCCTTCAGTCTCTCTCATATGTTGTTTGGTGCAATCCTTGTACCATCCTAGTTGCCCTTCTGACCCCCTCCACTCAGCATGTCAATGTCTTTATGAAGATGTGGCCTCCAGAACTGCACACAGTACTCTAGGTGAGGCCTCACAAGTGTTTTGTACAATGGCATAACCACCTCCCACTTTTGGCTTGTGATACCGCTACCTGTGCACCCCAGTGTTCCACTGGCTCTCCCTTCAGCCTTTGTACTCTGCTTAGACACCTTTAGATCATCAGCAATGATAATCCCCAGGTCACTTTCTTCCTTTGTAATAGTTAACTACTCTCCACCCATCCTGTGGTAGTGTCCAAGGTTCCCTTTTCCCAGGTGTATTATTTTGCATTTCTTGGAATTGAATCTTAGTTGCCACACCTCAGACCATGTTTTAAGCTTCTAAATGCCCTTCTAATTCTCTCTACTCTGTCTGGAGTATCCATCACCCTGTTGCAGATCTTGGTGTCATTTGCAAACAGGCAGACATTTCCCTCCAGTCATCCTACTGCAATGTCATTAATGAAGACATGAAACAGGACTGGACCAAGGACTGATCCATGAGGTACCCCACTGGTCTCCTCCTTCTCCAGTGACTGGATCCCATTTACTACCATCCTCTGCTTCCTTTCTGTAAGCCAGTTTATAACCCAGTTTACCACAATATGCCCCATGCCATGTCCAGACTACTTGTCTTGTCTCAATACAACTTCTGCATACATTTATGGGCATCACAGGGTGTTGCTCACAGTGAGGAAAAAAGGTAATCTGCAACACTCTCTGCTGTAAAAAAAAAAGTTCAGAAATCAAGTCAGTATACTCATTCTCAATGCAGCCTTCCACACTGGGTCTTTTTGGAGGCAGTGCAGAAGTTCCCACTGGCTCATCCACTTGCTGAACTCTCTTCTTCTTTTTCTTGGGTGTCCCATCTCTGGTGGTGGTGATGGCAGCTCCCAGAGCCTCCAGGACTTCAGGGACCCTCCTCTGCAGATCGTCCCACTTGTGCTTAATTTGTTTTATGCTGTGGGACACAACTCCGCCTCCGTCCTTCTCTAAGCTGACCTTGACAGCAGCCCACAGTGTCTCCCTCTCCTTAAGTGGCACTTTATTGGGGCAAACATTTTGTCACAATACCTGGTGACCTCCTTGACAAGAACCTCCACTTCATTGTGGCTGAAGGGGAGTTCCATTTGTCTCTTCACGCTGGTAGAGCTGGAGTTCTCATCATTCGTGGTGGTGTCAGCACTAGTGCCAGAGGATGTGGTGGCCATAACCTCCTCTAGTTGAACCATTGTCTGCTCCTGCTGCCTCTCCTGCTCTGCATTCCCACCATCCCCCTGCTGCTGTCCATGATCATCTATCTCCACATGGCTACTGCTGCCTACATCTGGCATTGTGATACTTTCTGTCATTTTTCAAAATGAAATTATAGAAACCACCAGAAAAAAAATAATAAAAAAAATTCTTCACTCTCAAACAAGTCTTCAAACTAAAGTAAACAAACTAAGAATAATTAAATGAGCAAATTGTTTTCACTAATGTTCTATCTCTTCTTCTTGTTTGCTCTCAAAATCCCTACTCTCAGTTTCAAGTTCCCACTCTCTTAGTGACCATTTACATTACGAGCTGTTAACAGGAAGAAAACAGTAGTGGGATTTCCGCCTTCCAAAATGCAGTTTCTTTGTTCCCTCTGATAATAAAGCTCTGAGTTTTACATAGCAATACTGTTTACTACCTGAGGAACTGTTTTTCTGGTGACCACCAGAAATGCGTAATCAGAAAATAGAAGATTGTGGGGAAAAAGAAAAATTGATGTGAGTCCAGATTTCTTACAGTAGATGCATAACATTCTCATAAAGGCGGAATAAATTATATATATGTGAAACTTTTTTAACACAACTCAATGTAAAATTACTCATCACCAAATTATACCCACAGTTTACGGTGCAATTTCCATGGAAGTCTGGAAAATCATTTTTGAATTTTAAGAGGCAGAATTCCAACTTTAGCCGAAATTTCACTTGCAGAAGATTTTTTGTTGCACATGCCTAGTATTATACAAATCTACTGATGCTGTATCGTGTGAAAACTCAAATTATTCAAAGTGCTTTAGTTAGGTTTAAAACTAGAAGAAAAAGCATGAAATGTGCCAGCAAAACTAAATTCTTAGGTGTTTTTCTTAGATTTCAAACAGTTTAATAATAATAATAATAATTTTATTTATATAGTGCCTTTCAGAATATCAAAGCACTGAACAAATTAATAACATGAATTCAAATATCCATACAAACATAAAAACATATCAAGACACATCATAAAATACATCATAAAAACATAATAAATTACAGTAAAATCCAGTCAAATTCCAACTAACTTAATTCTCCAAAAAGGCCATTTTCCATAAAAAAATTTTTTAATTCTTTCTTAAATATCTCCATGGAGGTGCACTCCCATAACCGGCCTGGTAGAGAGTTCCAAAGAGTGGGAGCAGCATGAGAAAATGCTCTGCTGCCTGAAGATTTTAAACTCACTCTTGGAATCTCCAGCAACCCCATGTCAGCTGAGCGGAGAGATTGTCCAGGGCAATAAGGAACCAGGAGGTCTTTCAGATAGGACGGACCCTGATCACAAAGGGCTTTAAAAGTCAATAAAATGACTTTAAAGGTGATCCACCACCATATAGGAAGCCAGTGCAGTTCACGCAGCACCAGGGAAATATGACAGGACCTACTTGTCTCAGTCAAAACCCAGGCTGCAGTGTTCTGCACCAGCTGTAGGTGGTGGATTTCAACCCCAGAAAGCCCAAAGTAAAGGGCATTGCAGTAGTCTAGGCATAAGGCCACAAAGGCATGGACTAACATTGGCAAGGAGTCAGATGGAACAAGGTGCCTAACCCTGGCAATATTCCTAAGATGGTAAAAGGAAGTACTGACAATGGCTGACACCTGAGATTGCAGAGTCAGCTCATCGTCAAAAGTCACCCCAAGGTTACGCACCCATTCAGAGGTCGGTAATGACACGCCGCCAAGAAAAATTCCAGAAGGCACGCCAGTATACGTCCTCTCAATCTGACCACCCGGGTCCACCACCAAAATCTCAGTCTTCTCCGAGTTCAACTTTAACCAACTAGAATCCATCCAGTCTTGTATTTTCCCCAGACAGTTGTTAAACACCGAGAGAGCTCCATCCTGGTCAGGTGCAAAAGGCAGGTATAGCTGGGTATCATCTGCATAGCAGTGAAACCTCAGCCCATACCATCTTATGATATTTCCGAGGGGCAGCATATACACTGCAAATAACATGGGTGACAGCACAGAACCCTGAGGCACTCTACACAACAAAGAGACTGGGCCAGAGGAAAAATTCCCCGACACAACTCTTTGTGATCTCCCAGTAAGGAATAAAGTGAACCATTGCAAAACGGTTCCTGACATTCCTCAGATTTGCCTCAGGCATGCTAACAACACCACGTGATCCACAGTGTTGAAAGCTGAGGAGAGATCATGGAGAACCAAGATGGAACATCTCTTTTGATCCCTCGCCCTCAGAAGATCATTAAGCACCCTATCCAGCGCAGTCTTGGTGCTATGTCTTTTAAGGAAACCAGACTGGAAGGATTCGTAGATACTATGGATGGTTAAATAGTCATCCAATTGAGCAGCTACAACCTTTTCTAATAACCTTCCCAATAAAGGGAAGGTTAGAGATAGGTTTGTAGCTTGAAAAACAGTCTGGGTCTAAGGAAGCTTTCTTCAAGAGAGGTGTCACCACCGCCTCTTTCAGGGAGCTGGGAAACTCACCTGACTCCAAGGAGCACCAGACTATTTGCGCCAAAACTGGACCAATGATATCAACACAGCCCAAAATTAGGGTAGTCGGTCCAGGATCCAAGCTACAGCTTGTAGTAGGGCGCATGCTATGGATAAGCCTTATAATATCCACAAACTCAGATCGATAAAAGGAACTCCAAGAGAATTGAGGCACTGTGTTCTCACATGTCCCTATGACGTCACCCTTAGAGGTTGTTGAACACAGGTCCGCTCTGATGTCAGCCACCTTAGTTACAAAGTATCAAGCAAGCTCATCGCTCTCTATTTGCGAAAAGGCTTTCCGAACTTGCAGACAGGCTGGGTTGCACAGTCTATCTACAGTTCGAAACAGCTGAGCCGGTTGATTCTGAGCAACTGCAATCTCCCTGGACAGGAACTCTGCCTTCTTATGGGTGATTGCAGATTGATAGCTAGCATAATGTTCTATCAATCTAAGGTGGTCGGCTTCAAGGCCAGACCTATGCCAACAACGCTCCAACCTTCGCCCTTGTCTCCGCATCTCCCTCAGAGTCCCATCAAACCAAAAGGGCCCTGGGGTGAAGAAGAAAGAGCGTTCTAGCTAGGAGCAATAGAATCCAGGGCAACCATGATGGCCTCATTATAGGCCAACACCAGTGCCTCTGGATTACTGCTCACCAACACGGGGGATGATAGGTCAAGGACCACCGCTAGGCCTTGTGAAGTAACATTCCGTAATGGGCAGTACCTGACCATCTCCACAGGGGATGGCCTTCTAAGGGGGGTGCAAAAATTGAACCTCACGGTGTAGTGGTCAGACCAAATGACTGGTTCCACCCCCATGTCAGATGCATCAATCCCTAGAAGGAAGACTAAGTCCAGAGAGTGCCCAGATTTATGCGTAGCAGTGGAACCTACCTGTGTAAGGCCCAAAGAAGACATTAATTGAAGGAAGTGATTACCAAATTGTGAGAGTTCATCATCAACCCAAGCGTTTAAGTCACCCAGCACCATCAATCTGGGTGACTCAAATGACATGTCGATGAGGAAGTCTGCAACTTCCTGTAAGAAGCGTTTCCCATCTCCGGGTGGATGGTAAATGAGAACGATTCAAACACCTACACCTGCTACAACTGAACACTCAAAGGACTCAACCTCCCCTACTGCCACACTCATGAGGCCCAATTCAGTCTTAAAACAGACTGCAACCCTCACTCCCCTGCAGTCCAATCTCGGGCAGTGTATCACTGAGTACCCAGACAGAATCACGGCCTCTACTATAGGGCCAGAATTTTCATCCAGCCAGGTCTCAGTGATGCAAGCCAGGTCAGCCGAGCCAACAAGGTCAGCAATAATAGCAGTCTTGTTCCTAACAGACCTGGCATTGCATAACACCGCCCGAGTTGGACAGACCTTGGAGGCTGTCAGGCCTATCTGCCTACTGAAATCAGTAGTGCCCTTGGGTATGGATACCAAAACAAGGCAAACCACGATCTGATTCCATTTCACCCCAAGTACACCTTCTAGACTAATAACCCCAATACGATGGCCCGCTCGTTCATCCTCCCTGTTCATTTTTCGCCCCTCACTCTCCACGAGCAATCCTAATGCTCTACACTGCTGGTAAATGTCAAATTGTAAGGAAGTGCCAAAAGGGCAGAGGCGAAGAAAGGAGGATGAATAGCGCACCACCGTAGGGGATAAAGGCCAGCACATGACTCTGCTTAACTAAAATAAAACACTAAAATACATAAACAAAACAAAAACAAACCAAAAATTCAAACTAACCTAAGCTAACAAGACCTACTGAAAATAAACAAAATTAAATACACAATTTCAATAACATATAAATATAAACAAAAACAAATAATAAATTTCTGTATAATCCCAAGATTGATTGGCCGTGTAGCGGAGAGCATTAGCATTTTTTATACCGATCCTTTAAAAGGCTGAGTAGCTCGTGGGACATAAAACTCATATATGACACCAAAAACATGTATTACACAGTCTGTTTGCAACTGGTTTTGGCAGATATCAAACCCTACCATTAATTATGCCTAGAATTTCAATTGTCCTTTGATGTGCATCATATATTACAACACCACACCATCAGAGACTGCCACTCCAGTGAAATTCTGTAACTTACATTATTTTCTTCTCTGGCTGTATTCTCCATGCGTGGTTTTGACTTTTGAGGTTTTCACTGTGCTGTTTCTGACTGCACTGCATTTCCTTATACTGAGTTGTTGTGATACAGTCTCACATGTATGCTGGGTAACTTGTGCTTGCACTTCTTGAGAGCCATGTACCTCAGCAATGCAATAAAGATCAGCCCCCACCCCACCCCAGCAGCCCTGATGTGGGATTCCGTGGCTTCCACATGCATTCAGGTCCTCCAGATGGCAGCACAATGTGTGATACCACTGAGCCAGCATACCTCTGATGATTAAGGCAACAGTATGTATTGGAAACAAATCGTATTTTTTTAGCATTACTATATTTTGGACATAGTTACATTTAACACCAGTATATTTTATTTCTCTGAGATGTTTCTAAATAGCTTTAATGACTAATTATTTTAATGAATGACTCAAGTCATTAAAGATAGTGACCATAAGCAATGTTCAAAAATCTCTTTCTTCAAGTTTACCTATTGACATTACTGTACATATTGGATTCATACTGTGGATGCATTAGAAAGGTGCTAACACATGTTTCTGATAGTAAACAGCCCAGCACCACACCAAAATGTTAAATTCATAGGAGGCATAACCAAAGAGCAGGGAATTTCATAAACTTCAAAACCCAATTTCTAAGTCTAGGAGTACAATGCAATCAAAAGAAGATAGACATGTTGATGTGTTTTTTCAGAAATGTATTATTCCATTCAATAAACAAATTCTTCTTTCTAATTGCATTTGTGGACCTATTTAATAATTCCCTTGAACCTGACTATAATTTGTATCAGGATTTAAAAATGTGATGTATTTGAATTGTAATACCTATGTAATATCCTTTTGAAAGCAGAGATTATAACTTTCTGTGAGTTTTATCTCTGTAGTAGAACAGTGAACATCATTACAAATCGCTATACATTTACAAAAAAATGTCATTTGTTTAGTAGTCTACAAGTCAATTTAGGACACATAATGTGAGACAAATAATTCAAAATACTGTAGTTAGTTTCAAAACAAGAACAAAAAGGGGGCATGTCTTGGACGCCTAGGAAGATGGCCGCTTAATCTTTTAGCTCAGTCCCCAGCTACAGCAATCCGAGCCATCATGCTGACATCCAGATGCAGTTTACATCCCTGAGGTGAGAACATGCATCTTTAGTACCTACCCACTTGATCGGTGTGGGTTTTATTGTGCTATGGAGCCAGCAAATCATCCTGTGGCACCAGTCCTCTTGTGACCCAAACTGTATCTGACTCGGCCTCATAGCTACCACCATTCCTAGTGGGCCCTTGGCTGTGACTGCATGGCGGCATGCTTCTCCTCACCTCTCACTGCTAATGGTGCTCCCCTAAATGGCTGTAGTGCTCAGTCATATCCCTGTTGCAGACACTGGTTCACAGACTTGCTTTACCTGCTGTATGGCCTCCTCTAA
Source organism: Neoceratodus forsteri (assembly GCA_016271365.2). Taxonomy (NCBI): domain Eukaryota; kingdom Metazoa; phylum Chordata; order Ceratodontiformes; family Ceratodontidae; genus Neoceratodus; species Neoceratodus forsteri. The sequence goes on from CM057453.1 coordinate 249,694,723, forward strand.
CTATCCTCCAGTTAGCCCAGTGGCAATATGAATGGAGTCCACCTCCCAACCAGTAGACATGGCTAGCTCCCTCCAGCACATCACAGCCCTACTCAAGATGCTGCTCACCAGGGTAGATTCCTTATCTATGACTTTTACAGGCACTGTTGCAGAAGTGCAAGTGCTCAATGACCGAATGAATGTAGTGGAGCAAAAAACAGAGGACTTGGAGTCAAGTCAGGCCAGAATCTTGCAACGAATACAAGAACATGAGGACAAACTGGCTATGCTTTGGAGAAGAACCGAGGACTGAGACAACCGAGGGAGGCAGAATAATAATCGAATTCTCTGTATTCCCGAAGCTTCAGAGGGCCCAAATACAGAACGCTTTCTGAATGAGGAAATCCACAAAATGTTAGTGTATTGTTGGCAAGGCCCAATAGAGGTGAAAAGGGCACACCAAATCCCTGGTGGCTCTCGCTCTAATACTCCATCTCCAAGGCCTATTATAGCCTATATTCTCAAGTACTCTACAAAAGAAAGAATTCTAAGAACAGCTCGGGACAGAGGAGAAATCTGGTGGCATGGGGCCAAGGTGTCTTTCTTTAGAGACTTCTCTGCCAAAGTGGAAGCCCACAGAAAAACATTTATACCCATCAAAAAGCTTTTAGCAGAACAAGATTTTAAGTATGACTTTCGCAATCTGGCTTACATGTATGTCTCCTGGGAAGGCAAGGACTTAATAGCCGAGACACCTTGAGACATAGAAATGTGGGCCTCCCAACACTGGCCTCAGCTATCACTCAAAACTACATCTCCCAGGAAGCTGTGGATCCCAGGGCAATGGGGCCATGGGAGGGGGAAGCATTTTTCAAGCAGCAGCTCTCAGGAGGACCATAATAGTGACCAGACAGGTTCACAACTAGCTACACCCCCAGGCCTCCCTATTCCACGAACTCATCGAGATCTGTTAGCAACACCTCAAATGCACAGTCTCGCCTAGTTTGCACCTTCTCCTCCCCGCAGCAACAAAGTTCAGTCCAAGGGACCCAGATACGCCAGCGTTCATATAGTGATTGCCATCCAGCCTCAGTGGGTCCAGAAACAACTCCGCCTGCCAAGCTAACCAATGATGAACACCTCACAGTGTACCAACCCACAACTGGTGACATTCCAGATGAGCTCATTATGGAAGTTGCAGATGTCAGCTCCTGGGCAGACTTTCCTCCAGACTTAGATGATGGACGAGACTCCCTGACTCTGTGGATTAAGCCTGGGCTATTGACTTTTGCAGAAGTGCTCTCCAAAGACTCACCTCACTCAAAAATCTGTCACCCCAATACGAGGGAGCCTGCTCCACTGGACTGAATTCTTCTTTTGTACCTCCTGCAGTTTACATTCTATATCTGTCCTGAGCCCACTTCAATGTTTTAATCTCATTTACTGGCACTCAGGATGGTGTTTGTGGGAGGTGGGATATTTTTTCAATGGATGAGGTGCCAGGATGCACAGACTAGATCCCCAACATATGCTGTGAATGGCCTGGTATCCTGCAGTGCAAGAGGGTAGCCTCAACACTGTGTGTCAACACTCCTTGCACCTGCAAGCCCCCAAGGGGCAGGTTATCCTACCCCACCTTAGCTAAGCCTCCTTCTTTTATACCGGTGGACACTACTATTCTCCCCGCTATTTAACTTTGGGAGATCACAGAAGGCACCTGGGCTAATTTCAAGCTTTAGTAGTATACACTGCGCCTGGCTTTTAAGCCAGTTTTCTGGAGGTCTTGAGCTAATGAGCTAGGTTTACCTTCCTCCTGACCCACCTACCCCCCCCCCAGTTCACATTGCCATCTTCCTCCTTCCTCCTCCCCTCCTTCCCTCTGGTTGTCCCACCTGATGTTTTACAAGGTGGGTAAATTAGTCTGTGAAGATTATAGCTGGGGATGGAGTCCCTCGAGACTGATTGGTCAAACTCCACTTTTCCCTATATAGGAAACTGGCTAGCATGGCTGTATAAGCCTCTCCATAAGGGTAGGGGTCAAATACCTTTGTGCATATCCCAATCACCTTTAGCTTTTTGCTTACTTAACTTTGTATTTTTATTGACTCTAATAAGCTAGTGGTTAACAGTTTTATAAATATATTGCTTGGTCTGTTTATTAGCGGACATATTTCTGAGAATTTCAACCTAACACTATAGGTAACTGATTTGTGTGTTATTTGGCACATTTAACTTTAACTATTTCTCTTTACCAATAGGTTGGTTCTGCTACACCTCTCACAGGATAGTGTACCCTGTCCTTTTCTTTCAACTGATCCTCTTTACTACTTCCAAGGCTAACTGCCTCTTCTCTACTGTCTATCTCTACTGGTTCCCAGTGGTGAGTACCTACATGTCTTTTGACTTAAGAAACTGAGTTGAAGAACTCGAGAGCTGGGGTTAAGTTCGTGTCATGGAATGTAAAGGGCCTAAACCATCCGAACAAACAATCTATGGTCCTTGAACTTACACTCCTTGCAGGCAGATATTTCTTTCATCCAAGAGACGCACTTCTCTGCAAGAACTGTAAAGTGGCTCCAAAAGTCCTGGTTGGGAACTGTGATAGCCAGCTCTGCAAGAACCAAGTCTAAAGGGGTAGCTTTTCTAGTTTGGAAAACATGTCCTTGGAAGAAAGGACAAAGTAGCCTCCGATGCCCATGGTCGCTGGATAGTGTCAAGGTTTTCCTACCCTGGGGGTCATGCTGTGTTGACCAATGTCAATGACCCCAATACAGACAATCCAGAGTTCATCCTGGACATTAGCCAGGCCCTCAACTCCCTTGCAGAAGGCTACCCCAACATCCCTATTATGGTAGGTAGGGACTTTAACTTAACTTTAGACATATTTCTGGACAAATCCAAACCAACTTCCCAAACACACCCCAAAGCAGTGCTCACCCTGCAAGAGATGATGAAGGAGTGGGGATTGATTGATGTATGCCAGAGGGTCAACCCTTCGGGGAGGGATTACTCCTTTTTTTCAACAGCCCATACCACAAATAGTCAAATAGGCTTCTGGCTGGTCAACTCTCTCACAGCCTGTGACATTATTTCCTCCAAGATAGATAACATCCTCATCACTGACCATGACCCCGTCTCTTGTACATAGGACAGGGTGGCTCAGGCACTAGATGGTGCTGCAACCCCAAATTTCTTCAGGACCCTGTGTTCCAGACTATGGTACAGAACACAGCCACAGACTACTTCACTAATAATACTGCTACAGACACATCAGCTACTACAGTCCAAGAAGCATTTAAGGCTGTCCTCCGTGGGCACATTATTGCAAATGCAGCCAAGAGAAATAAAGCCTGGAGGGTGGAACTGGCTCACCTTCAGACCGAATTGTCAACCTAGGAGGCTAAATTCAAAGCCTCCACAGCAGGCAGTTCCAACCCAATGACTCTCCGGGAGATAGTCAGTCTGAAATACCGCATAAATACAATGCTCCAATAGCAAGCTGAATGGCTGCTGGTGAGGAACAAACATGCCCACTAGGAGAAGGGAGACAAAGGAGATAAGCTCCTGGCTTTTCAATTAAAGAAGCAACAAGTTGCCTCCCCTATTCACACCTTAAGGACCTCTAGGAGTGACACAGTCACAAATCCTAAACAGATAAATGAATGCATGCAACAGTTCTACCAGCAATTATACCAGTCACATGTATCAATTGATCAAGGCCAACTGGAGCATCAATTGAATGAATTTTGCTCCTCTGCTAACATCCCTCAATTGTCAAAGCCAGTGAAGGTGGTGTTAGATAAGCCCTTTTCTGAGACAGAATTACAGGCTGCCTTATCCCAACTCGCCAAAGGCAAGTTCCCAGGACCAGATGGCATGACTGTTGAGCTATACCAGCTCATGAGCTTGGAAGTTAGTGCCCCGCTGCTATCAACCCTTCAAGAGGCCCATGAGATTGGCTTTCTTTCCCCCACCATGTGAGAGGCCCTGATCACTCTCCTCCCAAAAAAAAGGATGATCCAGTAAATTGTGCTAATTATCGTCCAATCTCCCTTATTTCTGTGGATAATAAGATTGCAGCCAGGATACTCACCAGTCGGATGATGGGCGTAGTACCCTCCATTGTGCACCCATCCCAAGTTGGGTTCACTAAGAGTAGGGCAGCAGCTGACAACATTAGATTGGTTCTCAATCTCAAGTGGCTGGCCATGCACCCCTCCACCCCATGGCTGCCATGGCAGTAGATTTCTCAAAAGTGTTTGATTCCATTGAGTGGCCTTACGTACATGAGGTACTCCTACTTTATGGGTTTGGCCCATATTTCAGACAGTGGATCCAAGTGCTGTACAATGCGCCCCTAGCTAGAATTCTAACCAACAAGGATATCTCTCCACCTTTCTTCCTACAATGGGGCACATGCTTTCCCCCTTGTTATTTCTGGTTGCACTAGATCCCCTTACCCAGAAATTACAGGCCACTAAAGAGATTAAAGGCATGCAGGTGGGTGATCATTCATACCTGACTGCCTCTTAGCGGACGACCTACTCCTTACTCTAACTCACCCTTGAGACTCTCTCCATACAGTTTTGGAGATCTTTCAAGCCTTTGCTCAAATGTCTGGATTACAAATTAATCCAAAAAAGACCAGTGTCACCCCTCTCAATGCAGCTTACACCAAAGTCTGTCTGCAAGACTCTGGACTGACCTGGGCCCCCAACTGTCTATCCCACCTGGGTATATTTATACCCTCTGGCTGTAAGCAGACAGAATCCAGAAACTTCTCTCCCCTTATATCTCAACTTGTAGTCAAGGTATCCCACTGGTGCAGACTCAATTTCTCCCTTCCTGGCAAGGTTGCAGCGATCTGAATGCTCCTTCTACCTAAGTAACATATCTCCTAAATAATCCCGCTATCACCTTGTCTGACAGGGTCTTTCACCCCCTAGACAAGATAATCTCCTATTTTCTCTGGGAGGGCAAGAAGCCACGTCAGAGCATTCACAAACTGAGGGCCCATTGGTATAGTGGTGGGTTTGGACTTCCTTGTCAACAAGACTACCATTGGTCCTTTCTATTGGCCCAGGCTACTAGATGGTTTGTTCCCTCTTCTTCCCCACCTACATTATGGACTTAGTTAGAAGCCCAAATCCTACATAGGGCCTATCTCAGTTTACTATTAACCAATGCCTCTCCACCCCTCCACATGGGACAATAAAGGGATTAGAACTGTCCAGGATTTGTTTATACCCTACTTCACCACACTGATGTCCTTTGAGCAACTCAAAACCTGTTACTCTCTCCAGTCCAATGACTTTTGGAAATATTTGCAGCTGTGCAGTGCAGTGCAATCTCTTAGCTGGTCCCACTTGTCTGACACTAAATGGCACTGGCTGTCCATACTACACTTAAAATCCTCTTCTCAGTGTCTGGCTAGTAAGTTCTACAATTCCTGAAGTGAGGCACAACCCAACCACATGGAGTCATGCAGAGCTCCATGGAACCAAAATCTGCATTACCCCATCACTTCAGAAGTGTGGTACTACTGCTTGCAAAGGGCTCACTCTACTTACAAAGGTGTTAGGAGCCAACTAATTCAGCTCAAAATTCTTCTTTGCTGGTACTGCTCTCCTGCGGTTCTACACAAATGGGGTATTCTCCCTCATGCAGAATGCTGGAGGTGCCAGCACAGCTCAGCTGATATATTACATCTCCTGTGGCAATGTCCTGCTCTGGTCCCCTTTTGGTCCATAGCAGCAATGGACTGCTCTGGGGTGTTGAGGCAACCCACTGACCTCTCTAAGCCAATGATCCTGTTGGGAGATACTACTCCCCTGGTCCAACTCAAACTGCAGCACAAAAACTGGATCCTAGCAATCCTCATGGAAGCCAAATGACCATTGCTAATGGCCTGGAGGCACCCCTCTTCTCTCGACATCTCCATATGGCACTCTGCCCTGGCCAGGCTTGCTATCTTCAAATGACTCACCTTTGCCAGCAGAGGACAACTCCCACTGTACTACCGCAAATGAGAAGCATACCTCAATTCCTCTCTTTGTTGAGCCCCAACCCCTTCCCCTAGCAATCCTCCCATTTGAATAATCCCACCATGTATGGCCTTCAGTTGGCTGGCATTACTTGTAAAATATTGATTAAGTCTAGTACAGGACTTTTCCTACATGTTGGAACCCATCCATGCCATTTTATATACCTACCCTTCTCTCTTCTCTCTATAACCTCCCGACATCTATAAACCAGGTTAGACATTGCCAGTCAAAGGAATTAGCTTTTTCAACTGTAGTGACTGGTTGGCTTTGTAGTTTATATCCTGTTTCTCCTTTAGGAACTCCTATAACAGTGTGTAGCTTTCATTGTTATGTTATCATAAAGGTTTAGGCAGACATGGGTTTACATTACTTTCCTTCATAATTGCAAATGCATCATTTTGAGCAACCTCCTTCTGTGTTTAAATAAGTGTACTTATATGTTTTGGAAACAAGGTATTGTGTCACACAAGCATGTTTAACTCAATGTTCATGTAATGTAATTAATGAATAATAAAAATTATTATATGATAAAAAAGAACAAAAAAATTGCATTTTTTAATCAAACTAAATTCTTAAAGTTATACAAGATGCATACCTGTGTAATCACTGACATTTCAATGCCAGTCTAATATACTTTATTTGCATGATCATTTTGCCTTGCACCATAAAAACACATGCTATAAATACATTTAAAATTGTCCTTTGGTGTACAGTACGCAACACAAAAAATACACTTATATGGATTTGACTTAATTTTGCACTTATTACATTACAAATCTTAAATGTACAAGTGCAACCTAAATGGGCAGGTTAAGTATATTCATAAATCCCATAAACTAATATCCACAATTTCTAGTAACTATTTAATATGACATTACTTAAAATAAGAACTTTATTCAGCGTTTATGTATTAACTGCAAAATATTGATATAGTCATCAATTGTTTTATTTATTTATTTAACAGACTTTAGGATTACAACCTTTGAGTCAGGGACTCATTTACAAAGGCTCCGTGTAAAAAAAAAAACAACATGAACAATTCATATAGACGTAGCATGGCAGCTAAAGGTTACAGTTTTTTTAGTTATACAATATTGCAGAATCAAGATCAGCTATACATTGCATAGAATGTGTTACCAAGAGCTGTATTTTACAATTTTCAAGAGAACAATAAGTTTGCTAATAGAGAGAAGGAGTAACAGGTTTGATATTTACAGCAAAGTAGAGAATTAGACAGATATCTTGTGAGTGCAGCCAATGGAGGCATTGTTAATAGGTAATGTTTGGTAGCCCTTGTATATTTCTATTCTTTCACTGCTGCAGTTTTCAGGTTTCTTGATGAGTCCACAATGGGATATCAAATTTGTATTTTATGACTAATGACACATTGATCTCTGAAGGTTAGCATCAGGCATGTCAACAGCAAATTACTGTTCTACAAACCATGGTGACATTTACAATGAGGTCAAACCAAGTTTACTCAGGTTACAGAACACCATAATTTTGTTCTCTTCTTGCTGCACTAAGTAAATGTAAAGTAGGCTGCTTAGACTAAATAATTCATAATTATCTCCACTGTAGAGGATAAGTAATATTTTTATAAAGTTTACAGAACAAAATAATGGGGTCTATTCATCAAAGAAGAGTCGGGTACATATGATTCACACATACCTTGCTTGCATCACTCTGCAGCTGCAGCTGCAGAAAGAGGTGAAGTGGCCAGCATACTAAAAAGATGGCCACTGCTGTGTGGCT